>CM062199.1:26175000-27375000 GCA_031216445.1 Lateolabrax maculatus
ATAGTGATTGTTAACATACCCAACAATTACTTTCCATAGTCCATCATTAGGCTGATGTTGTTTATTGCAATGCTAGGTTACTAAACGTTGTTTGTTGTTTTGCTCTGTATTGATGCTTTTTAGTTGCTATCTTGTTATGGATAAAAAGTAAGATAGCATGGATGAATTCATCATCTTCATCAATCTCAATGATTTAATAACGTTTTAACTCACCATGAACCCTTTTGATAATTTACTTTCAGTAGTTTTTTTTTTTTTTTTTTTGTGAAACACCATAGTCCTGTAGTTCCACAATGGGTTAGCAGGAGTGTACCTCACTCTCATTACACTTGGTAAAAGCTCATAGATTATTTTCCATTTGCATTCAATTGACCCAGAACACATTGGCCAAAGTGGTAACTCATTTTCTGGAACAACTTGCACGGGTCAGCAGAAGGAAGAAGAGGAAGAACCACCCCTTCACTCGCCATGGCTTTTCCGGTTTCTAGCAGTTTGGGGAGCCGATCTGCACCCCGAAGCTTGGAGCCATTCTGCTCTGCCCTCGACCTTAAGTGTGGTCCTGATGTCAGCAGCACCTGGAACAGACATTTCCATCTAGGACACAGACACCTTGTCCAAAGATTTGATTAGTACCAACTCACCCACTTGAAATAGATGAATATGCTCCTCTGACAGTTCTTTTGGAGTTAGTTAAACACATACAAATTAAACTTTCTTAACATTTCTGTTAGTCTTTTAATATATTCCAATATATTATATATATGCGTACAGATAGAGAGGGAGAGGAGGAGAGAGAAGCTCAGTGCGTCCTAGGAAGTCCCCTAGCAGTCTTAAGCCTATAACAGCATAACTAAGGGATGGTTCAGGACTCACCTGAGCTAATATCGGAGAAATATGTTCTCTTTTGCTAGTTCCTGTCAGTACACGTGCAGCCGCATTCTGGATCAGCTGGAGAGTCTTTAGAGACTTATCGGGGCAACCCGATAATAAGGAATTACAGTAATCTAACCTAGAAGTAACAAATGCATGAACTAGTTTTTCTGCATCTTTTTGAGACAGGATATGCCTGATTTTTATAATGTTACGTAAGTGGAAGAAGGCAGTCCTTGAAGTCTGTTTTATATGGGCATTAAAGGACATGTCCTGATCAAAGATTACTCCTAGACTCCTTACAGCGGTGCTAGAGGCCAGGGCAATGCCATCTAGAGTAACTATATCTATACATAGTGCGTCTCGCAGGTGTTTAGGACCCAGAACAATAACTTCAGTTTTGTCTGAGTTTAACAGCAAGAAATTGCAGGTCATCCAGTCTTTTATGTCCTTAATACATGCCTGAAGCTTGGCTAACTTACCGGTTTCATCTGGCTTTATCGATAAGTATAACTGAGTATCATCTGCATAGCAGTGAAAGTTTATGGAGTGTTTCCTGATAATATTGCCTAAAGGAAGCATATACAAGGTAAATAAAAGTGGTCCGAGCACTGAACCTTGGGGAACTCCATGACTAATAAGGAAGGGAACAGTTACGAAAAATATGAATGCATTTACTGTAAATGAAAACATTTACAGTGTGTATACATTCATATTTTACATCATAATATTATCTTATGTTATTACATTTTCAGAAACATGCACACACTGTGAACATGAATCCTGCAGCAACTGCTCAATTTAAGCCAAGAAAGAAGTTTGGTGAATAGTACAAAGTATACAAGGCAACTTACTGTCATCAACAAAACATTTTATTATATAATATGTCCAGGGGAGGGTAAAGGTCCAGTCTGTCCCCCTGTCCCCCTTCGACTCCTGTGGGTAGTAGTGCTAGATCCCAGCCTTGCTGTCAAAACTGTCGCTCACAAACCTGAGACTGGACACACACACACACACACACACTCACAATAAGTGGTTGAAATATAAAATATTCTGCTCCTGCACTTCATAATTGTATCCTATTTTATTTTATCTAACTACCAGATTATGTTTCGATTCTATCGTTAGATTCACCTTTATTATATTGGATTTACCTTATTGTTAGCTTTGTGTATGTGACAATAAAAAACTTGATTTGATTTTAATATTTTAAAAGGCTTTAGAGTTCACCCATCACAGTTTCAGAAATTTCTGTTGGAAACCTGATGTTTAAGTATTAATATTTCGCTAGCTATATTAACTGATGATTAAATTATTTTGTGAGTAATTTCAGATTATAATACTCCTACAAAAATGGTAAAATGCAATATCATATATTTTACTGGGATTATATAAACAGAAATTGCATCAGCATCTCTGTATCTTCAAACATCTTCAGCTAAGTGGCATTGGGTTTTTTGGGTGTTACAGATATAACTAATCTCTGATAATAATCTTTTAAAAAGTATGGTCTAAAGACCTACTCTGTGAAAAGTGTTTTGAGATAAATTTTGTTAAAATTTGGCACTATATATATAAAATTTACTTGACTTCTGGTTGCTTCGGTCTTTTTTGAGGAGAAGCCGGTTTGGGCACCTAAAGAGAAGGCTATAGTCTGTGAGGACCACTTTTCTACCTGCAGCATCAAGTCAAGTCAATTTTATTTGTATAGCGCCTAATCACTACAAAAGTTATCTTAAGACGCTTTTCACATAGAGTAGGTCTAAAGAATACTCTCTAAAATATTATTTACAGAGACCCAACAGTTTCCACCATGAGCAGCACTTGGCGACAGTGGCGAGATAAAAAATCCCTTTTAACAGGTAGAAACCTGGAGCAGAACCAGGCTCTGGGTGGGCGGCCATCTGCATCGACCCAGTTGGGTTGAAAGGGGAAGAGAGAGGGGGAGAGGGGAGAGAGAGCACGAGGAGAGACAACAAATCAGACTGATAATAACAACTGCAGCTGTGAGTGTGGAGCAGGAACATGGGGACAGTAGATGGCCGGCAATCACAGATCCAGACTCTACAGCTCCAGAAATATCTGCAGAAAGTGAGAAGGTGATAAGGCACAGAAAGCACAAGAACTACCAGGAAGAAGTGGAGTTAGTAACATGTATTAGTGGGATAGGAATGCATACGGAGAGAGAGGGAGAGGAGATGAGAGAGAAGCTCAGTGTATCATGGGAAATCCCCCAGCAGTCTAAGCCTATAACAGCATAACTAAGGGACGGTTCAGGGCTCACCTGAGCCAGCCCTAACTATAAGCTTTATCAAAGAGGAACGTTTTTAGCATAATCTTAAACGAGGAGAGGGTGTCTGCCTCCCGAACCCAAATTGGGAGCTGATTCCACAGAAGAGGAGCTTGATAACTAAAGGCTCTGGCTCCCATTCTACTTTTAGAGACTTTAGGTACCACAAGTAACCCTGCATTCTGTGAGCGTAGTGCTCTAGTGGGGTAATACGGTACTATAAATTGGAGAGTCTTTAGAGACTTATCAGGGCAACCCGATAATAAGGAATTACAATAATCCAACCTAGAAGTAACAAATGCATGGACTAGTTTTTCTGCATCTTTTTGAGACAGGATATGCCTGATTTTTATAATGTTACGTAAGTGGAAGAAGGCAGTCCTTGAAGTCTGTTTTATATGGGTATTAAAGGACATGTCCGGATCAAAGATTACTCCTAGATTCCTTACAGCAGTGCTAGAGGCCAGGGCAATGCTATCTAGAGTAACTATATCTATAGATAGTACGTCTCGCAGGTGTTTAAGACCCAGAACAATAACTTCAGTTTTGTCTGAGTTTAACAGCAGAAATCAGCTTAATGAGAGTGGGCCTCCTCTCTTACTGACCTCATGGCAGCAGACCATCTTTTCTCTGCTCGTTACATCTGTACATAAAATGGCAGCAGCATGAAATCTTGGATATTTACAAAGATACCTGCTCCTTTCTGTCAGTCATCGGAATTAAACCCGCCTCCTACTAAATAAATGCTTGTGATTGGTTATCCCATAAATCGGCAGAGAAGTCAGTTTGAATGGGAGAGGGGCCAGACGTATCTGCCAGGGCAAATGAAATATGAGCCCCCGCAGATCCGTCTGGTTCCCAGGCTAGCTCCTATGTACATTGTCCAATCTGCCCCAAACTTCTCATGTTTGATAAGAGTCCTGCCCTGAATACATCTGTATGTCAATATGGACTCATGGTCATAGCGCCACCTACTGGCAACAGGAAATTACACGTTTTATATTTTAACAAACTAATCCTGCAAAATTAATCAGAACTCAACAAATTTGTTCTGTGTCATCTAAAGGCCTTGGTGATCAAACGACACTTGGCTTCTTCGCAAAACTCGAACGGAGTGGCCGTGGCGGTGCGGTGGATTTCTATGTTCCAAAGACAGTGTTGTAAGTCCACTCCACATTGTCAGAATTTTCCAAATTTCACATGTTTGATAAGAGTCCCAGCCTGAACACATTTACTGGCCCGCCCCAACGTGCTCAAGTGTGCGAGAGCCCACTCATCGCTGCTTGCAGCTTTAATTAATATTATTATTTAATCTGTATATTTGTTTTTTGTTTTTTTGAGTAAGAGTCTTTCTCAAATTAATTGTAAGTTACAGTTTTCTGAATTGTTTACACGTTTTCTGAAAGCATACCTCATATTCTTAGAACTCTACACACAAATCCAAAAACACGAATATCCTGCAAATTGAAACTCTGCATTCAGAACAATGTTATGTCTTCTCAAAAAGGTATTTTGTGTTTGAATGACACACACATACACACCATCATGTGAAGAGACATTTGTAAGAACCAGTTGACCTTTGATGTGCTCAGTGTGAAACACTAGTGTGGATGGAACACTCTAGTATGAATGCCTTATCAGGAGACTTATGCATTTCAGTGTTACACTAACTATATATGTACAGTAATCTGTTGTAAGATATTTTCATATAATGTTTTTAAACTCAAACATAAAACACACTAGTATACTCTAATATAAATATTTTTTAGTTGTTTTTACTTAAGAATGTACTGTATACATCCCATTAAACACAAACGTGGATGTGTAAAGTGTTCTACATAAAGAACAACAGAGGAAAAATTAATACAGTGAAAAAAAACAAGAAAAAAAAAACGCTATGAAAAGCCTCTACAGCTCTATCTGCACATGCATCTTTCACAGCTGGCAGAATATGTATATGCATATGGGGATTGCAGTCATAGACCTTCCATCTCCAGGCATACACAAGGTCCACCAAAGTGGCTTCAACTCATCAGAGGCTCACAGAGGCTCTCCTTCCTTGACCATACTCTTGGTCGTCGTTGCCATCGTCATCCTTCTCCTCCTCCTCCCCTCTCCTATGTTGGCATCCGTTGCTCCAAAACAGAAGAGCTCACCTGTGGCCCTTTGATTGTTCATGTTTTGATTGAACACCTGAGCAACATGTGTTTGCCCATGTAAGCAGCCATGTGAGTGGATGGAAGGAAATGGAAGTTTAGCATTTTGAATGGCAGCAAGAGATTTTATTCATGAAGATTGGGCCAAGTGTAGAGGATTGTGCCGAGTATTTTGAAAAAAGTGTGGTTTAGAACTGCAATCTGAGTGTAAAGTAGGAAATGTGTTTGTATTGTAGCAGAACTGGTTCAGGGGGTTGGTACATGAGTTACAGGTTGTGGTCATTGAGGCTCAAGTACCAGAGTTAGTGTGTAAACAAGTGAGAAAAACTGTAACTACTGAGTAATTTATTTTGATTTAGCTTGTGGGAGACACTAATGTTCGCTTTTCGAACAAGTGGCTGTCAGTTGCTGTTTCATTTAGCTCACCAGATGGCAGCAAATACAATATTTTGCATTGTGTCTCTTTCTGTGTTCCCTAGGATGTTGTGCATTGTGCAATTGTGAGGTGAATGTGTTCCACTGTTCCACAGGTGTTCAGCTGTACAGATATGTACTGTGTACTCTTACATACATGGAACCTTTTTTGTAGAGATGTGTCTTGACAGGCACGCCAGTCATACTGTACTGGACATCACCCCAGAGAGTATTTAGATCAGATCTAATGTTTTATCTATTTCACTGGGTGAAAGTAAGTAAATGCATTTTGTCAATTACTATACTTACGTACAATCTGGAAACAAACCAAACCTTTATTGTTACAAACCATGACCCTTTAGTCATATATTAAACTAGCAACCCCAACAATTGAGGAGACAACAGATTTGATAGGAGGTCTTTATTTGAAACAAATACAGAGCTTTTTCAACCCCACACCTCTGACCCCCCCCCCCCCGCACACACACACACACACACACTCCCCAGACTACAGTCTACAGTCAAGTGTTGCATAGGTTTGTTTAATACATGGCCAGATGGAGAACAAAATGTGTTCCATTTGTCTGACAAAACTACATGAGAACACTGCAGTACAGAATTCCTGATGAATATGATCTAAAACAAATGATATTCTGACAGATGAATCTGGCTTCAGTGTGAACTGGATTTTTCAAATCACTTCAGTAATAATATTGCTTCTACTACAGATCGAGAATAGAATTTAATCAGTTACTTCACATACTAAGATTCACAGAAAAGAGTGCACTAATAATACTGCAAGTGAACTAAACACAAATAATTACTTTTGGTCTAGTACTCCCATAACAACCATACTATTGTAGTCAAGTGGACATTTTCACACCACACTGGTGCAGTGATCCTGATATGAGAATCACAGAATTGCAATAGGACAACTTAAGTTAATACACTATCAAACTCAAAAATCAAAACTAGACGCTAAATTTCCCGCTATCTATGAGTGCAGAATTCAAAGTCAACAGGCTAGCTAAACAGGGAAATCTAGAAGCTAAAGTAAGTATAGCTAATGCAGCAAAGCTAACATTATTTTAGCCTTGATCTGAGATGTTTTTATGTTATCTTAATTTGAACCATGTTTGAATCAAAAGAGTCAGCTGTACAAAATCCAATTAATAAATAATATAATATAAATGGGAGTTTCCAACCTTACCTTTACCTATAATGATAATAGTAATGGTAACAATTATGTTATCTATCTGGTATACATCTATCTGGTAAATCTGGTATTCACCTCCTCTGTGCAGGGACGGAACAACCCCACAGACCTCATACCTCCAGATTGCCAATGTAATTCAGATTCGGCACTCACAGGACTGAAACATTGATAGTGACATGTCTTTCCAAAAACAGTGTACCTACTACCTTACCTACTCTGGACAATCCATAATATTAAACAATATGAAAGATGACTTCAGATAAAATACCATTTTACACCTAAACATAAATTGTCCTTCATATTATGTTTAAATAAATTTCATTACAGAAAAGATCAGATGGCTACAGCTTCAACTTCACTGGATTCTATGAAATGTGCATACAGGGTTGTTTCTCTAAAATAGTTAGTAGTTAGCTAAGTAGTTAATCCATCCATTCTTACAAACATACACCTAAACATAAAAACACTCACACATTACTTCCACATATACAGTGCAGTTTCCACTATATTGTGCAGTGAATTGCGAAAACTGTTTAGACCAACACTGTTGTTTAGGACATTGTGCAAACAAGTTAGAGGGGCTGTAGCTGTTTACAGGGGTTTGCTTGGATCTACTGTCCATGTATTTCCTGTGTCTGAATACTCTAATCTCAAAATTGGCTGTACCCGTGTAAGATAAGTCTCACGTCATTGCTGAACCAACATGTTTCTGTAGCTCTTTTCTCATATAAACCCTTTCACACATGAAGCACACAACAGGTTGTCCATGTTCATACCTACTGGAAATACTCTGGTTTAGGCAAGGTGGCCCCTGGGTAGAGCGTGCAGGACGCAAAACGTTTCAAACAGATATTACACTGACTTTGTACTAGGGAGCTGGCAGGGTGATATCTGTCTAATGTCCAGTCCAACTGATTCTGACATTTGTGTTCTCACATACAGCTCCTCTGGGTAATATCTAAATAAGTTCAGGGTTGCAGTGCATGTGTAAAGAGACTTGATTGGACCAGACTTTATCTTTGTCCATTTTCCTCTGGCACTTCTTGTTCTCTCTCTGTCTCTCTCACCTCACGTCTTCGTTGGCCAGCCCTCGGCCCTGATCACTTCACTTGTTGTCTGGGAGTGAACAGCTGCTTCCAAGGCTCCTGGTCATTGAGCTTTCCACAGAGGGTTGTGGTACACCCAGCCTTCACCCTATATCATAGAATAAAAGAGTCAACATCATTTGCCAATTTTACACCACCCAAAATTGAATTTTGAACACCTACAATAACAACAACTGAGCAATTTCCATCTGCTGAAGATCATGTGATGTACACCGTTAGCAACATGCACTGAGATTAGCACAACAAGCTGATTGGCCTGCTAGTAAGTCACACTATGGCAAGCGCAAATCAAATGCCAGATCTGGAAGAACCGCATATGTCCTTTTGTCTGGGAAAAATTATAGAGAGTTGTGGATAAGACAGTTTGTTCAGTGTGTTGTTGTTGTGAAAAGAAGAGTCTTTGAGGCTGAGTAGATACTGAGTAGGAGCTTTAAGGCGCCCCTACTCTGTAGGGCGCACTGAGGCGTGCTGAGATCGCAAGACCACCAAGATGGGATTTGGATTCAACATGGCGGCACCCAGCTGCTAGATAAGACTCAACATATCTGCTGATTTCTAACCAAAATACTTAAAACCACATGGAACATTTGACACATCAGTTCATGAACGAATTCATCAGTGACTACTACTACTACCGGTTCGCAATAGAGCAGAACTTCAACCCAGCCGAAATGAAGAAAAAAAGAGACTCATCCATGGATACCAACAGGCAGACAAGTGTTTTTGAATCCAAAAACAAAAAACTGGATGTTAGCATGCTACACCAGGAAATAAAAGACCTGAGATCGAGTCTCGAATTCACACACGCAATCAAATGCAGAGCTTCAAACCTTTGTAGAACTACTAACTTCTCAGGTTGTCACAATGTTTTCAGGAATCCCAGAGAACACAACGGACAACCCCGAAACACTCCTCAGAAACTTCATGCACTCTGCTTTGAAAATCCTGTCATATACTGTAAATAAAATAACTTTACACCATATACACCGACTTGGAGCCCACATCAGAACCCAACCTGTCCCATCATCGCAAAATTTGAACATTTCCAGCAAAAGGAACTTGTGAAGAGCAAGGGGAGGGAGCTGAAAGGGACAGCATTTGGGATAAATGACCAATTCCCATAAGAAATAAAGACATAAAGTACTGTACCCATTCCTCAAACAGCCCATACAGAAGGGTGAATGGGTCACCCTGTCTGTGGACAAACTATACATTGAGGGATTCCTAAATCATGCTCTGGCTTTTCTGCTGTTAAACTCAGACAAAACTGAAGTTATTGTTCTGGGTCCTAAACACCTGTGAGACGCACTATGTATAGATATAGTTACTCTAGATGGCATTGCCCTGGCCTCTAGCACCACTGTAAGGAATCTAGGAGTAACCTTTGATCAGGACATGTCCTTTAATACCCATATAAAACAGACTTCAAGGACTGCCTTCTTCCACCTACATAACATTATAAAAATCAGGCATATCCTGTCTCAGAAAGATGCAGAAAAACTAGTTCATGCATTTCTTACTTCTAGGTTGGATTATTGTAATTCCTTATTATCGGCCTGCCCCGATAAGTCTCAAAAGACTCTCCAGCTGATCCAGAATGCGGCTGCACGTGTACTGACAGGAACTAGCAAAAGAGAACATATTTCTCCAATATTAGCTTCTCTGCACTGGCTCCCTGTAAAATCTAGAATAGAATTTAAAATCCTCCTCCTCACTTACAAAGCTCTTATTGGTCAAGCTCCATCATATCTTAAAGAGCCAATTTGGGCTTGGGAGGCAGACACCCTCTCTTCGTTTAAGAGTATGCTAAAAACGTTCCTTTTTGATGAAGCTTAGAGTTGGGGCTGGCTGCAGTGAGTCCTGAACCATCCCTTAGTTATGCTTAGACTGCCGGGGGATTTCCCATGATGCACTGAGCTTCTCTCTCCTCCTCTCCCTCTCTATCCGTGTGCATTCCTATCCCACTAATACATATTACTAACTCCACTTCTTCCCGGTAGTTCTTGTGCTTTCTGTGCTTTTTTGCCTTCTCACTTTCTGCAGGTATTTCCGCCTCTGGAGCTGTAGATTCTGGATCTGTGATTGCCAGCCGTCTACTGCCCCCATGTTCCTGCTCCAAACTCAATGCTGCAGTTGTTATTATTATTAGTCTGATTTGTTGTCTGTCCTTCTGTTCTGTCTCCCCTCTCCCCCTCTCTCCTCCCCTTTCAACCCAACTCGGTCGATGCAGATGTCCGCCCACCCAGAGCCTGGTTCTGCTCGAGGTTTCTACCTGTTAAAAGGGAATTTTTCCTTGCCACTGTCGCCAAGTGCTTGCTCATGGTGGGAACTGTTGGGTCTCTGTAAATAATATTTGAAAGAGTATGGTCTAGACCTACTCTATGTGAAAAGCATCTTGAGATAACTTTTGTTATGATTTGGCGCTATACAAATAAAATTGACTTGACTTGACTCCTATGACACTATTCCCCTCTCAAGTAGCTCTCTCTCACAGTCACACACACCCACTCTCTTACTCTCCTGGTTCATCTCTGTGTATTTGTGCAACTATGTCTTGTTTTCTTATTTTATGTTGATTGTTTGCTTTCTCTGCATTATTTGTCTTGCACATGCAAATGTAAACCCTATTTTAACCTGTGTGAATTGGAGGCCCCCCACAGGGGACAATGGAGCGGGCTGGCAGTAGAAATTGAGAAACAATCTACCATGATTAACATTAATCCACCATATTACTCATAATGTCATCTCTCAAATTTATTAGCTGGAACATTTAGGGCATTGGCTCACTGGCAAAACGTACAAATTTCCTTAATCATCTTAACAGAATGACCCTTAGTTTCTGCCTGCTACAGGAAACACACCTGACAGCATCTGAACATCTTAAAACAAAATGTATAGAACAAATCTTTTCTGCCTTATACAATTCCAAAAAAAAGAGGAGCGGCTAATCTGATAAATAAAAATGCTCCATACCACAACAAAACTACAATCATAGACCCAAGATGATTGTTTTGTTATCATTAATGGACATATCCGTAATGTAACAAAAGCCAATATTTACCACATTCCATCCACATGTTTTTCATGCAGTATTTTCACATCTCCTACTCACCTCCTCAATAAAATTACTCTTGTTTTGACTACTCCTTAGTCATTCTATTATAACTCAAATTAATAACTCTGAAATTCATCCAATAATCATCTCAGACCATGCCCAGTCAGCTTTAATCTAGTACACAAAACAACACCCCCTCAAGTAGGCGGCGGTTCAACACTTCACTACAAACTACAAAGATTTTAACAATTTCCTGTGGACATCCTTTATTGAACTGACAACTCCCAGGAAATCTCAACATGAGTACTTTTGGAAACAACAAAAGCACTTACAATAGGACACATAATTTCATACTCCATACAGAGGCAAAAAAAGGAACAAAAAAAACATAAAGTACTGGGAGATAAACTAAAAATGTCATACATCAACAGACCTCATTTGTCATGCAAAAAATTAGATTGAATTGTTTTGAACATGATGAAATTCCTCACTAATCAGCTAAAAAGAAACAAAAATACATCAGTCATTACAGAAATTCAAGACCCAGGGAAATTTAATATATAACACAAATTTTATGATTACTATCAGAGACTCCACCATCCAGGCAATATATGAAGTATTTCCAAAATCCACTCTTTCCTCGATAGCATATAACTGAAAATTATCCAAAGAACAGACCAGGCCTTCAATATGTTTGGATCCAAATTTTGGATGTCAGCACTCGTGTGCTCCTCCTCACCTCTTTAATAAAATATTTGGGTTTCCAGGGGGACTTGGTGGCAGCTCTCTGTTTGCCTTCGCTGCGCTGCCTCTCCTCTAGGAGGTGTTTATGTTCTGTGGCTGCGTCCATATTTCCTGCCTTCAGCGACGCTGTTATATGCTGCCAAAGACGGCTAGACAAAGGAAACACAGAATACAAATAATCCTCATTATTATGTCATTTCATACCCTTCCCATATTATATGTATGGTTTTGTAGTACTAACCATGACTAGAACACCAAATTTGACTTGAAAAATTAGGGCTTGTCCATTTTAAAACCTCAAATAACTGCATGTTTATTTATTATTAATAAATTGTCCTCATTGGGATTTATTTCCGTGTTCATGCATAAATAAAGGCTTATACAGCTGCATCTACGTCCTTAACCAACCAAGCACAGGTGTATATACAGACACCCATTTGAGTTCCCTGGTCCCATTCACATAACCAAGTCAAGCATCAAGTGAAAACTCCTGAGAATAGCTTTATTTAGTTTGCTAAAAGTTGCCTTTACCACACCGATAATGCACCAGGCAGAACTTTAGAAATCTGTGTTGGAAATTAAGTGGACTACAAGGATAAAAGAAAAAGTTCTGTAAACAGCTGTGTCTGCAGCTTAGGAAAGTGAATATTGATGGATAAAATGGATATTTATTACTTATTTCTGCTGTATGCTGCTCAGTAAGGACCAAACAAACTTCAGAGATCCCAGTTTGGCAATATGTCTAATGTAAAATTACATTTAATGTGCAATTTGCAACAAAATATTACGGTATATAAGCGTTTAGTAAGGTGAGGTGGACGTGACATCTTGTAGATTCGGATGTAATTTGATTGGCTGTCAGTGTTTCTATCGTTCATCAAATCTCTCTGAAAGTGATCCAAACAATATCGTTCGCCATTGATGATTTTTAAAATGATATATTTATAGTTATCTTTATAGTTATCATTCTTGGTGTGGACAGCCCTTTGGACGGACAAACTGTAGGCACACTGGCTGTTGTGAGGGTTGAGTAGATACCTTCTATGAGGTCACCCTATCAAGAGATTGGCAAAAATACATCAAATTCCATCTGATACAAGATTAGTACAAAAATTGTAACTACAAAATAAAGCACAATAAACTACAGTATTGCATTTCCAATAAAACAATTAAATAATTCCACAAACCTTCACTTTATACATATAGACCAATTTGATCTACTCCTTCACCAGCACACTGACTCAATTGATCGAGTGGCCTAGCATCAAAAGAAACAGCTTTTCACTGCGAGATATAAATAATTAAAATAATAAAATAAATAAATCCGACATTAACCTGAAATGCAGATACCCCCGTAATCACCCACATAAAGGTTAGTTTATTAAATTTAAAAGAAATTGCAATGATATCACAAAGGTTTGTTACACTGTTAACTTTTTTAATTAAGAAAATGACAAAATAAAAGATCACCCCACAATGGATACATTCTTCAGTGTACAACAGGAAAATGATTTTGGAGCAGGCATTTCCAAATGATCCAATGGGCCACAGTGCTTAAATAAACAAACTTATTTGGTAACAATAAAACACATGATGGGCCCCAGTTAAACAGACAACACAACAACCAAAGGCTACCTGTGCAGGTGTCACACGGTTAGTCTATGCATGATATAATACCTCTTAATGACCATGTTGCCCAACATGCGATGCGTGCGCAAGTTACACATTTTTGTGGCATTCTTAAGGGTTATGATACCATAATTCTGAAATGTCTTTTCTCTTTTTGCCTGTGCTGACGAAAGTTTAAAAAATTATTAAAGAAAAGTATAAAAGCTAATGCTAGCTTTGAGGACAGCTCATTATATAGTTAACTTAGATTATCTTGTTAACAAATATTTTAAAATGTTAAATGGGACTAATGCCTACCAAAAAATAACACTATAATATAACAGCAAGTGCTATAAATGTTTTTTTGCTATACTTGGTGGAAATATACCAACAAGGTTTTACCTACCTTAGTTCCATACCCATGCCTCCAGAACAAGCATGGGCAAATTAGAGGGCACACTGTCCCATTGCCAATGTGTCAGCCATTACAGTATGTGACATCCCGCAGAGGGTTTCGGGAACAGTATCTTCAGTATTTTTAAAATACACAAATACAGAACACTGTAATATGTTTCTAGAAAATACAAAACCATTTTTATCAAGTCTATCAAATACAAATTACAAATTACTATTTCATCCCTGACCCTTAACTCACTTATATTTAGTCAGGTCATTTTTAGTTCTCCCTTTCTGTCTTAAAATCCATGTGAACAGTTACTAATGCTACACTTGCATGTAAGTAATTAAGGATTATTTAATAGTATTCTGCATCCACACTCAAAGGCACATGCAAGATCTTAAAATGGCCTGAAGTGGATCAGTGTATTTCCTGGAAGAGCTGATCTGCTCTGACTACTGTGTTAATAAGAGGCTTTTTGGTCAGTGAACTTGTTTCATTTAAATCTTTCCTCCAATCCAAACCTCTGCTGTTTATTCACTATTGCCGGTTAGCTACATTTCCTCCAAAAGGTGTCTGTCACCATTTATATCTGGTCTTTAAACAAACCTTTATACAACGGTTTTCGTTTGATTTCATAAATTATCTTCTTTATCTACGTTTTAACTTCATTTTGCTTTTCCAGTGTTGCAAATAATAAACGTGTTAATGTTTCAAAGATGTTAAAAGACTTGTGACTCCTCCCCAGCAATGAGATGTTGAGAATATGATAGAAAAAAGATGATTGACAGACCAAGACTTAGAGTGCTCTCAGCACTACTAGTGGTCAATGTGTTGACCGCAGCTATCGATGTAATCAGGAAGTAAGGACATGTTTTAGTTGTAACAGAAATGCCAGCAGATGAATAGCCTGGTTCTGCCACCCTTTGATTTAGCCCATCGAAAGCATTGCTTTTTAAGTGATTTTTAATTGTTTAAGGTGTATAAGGTCATTTTTTTAGAATAAGCTATTGATAAGACGTTTTCATGTTGATTTTACATTCATGTGAATCATGGCAGTTAATGCTATTTATGCAAGCCTATGCAGTGTGTTATGTAGGGATATTTCATACTATGTTTGATGCAGGATCACTCAGTTCAGTCAGGACCACTATGACAAAGATACTTGATCTACATGCAGTAGATATATTTGCAGTAGGATGTATTTGAAGGTATGCTCTGTTCTGGGACTTCCCTGCCCTTGCGCACACATGGAAAGACTAAGGCAGGGAGAGTAGCAGCAAAAACCATCCATAAGGTACAAAACAGTAGCCTCTTTTAGCTCCTCTGCTAGCAATGGCTTCTCTCTCTTCCTCTGCCTGTCCTGCTCATTGTGTCAGATGTTCAGTTTGTCATCTGCCTCCTTTAGCGATAAAGGTTTATGTATTAAATGTAGTTTATTTGTAGCATTGGAGGAGAGGCTCAGTAAATTAGAAGCCCAGCTCCACACCATGGATACCCAGCCTCTAGCTGTAGCTAGTGCAGCTCCTGCTAGCCGTCGCCAGGAAGTCAGATTTGCTGGGTGACTGTCTGAAGGAAGCACAGCCCCAAGCAGGGCCCCACGGTTCACCACCAACCCCTTCACGTTTCCAACAGATTCTCCCTCCTCAGCAACTCACCCACTGAGAAAAAAACTCTGATCATTGGCAGCTCAATCCTGAGAAATGTGAAATTAACAACACCAGCGGCCATAGTTAGGTGTATCCCTGAGGCCAGAGCAGGTGATGTTTAAAACTGCTGGCTAAAGCTAAACGTAAATACAGTAAAATTGTAATTCACGTCGGCGGTAATGACTCCCGATTACGCCAATCGGAAGTCACCAAAATTAACGGGAGTCAGTGTGTAACTATGCAAAGACAATGTCGGACTCCGTAGTTTTCTCTGGTCCCCTGCCAAATCTGACCAGTGATGACATGTACAGTCGCATGTCATCATTCAACTGCTGGTTGTGGAGGTGGTGTCCAGCAAACCATATGGGCTTCATAGATAGATGGCCAACATTCTGGGGGAGACCTGGTCTGATGAGGAGAGACGGCATTCATCCCACTTTGGATGGTGCAACTCTCATATCCAGAAATTTGACCAGGTTTATTAGTGGACCCACACCGTGACAATACAGAGTTCAGACCAGGAAGCAGAGCTGCAGTCCTACACGCTTCTCTGCGCTTCCATTCGAGTGCTACCCACCCAAAACCCCATAAAAAAACCCATAGAGACTGTGTCTGCCCCCGACCACTTCAATTAATTAATTCAAAGTCAAACAGCATTTTAAAGCTGTGTTAGTCAATGATTTAATATCTGACTATCATATGGATATATTTTGTCTGGCTGAAACTTGGCTGTGTCAGGAAGAATATGTTGAGTCCTGAATGAGTCCACTCCCAGTCATATTAATACTCACATTCCTCGAGGCACCGGCCAAGGAAGTGCAGTTGCAGCCATCTTCGACTCTAGCTTATTAATCAACCCTAAACCCAAACTCAGTTTGAACTCATTCGAAAGCCTTGTTCTTAGTCTTTCTCACCCAACGTGGAAAACTCTACAGCCAATTCTATTTGTCATAGTGTACCGCGCTCCTGGTTCGTATTCTGAAATTTAAACAGAATTTTCTTTTTTTTTAAAAGTTTAGTCCTCAAAACAGATAAAGTCATTATTGTAAGTGATTTTAACATTCATGTGGACGTCGATAATGTTAGCCTTGGTTCTGCCTTTATCTCACTATTAGATTTGATTGGCTTCTGTCAGAGTGTAAACAAACCCACTATGAAAAAAAAAGTTAATAAAACAAAAGAGGTTAGCTTCATGGTATAACTCCTTAACTCGCAAATTAAAAGAAACATTGCAAAAATTAGAAAGGAAATGGCGTTCCACCAAACTGGAGGAATCTCATTTAGTTTGGCAAGATAGTCTTAGAATATACAGAAAGACCCTCTGTAATGCCAGAGGAGCCTACTACTCCTCACTAATAGAGGAACATAAGAACAATCCCAGGTTTCTTTTCAGCACTGTAGCCAGGCTGACACAGAGTCAGAGCTCTGTTGAGCCATGTATTCCCAGAGCTCGCAGTAGTAATAACTTCATGAGCTTCTTTGATGATAGAAATTCATGATCTCGTGTTCTCAGCCAGTTCAGATACGTCTTCGAGTACAGGAACCAGAATCAGCTGTAGAACCAGTTTTATATTTAGACTGTTTTTCTCCAATTCACCAACTAACTTCAATGATTTCTTCGTCTAAACCAACAACCTGCCTCTTAGACCCCATAGGCTGCATAAAGAAGTTCTACCCTTAGCACTTCTTTACTAGACATGATCAATCTGTCTTTATTAACAGACTATGTAACACAGTCCTTCAAAGTAGCTGTAATTAAACCTCTTCTTAAAAAGCCTACACTTGATCCAGGGGTTTTAGCCAATTATAGACCTATATCTAACCTTGACTTTCTCCCCAAAAATACTTGAGAAAGCGGTCGTTAATCAGTTATGTGACTTTCTAAACAACAATAGTTTATTTGATGATTTTCAGTCAGGATTTAGGGAGCATCAGAGCACAGAGACAGCACTGGTGAAAATGACAAATTACCTTTTGATTGCGTCAGACAAAGGATTTGTCTCTGTACTTGTTCTGTTAGATCTTAGTGCTGCTTTCGATACCATTGACCATTGTATCCTATTACAAGTCAAGTCAAGTCAATTTTATTTGTATAGCGCCAAATCATAACAAAAGTTATCTCAAGACGCTTTTCACATAGAGTAGATCTAGACCATACTCTTCAAAATATTATTTACAGAGACCCAACAGTTCCCACCATGAGCAAGCACTTGGCGACAGTGGCGAGGAAAAACTCCCTTTTAACAGGTAGAAACCTTGAGCAGAACCAGGCTCTGGTTCACACAGAAGTTAGTCACGGAGTTCCACAAGGTTCGGTGCTTGGACCACTTTTATTCACCTTGTATATGCTTCCTTTAGGCAATATTATTAGGAAACACTCCATAAACTTTCACTGCTATGTAGCTCATATTCAATTATACTTATCGATAAAGCCAGATGAAACCGATAAGTTAGCCAAGCTTCAGGCATATATTAAGGACATAAAAGACTGGATGACCTGCAATTTTGTGCTGTTAAACTCAGACAAAACTGGAGTTATTGTTCTGGGTCCTAAACACCTGCAAGACGCACTATCTATACATATAGTTACTCTAGATGGCATTGCCCTGGCCTCTAGCACCACTGTAAGGAATCTAGGAGTAATCTTTGATCAGGACATGTTCTTTAATACCCATATAAAACAGACTTCAAGGACTTATGTAACATTATAAAAATCAGGCATATCCTGTCTCAAAAAGATGCAGAAAAACTAGTCCATGCATTTCTTACTTCTAGGTTGGATTATTGTAATTCCTCATTATCGGGCTTCCCAGATAAGTCTCTAAAGACTCTCCAGCTGATCCAGAATGCGGCTGCACGTGTACTGACAGGAACTAGCAAAAGAGAACATATTTTTCCAATATTACCTTCTCTGCACTGGCTCCCTGTAAAATCTAGAATAGAATTTAAGGTCGTCCTCCTCACTTACAAAGCTCTTATTGGTCAGGCACCATCATATCTTAAAGAGCTAATAGTACCCTTATCATCCCAATAGAGCACTACGCTCACAGAATGCAGGGTTACTTGTGGTACCTAAAGTCTCTAAAAGTAGAATGGGAACCTTTAGTTATCAAGCTCCTCTTCTGTGGAACCAGCTCCCAGTTCGGGGGGCAGACAACCTCTCTTCATTTAAGATTATGCTAAAAACTTTCCTTTTTGATTAAGCTTATAGTTAGGTTACGATGCTCAATTTGTGCTTGCTATGCATTCAATGAGTCTTACTCGAAATATTACTGTACACAAAGGCAGATTGATAGTGTTTTTTTAATGCACATTACCTGTGTGAACAAATGTTACATCACGTATCATCTTCAAACACGTAAGAGACAACATTTTGTATCTTCATCAGTTACTCTTTCTCAATATATACATGCCTGCAAGTGTCTTCATTAAACTTAGCTAGAAGGTTATATCCGGACTTTCAAGTTGGTCACAGAGGGAGTTTCGCTGGGTGTCTAATTCTGGTTACGATATTCATGATGTTCATAAAGTAGAAAATGCAACATTTTAGAGGCATATTTTCTGTCTGTTTGGTGCTTTAAAAGTGCAGTTGAAACAACTTAAAAACGGTTTCACTGTCTTTAAATGTTGAGTTTTTTGAGTTGGAGCAACAGCTAATTATATTAAAAGGAAATAAAGTTGTAGCTTGAGTTTAGCACTGATAGCAGTTGAAATATCAGTTTAAGTAAATGAAAAGAAGGACCTGAAGTGTCAGTTGAAGTTAAGTCCTAAATAAGGGTGCAATAGTGTGCTTCATTGCAGCAAGCACACTAATAACACTGCTAGCATCTTTTTTTATTTTCAAGTAATTTCTTTGTTTTACCTGAGCCTGTTCAGCTACTGGTCTACAATGTTGATGCCGTAATAGAGAGAAACAGAAAGTCAACATTTGAAAGTGTATCTCATTGACTTTATTATACTCACCGTGACTCATACTGGCCCTGCTTCTCTAGAGGCCGGATCTTCTTCTTGATGATAGGCAGCTTGGAGGTATGAATCACCTTGTTTTCCCCGTTGCTGTATGTGAACACCAGCATCCCGTTCCACTCCCCTTGGGCCTTACACACAATGTTTCCTGTTTGGTTATGCTTGACCTCTGCAGTTACCCTGTAAAAAAATCAACATAGAGTTCATTAGCATTCATGATTAAACTATGGTTTGAATGTGGTGCATTTG
This sequence comes from Lateolabrax maculatus, assembly GCA_031216445.1. Lineage (NCBI taxonomy): Eukaryota > Metazoa > Chordata > Actinopteri > Acropomatiformes > Lateolabracidae > Lateolabrax > Lateolabrax maculatus. Next base: position 26,194,721 of record CM062199.1, read on the forward strand.
TAACAAGTAATTATCACATACAGTATATCTTTGGTAGTACATCTGTGTACTTATTTTAAATGTACTACTCCAAAAAATGCGGGCTGGTGTTTTTTCATGGTGAGCCACCATGTTGGTTCAAAGCCATTCTAAAGAAAATCAATTATGCCAGCAGATCTGATGAACATTATCAGACTCACAATGAACAGTTTTTTAAAAAAAGGATCAAAATCAATGCAGCATAACCAGGGTTAGCAATTTTATTAATTAAACATAGATGACTACATTATCCACAATGCAACACATTGATATTCTAACTTTCACTTTCCACCAACACATCTGCACCCTCCAACTGACTACAATTGCAAACTGTTGGACCTCATTTTGACAAGGAATTGCATGACAGACAACCTAGTGGTTAACCCATTGCATGTGTCTGAACATTTTTTCATTCAGTCACGTGTATCCTCCCTGAACTTCCTGAAGTTCACATGCTGATGGTCTCTGACCGACACAATCTCCACAACCTTGTGCCCGTTCCCTTCTCCACACTAACTTCTTGCCTGGACTCTTTTGTTCATGATAATCACATACTGTCACAATGATCACTATATACTGGGGCCAGTATCAATTGATAGTGTAATAAAGTGACCACACATAATTTACTCAAAAGACGTGGATTTAATGTTCTTCTAAGAGAACATAGGTAAAATAACCAAGACAAGCTAGCCAAAAAAAGAAAAACATGTTTACCACTTTGACATCAAATACACAAATAACAAATACATGAAATCAAAAGCAAATTAAGAAATATATCACCAATTTGACAATATATCTGCAAAATAAAGACATGATAGTAAGATATGCAAATACAATAACGCTAATATTTGAGTACTAATATTGCTGGTCTTTCTTGGCTTCAAACTTTTTGTTTGTGGAGAGGTGGGAGGAGAAACGCTGATTAGGCTATGTTAATGCGGGTGTGGTTTTGGTGCTAATTTTGGCACAAAATTGTGTTAAGCATTGTTTTCGGGAAAAACAGCCAGTACACACAGAGACATTGGCTTCTCTGCCTACCTGTGTACTTTTCCTCCATAGAAGGGTTTGGTGTGGAAAGTGACAGTGGCAGAGTACCCACTCTTGGCACAGTTGATAGTGACCTTTCCCCCAAGTTCCACCCATGGTACAGTCAGGATGGAGCGGGCGTAGGCACAGGGCAGCGTGAACACATACTCCTCATCATGCTCCAACAAATACAAAACACCTGGGAGGAGCAGGACAGATTTAAAGGAGAGACAGCATGAATAATGACCTCTGGATGTAAAAATATTGTGGTTATTAACACAATTTTTCGAAAAGTCAATAGAGTGGGTAGCTAGACAGACAACGATGTGATGAAATTGATGTCAAGACACCATGTGAATAGCTGTTAAATAATTGCAGTAGAGTAAAAATTACAACATAGTAATTTTTTAAAACATAGTGTAAGTAAGTACAAAAACATGTTAAGTAAATAGAGACTTTCCACACTGGGTACAGTCCATCTACATGATTATTACTGCTACGGACAAACAGGTTTCAGGACTACTGTACTGTACCACCAAGAAATGAGGGTCTATTTTTGTGGCGGCGATGACCCGGCAATAGCCCAACAATTTGGTAATTTCCTGACCTGGAAATTCATTTTTAAACAACACAATAATAATGTTTTAACTTAGGAAGAGTTTAGAAATCAATATTTGGTGGAATAACCATGATTTACAGTCACAGCTTTCATGCTTCTTGGCTCCACCACTCTTTCACTTTGCTGTGGGGTGATTTTATGCGAATCCTGGCGCAAAAATTCAAGCAGCTCGACTTTGTTTGATGGCTTGTGACCATCCATCTTCCTCTGACAGCCCTGCACCTGGAGCAAAATCAAGCCCTGCCCTTCATCAGGTTGCGCTCCTACTGTCTATCAGAGCTCCGCCCCTGGAGTTTTCTTCTATATCTAACCTTGTGCTAGACATCAAGCCAGCACATAAATAAAATCATTTAACACTATTTTGCTGGTTGCCGTTAAACTAAAGTGATCATAAGGTTTCATTCAGTTAAATTTGGTTATGCATATGTTACTGCTGCCAAAACTGAGCTTTTTGTTTAATCCATTTACATGATTGCATACACAGTTTTCCATAATATATACATTCTGCTGTATCACATTCTATTGCCATTTAAAATGTTATTTTAAAACTGAATGATGCAGAGAGAGGATTAGTGGGAACCAGTGATTCTAAGGGAATTTAGTGATGCGAGGAGGATTTTTCCATTCTGAAATTTGGGCATCCAATACATCCTCAGCATGTCACCTTCTCATACCCTGATGCGCTTCTACACAAAAACTGGAGGAATAGATTTCAAATCAGCAAAGATGTTGGTGTGGTTATTTCACAGCAGTGTTGCTTCTGTACGATTTAGTCAAAGGAACCAAAAAATATTAACATGCATAATGGTTGGCTGTGTTTTGGTTAATTATTTTCCAATTAGAGGCTGCAGATAGAACATACATATGAGGGCTGCTGTTTCTAAGGGCTGTAGGAATTTGATCAGCTGAAAGACAAAGCTCTCATGCAGTCTACAGACTGTTGTTGATGTCAAACTGAGATAACAATCACCCATTTATAGTAATATATATTGATAATGATATATTAATCCTAACCCTATTGATCCAAATATGTCTACTGGTAGGAGAATTTCTAATGAAAGCATTTATTTGTTTTAGCCAAAATTATTATGAAATTGCTGAGGATTTCTATCAAACATTCATCTAAGCTGACAACATCAAAATTAATACCATTAGCTCACTTTCTGAAATATGATTAATATTCAACTCCCAACAATTCAGATACATATTTGTTTTAATCTGATATTTATTTCGGCTTTATTGCTGAAACACGTATTACCTATGGCAGAAATACATTCATAGGCAATTAAGCAAGGGGTTTGGATTAAATGCAGTATTGTGCCCTCAGCCAGTTCAGATATATCAAGTACAGGAACCTCAGAAACCGCTGTAGAACTGGATATATATCTCCAATTGACCTTCACCAACTAACTTCAATGATTTCTTCGTTCTAAACCAACAACCTGCCTCTGAGACCCCATCCCATCTAGGCTGCTTAAAGAATGATTGATTGGCATCAAAGGACCCACACTAAGCTGGTTTAAGTCATATTTATGAGATAGATTTCAGTTTGTACGTGTAAATGATGAATCCTCCGTGCACACGGAAGTTAGTCACAGAGTTCCACAAGGTTCGGTGCTTGGACCACTTTTATTCACCTTGTATATGCTTCCTTTAGGCAATATTATTAGGAAACACTCCATAAACTTTCACTGCTATGTAGCTCATATTCAATTATACTTATCGATAAAGCCAGATGAAACCAATAAGTTAGCCAGGCATGCATTAAGGACATAAAAAACTGGATGAGCTGCAATTTTCTGCTGTTAAACTCAGACAAAACTGAAATTATTGTTCTGGGTCCTATACACCTGCCAGATGCACTATCTATAGATATAGTTACTCTAGATGGCATTGTCCTGGCCTCCAGCACCACTGTAAGGAATTTAAGAGTAACCTTTGATCAGGAAATGTCCTTTAATGCCCATGTCCTTGGCACCCAAAATGGCGCTGCCAATGGCAGCCTCGGTACTGCGCTCTCTAGTACTTTTTCAGTTTTTTGTTTGTTTGTTTTGTTTCCTGCTTTCCCTCTCGGATCACATTCAGCAAAGAGTAACTTTTAAACATCCGACAATCCACTAGTCAAACGTCTTCGCCGTTTTTTACTGAACCGGAAAGTTTTACAGAGGTTTTAGTTGGCGGAGCAGCGGCTCTCTATGGGATTTACTGGAAATGCCAACGGGGGAAGTTTGCAGGAGCACTCGTTAAGCTACGGCTGCGGGGATTTCGAACTGCGCTGCCATTAATCCATATGGCAAATGTCCGCTCTCTGGCCAACAAGATGGATGGATGAAGAAGATGGAGTGCAGCTTTGGGACTCTCTGATCATTGTCTGGTTCATCTTCTCCCGACCTACAGGCAGAAACTAAAATCTGCAAAGCCTGTGGTCAAGACTGTAAGGAGATGGACCAACGAGGCAAAGCTGGAGTTACAGGCCTGCTTTGACTGCACTGATTGGAGTGTCTTTGAGGCTGCTGCTGCTAGAGACCTGGACGAGCTCACTGACACTGTGACATCATACATCAGTTTTTGTGAGGACATGTGTGTGCCGACTAAAACCTTCTGCACATACAACAACAATAAACCCTGGTTTACTGCAAAACTCAGGCAGCTTCGCCAGGCCAAGGAGGAGGCCTACAGAAGTGGGGACAGGATCCTGTACAGCCAGGCCAGAAAAACACTGCAGTGTAGAGAGGCCTGTGGGACCTCACCAACTACAGGAGACCATCCCCCCACTGTAGAAAATCACCAACTGGCTGACGACCTGAATGTGTTGTACTGCAGGTTTGATCAGCCCACTTTCACACACCCCAACTGCTCTGACATCAGACAACCGCCTCCCCCCCCCGGCCACCTCCTCACCTCTCCCAATCGCCCCCCCCCACCTGCACTGAGGATCTACGAAGAGGATGTGAGTCTGCTTTTTCACAGACAGAAGATCAGGAAGGCACCTGGCCCAGACGGTGTGTCCCCCTTCTGCCTGAAAGTCTGTGCTGACCAGCTGGCCCCCATCTTCACGTAGATCTTAAACCAATCCCTGGAGCTGTGTGAAGTCCTGTCCTGCTTCAAACGCTCCACCATCATCCTGGTCCCCAAGAAATCCTCCATCGCAGGATGGCGCCACCAGAGAAGAGCTCATGAACATCAGGGCTACAACCCCTGTGGATTTAATTCCCACTTTCATCGCTTCATCCGTGGAATTATTGGACATTCTGGTCAAAGGTGCCCTCACCTTTGTCCACTCAGTGAAACGCCGGAGGAGAGGGAACCGTGCAGGTGCGCTCGTGCGTCTCCGCCGACGCGGACTTCGCACACCGCTACCGGGAATATTTCTTTCCAACGTGCGTTCACTGTGCAACAAACTGGACGAACTTCAGCTACTGGTGGGGAAAAACAGTGACTTTTCTTCATCTTCCGTTCTGTGCTTCACAGAGACGTGGCTGAGCAGATCAATCCCGGGCTCTGCGCTCCAGCTGGCAGCGCAGAGTCCAACTCCACAGAGCGGATCGCCAAACAGAACTTTCCGGCAAGACAAAAGGTGGAGGAATCTGTTTTTATACCAACAGTGACTGGTGTAACAATGTGACAGTGATGCTGCAACACTGTTCTCGTGATCTGGAATCATTTATTATCAACTGCAAACCTTTCTACTCCCCCCGTGAGTTCGCTTCATTCATTCTGGTCGGTGTTTACATCCCGCCGCATGGCAACGTGCAGGAGGCCCAGCGCACTCTCGCTGACCAGATACTGCGCGTGGAGTGGACAAACCCGGACTCCCTAGTTATTGTCCTTGGGGACTTTAACAAAGGAAATCTAACACGTGAACTCCCCAAATACCGACAGTTTATTAAGTGCCCCACCAGAGAGGAGAACATCTTGGATCACTGTTACACCACAGTCAGCAGTGCCTACCACGCCGTCCCCCAAGCTCCACTGGGAAACTCTGACCACATCATGGTCCACCTGATTCCTGCATACAGGCAAAAGTTAAAGCTCTGCAAACCTGTGGCGAGGACTTCAAAACATTGGACCAGTGAGGCTGTGGAGGAACTTCAGGCGTGCTTGGACTGTACTGACTGGAACGTTTTCAGGACTGCCACCAACAGTCTGGATGAGTTCACAGAGGCGTCCTACATCAGCTTCTGTGAGGACAGCTGTGTACCATCATGCACCAGGGTGAGTTACAACAACGACAAACCCTGGTTCACAGCCAAACTCAAACAGCTAAGGTTGCAAAAGGAGGAAGCATACAGGAGTGGAGACAGAGGCAGGTTCAAAGAGGCCAAGTACAGGTTTAGAAAGGAGGTGAGAGGAGCTAAACGACTGTACTCAGAGAAACTCCAACAACAGTTCTCAGCCAACGACTCTGCGTCTGTCTGGAAGGGGCTCAGACAGATCACCAACTACAAACCTAGAGCCCCCCACTCTGCTAACGACTTGCACCTGGTTCACTTCCAACCTGCCAAAGACGATGATGGTGCACTTCTACACTGCCATCATCGAGTCCATCCTCACCTCCTCCATCACCGTCTGGTACACTGCTGCTACTGCCAAGGCCAAGGACAATGGCAGACTGCAGCGTATCATTTGCTCCGCAGAGAGGGTGATTGGCTGCAATCTACCATCTCTCCAGGACCTGTACACCTCCAGGACCCCGGAGGCGTGCAGGGAAGATTGTGGCCGACCCTTCCCACCCTGGACACAAACTGTTCGAGACTCTCCCCTCTGGCAGGAGGCTGCGGTCCATCAGGACCAAAACTCGCCACAAGAACAGTTTCTTCCCGTCTGCAGCTGGCCTGATCAACAAGGCCCGGGAACCCTACTGACACGGACCCTTATCCCCTCCCCAACAAACACTATGTGTTACATTAACGCACAGGCCCCGGCGAAATGCGTTACATTAACGCACACTCGTGGACTTAAGTCTATACTAAACCGTACACACACAATATTTTGCACATTCCTTGCAGTTTTATTTTTATTCATTATTCATTATCCTCTACAAAAGATAGTGTCCTGACAAGATTTAGTAATTTTCTGTTCATATTCTGTACTGTAAATTATACTTACTTAGCACTAGCACTGTAGTGCTTTAAAATACGACACTTATGTATACCCTTGCACCTTGCACTACTTGTCTTGTCTGTACTTGTCTGTAATTGTCTGTACTTGTTACACACCAATACACCACAGCAAATTCCTTGTATGTGAAAACCTACTTGGCAATAAACCCAATTCCGATTCCGATTCCAAAATGACTACAGGCCTGTTGCCCTGACGTCTGTGGTCATGAAATCCTTTGAGAAACTGGTGTTGACCCACCTGAAGGACATCACAGCCCCCCTGCCGGACCCCCTGCAGTTTGCCTACCGGGCAAACAGGTCGGTGGTTGATGCAGTCAACATAGGACTGCACTACATGCTGCAACACCTTGAGCCCCTGGGGACATACGCAATGTTTGTGGACTTCAGCTTGGCATTCAACACCATCATCCCAGAAATCTTTCACCCCAAACTCTCCCAGCTCACTTTGCCATCCTCCACCCGTCAGTGGATCAGTAACTTCCTGACAGACAGGAGGCAGCAGGTGAGGCTGGGGAACATCACATCAAGCACCCGGACCATCCGCACCGGCACCCCCCAGGGATGTGTGCTCTCCCCACTGCTCTTCTCCCTCTACACCAACGACTGCACCTCAGGAGACCCGTCTAATAAACTCCTGAATATCGCAGACGACACAACGGTCATTGGCCTTATCAGGGACGGAGACGAGTCTGCATACAGACGGGAGGCTGGACAGCTGGTCCTCTTGAGCTAGTTCAGCTCCAGGTTGTTCTGACCACACCAAACTGTGGAGATGAAAGTGGACTTCAGGAGGAGCCCACCAACACTGCCCCCCGCTCACCATACTCAACAGCACTGTGTCTGCTGTGGAGTCCTTAAGGTTGCTGGGATCCACCATCTCCCAGGATCCAAAGTGGGCCTCCAACATCGACATCATCACCAGAAAGGCCCAGCAGAGAATGTACTTACTGCGCCAGCCCACTCCTACCCTCTGGTAGGCGCTACAGAGCACTGAGAACCAAAACTACCAAACATCAGAACAGCTTCTTCCCACAGGCCGTCACTCTGATGAACACTTAATCATATAAACACTTAATCATATATATATATATATATATATACATATTGCATCTACCTCATGTATATAAAGTCTCCATATTTATCCAGGCATATTCGCACTCTACATCATTGCACTATTTCTCCACTTCATTGTCATTGTTGTGTTATGCTCATATATATACTTTGTATATATATTTATTTTTATATTTGTACATAGTAGTTAAATGTTTATGCTTACCTTTGCTGTCCTTGTTTTTTATTTATTTGTCTATTTATGTGTATGTACGTTGAGAGTCAAATTCCTTGTGTCCCAGCAAATGATGTGGGCCTCATAGATAATTGGACCACATTCTTGGGGAGACCTGGTCTGATGAGGAGAGCTGGCATTCATCCTACTTTGGATGGTGCAGCTCTCATAGCCAGAAATTTGAATAAGTTTATTAGTGGTCCCACACCGTAACAATCCAGAGTTCATACCAGGAAGCAGAGCTGCAGTTCTACATGCTTCTCTGCGCTTCCATTAGAGTGGTCCCCACCCAAACACCCATAAAAAAACCCCATAGAGACTGTGTCTATTCCCTGACCACTTCAATTAATTACTTCAAATTCAAACAGAAGAGGAGTTACTCGTCAAAACTTAATAAAAATTAAAACTACCAGTGTAGTGGTATAGCCAAATAAGAGAATTAAATGTCAAGTCAAGTCAATTTTATTTGTATAGCACCAAAGGATAACAAAAGTTATCTCAAGACGCTTTCACATAGAGTAGATCTAGACCATACTCTTTAAAATATTATTTACAGAGACCCAACAGTTCCCACCATGAGAAAGCACTTGACACAATCTTAACACGGCTCTGAAAATGAAGCACACACTCATCTTTAGAACAAACAAATTTTCTCTTACCTTCCCCGACCATGGAGACTCCAACTGACATGCCCATGAACTTGCTCTTGGTCCAGACATGAGTGTTGACACACATCTTCTTTTCCTTACACTCACAGTAGAAGCCTGATACAGGAGGATGGTGGGACACCTGCTCTGCCACAAACCGAACACGATAACAGTCTGAGTTTCTTCTGCCGCTACCGTCTGTTCCTTCTTCTACCATTCCCGGGTCACCCCTCTGAGTGGACCTGGGAATGGTAGAAGTGGCTGTGGGTGCTGGGTTGGGACCAGTACAGTTGGTAGTCCTGAGAGGTCGAACACAGCCCCGAGGCACATACCAGGAACAGAGGAAGTTCTCGCCCAGGATGGGGTTGTAGGGCTTCTTGGCCACAGCACCCTTCCGGCCCTCATGAAAGGCAGTCAGGTAATACTCGACAAAGCGAATGATGCGCTCCTCTGGTGTGCAGCCAGAGGTAATGGAAAGGAAAATGTCGGGATGAGCCATGAAGTTGGCATACATCTCTAGTAGGGATCGCTTCTCCAGGATGAATGTAGGGAGCACCACCTGATAGAGGGATAGACACAGATTAAAACAAAAGAGGTATGTCTGTATAATGTACAATTTGATAATTCTCTTTTTTATGCCATCAGTGTTGCTGTAGCAAATCATCAGCAAGTATCTCAGTTTGTCTTGCTGCAGTGGAATCTGAGGGATATCTCATTTATTGTCTCTTCCATTTCATCTTTTTGTTTTTCTTCTAGCATGGCCTCTATCACATCACTCATACACTAGCTACACTTTAGCTAGACACCTGGCATAATTTATATGTTGCACATTCATTAAGTTTCAGAACAACTAAGGATAAAAGTCAAGTCATTTTATTTGTATAGCATCAAATCATAACAAAAGTTATCTCAAGACACTTTTCACATAGAGTAGGTCTATACCATACTCTTTAAAAAATGATTTACAGAGACCCAACAGTTCCCACTACGAGCAAGCGCTTGGAGACAGTGGCGAGGAAGAACTCCCTTTTAACAGGTAGAAACCTCGAGCAGAACCGGGCTCTGGGTGGACGGCCACCTGCATCGACCGAGTTGGGTTGAAAGGGGAGGAGAGAGGGGAGACAGAGCAGGAGGAGAGACAACAAATCAGACTATTAATAATAACAACCGCAGCAGTGAGTGTGGAGAAGGAACATGGGGGCAGTAGACGGCCTGCAGTCAAAGCTCCAGAATCTACAGCTCCAGAGGCAGAAATACCTTCAGAAAGTGAAAATGCAAAAAAGCACAGAAAGCACAAGAACTACTGAGAAGAAGTGGAGTTAGTAACATGTATTAGTGGGATAGGAATGCATACGGATAGAGAGGGAGACGAGGAAAGAGAAGCTCAGTGCATCATGGGAAATCCCCTGGCAGTTTAAGCCTGTAGCAGCATAACTAAGGGATGGTTCAGGGCTCACCTGAGCCAGCCCTAACTGTAAGCTTTATCAAAGAGGAACGTTTTTAGCATACTCGAAGAGCATACTCGAATGAAGTGAGGGTGTCTGCCTCCAAAACCCAAACTGGGAGCTGGTTCCACAGAAGAGGAGCTTGATAACTAAAAGCTCTGGCTCCGATTCTACTTTTAGATATTTTAGGTACCACAAGTATAGCATTCTGTGAACGTAGTGCTCTAGTGCTGTAATACGGTCCTATCAGCTCTTTAAGATATGATGGTGCTTGACCATTAAGAGCTTTGTAAATGAAGAGGAGGATTTTAAATTCTGTTCTGGATTTTATGGGGATCCAGTGCAGAGAAGCTAATATTAGAGAAATATGTTCTCTTTTGCTAGTTCCTGTCAGTACACGTGCAGCCACATTCTGGATCAGCTGGAGAGTCTTTAGAGACTTATCGGAGCAGCCTGATAATAAAGAATTACAATAATCCAACCTAGAAGTAACAAATGCATGGACTAGTTTTTCTGCGTCTTTTTGAGACAGGATATGCCTGATTTTTATTATGTTACATAAGTGGAAGAAGGCAGTCCTTGAAGTCTGTTTTATACAGGTATTAAAGGACATGTCCTGATCAAAGGTTACTCCTACATTCCTTACAGTGGTGCTGGAGCCCACGGCAATGCCATCTAGAGTAACTATATGTATAGATAGTGCGTCTTGCAGGTGTTTAGGACCCAGAACAATAACTTCAGTTTTGTCTGAGTTTAACAGCACAAAATTGCAGGTCATCCAGTTTTTTATGTCCTTAATACATGCCTGAAGCTTGGCTAACTTATTGGTTTCATCTGGCTTTATTGATGAGTATAATTGAGTATCATCTGCATAGCAGTGAATGTTTATGGAGTGTTTCCTAATAATATTGCCTAAAGGAAGCATATACAAGGTGAATAAAAGTGGTCCAAGCACCGAACCTTGTGGAACTCTGTGACTAACTTCCGTGTGCACGGAGGATTCATCATTTACATGTACAAACTGAAATCCATCTGATAAATACGACTTAAACCAGCTTAGTGCGGGTCCTTTGATGCCAATCAAATGCTCCAGTCTCTGTAATAGGATACGATGGTCAATGGTATCGAAAGCAGCACTAAGATCTAACAGAACAAGTACAGAGACAAATCCTTTGTCTGACGCAATCAGGAGGTCATTTGTCACTTTCACCAGTGCTGTCTCTGTGCTATGATGCATTCTTAATCCTGACTGAAAATCCTTAAATAAACTATTGTTGTGTAGAAAGGCACACAACACTTTCTCAATGACTTTGGAGAAAAGGGAAGGTTAGATATAGGTCTATAATTGGCTAAAACCCCTGGATCAAGCATAGGCTTTTTAAGAAGAGGTTTAATTACAGCTACTTTAAAGAACTGTGGTACATAGCCTGTTGATAAAGACAGATTGATCATGTCTAGTAAAGAAGTGCTAACTAAGGATAGAACTTCTTTAAGCAGCCTAGTTGGGATGGGATGATCCTGTTATAGGATCTAAGAGGCAGGTTGTTGGTTTAGAGGAAGAAATCATTAAAGTTAGTTGGTGAAGGTCAATTGGAGAAAAAACAGTCTAAATATAAATCTGATTCTACAGCTGTTTCTAAGGTTCCTGTACTTCAAGATATATCTGAACTGGCTGAGGGCACAAGAAGATTAATTTTTTCTCTAATAGTTAGAATTTTATCATCAAAGAAGCTAATGAAGTTATTACTACTGAGAGTTCTGGGAATACATGGCTCAACAGAGCTCTGACTCTTTGTCAGCCTGGCTACAATGCTGAAAAGAAACCTGGGGTTGTTCTTATGTTCCTCTATTAGTGAGGAGTAGTTGGCTCCTCTGGCATCATGGAGGGCCTTCCTGTATATTCTAAGACTATCTTGACAAACTAAGTGAGATTCCTCCAGTTTGGTGGAACGTCATTTCCTTTCTAATTTTCGTGATGTTTCTTTTAATTTGCAGGTTAAGGAGTTATACCATGGAGTTAACCTTTTTTTTTTTTTTTTTCTGAAATCCCCCGGCTTAGACTGCTGGGGGATTTCCCATGATGCATTGAGCTTCTCTCTCCTCCTCTCCCTCTCCATCTGTATGCATTCTTATCCCACTAATACATGTTACTCACTCCATCTCTTCCCGGTAGTTTTTGTGCTTTCTCTCCCTCCCACTTTCTGCAGGTATTTCTGCCTCTGAAGCTGTAGAGTCTGGATCTGTGACTGCCGGCCGTCTACTGCCCCCATGTTCCCGCTCCACACTCACTGCTGCAGTAGTTATTATTGTTAGTTTGATTTGTTGTCTATCCTCCTGCTTTGTCTCCCCTCTCCCCCTCTCTCCTCCCCTTTCAACCCAACTCTGTTAATGCAGATGGCCGCCCACCCAGAGCCTGGTTCTGCTCAAGGTTTTTACCTGTTAAAAGAGAGTTTCTCCTCACCACTGTCGCTACAAGTGCTGCTCATGGTGGAATCTGTTGGGTCTCTGTAAATAATATTTTAAAGAGTACGGTCTAGACCTACGCTATGTGATATGTGTCTTGAGATAACTTTTGTTATGATTTGACGCTATACAAATAAAATGACTTGACTTGAATTTTCACTGCCTGGTACTTGTGATGTGATGACACGATCGCGTCCCTGCAGCTGCAGGTTCAGTGTATTGAGATTTTTTATTATATCACACAAAAAACAAAACGTTTCTCTCTGAGCTCCTTTGCTCTGTCCCCATAAAATTGCATATTTTTGAGCACAACTCCTTCCAAGCTTGGATGTGGTTTTTATAGTTAAAGTTTGTTCTTTTCACTTACAACTTAAAACCTAAATGAAGAAGGCAGAACCAGAGTCTTACCCGTGTGAGGTCCATGCCAAGTTTGAGCTGGGACAGGAGGTGAATGATGATGCTTCGCTGGTCATCCAGTACTCCCAGGTCCTCCTCCTCATTGTCCTCTGTGTCTGTGGTCTCGTCACTTGGATCCACGGTTTCTGGGCTGCTAGTTTGGCTCTGTTGTTGTCCCTGCTGGTGGAGACACACACATAACCATTGGGGGAGTAGCACAAACTGGGCTGATGAGCTGAACCTGTGAGGTGTCTGAGCTGAGAGATGTCTCTCCCATGTGGATCCAATGTTTAGATACTTGTGTGGATCCAATGTTTAGATAAGCCTATGTCAAAGGTCTGGCTACTTTCATAGATGGGTGCCCCTTGGGGGTTGTTTTTCTAAAGTTCCAAAGAGAGGAGATCAGTTTTAACATGAACCATATGTTCACACCTTCCCTTTTTGTAAAAATAGCCATATATGGTTATGAGGTTGGCTCTGAGCCAATCTTGTTACCACACATTAGCTATACCATGAGGCTTTAAAAGGTGGAGTTTGGGTGGAAAACGAGGGAGATTCACATTGGCTTCGGATCCTCTCACAGGCAATCTTTGGTGCTTGTTTTGATGCTGTACTTTTTGTAATAAACCTTTTTATACAACTAAGTCGGTGTCAGCGGAGATTTCTTCATCATCATCACATCATCGCCACAGAAGATACAACACCTGTTTTCTTAACAGATTTTAAATATGCCCCCCACCCCCCCAACCATCATGGCTGACTAGGTGAGAAGAGGACTGCTAAAGCCCCTTTTACACAGCCTGTTTAAAACCAATGTAAAATATTTAAAGCATTTATCAGGGCTTTCTGATGCGCTACTGCTATACAGGTGAATTTAACTTCAAATAGCAATTCTGATTATTGCTTCAGGAAATGACAAATAGAATGATAACATAATTCCTAATGTATGCCCGTGTATCATCACCAATAAATGGCTTCAACCAGCCTTTGATTTCAGGGTTTGATTACCAATCATTTCTGTATTTCTGAGCACACAGTTTAGGCTGATACATGATGGGCCAGCTAGATGTTTAGCTTATGTCACAGAGATGCACATTCACAGTGGACGAGGTGAGTAAGTGACTGAGGCTGTGTGATGGGTGCGAGTGTGTGTCTCTTCTGTGCTATGACTGCAGCTGGGATGCTGCGCGAGGTTACTGTGAGACTGACCACCTGTGAGTGCTTTGGGACGGTGGAGGGGCTCGATACGATACATGCTTTCACGTCAGAGTCTCCAAAACACCAGAAAAGTCTCCATAACACCAGAAGAAGTCGCTAGATTTGTCGCTAGTTGCTTTTGACAAAAAAAGTAGCCAAGACGATTTGGAAAATTGCAAGATTTAGCAAGAAAGTCATCAATTTGGTAACACTGCATCCTGCACTGCCCACATTCAGCACAAGTTTGAATTTTGCCTTGGCAGGCAATGGTCATTCACTTGCATTCGCATGTGTGACCAGACTGTTACTACAGTACAGGAGGGATTTTCTGGATGTGGAATGGCATAAGACTGAACTATCAACAACTAGAAATATGCTGCCCAGAGGATAAATCCTAACAACTTTGATCTCTTAAATTTTCATCTAGCACCAGGTCAAACTTTTTACTTATCCAGTGAAATACACATACATTTTATATAAGAAATGGACATAGCCACAGTGATGCCCCCCTTTAGTTTGTGGAATACTGTTACAAAGCCTCGAGTTTGGCATCGTAGCCATCCCCATCTTTTTTAGCATCGCCCCCTGCTGGTCATCCAAAAGAATGCTGGTTTAAGTCAATGACCTAGAAATGCATAACTTTAAGTCTTAATATAATTGAATACATGAATATGTGAATTATATAAAAATACACCCCCCGTACAAAAATTCACTCCCCGTACAGTTGACATTAAAGGTAAAATTAGCTATAGAGACCAAAACCATTATTTTGTACTTAGCTGTAAACCTGTTTATTTCTGATGTAAAGTTGGGCATTTTAACATATGTAATTTCACTTGCTTTCGGAGCCAGCCTCAAGTGGCCATTTGAGGAACTCCTGTTTTTGGCATATTGGCATCATTTTCTAGCCCCAGAGGTTGCTGCTTGGAAATACCTCAACATCTACTGGATGAATTGGCACTTAATTGGCAACCCAATATTATAGGCCCTGTTCATACCTGGCATTAACGTCCGTCCTGGGTGATCTGATCACAAATGGACAGCTCTAAGACGCATTGAGGACGCATTGAGATCCGATCACTCAGAACACATTTGGAGGTGGTCTGGGCCACATATGGCCACAGTCTTTTAATTTTGCCATTTTGAGGAACAGCGACCAGCCCTATTACAGACTTTGTGGCTAATATTGTGAAATGCTTTTGTTTTGAGCTATCTAGTTAATGTTACTTTGTTTTCTTTTGTTTTCTGTCTTTTCAGCAGACATGGAAAATAATAACGTTACAGCACGGTCAAAATGAGTTCATATCGATGCTGTCATTATTAACGTTATGTATTTGTATTCTATTTGTAATAAAAAAAGAGCAGTCAATCAATGTAGATTGACGAACTATAGGTAAGCACAACAAGAACACAAATGAAATGCTGTAGAATAAATTAAGAAGAATGTGTTAATTTGCATATGGAGCAAGATGCATTCTAATGCGAAGTGTTAACTGACGCACGTAGAGCTGACTACTTGCATGTTAAAGCCAGGTATGAACATGGCCTAAATTTATCTTCTTCACTGGGGTCAAGAATATGGCGTCAAACTGAGCTCAGATGAATGTTAATGTATAAAACACATAAACCAAAAAATACATTCTGTAAATGTATTATCCAAATACATTACATTAAACATTACTCATCACTTTACAGCTTTTTTGCACTTCTGGTTAGATGCTAAACTGCATCTAAGTGCTTGCATTGTGCAATGACAAATTCATATGTAATCTTATTTAATACAATTAATAATAATAATAATAATAATAATTTAATAAATTATCTAAATCATGTGAACCCAAAACTGTAATCCGAAAAAAACAATTCTGTAAATGAAAACCACAATTTCTAAACAAAAAAAAACTGAAACTTGCAACCAAGGCAGCATTTAAATTTACATTCCCCTGAGCTGAACAAACCAGGGTACAAACTAAAAGTATCCCGTCCCCAGGCTGCATTCACACTTTCCTGGGCTCTTTAGTTACTGTTTATTGCTTCCTACTGCCATGTCTGTACTCCTAGAGTTCAGGCAACTAGCAAATTATGTTGTAGTCCAGATTGCCATTTCCCCCCCAAGAGGTTGTTTTATGTGGTAATTGAATTAATCTATTTCCCTTTCAAACTCCCCCAACAAAAAGTGTATGTACCATTCCATCAAACTGTTCCTTTAATTCTGATCATCTAAAATTGGAGTTTACTGTATTGATATTAAATAATTCAGTAAGAATCAGGTTAACTGAGATTATGTAATACTGTACATTATGAAAGATAGGCACAGCCACAATTAGCTAAACAACTGAAATTACTTACAATCACAATTAATTAATTCAAATTCAAACAGAAGAGGAGTTACTCGTATCAACTTAATAAAAATTAAGTATAGTATAGTATAGTGGTACAACCAAATAAGAGAATTAAATGTGGACTCTTAAACATTAGACTTCTGTCGTCTAAAGCTGTGTTAGTCAATGATTTAATATCTGACTATCATATGCATATATTTTGTCTGACTGCAACTTGGCTGTGTCAGGAAGAATATATTAGCCTGAATGAGTCCACTCCTCCTAGTCATATTAATACTCACATTCCTCGAGGCACCGGCCAAGGAGGTGGAGTTGCAGCCATCTTCGACTCTAGCTTATTAATCAACCCTAAACCTTAACTTAGTTTTAACTCTTTGGAAAGCCTTGTTCTTAGTCTTTCACACCCAACGTGGAAAACTCTAAAGCCAATTGTATTTGTCATAGTATACCGTGCTCCTGGTCCGTATCCTGAATTTTTAGCAGAATTCTCGGACTTTTAAACAAGTTTAGTCCTAAAAACCGATAAAGTCATTATTGTAGGAGAATTTAATATTCATGTGGACTTCGATAATGATAGCCTTAGTTCTGCATTTATCTCACTATTAGATTTGATCGGCTTCTGTCATAGTGTAAACAAACCCACTCACTGTTTTAACCACACCTTCAATCTTGTTCTATCATATGGAATCGAAATTGAACATTTAATAGTCTTCCCACAAAATCCTGTCTTATCAGACCATTATTTAATACTACAGGCCATTAGGCAAACATTCCTTTAGTAGATGCCTGTCTGATAGTGCTGTAGCTAAATTTAAAGAAGTGATTCCATCGGGATTTAATTCAATGCCATGTCTCAATATAACGGATGACTCCTATGCTACCTTTAGTCCCTCCCAAATTGATCATCTGGTTGATAGTGAGATTTTCAGTCAGGATTTAGAGTGCATCACAGCACAGAGATAGCACTAGTGAGAGTGACAAATGACCTTTTGATTGCGTCAGACAAAGGATTTGTCTCTGTACTTGTTAGACCTTAGTGCCGCTTTCTAGACCATCGTATCCTATTACAGAGACTGGAGCATTTGATTGGCATCAAAGAACCCGCACTAAGCTGGTTTTAGTCGTATTTATCATATAGATTTCAATTTGTCCATGTAAAAGATGAATCCTCCGTGCACACAGAAGTTAGTCACGGCGTTCCACAAGGTTCGGTGCTTGGACCACTTTTATTCACCTTGTATATGCTTCCTTTAGGCAATATTATTAGGAAACACTCCATAAACTTTCAGTGCTATGCAGTTGATACTCAATTATACTTATCGATAAAGCCAGATGAAACCGATAAGTTAGCCAAGCTTCAGGCATGTATTAAGGACATAAAAGACTGGATGACCTGCAATGTTGTGCTGAAAAACTGAAGTTATTGTAACACAGTCCTTCAAAGTAGCTGTAATTAAACCTCTTCTTAAAAAGCCTACACTTGATCCAGGGGTTTTAGCCAATTATAGACCTATATCTAACCTTGACTTTCTCCCCAAAAATACTTGAGAAAGCGGTCGTTAATCAGTTATGTGACTTTCTAAACAACAATACTTTATTTGATGATTTTCAGTCAGCATTTAGGGAGCAACAGAGCACAGAGACAAAATGACAAATTACCTTTTGATTGCGTCAGACAAAGGATTTGTCTCTGTACTTGTTCTGTTAGATCTTAGTGCTGCTTTCGATACCATTGACCATTGTATCCTATTACAAGTCAAGTCAAGTCAATTTTATTTGTATAGCGCCAAATCATAACAAAAGTTATCCCAAGACGCTTTTCACATAGAGTAGATCTAGACCATACTCTTCAAAATATTATTTACAGAGACCCAACAGTTCCCACCATGAGCAAGCACTTGGCGACAGTGGCGAGGAAAAACTCCCTTTTAACAGGTAGAAACCTCGAGCAGAACCAGGCTCTGGTTCACACGGAAGTTAGTCACGGAGTTCCACAAGGTTCGGTGCTTGGACCACTTTTATTCACCTTGTATATGCTTCCTTTAGGCAATATTATTAGGAAACACTCCATAAACTTTCACTGCTATGTAGCTCATATTCAATTATACTTATCGATAAAGCCAGATGAAACCGATAAGTTAGCCAAGCTTCAGGCATGTATTAAGGACATAAAAAACTGGATGACCTGCAATTTTGTGCTGTTAAACTCAGACAAAACTGAAGTTATTGTTCTGGGTCCTAAACACCTGCAAGACGCACTATCTATACAAATAGTTACTCTAGATGGCATTGCCGTGGGCTCCAGCACCACTGTAAGGAATATAGTAGTAACCTTTGATCAGGACATGTCCTTTAATGCAAATATAAAACAGACTTCCAGGACTGTCTTCTTCCACTTACGTAACATTATAAAAATGAGGCATATCCTGTCTCAAAAAGATGCAGAAAAACTAGTCCATGCATTTGTTACTTCTAGGTTGGATTATTGTGATTCCTTATTATCAGGCTGCTCCGATAAGTCTCTAAAGACTCTCCAGCTGATCCAGAATGTGGCTGCACGTGTACTGACAGGAACTAGCAAAAGAGAACATATTTCTCCAATATTAGCTTCTCTGCACTGACTCCCTGTACAATCCAGAACAGAATTTAAAATCCTCCTCTTCACTTACAAAGCTCTTATTGGTCAGGCACCATCATATCTTTAAGAGCTGTACCGTATTACCCCACTAGAGCACTACGCTCACAGAACACAGGTTTACTTGTGGTGCCTAAAGTCTCTAAAAGTAGAATGGGAGCCAGAGCCTTTAGTTATCAAGCTCCTCTTCTGTGGAACCAGCTCCCAGTTTGGGTTCGGGAGGCAGACACCCTTTTTTCGTTTAAGAGTATGCTAAAAACGTTCCTTTTTGATAAAGCTTATAGTTAGGGCTGGAGCCCAGTTCTGCTCGAGGTTTCTACTTGTTAAAAGGGAGTTTTTCCCTGCCACTGTTGCCAAGTGCTTGCCTATGGTGGGAACTGTTGGATCTCTGTAAATAATATTTTAAAGAGTATGGTCTGGACCATACTCTTTTCTTTTCTGTGAAAAGCGTCTTGAGATAACTTTTGTTATGATTTGGGGCTATACAAATAAAATTGATTTGACTTGAATTTTCATTTGATGTATTTCCATTTCAACATTTCTTCGATTGAGTTAATGGTGTCATTTGCTAGTTTTGAGTATACTTGTTCAGTATAGCAGGATGTTCATTTGTAAATTATGGTCATATTTAGATGAAAATAAACGATAAAGCAGTGCTTGCCATAGGGCGGGGCTACTGTGTGATTGACAAGTTGCTACCACCAATCAGGATACAGGCGGCGATACTCTCTTATCTGACTAACATCACATCCAAAAACCACTTTGCAGCGGAGCATCAAACCTATGCAGCTTTTAGCTGCTGCGTTTATCAGTGGGCGAGTTTGTGAAGCGGCTTATGGAGGAAGCAGCCAGGATAGGCAGGCTGAAGCAGTTCAAATAGGGCACCTGAATGAGATTGTCAGTAGATGCGTAGAAGTGTATCAGCTGATCCATCAGCTGATGTGGCTGCTGGATTGCAATTGTCAGGTGATGTAGCTGGGATATTGAGCTGAGCTTGACTCTGTGGCCTGCCTGAACTAACTCAGTGCTCAATTTTTGGTTCTATATTTTTAATTATTACATTAATCATTACTGCTCACTCTCAACTAAAGGTCAATGGGTTTGTACTCATGAATGACTCGGACTTCACCTGAGAATGTGCGCACTTTGTGCTGGGTAGCAGGCTGAGTGAGAGTCTGTCACTGAGCAGTGGCTCTTTGTTAGCAGTGAAATCTTACTTATCCAGGCCCTGGAGGTGGTCAGACCATAAACAAAAACTTCATTGGGTACACAATTAAGATATTGTTGTCATAGAGTGCTAGGGAAAAGCTACTCTTCTGTCACACTCCACTGCCTCCTGACACACGCATCTGCTGCATCTCATTAAAGATGTTTTTTTTGTTGGTTTTGATTTCCCCACTGACACTCAGACAGTAACAGCCCAATGTCCTCCTCTCCTCTGACAAAATTCTGCTGTGCAGGAGTGGCTTCTCTGCCCAACACAGTGAAACTAAGTTTGCTATGCGTATCACGATCCAAAGCTGCATGGTCATACAAAATGCATAAATTCCTAATTGGGACACTGAGCACCTATTTTCATTCCATGACCTCTATGAAAGACAGAGTCCAGAACGTTTTACAGTTGTATGGAACAATGTGGCGTTTCACCATTTTCTTCAGACAGGGTTGACTGGAACTGTTGTATTTCAATATCTGTAGTTCTGCTATAAAATTATGTATGGTGAATATGTATAGTTTTGTATTGTATTACTAAAATCACTTTAGTTTAATTTTGTGTGCTTGAGCTAATTGTAATACTACCTTTTTATGGATTTTTATGGTCAATATAACCACCAGCCACATAATCAGATGTCCCTCTCAGAGGCAATGAATGCTGGATGTGTGGACATATCTGCAGAAGGTTGCCAGGGATGGATCAGGCATAAGAAAAATCCTTTTCCGGGTGTACTTATGACCATGTGATATTTCAGTTTTTCTTTAATAAATTTGCAAAAATTTCTACATTTCTGTTTTTTTCTGTCAAGATGGGGTGCTGAGTGTACATTAATGAGAAATAAAATTAACTTTTTGATTTTTAGCAAATGGCTGCAATGAAACAAAGAGTGAAAAATTTGAAGGGGTCTGAATACTTTCCGTACCCACTGTATCTGTAGCTCAACTATACAAGTATGTATAGAGGATAATTAGTTTTGTATTGTATTACTGGAGTTACTTTAGTTTCATTTTGTGCACCTCAAATTACTCTATAAAAAGCCTATTAAAGCGTATTTCAGCAATTCAAACTTATTTCTGTGACATAGGCTACTTAAAGGCAGCACAATCCATGGAAGAAAGAAATAACCTTATTTTTTTTTTGTTGTAATGGAATGTTGGTTTCTGCAAAATAGATGAATTTGGACAAAAGGGACTGTAATTGTAATGCTACCTGTTGCTAGTGATTTTTTTTGGTCATTATATAATGAATGAAAAAGTGTTACTTTTGACAGACAAATGTCAAAGTTTGGGTACATGATTTAGCAGATTGATTCTGAGATTTGCATGAAGAGTTTTGGATGTTAAATTAAACTGTAAATTGTTGAATGTGAACTCTTATAACCTGCTGCTAATGCAACTTGATTTTCCAGTATGGTCAATGCACCACAGTACAATTTGGAGCATGCCTGGTGACCATATTAAGATGTTTAGTAAAAGTTTTGACTTTTCCAAACTTGCCTTCCCTATGACTGACTGCCTGGGTGAAATAAGAAAAGAAATGCTACAGGGCAAGGAAAACTTGTCATGTCAAAGAAACAAGCACATATACTGAATAGGCTCACATTGAGATTGTAAAGCTGGAGTGTGGAACTTTTGTCTCCCTCTTCTGGAAGTGAGTATAATCTGTGAATTACACTAACACTGTCGCAACTGCTTATGGTGTATTGTAGCAGATTGACTTGGTGCCAAGGTAACAGTCAGAGTGCAGAGTTGTGACAAAGATCACATTTTTATATGTAGCTGTCAACCCTACGAAAGGACCCATGTCTTTCCGTACATGGCCCCTTAATAATCACTAACAACCAACTATTTCAAAAGGCACCAGTGGAGAAACAAGAACAAGAAACACAAAAAACACAAGAATTTGAAGTCCCATCAGTTGGTGCTTAATACAAAACAAACAGTTAAACTACAAATTTCATTAGTCATTCGCTTTTTTGTTTTAACTCTGTGCAGCACTACCAGTGCACCAGCACAGGAATGTTGTTACAGACACCAGATTTAAAACTCCGGTGTACTGCGAAATACAGAGCGACTTACCTGGCGGTGATAGGCTTATTCAGAATTGTGTGAACTCGTTTGGTGAGGGCTTGAATGAATCAGACTTTCAATTATATGTAAAAGTCCCGCACTCCAGCTTTAAAACAAGGAAAGAACATTCATCAAGAGTTGAGGATTGGAAGGCAAGCAAAGCAATTGTCGGCATATGCTACACTGTCGGTAACAACGATACAGATAATTTGGGGGCTGTCAATTGTAAGTTTCAGGATGAGAATATACATTTACAGGCAAGTAAGGAATTTGGTCAGGATGCGTGTTTTTTTCACTTCTGTCCTTTTTTTTTTTTTTCTTACTGTATTTTTGGATTTTATTTTAAGACATTTGTAACCACAGGCCATGTACGTTGGATTTTTTGTTGATCACTGGCAGCAATTTCATGTTGTTAATAAAGATTTTACTGCAGCAATTCTGTCATATGCTATATTTTTCTACTGTACATTCTTTAAAGTAAAGGTGACTCATTTTTAGATAGTATGTTGCCAAAAATGCACTCATTAGACACTTCTAGGCCCATTCGACCCGTTATTAGCCTTTAATGTGAAAATGAAGACCTTATTTTCAACATTGTTTTGATACTGTTGTTTACATTCCCCAAGATGCAATTTCAAGAAATGCTATACAAAATTATTTTCTTAGTGTATACGTGTATATTGTATATAATTAACTGTAATATAATTAACTGGTCCTTTATTTTTTTGATATTCTAAATTTAATTATCTGTATGTACGTTTGGTGAAGATTTAGGCTTTTCCAACAGGGATAGTGTCTGCCTTATCATATGTATCTGTGAAGATAATGATCAGAATATAACCAAATTTTGGACTAGATGTTCACAGACAGTTATTGTATACAATAAAGCTAATATTCCATCAAAACCGTTGTCATCTTTGAAATGTATACACTTAAACACACATGAATTCTAGATGGAAATTGAAAATGAAATAAAATACACTCTTTCTATATATCATGTTTTCTTCTAATAACACTAACAATGTATGATGGTAATAGGACCCAACAGACAGCACAATTCAATATGACCGAGTGAATTGGAAAAACCAAAGATGAGTCATAAATGGATCATAAATGAATAATCAATTATATACAGTAGCCCTAAGCCATCTTTAGGCAGGTGGTTAGGTGATTTACCTAATTATTGTAGACGCAACAAAGGAATCTTCAGAAAACAAAAGGCTTGCTTGGTGTTTGGATCTCAATGAAGACATTACAGTAGAAGTATGGCTGAATATTTTTTAAAAAAATCTCAAGTCCAAACTATAAACAATCAGTACAAATGGATAATGAGACTATACATACAGTTTTATTCCATCGCATCAAACCTAATACATCTGATGTGTCTTTCAAATGTGGTGTACCTGATGTCAGCTGGTTTTATTGCCTTTGGGGATAGCAAACTACAAAAGAGTAAGGAGATAATAACTTTTTCCACAGCCACAAAAGAGGAGTTTCCAATATGCTATGTTTTATTTGCTTGGGCAGATATGTCTGGCCCCTTTCACATTCAAACAGATTTCCACCAGAACTTGAGGCGGGCAAGCCAATCACAACCATTAATCTAATTTGGGACGAGTTTAATACGATGACTGACAGAGAGAAGCGCCGTCCAGGCATCTTTGTAAATAACCAAGATGGCAGCCTCTGTAGCCGACTGGAGAAAGTTCAGCAGCAGCAGCAGCCATCTTGGTATTAAACGGACTAGACGGTAAATTTTCTCTAAAAGAAGAAAAAACAACTGCACTTAAACTTTTTGTTGAATATGTGTACGTATACGTTGCAGTGCTCTGACTGGTTGCCTCCGCCGTTGATAACGCCCCTTGGAAATCGACAATGAAGTGAGAGGTTTGAGACTAATACGCATTTGCGAATTAGTCTGACACTGCCAGGCTACCTAAACTGTGTTTTTTGGAAGCTTTCCAGTAAACTGTAAACTTCTTAGTAGAAATAAAAGGTGGTTATGTTTTGTTTACTTGAAGATAAACAAAAAATCAGGCAAATGTTTATAAAGAAAGAAACACGCCTTCAGCCTTAGGTGCCCCCCGTGCCAAACAAGGGCTTGAACAAAAAAAGAAAAACTGTTATGGCCACATTTTAGGCTGTCATAGGTGATGTGTGTGTGTGTGTGTGTGTATATATATATATATACATTGATTGGCACAAACCTCTCTTTGTCTGTATGACTTTTGTGCATTAGGACTAAAGCTGAGCCAAACCGACAGTGTCATCACACTTTCTTTTTGGATGGTTTTGTTTTTTTCTACATCCTCAAACCTTTCGGCCCAGAACACTGTCCGTCATGGTATCCACATATTCTGTTGCCACATGCTGTGTCATTAACCATCTTGTGAGAGCCCCTTTGTTAAGTGTGAGACTAACAACTACACCTTCACTCTTGCCATCATGGTTGATCTTTTGGTCAGGTCCTGTTTCCTTGAATTTGTTAACACCAGTTAAAGTGTATACATTTAAAAGGTGGACAAAGATACTTATGAAACATTTGCTAAATTATTCTATAGTTTCACTGTTTTTGGTATCGGGATTGATCCAAACATTAACCAAACAAACTTATTTTGCAGTTCAATATTTTTATACAACCATCCATTTAAAAAGCATGGTTGTGCTTTGTATCTCAAAAAATAAAGCCTTTTGTGGGGATTTGTTCCACTTGGTCTGATTCTCAGACCAATTGGTTGGCAGAGAATCAGACTCACACCTCTCCAAAATCCTGCTTACCTTATGCACAGCTGGCATGGCTGGATATCTTAATCAATAGTTTAAATCTTCTGATGAAACACCAGGATATAATAACTGACTTTGTGCTTGTGTCTTAACACTAACTGGCAAATGTCCAAACCCCATCTTGCATTTTTTTGTTTAAAGATAAGAGGACTGTTTCATTTTTATTTTATTTAAATAAATATGATTGATATTTAGCAAACAAGTCAAGTCAATTTTAATTATATAGTGCTAAATCATAAAATAACATCTCAAGACACTTTTCACATACAGCAGGCCTAGACCGTCCTTAAATTATGTTTTAATTATTATTTTTCTTAAATTAAATTTAAATGTATTTGTTGTTTGAACAACTAGAACAGGCTGTAGCAGCTGCAGCACCAGTCACCTGCCTGGTCATTCGACCATAGACAGCATATTTAGGGTGACGTACATTCATATCTTGGGGTGTCGTGTATTTGTATTTTGGACCTTGATGTGTTTGCACTCTCATTCACTAAAATACAGTTTGTTATGTCCTATTTTACACTCCACCTGGGTATGTCTTTTTTGTGTTTCTGTTGGGACAACAGTGTAGCTCTTGCCATTCACCATTAGATACTTATGTTTGTTTTTTATTTGAGGTCATGTTAAATATAAAACTTCCTTTTAACTCTTGAAATTAATTTCATAATAAATAAGGCAACTGCGGTTTTCTTGTATTAAAAGGTCTGATATGGTGACTGGAGAGATACCAACACCTTCCGTTATGCTGCACCTCTATTATTAGGTCAATTGGGCCACTGGCTTTAGCTTGTGATTTGAGTACGAACTTGGTACCCTCTTAGAGCGCTTCAGCTCACTTTATGTTTTCACTTTGTGCGCATTAGTAGCTGATAATTGCTTAGTGTTATTGTGTTGCCAGTGTCTATTCTGAACCCCAGTGCTTTGTGCTGAACTTGAATGTGTACTTTATTGCTGGAACTGAACGTGACCTGCACATTAGCATTGACAACTGACATCGACGCCACATGACAATGTTACAAGCCTACTAACCGCTTCTGAATTATCTTTTTATAATTATTTTCTATTTGCTCAAGTCTGTTTGACACCACCGGGTTGCAGCTGAATAAGAATAAGGCTAAAACTGTCATACAAGCCATAAGAATACATCTTAGCAATACATTAATTTAATGGAATACACAATTAAATTTGTATTTACTCGTGCCCTAATGATAGGGCAGTGATATTATCAACCTGTTAACTTTTAGCATTCACACAGTCTGCGATTCTTTGCCAGTCATCCTTTCTGTATTGGTCAGCTGCAACTGTGTTGCTTTAGCCTGGATTATGGTTTAAAATTATGTTTTTTAAATTCTTCGTATTTGTTTAAAATCGCAGCTTGCTCTTTGTTTGTAAAATATGCTGCTCTGCTGCCAGTAGGCTTTGGTCATGTGCGGCAAACATCAACCCTTTTATGTGAATGTGCTCATAGCTAGATTGGGAAACCCTGGGTTGATTTACCAAGTTGATAACCACCGTTGTGTGACTGCTTAGCGTGGTTGTTAGGTTTAATAAAGCCAGATAACGATAGGTTATCTGTGTTATGTTGAACTTGCTTCGTAGTACCGGCCTCTGAGCTATTGAAATCATGACACACACACACGCTAATTTGATCCATTTTCCCTTCCTTAAAGTCAATTTTCTCTGGGTGTGCAGGTGGTCTGAATGCAGCTGGTACACCTCTCTCTCGTCATATGAGGGCTTACAATCTAGGTGTAATTTGGCACTACTGTTATATTCCCCTCTAAGTGATATTTACTGCCCAGCTAATGGTGGTGGCAGTGCTCTATACAGTTGTTCTTTATTGCCCTGGTCTTACAAATAAGAAAATCACAGACAGGCAGAGATGCAGCCAATACTTTACTGCACTACAACATATGACTCAAAAATATTTTATGGTTTTGAAATTTGTCAGCCATATTTGACTTATATCTGAAGGGTATATAATGGTTGTCAAAACCACACATGGCTCTGCTGTTGTATTAACTACTCTGGTACAGGTTAAGATGTTTGCAAGAGGCAAGGTCGTTTGCAATAAAGTAATAATCCATAATAAATCCCAAGGCATTTCCCTCCGAGTTAATTGTAAACATAATGAGTGATATAGTGAATGATATTTTCAACAGATAGAAAAAACAGCTGTTTTCTAATCAACACTTAAGTTGATTAGAAAATTAATTACTGAGCCAGAACAAGGCCTGGCTGCATGAAGTGAATGAATGCTATGTGGTGTCAATCAAAGTTGGGGAGAGAGATGAAGAGAAATTAACCAGCTGTCACTCTGCTGAGACTGTGGCAACACACAGACGACCATGGCAAATTTACAGGATGGACAGTTTCCTAAGTACATATACTCTCCACTACCTGCACACAACAGGATGACATAAATGACTTGGTATTTACTGACTAATAACTAGTCACACTTTGGTTTTACTCCCAATAATTAACGCATCACTATCGCCACAGTCTTTAATGAACATATCAAGGATTTAAAATTTAAAATCCTCCTCCTCACCTATAAGGCTGTTAATGGTCAGGCACCATCAAACTAACTTTTATTTACATGTAGAAAACAGCAGAGGGGATAACACACCACCGTGTGCCTGTACTAACAGCTTGGTCTGATCTAATAGAATTAATGTAAGAAACACTCTGTAGAGTTGCTTAGTAGGGAATTCATCTGCATTATAAGACATAAATAAAAGTCCTAAAAATTTAGATCACACTTTTTTCCCACAAAATAAATCCTGAACTGCCTATATCAAGAGGAGGAGGAGCAGGTCTACCACACAGAATGGCTACTATCACCACCAGCCTTTGCGTTGTGTAAGTAATACAGAGTAGAGTCCTTAGGCCACATGTGGGTCAAACCTGATCCCTCGAGGAGGGGGAAACAGACCATACTCAAAGGGACAAGGAACATCCAAACGGCATCACAACACACGTCAAGAACCACGCTGTCAGGCTGCCAGCACATTACAACATTACATCATGTAACAGCAGATTTAAATGAGTCAAGACTATTAGTATGTTATCATCTCCACACATTTGTCAATGATACAAGTGCGTACCATAGGTCAATCATCACTAATCTGTATGTCTATGTGTATGTTTGGGGCACTGGAGTGATCAGAATCAGGTTTTTTGCTAAGTAGGTTTTCACATACAAGGAGTTTGCCTTGGTGATTTTGGTGCATAATAATAAACAGTGAGAGAGAGGAAAAAGTGAAGAACAAGAACTACAAGAGGGAAGAATCAAATACAAAATATGAAATATTTATATACAATATGTAAACTATATTTGGTTTTGAATTTCAAACAGCTGTACTGTGTTTGAAACTAAGAGGATGAATATGCAAAATATTCCCAGTATGAAGTATATGAAGACTATGTGGAATGTACAGAGATAATAATCCAGAACTTGTGTGACGTCCCCTGCATAAGTTAGTTGCATCACACAGTACTCATATGAATTGATTTGCCATGCTGTAAACATGGCTATAACGCTATTGATCTCCATGTCTGCTGAAAAGGCAAACAAAAGTATTTCACAATATTAGCAACATTGTCTGTAATAGGGCTGGTCATTTTTCCTCACTTCAAAATGGCAGAATTTACCTCAGTATAAGTAAAGATGCCATGCCCAATACTTATAGTGACATACATTGTTTTAATGTTTTTAGTGTGATTACATTTTATCTGATTAACATTGTTAAGTTGTTAGCTAGCTAGCTTGCTAATTGCTGCACTGATTCTGAGGTAAATTCTGCCATGTTGAAGTGAAGAAGAATGACCAACCCTATTACAGACGTTGTTGCTACGATAAGGTAAGGAAACAATATACATTTTCATTTGCATATAGGGTGAGGAAGTGAGATCTTAGAAAAAGACAGCTTCATCATGGGAATCTTGGTTCACACACATGGCTCTCATTATCGCCTGATGGCTTTCTATTTTTCTAAGCTGCCTCCTGTAATTCAGGAGATGCCAGGATACTTATGAACTATTACAGCTAAAGCTATTCTGGATGGGAAATCACCCTCATTGACATGGGCTCTTGTGGGGTTTTGATTTCATGACATTTTAAACATCTGAACACTTCTGCCACCAACACATGACAGTGACTCCAAATCCGGTTACAATGTGACCATTCTGTTTAATGCTGACATCTTTGTTCAAGGAGCACGCCTTTACATCCAGCTACATTAGTCACATTGATTGACTTAATAAGTGCAAAAGATAATTATACGACTGTGAAACGCTAGTTGATATTGTTAGATCACCTAGGCCAGATTTGAAGCAAACCCTGTACCAAATGCTGATTAGTTTCTTTTGTGAAGATTCAGCAATGAGACTATTTTTCAGGCTATGCGGTCACTACTGAAACAGGTGTAGTGGAGGCACATACTTTGCCTCCTTGAACATCTGGTTAATGAGCTAGGTTGTAGGCAATAACACATGCCTGTATTTAAGCATTATTACAGCAGCCTAACAAATAATAATTATTATTTTGAGAATAATTATGATAAGTACACTTTATTTAAATGGCATACACATACCACAGTGATTGGTCATCTATGCTTAAAACACTTTGTACGTTTAAGAAGAAGGATGACTACTGATTACATTATCTTCTACTAGCCATTTCAATCTATATCAGTACTGCATAGCATATCTGTCTTGATCTTAACTCTTGGCATTACATTAGGGTGTTTGCCCCACAACTATTTAAGATGGGCATGAATGTTATTCTTTTTACTGTACTTTACTAATCTTTATGTAACGTTGAGTTGGCGCCGAGGCCAACAATTTCATTACTGATAATGAAGTTTCATTGTTATCAAGTATATGACAATAAACTTGAACCTTGAACTAGCTGAGAACCAAACTGCCACCATGTACATCGATTCAAGATATTTTGGTGTCACCCATGAATTTGGTTTTATGATATCGTCTAGTAAACCAAACCAACACTCAGCTCTTATATCACACTTTTGAAGTAATTTCTTCTCTTTACAATTGCATATTGCACAAAAAAAAAAAAAAAAAAAAAGCGCCGCACACACAGGTGACATTAATAAATGAGAAATATCTTAAAGGTAATGCTTTAGCATTCAATGCTATTAAACAAAGTTGTGCTTAACTCATCTCTAAGTTTTTCTTTGATGTGTTAGCCTAAGTTTCACATGGCCTCACACATGTAGAAAAAGGGGGGATAAAGGAGGATAAAGCAATAGTTTGGAAAAATAACAATAAAAGTTGTTTGAAAGAAAAATAGGTAAATGAATAACTATAATAAACCTCCATACACTATAGTGGATAATTTATTAAAGGAATAAAATGCTTACTTCTTCAACTTTTACTTCTTTCAAAGATGACTGAAGCAATACCATTGGGAGAATAATCTTTTCAGGGAATAAACAGTAACAGAGTTAGTGGCAAAGATATCAAAGAGTCTAGTAACAATACTAGGACTTTAATGAACTATGAATGAGAGATTGCCGAAACAATAATGACAACAGGTCTAAAATGTCAATTTTAGATTGATGCAATTGAGCCAATGATACTCTGAAAGAAAAGTGTGACAATATTGTAAAGAGATCTTTATCTCGTTCCTCTTTGTTAGAGTGGTATTGCAGAATTGCCATGACAATCTGGGTTTGTTCCTGGGATCCTAACTCATCCTGTCCTCCGTCCACCTGCTACACAAGTTGATCAGCGCGCAGCTGGTGAGGGTTCGCCCAAAATCCAGAAGTCTACCTCCCCCAAGGATTGCTCGTAATAGACTCCCGGGGTGAGAAGAGACTGCTTGTGGGAGCGTGGGGGGGAGATGGTGTGATACAGCATTCCCATTGGAAGAGGATACAATATTGGAAACCACAGGGTAAAGATAAATAGGTTTTAAACAAAGATAAAAAAGTTAAGAAACTTGATAAATAAAATAATGAATAATATCAATGAACTAAGAGAATCTCACATCTAGGAGAATCTCAGAGTGACTGCAAAATAACTAAATGGGGAAAAAGTCATAATAAACTTTTAACTGAAAGGTATGATCTAATAAGATGTACAAAGCTACTCTGCTGTGGACTGATGAGCATAGGAATATGTTAAAAGACTAACAGAAATGTTAAGAAAGTTTCATTTGTATGTTTTAAACTAACTCCAATAAAGAACTATCAGCGGAGCCTATTCATCTGTTTCAGGTGGGTGAGTTGGTACTAATCAAATCTTTGGATGAGGTATCTTTGTGTCCTAGGTGGAAAGGTCTGTTCCAGGTGCTGCTGAGGACCGTGCTTAAGGTCGAGGGCAGAGCAGAATGGATCCATGCTTCAAGGTGCAGATCAGCTTCCCAAACGGCTAGTGACGGGAAAAGCCATGGCGAGTGAAGGGGTGATTCTTCCTCTTCTTCTGCTAAGCGGGCCCAGGCTGAGAACCGTGCAAGGTGATCCAGAAAACGAGTGAGCGCTTTGGCCAATGTGTTCTGAGTCAATTGAACGCAAATGGAAAATAATCGACGAGAACCTCAGTGCTTAGCAGCGAAGTAAGACTTCTCACCACACAAACATACAAAGAAAAGACCTACTGGACTGTTCTAACGAACAAACTAAGAAGAAAGACAATGTTATGGTGAGAAAGTATGAGAAGACATGTTCTCCCAGCTCTCATCCGGACGAAAGAGATGGACCCCATTGTTATACTGACAGATGTATGATGAATGACTGTTATGTTGCATATCTACTATTCTATTCTACAGGTAAATGGTTGCAGGTAACACACGATACAAGGTTGGTTGAGAGTTTTTGCCAAGTTTAATGAGAGTGAGGTACACTCCTACTAACCCATTGTGGAACTACAGGACTATAGTGTTTTACTTAAAAGTAATTGAAATGATACCATGATTGTAAATTATGGAAAGTTAATTATCAAAGGGTTCATGGTGAGTTAAAAAGTTGTAAAGTCATTGAGCATGATGAAGATGATGAGTTCATCCATGCTACCTTACTTTTTATCCATAAACACGATAGCAACTAAAACGGAAGCATCACTACAGAAAAAAACAAAAAAACAGCGTTTAGTAACCTAGAATAGCAATAAACAACATCAGCCTAATGATGGACTATGCGCATGGAAGTAATTGAATTAATTGTTGGGTATGTTAACAATCACTATCTTAATCTCATTTGCCAATGCTAAATCCAATTCCATTCACTAAATGGTAAATGGTAAATGGACTCCATTTTTATAGCGCTTTTCTAGTCTATTGACCACTCAAAGCACTTTTACAATACTTAAGAAGATTGAGAAAGGTTTGACTGGTATGATTTTGGTAATCCACTTTATGAAACTAACCACAATTGTTATTTTCTAGGTGACCACACATCTCTACTTTCAGAATCACAGAAAGAAATAAAGAATTCTGTGATGTCATAGGTTAATCAATATGATTGACCTCTAGGTGTCAATATCTTTGGTGTTTACTGAGTTATCACTCAATCCAGAGGTTCCTTTCGACATATGATTGAAATAACTTCGAATAGACTAACTGATCATCAATTACAGCACCAGGTAATTGTGAAATAAAAGTGTTGCTCCTATGCTAAAGGTAGATGTTTGAGTTGAGTCCGTTCCAGGGCAGATGTCTTGTCTCTGACCTCTGCAAATGTAGAACCGATAACTGTACTATCCCTGTAGGAACCTGAGATAAATTAAGGATTTTTCAATACCTTCCAGGTGCTAGATGTTCACGGATAATGGAAGAATCAATATGTTTTTACATTGAATCTGATCTGAACCTACAGAGCTTAAGCACAGACGAAGTTGAAAATGTAGGAACTCATAGGTGTCTTGAAGTGCCAAAATGAAAGTAACTTCTTCTTCCATCTATGAAAAGTGTTAACATGATACACTGTAGCTGATTTAATCCAGGCCGATACAAGGCGTAGCAGAATTGCGTTAAGTAAATGTACTTAATCATTTCATCCTTATGTAAGTAACAAGTGTAGTTATACTGCTAATAGTTTGTACCTGTATCTCTGCCATAGTGAAAGGCAGTGCTGAAAGAAATTTGTTAACATTATGGTTAAAAACAATTTAAAGTCTGAAAGAGTTGAGATTCCTCTTAACTACATTTCATCCTTTCCTCGTATAACATCCCTGTTACTCAGATGATTCTGATTCTGACAGTGAAAACCAGAGGGCTGTTGTGACAACACAGCCAGGGTGCAGGTAAAGGGTAAAGAGAGAAAAAAGAATACCTTTCATTCTAAAAAGGAATCTGAACTGTAATGTTTTATGTATTGTATTTCCACGTATCACTGATTGTTATAATTTAAATAATTTCTGTTTGGTATTTTCCTCTGGGTGTGAAGATTAAAAGCGCCAGACCTCAACGGAAGGTCTGCACAGAGGAGTGAAAGGTTGTACACTGTTTCGACTAGAGAGCGTTTGCCATACATTACATTTGTTTATTCTATAAATTTTATTGTTTTGGGTTTGAGGTATCCATAATCTTAAATGAGTGAAGTCACCAGAGATTGATTTTTTAAATCATAGATAGTGACTAGCATGGTAAGAAGAGTGTATGCCAATAAATTTGACCAGCTCACAGTTTTAAAATGTAAACTAGAAAAGTAAGGACTCTAAAGTAATATCTTGTATTTCTTCAAAGTGTTCTGAGTTACTGTAATCAAGTCATATATTGTGCTATGATGAGAGTCACAATCACTAAACCATCTACATATCTAGGTAAAGAGTTGAAATGCGAATCTGTCGCAGATACTTTATGGGTTTAGATTTGAGTGTTTCGTTTTATTTTGATACCCTATAAGTGAGTCAAAGAATGACTAATTGATTATTTTGCTATGTTCTATAATCAACTTTAAAATGAGCCTTCACAATTTTAAATTGATTTGGATCTTGGATTGTTCCATTTTGTTAACATATAAAAGTGGGATTTTGGCTTATTGTTTGTAGGTGCATGACACCTGTGACCTCTGTCGGAGATCTTAAAGCACTTCACAGTGTTTCAGAGATCTTTAACCACTTGAGAGTGTTCTTCAGAGAGGCCTCTGTTGGGCTGTATAGAGTGGAGCTCATAGCTCATATGAAGAGAAATGTTTTGGGGTAGTGTTGATCTCATGATGCGTTCAGTAATTACAGTGTGTTTCTATTCGACTTAATAGTTACAAATGCAAAATATGCATTGAGTTTGCCATTTACTGTACTAAAGATTAGAGAAATCTGTGGCTTGTTGAAAGTGATCCAAGTTTCTAGTTTTACCTTAAGGTTACACTAAGGTTTTAAAGTAGGTTAGATTTACATTCATAATGTTCTGTAGACATATGAGTTAATGATCATGTATGGGGGAAAGTAGAGGATGCCAAATGTTTCACGCTGTAACATGTGTAATGTGTAAGTCATTGAAAATCAGTAAGGATAATCCATATGTTTGAATGTTTTGGATACAATAAGAATAAGTTTATACAGTATTTGCATACACAGTAAGAGTTAGTAAACTTTAATCTGATTGGTTTCTCTATATGACACTTGAAAAAAGAAGATTGTTATTGGTTGATGGTCCATGTATGATTTGGATTCACATGTTTACTTGTTCTATTGAACTTTCAATATTGTTATTGTAAGCGAGTGCGATTCAACTCTTAAGGTGTTCCTGATTTGTTCTTAAGGTAATGGTAAGAATAATGGTAGGTAGTGTTGATCGTAGGATCAAAAAGGGGGGAACTGTGAAGGAATTTTCCTTCTTGTATGTTAAACTTCCCTCTTGTAGGTTAAAGGTAACTTAAGACAGTGCTTCACAGGTCAGGTCAACTGTCTGTCTCTGTTCGCCTGTCTCATTCTGTGTGCCAGACAAGACCAAGTTGGCTCTGGCCTCTGGTAAACCAAGGTCTGCTAGATATCGTCTGTATTCAGGGTTAAACACAACAGGCTGGCGCCTGGTTGTTGACGCTGGATAAGAGAGACTGTAGAGAGGCTATGCGGTTGCTAGGACAGCAATGGTTGACATCTTTCCTTGTTTGGATCTGATATCCAATAGAGTCGTCACACATGACAGACTGAGTTAGGAATAACCCTATTTGGATATAGCGGAACTTATCAGTTCTGGGGAGGGTTAAATACTGAGCTTCAGGACACCATCTTCAGATTTGGGTAGCAGTACGCTGTGATTCACACGTGGTGTTTCCCTTTTCTCCTTGATCGAGTTTCAATAAATATTCTTGGGTAAGACATCCTGGTCTCCTGAAACTTCTTGTTAGAGTGAACCAGCACAATCACAAGTGATCACTTGACGCATATGGAGACATGTTTTAATGCCAGGTGTGAACTGACATACTCCGAGCTGTCCACTTGTGAGTGGATCACCCAAGACGCATGTTAATGCCAGATCTGAACAGGGCCAGTGTAAGTGTGGGTCCCAGGCCTTGTTGATTAGGCCCAGCTGGTAAGAAACTGTTCTTCTGGTGTGAGATTTCAGTCTTGATATAACCGCTGTACCTCTTCCTGAGGTTTCTTCCACTTTTTCCCTATGAAAGGATTTTTGAAGAGTTTTTCCCTTCTCTGTCTCGAGGGTCTAAGACTAGATGGTGTCATATGCTGTACAGATTGTAAAGCCCCTTGAGGCAAAGTGATTGGTGATATTGGGCAATGTAGATAAATTGAACTTGACTTGCTTCAAGGTAGAAAGGAGGGACAGAGTCTGGTCCGGCTGCTTTGGTGTCTCGTGATGTGAACATCTCTCGTGAACATCTTGCTGCCATACCAAGTTGTTTAACTTTGAATTTTAATTATTGTAAACTTTGACCTTTTTAGCTGTTCCAAGAAAATGAAAGGATGCTTTGCTGCCTTTTCATCTTTACTTGTTTAACGTTAGCAGTTACAGACTGGAGAAACAATAATTTAATTAACTGTGCTGCTCAAAGGCTACCGGTAGCTACCGGCAACTTTTAAGGTGGAATGTTTTCTTCTGTGTTACTCAATTTATGAGTTGACATTGTGTATTAATCAACACACCTTAAGTATCAATATGACAACTTCGACCATTCCCTTTGTTTTTATTGGCTCTCTTGCATGACATATGCTATAGTGATGATTGGATCTTCAAACGCTTAATTAAGAATGTATATGGATTTCAACCGGATTATGCAAACTCTGATTATTCTATTTCCTCACTTGGAGAAAAAAGTGGTTGTTCTGGTACACTCCGGCAACACTATGCCCCTGCCTTTTTGGATGGAGTGACAGGGAATGGTTTCAGGACTGAACCATTGCTTTTCAAGTTGACAGTAGAGTAGTCAATTGAGTGGGGGGGCTTAAGGGTTAGAGCTGTCTGAGATCCCTCAGACAGAAGCAGATTCATTGGCTGGGAATTGCTGTTTAAGTATCTCAGAGTTGCTAAGCCTCACCGCCTCGCTAAACCTGTATATCCCTGAATGCTACTTACCTTTCCAACCTTAGCTGACTGAGCTTAGCTGTGAATCACGGTTTTTCGCTGTTTAACAGCAGTTCTCACAGAAGCTGATGTAGGACGTCACAGCCTATACTTACTCATCCAGACTATTGGTAGTAGTCAATAAAACATTTCAGTCAGTACAGTCAAACCATGCATGAAGATCCTCCATAGCTTCATTGTTCCATTTTTCTCATATCTTCACAAAAGTAGTTAAAGTGTCCCAGTGCAGCTTGGGGGAAGGCTTGATAGGCAGAACTTACTGTAGTGTAAATATGACCCAAGGAATCCGAATTTCGCACACAGTATCTGGTCAGTGAGCTTGCACTGTGCCTCCTGCATGCTGGCCTAGGGTGGATCATAAACACAGACCAATATGAAAGACACAAACTCATAGAGGGAGAAGGAGGATTTGCTATTTATTTTAGCAAAATATACAAGATAAGGATAACAGTACTGTAGAGTACTGTCACATCGTTACATCAGTCGGTGTTACTGTAAAAACAGATACCTCCATCTTTCATTTTGCCTTGAGAATTCTGAAAAGATCTAAGCCTGTCAGCTGCAGTGCTTAGTCCGTATTGATTCCACACCCGGTTACGTGAAGCACAAAACAAAGATGAAGAAAAGTCTGTTTTTTTCCCTCCAGTAACTGACGACAACGTTTTTTGCACGGGGAAAGAAACGTTGAGAGAGAAATATACCCAGTAAAAGCGTGCAACTTCTGCACTGGCAGAGACACACAGGTGCACTGGCACCTTTCGACAAAGTTGAGCTCATCGCTGGTGAAAAAGCTCTGGGCACTATAGCAAAACAATGAATTAACATAACAGTGCAGACCAACATACTGAGGCACCTATTTGTGGCACCTCATTATGGTTTCATCTTGAATCTGATAGTGGTTTTGTCCTCATTGTACTTAGATGTGATGATGATGAAATAGAGAAAAAATGCTCTAGCGATGTTGAATGCTTCCTTGTCACCTGACCAAAAGCTGTTTTTTTGATGGATTGACCCTTTGAATCAGCTGGGAGTAAGTTAGCAGGATAAGCAGGGAAGTGTGGTTGGATAGACCAAGATGGGGGCGAGGGAATACTTTATAGTGTGGTATAATTTTTCATTAAAACATGTGATGTACTGAAGAAGATAAAATGCAAGTGCAAAACTTTCCTTTCCTTTAACCAAAAGCTTTCAGGCTGTACCTCTACACCCATCAGTGTCAGTCCTGCTGCTGTGTCCTTGAGCCTCTCTCCAGTGAGAAGGGCCTCAGTTAAATGCCAAAAATTACTAAGCTTCCTGTAGGTTTTTACAACCCTTCATTTCTTTCATTTAGGCAACCTGTTAAGTTTTTATGTGGTGTGTTAGTTTGAAAGTACAATAACCATTACAAAGATCTTATTCATGAACATGTATCTAGGTCAAGACCGCAACGAGAAAAAATGGAGCATACAAAAAGATGCCTCCAGAGATAAGAAGTGCACCTGGACGGGTGAGGTAATGTTAATAAATGACCTAATGGTGTAACAAAGCAGTTCAAACCAGTACCCAGGAGGATGGACAATAGGCGTGGACAAGTGTGATCCCAAGAGAATAAAGGTCGGGGCACACACCAGTACAGGTCAGAGCTCTCTTCAAGTGTAACTTGTGTGCACTCTGAACATCTCTCCTTTAATGTCGATATTAAAGTCTTTTGCTGCCCAGAACTCTGACTCCTGTTGATGATTTTTGAACACTAACGAGGAGTTCTCTTGAATGAAACTTAGAATTTTTGGTCCAGTGCCCTGGAACTTCGGTTCCAAGGCCACTACAATAGCTGCCAGGAATGTTCATGTAAACATGGTCCAGGGCATTGTTTCCTGCCAAGGTTGCTCCAAATATGAGGAATGACACTGTCTGAAGCAGACAAACTGTTAGTTCAACAGATGTGTGTCTTTGGGTCCATGGTCTTAACACCTGGAAGCTCCAAAAATAAGGGGTTAGCTGAAACAAGGAAGTCTTTCAAGTACGTACTCCTACAGGATAAACAAGAGTGTGAAAATTAATGCATGACAGTTTATTTTTTCAGCATCAATTTGAAATGCAATTTGATGTACACTTGTGCTTAAAGCAATATACACTTGCAAATATGTAATAAGTGAGGAGACATTACATTTCATTATTTAATCACATTCTTAATGGGCACCCAGACAGTAATATTTGGTGATTCTACTTATATACACGAGAAGCAGCAGCTGTTAGGGTTGTTTTCATGGGATATCTTGTTTTAACAGGATCTTGTCGGTCAGTAACAAGAAATGCTCACAAAATGTAAAAACAGCGGTTTCACTGGGGAGTGGTGCTGATGTGCTAGATTAGTCTTTATCCATTATTTTCCCAGGCAATACTGTATAAAGAAATCATTACATAAATGAAAGGTTTAGACATTTCAAGCAGCATGTTGCCCTTCCCTTGTCCATGTACAGTAAATGTGGTACCTACAGTTTTGCCCCATGTGTTGTAAATGTATTTGAGAAATGATAAGAAATTCCCCACTGTGAACTACATTTGACAACTTGTTATATGTTGCACTAATACTACTAATACTCAGTCAATCTAAAGACTCATCTGTTGCAGCCATTTACCTGTTATCAGTTCTTGTAGCATTATAATAATGCTAGATTACTGAAAATATGAAACATTTACATATGTTTGCAAATGTTCTGATGGTTGGGTGCAATTTTTTGCATATGGAAATTCACACAATGAGTACGTTGGTAAATGCACGTGAGAGCAACACAAACCATTAGAAAAGCAGTGTCGTTTACTTTGCTCACCAAGGCAAAGTCAATGTATCACTAGGTCAAGCAATAAGAAAAGCATAGTGTCGTGAAAAAAAAAAAAGAACTGTATCCGAGAAGTTGAGCGAGTTGAGAATCATTATTCTCATATGAGAACTGTGTCAAAGTAACTTTGAAAAACGATTAATTGCAATTATGTGATGTACAATTAGGAAAGTGAACATGTGATGTATAATAAAGTAATTTGGGTTGGATTACCTCAGAAGGGAAGTCCAGGTCCTTGTGTGTTTGAGAGGAAGAAGGCCAGGTAGAAGAGGAGAGAGTTGTTTGTGTGCCATTTTTCACCTGCTTCTCAGAAGGATATCTGGACCATCCAGTGCAACTATCTAGGGGGAGGAAAAATCAATAGGATCACCATCAAAACAATTACCCCAAAGTTTTTCAAATCTTTTCAAAACAACTCCTCTTGGCAACAATGCAGCGGTGGATAGTAGACCTGGCACTTTGAATCTTGCACCAGAAGGTAATACATTTGTAATTTACATTTGTGAGGCCACCAGAACATCGGAAAAGACAAAAGACAAAGTCCAGGTGAATAATCAGGTAACAGGGAATCTGATAACATCATTATTGTAAGTGATTTTAATATTCACGTGGACGTAGATAATTGTTTTGTGTTTATCTCATTATGAAATTCAATTGGCTCCTGTCAGAGTGTAAACAAACCCACTCACCGTTTTAACCACACCCTCAATCTTGTTCTGTCATATGGCATCGAAATTGAACATTTATTGTCTTTCCACAAAATCCTGTCTTATCAGACCATTATTTAATAACTTTTGAATTCATATTACTGGATTACAGGCCATTAGGCAAACATTCCTTCAGTAGATGCCTGTCTGATAGTGCTGTAGCTAACTTCAAAGAAGTGATTTCGTCGGCATTTAATTCAATGCCATGTCTCAACATAATAGAGGACTCCTCTGCTAACTTTAGTCCCTCCCTAATTGATCATCTGGTTGATAGAATCGATCGCAGCGAGCCTGCAGCACTATTGCCCCTATACAAAAAATAATAAAACAAAAGAGGATAGCTCCATGTTATAACTCCTTAACCCACAAATTAAAAGAAAACTAGAAAGGAAATGGCGTTCCACCAAACTGGAGGAATCTCATTTAGTTTGGCAAGATAGTCTTAGAATATATAGGAAGGCCCTCCATAATGCCAGAGGAGCCTATTACTCCTCACTAATAGAGGAACATAAGAACAACCCCAGGCTGACACAGATTCAGAGCTCTGTTGAGCCATTTATTCCCAGAGCTCCCAGTAGTAATGACTTCATGAGCGTCTTAGATGATAGAATTCAAACAATTAGAGGCAAAATTCATCATCTTGTACCCTTAACCAGTTCAGTTCCTAAAAAGAGAGTTCAGGGCCTGAGGACAAATAGTCCCCCCTCTCTCAGTAGGGGCTCAAACCAAAATTGACAAATTTTGAAAACAGCAGAAAATACAGAAATCAATTGAGCTAAAATTGGTGTCTGAGCTTGGTAGGTATACCAAATGAAAAACTATAGATGGAGTCATAAAATGACTTAGGCAATCACCAGAGTTGCAAAAACAACTGTAGAGCATAAAAAGGCGGATTTTAAACTAGCATCTGAATAGATAACGTTGGAGATTTATTTAGCGGGAATTTGCAGTAGCAATTTTGATGCACCGCAGGCACAATTTTTAATAATTCAGAAATCTGACTGGATCATTTGCGGACGACAGTCTGAAGATGAAGCGTATCAAGTTTGGTGTCAATTGATAGAAAATGTGGGAGGAAGATTGGCATATGACTGGACCTATGTACAAAGTTGTTTATTTTATGCATAAGAGGGCATATTTCCTCTGAATAATATAATAACAATGGGAAATACAAGGGCAGCTGTAAGCTGCCTGGACCCTAATTTACAGAAGAATTAATAATAAATCAGTCCTATCCAACACCGGCTCTTCTTCAGCGGAAATGTTGTGAATGGGTGAAGCAGCGAGTCCCTGACGAGCGTTTCCGGGAGGTGGCATGGTCCTGGAAGGTTGATCGGGATGTTGTTGGTGGAAATCAGCAATAAGCTGGGGGTCGAGGATGTGACGAGCAGGAACCCAGGACCTCTCTACCGGACCATAACCCTCCCAGTCGACCAAATATTGGAGACCACGACCCTGATGAGGAGAGCGCAGCAGGTGCCGAACAGAGTAGGCAGGACCTCCATCAATGAGTTGGGGAGGTGGAAGAGGTGGAGCTGCAGGCACAAGGGGACTTTCCTTGACTGGCTTCACTCTGGACACATGGAATGTAGGATGGATTCGCACAGATTGTGGGAGTGTCAGCCTTACTGCCCTAGGATTAATGATCTTCTGGATGGCAAATGGACCGATGAATTTAGGAGCCCATTTCTTGGACTCCACCCTGAGTGGAATGTCCCGAGTGGAAAGCCACACCATTTGACCCACTTGGTAGGCAGGAGCCTGGGTGCGCCGTCGATTAGCTGAGACAGAGTAACGACCTGTAGAGCGGAGGAGGGAGGCCCGTGCTTGGATCCAGGTGCGGAGGAACCCATAGGTGCACTGGAATGGGGACAGACCTGTGGCAGAGCTTGTCAGGGTGTTGTGAGCATATTCTATCCACAGGAGTTGCTTGGCCCAGGACATGGGATTTTGTGAAACCATACAGCGGAGGGCTGTCTCCATCTCCTGATTCATGCGCTCGGTCTGACCATTAGACTGGGGATGAAACCTGGAGGACAGACTGACGGTGGCCCCAAGCAGAGCACAGAATTCCTTCCAAAAAAACTGAAGTGAACTGAGGGCCCCGATCAGATACATCTACAGGGAGACCATGGAGCCGGGAAACATGGAGCAGGACCAGTTGAGCTGTCTCTTTGGCCGAAGGAAGCTTGGGTAAGGGCACAAAATGAGCCAGCTCACTAAATCGATCCACAACAGTCAGGATGACCTATTACCCTCGGAAGGAGGAAGGCCAGTAACAAAGTCTAGAGAGATGTGAGACCAAGAGCGATGAGGAACAGGGAGGGGCTGCAGGAAACCAGCAGGAGCCAGGCGAGATGACTTGTGTTGATTGCAGACCGGACAGGAATTGACAAACCCCCGGATGTCCTCGTCAAGAGTGGCCCACCAAAAACGTCGCTGAACCACGTCATTGGTTCTCTGGATTCCCGGGTGACAAGAAAGCTTGGAGGAATGAGCCTACTGGAGGACGTCAGACCGCAGAGCCGGGGGAACAAACAGGCGATCACAGGGAACGTTGCTGGGACCGGGCTGATCCTCCATAGCATCACCAGCTCCACCTCACTCTCTCCTCAATCTCCCAGGTGAGGGTAGCGACCATGCAAGGGACAGAAAGGATGGGAATGTGCCCTGGGATTGCATCCTCCTCCTCCTGGAACTGGCGAGACAAGGCGTCAGGTTTGATGTTGCGAGATCCTGGTCTGTAGGAGAGGGAGAAGTTGAAGTGGGTGAAAAAGAGCGACCACCGGGCTTGTCGAGAGTTGAGTCTCTTGGCTGTGCGCACATACTCCAGATTCCTGTGGTCAGTCCATACCAAGAAAGGAACCTTGGTGCCCTCCAGCCAAGGACGCCACTCCTCTAGGGCCAACTTGACAGCGAGTAACTCTCGATTTCCAATGTCATAGTTTTGTTCAGCAGCTGAGAGTCAACGTGAGAAGAAGGCACAGGGGTGAAGCTTCTGATCAGAGGTCAAGCGTTGGGACAGGACAGTCCCTACCCCCCACATCCGATGCATCCACCTCAACGACAAACTGCTGGTCAGGATCAGGCACCTGGAGGATGGGAGCTGATGTGAACCGGGCCTTAAGGGTCCGGAAGGCCTCATCTGCAGCCGTGGTCCACCTGAAGAGCACCTTGGAGGATGTGAGACCGGTAAGAGGGTCTGCGATGGAGCTGTAGTTGCGGATGAAGCGATGATAAAAGTTGGCGAAGCCCAGAAACCTCTGTAACTGCTTGCGGGTGTCAGGGATAGGCCAGGACAAGACTGCTGAAACCTTAGCTGGATCCATCTGGATACTGTCCTGCACCAGGACGTACCCCAGTTAAGAGACCGAGGAGGCATGAAACTCGCACTTCTCAGCCTTGACGAAGAGAGAGTTCTCCAGAAGTCGCTGCAGGACGGACTGCACATGGTGAACATGTTCCTCATGGGACTTGGAGAAGATAAGGATATCATCCAGGTAGACAAACACATAGCGGTTCAGCATGTCTCTGAGCACGTCGTTCACCAAGGCCTGAAACACTGCCGGAGCATTGGTAAGCCCAAAGGGCATGACTAGGTATTCATAATGTCCTGTGGGGGTGTTAAAGGCAGTCTTCCACTCATCCCCCTCTCAAATCCACACCAGGTGATAGGCGTTGCGAAGGTCGAGCTTGGTGTAGATGGTGGCCCCCTGAAGAAGTTCGAAGGCGGAAGAGATAAGAGGAAGGGGGTAGCGGTTCTTGATCGTGATGTCATTTAAACCCCGGTAGTCAATACGCAGTCTCAGAGTCTTGTCCTTCTTGGCAACGAAGAAGAACCCCGCCCCTGCAGGGGATGAAGAGGGGCGGATGATTCCAGCAGCCAATGAGTCATTGATGTAGGCCTCCATGGCCTCCCTCTCAGGGGCAGACAAGGAATACAGCTGTCCCTTGAGAGGATACATGCCGGGTTGCAGGTCGATGGCACAGTCATAGGGACGGTGAGGGGGCAGGGAAGCCTTGGTCTTGCTGAACACCTCCTTGAAGTCATGGTAGTCGAACGGGACCCCTCCCAGATCCGGTACGATGCTGGTAGAAGACGAATGCCGTGGTGAGGTGGCTTGCTTCAGACAGATCTGGTGGCACAATGAGCTCCACCCTAGGATGACTCCCGTTGCCCAATCTATGTGAGGATTATGACAACGAAGCCAGGGAAAGCCCGGGTGAGTGGGATGCGTGGTGACTGCAGGATGTGAAACTGGATGGTTTCATGGTGATTCCCAGACAATAGCACCTGGACAGGGGTGGTCTGATGGGTCACTTTCCCTAGAAGATGACCGTCAAGGGCACTGGCGGAAACAGGACTAGGCAACCGGACACGCCCTATCCCCAATTGGTGCGCAAGATCAATGA
This sequence comes from Lateolabrax maculatus, assembly GCA_031216445.1. Taxonomy (NCBI): domain Eukaryota; kingdom Metazoa; phylum Chordata; class Actinopteri; order Acropomatiformes; family Lateolabracidae; genus Lateolabrax; species Lateolabrax maculatus. The sequence goes on from CM062199.1 coordinate 26,239,434, forward strand.
GTCAATCAGAGTCAATGAAAATGGCAAGGGTGTGAGAGTCTCCAGGCAGAAGGAGCTTGGCTTGGAACAGGGGTCGTTGACCCTGGGAGGTCGGAGTAGAAGTGTGGCTCACCAGTAACTCCCCATCTACTGGTGAGCCCTGTCTTTTAATGGGCACCGGAAGACAAAATGGCCGGCCTAGCCACAATAGAGACAAAGGTTGGCTTGGCGACGCCTCTCACGTTCCTCTGGGGAGAGTCTGGTGCGCCCAAGTTGCATCGGTTCTGGCCCTCCTTGCTGTGGACCAGTTGCAGCGGTGAAGCTGGTGGTTGCGGAGGTCCCCTGCGGTCGGACTGGTTGCTGAGGTCTTAATGTTGTCTGTCGTCTCTCCCGTCTCCGAGCCTGGATGCGTAGATCTATCCTAGTAGCCAGCTCTATTAATCCATCCAGTGAGGAAGGAATTTCGTATGAAACCAAATCATCTTTAATATAATCCGCAAGCCCGCGCAGAAAACGTCACGGAGGGCTGCAGCGTTCCAGTCACTCTGGCGAGCCAGAACACGGAAATCAATGGAATAGTCCGCCACCGTCTGGTTGCCCTGGTGCATGTTCATGAGTACTCGGGCGGCGTCAGTCCCAGAACCACCCATGCCAAACACTTTCCGGAGATCCTCAGCAAATGACTGGAAGGAACCGCAAGCAGGAGTGTGTTTGTCCCACTCAGCAGTTCCCAAAGTCATGAGGATTCACCACTTTAAATTGATTTGGAACTCTTAGATTGTTCCATTTTGTGAAAAGTGGGATTTCGGCCTATTGTTTGTAGGTGCATGACATGTGTGACCTCTGTCGGAGATCTTAAAGCACTTCACAGTGTTTCAGAGATCTTTAACCACTTGAGAGTGTTCTTCAGAGAGGCCTCTGTTGGGCTGTATAGAGTGGAGCTCATAGCTCATATGAAGAGAAATGTTTTGGGGTAGTGTTGATCTCATGATGCGTTAAGTAATTACAGCGGGTTTTTATTTGACTTAATAATATTTACTACGGAGTTACAAATGCAAAATATGTATTAAATTTGCCATTTACTGTACTAAAGATTAGAGAAATCTGTGGCTTGTTGAAAGTGATCCAAGTTTCTAGTTTTACCTTAAGGTTACATTAAGGTTTTGAAGTAGGTTAGATTTACATTCATAATGTTCTGTAGACATATGAGTTAATGATCATGTATGGGGGAAAGTAGAGGATGCCAAATGTTTTACTCTGTAACGTGTAATGTGTAAGTCATTGAAAATCAGTAAGAATAATCCTCCTGTTTGAATGTGTTGGATACAATAAGAATTAGTTTATACAGTATTTGCATACACAATAAGAGTTAGTAAACTTTAATCTGATTGGTTTCTCTATATGACACTCTTGAAAAAGAACATTGTTATTGGTTGATGGTCCATGTATGATTTGGATTCACATGTTTACTTGTTCTATTGAATGTTCAATATTGTTATTGTAAGTGAGTGCGATTGAACTTGAAGGTGTTCCTGAATTGTTCTTAAGGTAATAGTAGGAATATTGGTAGGTTGTTTTGATCTTACGTTCAAAAAGGGGGGAACTGTGAGGGAATGTTCCTTCATGTATGTTAAACTTCCCTCTTGTAGGTTAAAGGTAACTTAAGACAGTGCTTCACAGGTCAGGTCAACTGCCTGTCTCTGTTCGCCTGTCTCACTCTGTGTGCCTGACAAGGCCAAGTTGACTCTGGCTTCTAATAGACCAAGGTCAGCTAGATATCTTCTGTATTCTGTACTCTAAGATTTCCATCACAAGATCCTTGTTCCTGTGTTGCTTGTTTTTCTTGTTCCTATGTTTGTCGTTACGTTTCTGGACACCCTGCTACCTGATTATTCACCTGCCTGCTTTGGACTTATCTTTTGTCATTTTTGGAATAAACTATTCATAGAATACCTGCCGGTCTCCTCTCCGCGATTGGTTCTTTAATGCCCATATAAAACAGACTTCAAGGACTGCCGTTTTCCATCAATGCAACATTGTAATTCCTTATTATTCCTTATTAAGTCCTTAAAGACTCTCCAGCTGATCCAGAGTGCTGCATGTGTACTGACAGGAACTAGCAAAAGAGAACATATTTCTCCGATATTAACTTCTCTGCACTGGCTCCCTATAAAATCCAGAATAGAATTTAAAATCCTACAAAGCTCTTAATGGGCAGGCACCATCAGATCATAACTGTACCGTATTACCCCCACTAGATCACTACGCTTACAGAATGCAGGGTTACTTGTGATTCCTAAAGTCTTCAAAATTAGAACAGGAGCCAGAGCCTTAAGTTATCAAGCTCCTCTTCTGTGGAACCAGCTCCCAGTTTGGGTTTGGGAGGTAGACACCCTCTCCTCATCTAAGAATATGCTAAAAACATTCCACTTTGATAAAGCTTACAGTTAGTTGAACCATCCCTTAGTTACGGTGCTATAGGCCTAGACTGTCGGGGGATTTCCCATGATGCACTGAGCTTCTCTCTCCTCCTCTCCCTCTCGATCCGTATACATTCTTATCCCATTAATACATGTTACTAACTCTACCTCTTCCTAGTAGTTTTTTGTGCTTTTTCTCCTTCTCACTTTCTGCAGGTATTTCTGCCTCTGGAGCTGTAGAGTCTGGATCTGTGACAGTGCAGGCCGTCTACTGCCCCCATGTTCCTGCTCCACACTCACTGCTACAGTTATTATTATTAGTCTGATTATTATGTTGTCTGTCCTCCTGTTTCCTCTACCCTTTCCCCATCTCTCCTCCCCTTTGAACTGTATTCGATCGATGCAGATGGCCGCGTACTCAGAGCCCGGTTCTGCTCGAGGGTTTTACCTGTTAAAGGACATTTTGTTTGCCAAGTGCTTGTTCATGGTGGGAACTGTTGGGTCTCTGTAAATAATATTTTAAAGAGTATGGTCTAGACCTATATTAAAAGTGTCTTGAGATAACTTTTGTTATGATTTGGTGCTATACAAATAAAATTGACTTGACTTAATCAGCTGGGAATAAGTAGGCAGAAGAAGCAGGGAAATGTGGTGTAATTGTTCAAAGTGGGGGTAAGGGAGTGCTTTGTAGTTGTCCGGAATATTCATGTCAACATGGTCCATAGGATTTTTTCCCCTGGTGGGAGTGTGGATATGCTGGTGGAATTTAGGCATTTTTTGGACTTGCATTAGGAGGAATGTAAACATCAACAACAAACAAAAAACAACAACAAAAACACTGATGAAATCTTTGGGGGAAAAATAAAATGGCATTTCAGTATTAGAAATTTGACATGTGGGAAACATTGTCAAACACATCGACTCCCCAGGGATATTGCAGGAGTCCAATTTGTGGACTTCAGCTCAGCATTCAATACCATCATCCCAGCCTCCACCTGTCAGTGGATCACAAACTTCCTGACAGACAGGGGGCAGCAGATGAGGCTGGGGAATATCACATCCAGCATCTGGACAATTAGCACTGGTGCCCCCACGGATGTGTGCTATCACTTGTGCTCTTCTCCCTCTACACGAACAACTTCTCCTAAGGAGACCCATCTGTTAAACCCTGAAGTTTGGAGAAGACACAACATTCAGTGGCCTCGTCGAGGACGTTGAGTCTGCATACAGGCAGACAGGCAGTTGATCAGCCGGCCCCTGGTGTGGCCTGGAACTGAACACTCACGAACTGTAGCGGAAACTGTAGAGATGACAGTGGACTATCATCAACTCCCCCCAACACTGCACACCATCACCATTTTCAGCAGCACTCTGCAGTGGAAACCTTCAAGTTTCTGGGACCCACAATCTAACATAATCATCAAAAAGGCCCAGCAGAGGATTTTTAACATGTAGATATGATCTGTGTCAAATATAAATCGTGTGCTGTATATACTGTATATTGACAAATGTATATGCATATACTGTCATGTATATAAGGTAACCTCTTACATTAATCCTTCCATATTTATTTCAGCATCTGGCCACTCTGCACAACTGCACTATTGTCTTCTTAATATATATATATATATATATATATATATATATATATATATATATATATATATATATAAAGTAATCTATCTATCTATCTATCTATATATATATATATAGATATATATATATGTAATATATATATATTTATATCAGTATATATTAGTTATATGTTTATATTATATTATGTTTATATATTATGTTTATATATATTATACCCTCTACCTTATATTTCCTCCTGTCCAATTGTCGAAGTGTCATTGAGCAAGATACTGAACCCCAAGTTGCAGGCCAGTGCTTTGCATGGCAGCTCCACCACCATCTGTGTGTGTGTGTGTGTGTGTTGTCTTGCATGTCATTATGATCCCTCAAGATTCCCCTGAAGTGATGCTGCTAATTGGCCACTACTTATTCTGTGGGCTAGTGCATTGGTTGGCTGGTTGAAAAAAATCATAGTTTTTCCTGGCCGTCCAGCCATCTGTCTCTTTAGTGGCCCTCTCTGTGCGCCTGTCATTCGGCACTGGGCTCACTGGCCAGTGTCTGGTCGGAGTCATGCTGCATCCGTGCCATCGTCGTCCAAATGACAAAATATAAAACGGAAATATATTGCCGTAAAGAGTGCGATACAACTGAATAAACAATAGAGCATAATATTAAACCACAGACATTTTTCTATCGTCACACAATATATATTGTTATATCACACAGCCCTAACTGTACAGATACCATTTACACAAAGCTCAGCCCACTTGCATTTGCGAAGCGTTCTGCATGCATTTACATCTGAATTACCATGTTTTTCTTGATTCTGATAACATCTTCAGAAAGCAATCATATGTTAATAGAAGGTGGACATGGGGTCAAAGAAACAAAAAGATAAATAATTTCATCCACTGATTATTCAAATATGACTCAACTCACCTGCATCTACACAGCCTTGACTGCTGCTGTGCTCTGGACTTCGGCTGTCACTAAAGCTGTGAGTCAGGCTTTGACTGTTGGACCTGAGACCACCAGGCTCCACCTGGTTCACACTGGAGCTGCAGTGCTGAGTCCATGACTTCAATCTTTCTGTGGGAGCTCTCTGATTCAAACCAGCTGAACTGTGGCTGAGGCTGGAACTAGGGATTTGGTGCTGGTTCTGGTTTTGGTTCTGGTTGAGGGCCTGGACAACATTGTGCTGCAACATGGTGAGGCAGTCCCCCAGGCAGCTCAAAGTGGCTGCAGAAGAAGCCTTTAAAAGGAGTAGGTCCTTGACCAATGGGATGAGGAGAGAGGGAAAGAAAAGATGAGGAGGAGCAGGAAAAAAGGTGCAACCTAAGCTTCCAGCAGGACACTTTTAAGTTTCAGCTTCTGTTGAAAAAACTAAGTATTGTGTGTCCAGGTGCAAGGAAAAAAGCACTTGCTCACACCTCAGTTCACTCTGTGGTAGTGGAGAGTCTAGCTTGGCTATTTGTTCCATTGAACACCCCAATACTGCCAGTTGAGACTGGCAGTATTGGGGTGTGTAATGCCACTGAGGGATCACATCCTTGTCACTGAACTAGCAACTCCAAGTGGTTGGACAGAGTAGGGCGAGATCTGAGGAGATGTTATGCTTGTTTTGGTGCATGAGCAAAAAGCAGCCATTAAATAAAAATGATGATATATTATAACATGGGTTTTTTTTTCATAGTTTAAGCCATCGGTTATATTGTTTATGATTACAAAAAATGTACACACCAAAGTTAAAGCTGACTTCTCAGAATACGACAACTTTGCTCATAATAGGGTTAAGAAACATAAGCAGTCAGACAATCACACATGTAAACAAACCCTAAGGTTTAAAATAGAAAACAAACGCAAACTAAATTAATGAATTAATACAATTAAGCATTGTATGTAAGCATTGATCACAGTTTAGAGACTGACCTCAAGCTTCAACTTCAGGTTCTACTTGCAAGAGATTTGTGCCAATGCAATTAATAAAATCCAAGTTATAATAAGCCGCTGTTACCTACACCATGAGCTGCCAGGTGAAAAGTGGTGATAAAAATAACTACAACAAATGAGACAAGCTAATTCTTGCCTCATTTGTGGTTTGATAAACAGTAAATTCATCAAATTCAGTTTCTCATATCGCTATTTTCCCAGCTATAATACAGCCCCTGTGCTTGATAAGTTCCTGAAGCTCTGTATTGAAGATATTGAGCTTCACTGAGTGAGAACATGAGCGGGGGGGACTGAGCAGAGTTAGCATGAGCAGTGATTTTTTTTTTTTCACAGATTATCTGTCTCATGTATTACTGTCAGGATATAGAGACAGTTTCAGCAAATATGACAAAAAGTTATTTTTATAAAAGTTACCTACTGCACCTTTAATACAGTATGCTGGTCATTGATTACTTAACATATTGTACTGTACCTGCCCTGTATACACAATAAATGACGTGTTACCTCATCCAGAGAAAAGAGGGGTCCACCTCGGGGTGGTAGTGACTCAATAGAGTTCACCAGGTTCTTCTGCTGCCCTTCAACCTGGCTTATCACCTGCACACAGACAGAAACTAATTATTTATAATCAGGGTTACCGCAGCATCATGGTAACCGCTCACTGTCTGATCTTTAAGGTCCTTATAGATAGGGATGAAGTGATTTATTTGTCACCTCTTCCACCTTGTGGTAGTGAAAACGAAAGGGGGATGCAGTTGCCAGCCAGGAACAAGATAATTTTCCCATTATGTCTTACTGCTGCCTATATTTGACTATGTCAAACTTTGCCACATGCCAAAAGGTAGAGAGGATGCTGTGATTGATGCTGCATGATTCTGGTGAGATGTTCAGTATACAGAATCGGTGACAGCCTCTGCGTAGAGATTAAATTACTTTTAAAATATGAATGGAAACAGGAAAGTAGTTGAAGGATGATAAAAGGGGGAAAAGAGGAACATCAGAATGAGATTGTGAAAAAGAGGACATGTATGAAACTTGGAAATGAAGAAATGAAGAAAGGGAAAACAAAAGGAAGAGAGGCAGAGAGGAAAGAGACTAGTCTGTGAAAGAGAGATGATGATGATGATGATCTCTGACTCCAGTAAGTAATTACTACTGACACTGCTAATGCAGAGCAGAGCCACTGGGACATCTCAGCTTGTTTTATAAGTATAAGACATACGCACTCATACTTGTGCAGCAGTGACGACTATTTCCCATATTTTTATCTTTCCCAGAAACTATACACATTAATAGTTCTGATCTTAAGTCTTAAGGGTTCACTCAGACACATCCTACATACTGTATATACATGGAAGCACTGCAATCAGTTCAGCTGCAAAACAATCCATTGCAGGCTCAACATTGTGTTAAGTTCAGCTTCTGCCATTTTTGCCCTGTAAACCAATAATCCAGCAATACAGACTTTATTTTACCTCTTTAAAATGACTTTTAGAATCACTTGACAGGAACACAAGAATCATAGCTAGGCCGTGAAAGTACCCCCCCTCAAGGGACGGATTCCAGACGTCCCAACAAGCAGACCAGGAAGACCGAACAGGGTGGGTGGAGCCGCGTTCACTCTGGTTCCCCGCGAACTGGGCTGCAGGCATCAGGGGAGACTCGAGGAACTTGGTCTGCTGGGGCAACAGAAAACTCGGGGCCACTTCCGGTTTCTTTTTGGTTGTTTTTTTTTTTTTTTTTTTTAAAGTCCCAGTTTGAACATTTTAATAGCCCTTATTTAAATCATTAGGTCCCAAAAGTGTTAAAATGTACTAATAGCCAATGGCAGAGTTATTTCTTTGGCATCGTGAATGCACATCAGACCAATGGGACAGTGCTTGACTGCACCGCCCGGCACTCATATGACAGATCTGCTGGCTTCCTGCTGGCTGTAATAAAGGATAAACTGGCTGTAACTCATCACTTTATTACTTGTATTACATCTGTGGGCTGTATGTTGTAAAGCATGTACCGTTGATGTGGATAATTTATTTTCCTCAGTAAACATTTTTTGATTGATTTTGGACTTCATGGTGGCAAGCGATGACTTGATGTTGGCTAAGGCGACAAGATATTGTCTTGCTGGTCTGTAGAGCCGGCTGCTGGAGCTGGGGGGAGCAGCATTACTTTCCGACAGTGGAGGTGCGGGAGCAGCGTAACCTTCCTACAAGAATAGCTACCACTGCTTTAGATTGCTGATGCACTGAGTACGTGATGCGAGCAGCAGGTGAGTTGAGGCAGGTAGCTGACAGCCTGGTCGTCTCACATTGGCTAGCTTGCAAAGCGACTTGTGGAGGAAGCAGCAAGGATAGGCAGGCTGAAGCAGCTTAAATAGGGCGCCCTGAATGAGATTGCCAATAGATGCATAGAAGGGAATCCAGCAGCCACATCAGCTGATCAATTGATGTGGCAGCTGGATTGGCAATGGTCAGCTCATGTAGCTGGAATATTGAGTTTAGCTTGACTCTGTGGCCTGCCTGAACTAACACGATGCTCAATTTATTGACTAGCCACTTGAAATACGATGGACACAATCTAATGGGCAGATTGCAATGATGATTTCAGAGCACATAAATGCTCCTGAGAAGACAAATCCTTTTTATCTTGGACACACCATCAAATTAAATCATGTAAACCCTCAAATCTAAGTTAAACTGTATGTTAGATTATAAAGTGACTTTTGTGCAGATTGTCATAAAGTTGACTGAACACATTCATGCATCCAGATTCAGGCATTTTCTCTGGGGACCATACTAGCCCTATTACTGGCAAGGCTCGTAGAATAGCGAAATTATCAGTATATGGCTTCTTCCAACCAACACTTTTTGCAGATGGGATACACATATATGACCATTCTGGTAATGTTAATCCCATTTGGCCAAACTTCATGGGATCAACATGACTAAGTAGTGCAGCTAACAACAAAAAAGGATCCTGACAAAAATCTGTCTGGCTATCAATTTCAAGTCAATGTTGCTCTGTGATATTTTTTTGTTTTTCTACTTTCCTCCATACTGCTTCATTGTCAGCAACTTTAATGGCTGTGCCAATTGGTAGTATCAGTTTAGCGTAATTACAAACATGCCTTGAAGCTGAATGGCATAATAGTCTAATGAGATTGCTTAAAAAACTGCTTTTCCTGCCTCATTCCATGATGTATGTCTACAAGTAAGACTGTTGAATGTTGGAGCAAAATGGTGAGTCCAGAATGAAGCCCTCATTCAAGTGACATCCCAAAATCTGTGGTGCCTGACATTAATTGTATCCTAATATAAATCAAATTGTTCTTTTCACCTTAACCCAACTTTCAAGTCTTAATCTTAATCAAACCCTTTAAACCTGCAATAACTTATGTTTTTGTACTTGTTTTCCCCAGAAACAAGTTGTGAACATAACATTGGCATGTCATGATAAGTTTATATGGTAAACTTGTTAACAAGCAGGTCCTATATATACACCCAGCAGTTATGTAACAACATTAGCATTCATTTGGAGTGTTTTTTTTTTTTTTGTCCACCTGATGAATGTTCACTGTCTTTTAGCTCTGTTTATGGTCTCTACCAATTCTTGTGGGAAATATATGGCTCATTAGCTGCTAAATGTTGTCCTTTAAGATGAACTTGTCTTCCTCCAAAGAGCTGCAAATAAATACACCAATGATGTGTTATTGTTAACTAAGCCTTGGTTTTAATTTAAGTTCACCGTGTATAATTTTTAAAGTACCACATCATGATCCACACTTCTGTAATTATTATGCAATAAAGAGATTGTAGCTGTCTACTCCAAAAAGGGTTGATTATTTTACCAAATTCAAATCATGTTTACATAATTACAGCCATTTCGGATTGACTTTGGTACCTATTTTTAATCACAGACAAAAACTGATTTATTAGAATCTAGACACATTTCACTCCTTCAAAATGACTATGTTCACCAGCTAATCTCTAACTGTGTGTTTCTGCTGAAAACAGTTGGCCAAAAATGACTGAGATCAGTGAGAGTGAACGAAAACAAGTTGTTGGCCAACTAAACAATAAAATGAAACTTGCTATAAAGCTTTGTAAAGTCGAGGGGACCTGCAGATTCAGCTGATAATTCTCTGTAGGTTTTATAAAAATATTGATTATAGCAGCTATGAAGAAGTAAGTAGCAGCAACATTTCCTCTTTTGGAGGAGTTCTCTCATCTTTGTATCCCTTTTAGAACAATTGTACCTTATAAGCCAATGCCTCGTTGATAATGTTGTGTGCTGGGACTTATTACATAATGGAGACTTTATGTATTGTCTTCATCTGTAATGCTGCTGAGTTTGTATCTTTTGTTTTCTGTGGTGTACTGGCTGTGAAAACAAATCTCCCTCTGAGACAATAAAGTCCAAGTCTGCCTACCTAAAATAAAAAACAACCTGTAAGACCATTAAAAATTCAAGCTCAAATTTGATTCATTACAGTTTTCTGATATGTCACTTCAGTGATTCTAGAACTGCTTGGTTAAATGTGCCAGAACATTATCAAGCTTTCAACCACATCTCACAGTCTTCATTCAGCAAATAGAGCTGGCTGAAGTTCAACCATATTTGTCACCTGATAAAAGTAGGTTGGGGTGAGGCAGATATGGTATGGTGTCAGATGTAAATGTCCTCCTTGATCTTTCTCCGGCAGTCTACTGACTTAAGGTCCATGACCTTTGACCTCTTCCCAGTTGATGCTGTTAGCGATGTTGGTCTCGTGTTCACCGACAACTGATGTGTGTTTCTGGCGCCCATTCAGTCTCTTGTCTTGGGTCCTTACTAATCTGCAGTCACATGCAATGTTATAATGATGTCACACACCTCTCCAGTCTTCCCCTCAGGTTATGTCTTTAGGGTGTAGACTTCCATTTGGATGCTTCTGGTGGTCCCCAGTGATTGAGCAGTGTTGTCTTGGTCCTAATCCAGGGCAGGATTCTCATCATCCACTCCTTGTACCCATTGACCTAAAGTGCTACCAGACCTGCTGAACCTTCCTCTCTCCAACCCCCTCCTCCCTGATAAGATATTGTGGTTTGCCAAAAAAATGAACAGACCACCGAGTTTTAAATCACTGTAAGAATGACTGTAATCCATGTGATTGGACAGTAAATATTCCATTCTAGTAGGCTTAGGCAGTGCTCAGGAGGAGAGCATGGATGAGGGTCTCTCAACTGCCACATCTAGCACCTCCAGTCAGTTAAATTGCATTAGAAGTGGGAACTGGGTTGAATAATATCCTTAATGTAGTAAAAAAGCTCTCTCCCCCTCCCCTTTCTAGGAAGCCAAGGTGTTTTGACGGCACCAATGTCAATACCAATTTGCCTCACAGAGGACTCCATTCACACTGAGTGAGCTGGGGCACAAACACTACATACAGATGGGGGTAATGGAGCCGAGCTGTCGGACCTGTATCAACCCTTCACCCTCGACTCTGCAGTAACCCAGCTAACTTGAATAGCTTAAATGGCTATAATGACAATTCTTCTTGCAAGACACATTGTGAAACTGTGAAAACTTACAAATATTATTACAAACTTGTGCCAGTATTTTCCATTGACCATAATACTTTACCTTTACTACCATCATTTATTTTTTAAAAATTGCCTCAATAATTTATTTAATTTTAATTTAATTAATTTAATTGGTTTTGTTGTTATTTTGTGTTTTACCTTAAGGCACATCTGGATAGCAACTTGAGGAGATGATACAGCAGTTCTGCAGGAGCCTCACAGATAAACTAAAAGATGACCCTCAAACATTCAGAGCACAGATCTGCAGCTTTCTAACCAACCTAACAACAAAATGAATGATAGCTCCACCACATCAGCTCTACATTGCTTTGGTAAGGCCCCACAGATCAAATCAAAACATCTGCAGTCTTTAAAAGGATTGGTGTACAAACAAGAAAGGCGTCACTAGGGGAAAGACAAAGTCAGTGCTCAAGGAAGGAGCATCCGAATTAAAAAAGAAACAGCAGCAAAGGAAAAGTACACCTGCGTCCGTTTTAAAATGTGTAGAGGAGAATACATCTCTCTGTGGTAATTACTACCTCAACTGCAGTCCCCTTACCCTCCTAGAGGACAGACACCCATCTGTAATGCACCTCAATGCTCCACTACCCTGGAGCTATTTTTGTATTTTGTAAGTCGGCATAATGACGGACCGTCGTTGTGGCATTATTGCGCAATCTCTGTGGAGAAGGGGCTAGGGAGTCTAACTGGCTGGAGCATAGTTTGTGAAGTAGGCTGAGGACTACTGCTCTGAAGTGCAGGTCAAGGGCTAGCGCACTGGAGTGCAGGCCAGGGTGCTGACTTGAGGCCAGCTAGCTGGAGGTTAGCAGACTACGGTGCAGCCTGGGGATCAAGAGTGTTTAGGAAGTCCTTACCCCACCCAGTTAACAAATTCTTCAGCCAAGGCTTAGAGGACACTTCTTTGCATGCGATATAGTCAGAGTTGCCTACTCAATACTAGCAACCTTTAAGGCAGAGGATGGTATAAATCACCTCAAAATCTGTCAAATTTGTCAGGGCAGCTCAGACACCAGGTTTAGATGCAGTTTGGCTGAACATGTACTGTTTTGAATGACAATCTGGTCCAGTTTAGCGTTTAAACCCCTACCAGTTCTGGTTAAACTGGACCCATTCTACACCGCAGTTAAGCTCATCAGATGCTAAGTGACAGTATGACAACAGCAACTACAAAATCTAATAAATTTGAAATGTCATATTTCTGAAGCTATTGCGAAATTTTGGTGCAAGCATATGCAGGAGCACTTTAAGCTAACCAAAATTTGCAGAAAGGTATTGCGCACAAGACTGAACAGATGTACTGCTTTAGTAGTATGATGAAGCCTGGGGGAAATTGGGTAATTTGGTGTATTTTGAAAACAAACTAAGAGCATCAAAGTGCTTGTGTGTATTTCTGCAGCGTGTCCATTTAGAAGAGAAAAATGCTCTCATCTTTTAATGTCACAACACACATCACAACCCACAATGAGCATTACCTTTAATGTACTTGGAAGTGTAAAATGGCAGCAGGGAGCACAAACCAGTAGTGACATCACCGGCTGTTGGTTCCTCTGTTTAACTACAGATAATTAAAGCAGTACTGAAGGGCTGTGTAAGATGAACCCTGCAGTAATGAAAGGCTAAACTGGAACGTATAGTGGATGGAAATATAGTCAGGCTCCATTATGTCCAGAAACTTAACCTGTCTGACTGACCAAGCACTCCTCTGTATATTTGGAAAAACTGTTATCCAATATGGAGGCATAGAAGAGATGAGGCTCGATATGGAGTCCCTAGTATCAAAATTAATGTAAAATTTAAACAGTCATAAGAGACTCACTTTTATTGTGCATGTCAAGTCTCTCTTTCTGTCACATTGTTTGTGTGTATGTGTGTGTGTGTGTGTGTGTATACCTTGGCATTGCTGTCAGAGTGGCTTCGGGAACACAACTGTAGCTGAGTCATCCATAACTCTTGCTCCTGGGCGTCCAGTGCTAACAGGAAAAAGAGCACAGAGACATAGTGTCAATGTGAGTGTTTCCTGCTGTGAGAGAACTGTATATCCCTCAACTAGGAAATATACTACACATCGAAAGTTATGCCAGTTATTGTCAGTAAAGGGGAGGGTTGCTGTCATTCTATATTTTCCTAATCATCAACAAATTTCATGGAAAGTCAAACTGGCCCAAACCAGCAATGAATTGATCCTACTTGTATAGTGTGTATATCCAAAGCTTGATATATAGATCTTGATTGGTTTCCAATAGAATTACATTAAGATAATAAAACAAAAGAGGTTAGTTCCATGGTATAACTCCTTAACCCGCAAATTAAAAGAAACATCGCGAAAATTAGAAAGGAAATGGCGTTCCACCAAACTGGAGGAATCTCATTTAGTTTGGCAAGATAGTCTTAGAATATACAGGAAGGCCCTCCATAATGCCAGAGGAGCATATTACTCCTCACTAATAGAGGAACAGAAGAACAACCCTAGGTTTCTTTTCAGCACTGTAGCCAGACTGACACAGAGTCAGAGCTCTGTTGAGCCATGTATTCCCAGATAAAATTTTAACTATTAGAGAAAAAATTCATCATCTTGTGCTCTCAGCCAGTTCAGATACATCTTCGAGTACAGGAACTGTTTTTCTCCAATTGACCTTCACCAACTAAGTTCAATGATTTTTTCATCTAAACCAACAACCTGCCTCTTAGACCCCATCCCAACTAGGCTGCTTAAAGAAGTTTTACCCTTAGTTAGCACTTCTTTACTAGATGATGATCAATCTGTCTTTATTAACAGGCTATGTACCACAGTCCTTCAAAGTAGCTGTAATTAAACCTCTTCTTAAAAAGCCTACACTTGATCCAGGGGTTTTAGCCAATTATAGACCTATATTTAACCTTCTCTTTCTCTCCAAAATCCTTGAGAAAGCGGGCGTTAATCAGTTATAGGGAATATCATAGCACAGAGACAGCACTGGTGAGAGTGACAAATTACCTTTTGATTGCGTCAGACAAAGGATTTGTCTCTGTACTTGTTCTGTTAGATCTTAGTGCCGCTTTCGATACCATTGACCATTGTATCCTATTACAAAGACTGGAGCATTTGATTGGCGTCAAAGGACCTGCACTAAGCTGGTTTCAGTCGTATTTATCAAGTAGATTTCAGTTTGTCCATGTAAATGATGAATCCTCCGTGCACACGGAAGTTAGTCGCGGAGTTCCACAAGGTTCAGTGCTTGGACCACTTTTATTCAACTTTTATATGCTTCCTTTAGGCAATATTATTATGAAATAAACTTTCACTGCTATGCAGATGATACTCAATTATACTTATCGATGAAGCCAGATGAAACCGGTAAGTTAGCCAAGCTTCAGGCATGTATTAAGGACATAAAAGACTGGATGACCTGCAATTTTGTGCTGTTAAACTCAGACAAAACTGAAGTTATTGTTCTGGGTCCTAAACACCTGCGAGACACACTATCTATAAATATAGTTACTCTAGATGGCATTGCTCTGGCCTCTATCACCGCTGTAAGGAGTCTAGGAGAAACCTAGATATAAAACAGACTTAAAGGACTGCCTTTTTCCACTTACGTAACATTATAAAAATCAGGCATATCCTGTCTCGAAAAGAAGCAAAAAAACTAGTCCATGCATTTGTTACTTCTAGGTTGGATTATTGTAATAAAAAGACTGTAATAAAAAGACTCTCCAGCTGATCCAGAATGCAGCTGCACGTGTACAGGAACTAGCAAAAGAGAACATATTTCTCTAATATTAGCTTCTCTGCACTGGCTCCCCTGTAAAATCTAGAATAGAATTTAAAATCCTCCTCCTCACTTACAAAGCTCTTATTGGTCAGGCACCATCATATCTTAAAGAGCTGATAGTACCGTATTACCCCACTAGAGCACTACTCTCACAGAATGCAGGGTTACTTGTGGTGCCTAAAGTCTTTAAAAGTAGAATGGGAGTCAGAGCATTAGTTATCAAGCTCCTCTTCTGTGGAACCAGCTCCCAATTTGGGTTTCGGGAGGCAGACACCCTCTCTTCGTTTAAGAGTATGCTAAAAACGTTCCTTTTTGATAAAGCTTATAGTTATGGCTGGCTCGGGTGAGTCCTGAACCATCCCTTAGTTATGCCGTTATAGGCTTAGACTTCCGGGGGATTTCCTATGATGCACTGAGCTTCTCTCTCCTCCTCTCTCTCTCTATCTGTAAGCATTCCTATCCCACTAATACACGTTACTAACTCCACTTCTTCCCGGTAGTTCCTGTCCTTTCTGTGCTTTTTGCCTTCTCACTTTCTGCAGGTATTTCCGCCTCTAGAGCTGTAGAGTCTGGATCTGTGATTGCTGGCCATCTACTGGCCCCATGTTCCTGCTCCACACTCACTGCTGCAGTTGTCATTATTATTAGTCTGATTTGTTGTCTCTCCTCCTGCTCTGTCTCCCCTCTCCCCCTCTCTCCTCCCCTTTCAACCCAACTAGGTCGATGCAGATGGTTGCCCACCCAGAGCCTGGTTCTGCTTCAGGTTTCTACCTGTTAAAAGGGAGTTTTTCCTCGCCACTGTTGCCAAGTGCTTGCTCATGGTGGGAACTGTTGGGTCTCTGTAAATAATATTTTAAGAGTATGGTCTAGATCTACACTATGTGAAAAGCATCTTGAGATAACTTTTGTTATGATTTGGCGCTATACAAATAAAATTGACTTGACTTCACATTAATGAACCAGAGTGTGAGTGGTATTCCTTCATTACCATTATCTGGCCCACATACACTGTGCTGCTTCCACAAATACTCACTATAGCTTCAGAATGCCTTAAAAGGGCCAACTTAAAACTAAAAAGTAACAAGTGCAAATTCACAATAGCTGCGACCAAGTAGGGTTTACACGTGCATGCATTCACACACACAACCTCACAAACAGTTGACCTCCATGGCTCAAAGTTCAGCCTCATAGATAGAGTAGGGATGGGCCAATGAAATTGGTCACCAATGAAAATGTCTTGTGTATGTGTATCTATCTGTGTGTGTTTTTCTACAAAGTTTGGCCATGTTACATGAACACATTTGGAAGGTATGTGCATTTTTGCAATAGGTTACTCCCACTGCTACACCCCTTTCAGTCAATTGGCATGAACACAAACACACACGTTCACACACACACACACACACACACCTGACCTTCATGACAACTTTCAGCCCCTTAAGGCGAAAACTGTGGCCACCAAAGGGTGGGGAAAATGTTTTGGACCAACCAACAAACCGACAGAGCTAGAGATAGAGAGCTGCTAGTTAATAAAAAGTTCTATTTGTCAAGAGATTCAACCCCACTGACAGTGAAGTGTAAGAATACATATAAGTGTAACCTTTAACATCTGACTGTAATCACATAGGGCCCTTTTTTTTCCATAGTTGGGACATTACAGAATTGGAGGACATTTCTGTCCCACCAATAATTTTTCAAATAATCTATGTACAAAATCCTAAAACATGCACTTGTTGTGTAAATTATACTTGTCCTGAGACAAAATGTGAACATAGTAGTTAAAAAAAGTGGTTTGAAAATTTTATTTAAAATATTAAGCTCTCGAGCACCCCCTAAAATGGCATAAAATAATTTATAAATAATTTTTTCTCGGTATGATTTTGTTGATATGTCTATTGTAATTTTTAAAACAATTTGTTTGCTCCTCAACATATTTTGTTGTTATGCACTGAAGGTGTGTCCCACAACATGTGTGCAACTTTGTTATCAAAACCTATTTAGCCTTGCAGAGGAGGAGAAAAACTAATGAGTCACATGACACAGATGGGGTTGACATCATCAAGCCATTTGCTAACACAATGGGTTGACAAAGGTAAGCTATTTCTTGTACTTTTCAGCCTGGTGTGTCACTCTAACCAATGGAACACTGTTACTCATATTATCAGAATAAGACAAATTCATTTCAAAGTTTTCTCTCTTTATTTATATAACTAAGTTTATCTTTGACCTTGACCGCAACGTTACATTCCACAGCTAGCATGTATATTTTAAAGAGTATGGTCTAGACCTACTCTATGTGAAAGCGTCTTGAGATAACTTTTGTTATGATTTGGCGCTATACAAATAAAATTGACTTGACTTGACTTGACTATTCCAGAGAAAAAGCTAGCATTAGTATTGATTTTTAACCCTGTTACTGTAATTAGAGTAATGAGGTGCACTACACTAACAGAGATGCATCTTCTTCACTTCACTCAGAAGAGACAGTCTTTTATCTATAGTAAAATTAAACGTGTTTGTATTACTCTATTTTGTTGAATATAAATTGCCTTTTGTTTTTCTTTCATTGCGTCCAGGTAGCCTAAGAATGGTAGGTTAAGTTGCAACAACTACCTGGATGGGATTATTAATTCAAAATGAACTCATCTGTGTTTATCACGTTCAGATCATTTCAGTAAGTTAATAGACATTTTAAAAATGTACAGAGGTCAGGGACACCATTGAGCGCTACCATGCCAATAAATAAGCTTCAATAAATATTCCTGCATAAGACACCCAGGTGTCTTAAAACTTCTTGTTAGAGTGAACCAGCTCTAAGATTTCCAACACAATTGGCGTCACGAACAGGATTCCGATACAACAAAGACTGGTAAGTGCATTTCTTTATTTTGCCTTACCATGTCTGTGTTTGACGGAATCATAAAGAATCTGTGAATTTCTTCTGCATTCTGAATATGTAATGCCTGCCTAAAAAGAGAGTTCAGGGTCTGAGGACAAATAGTCCTTGCTGGTCCCTCTCTCAGTGGGTGCTCAAACCAAAATTGACAACTTTGAAAAAAAGAAGAAAATACAGAAATCAAATGAGCTAAAATTGGTCTACTTCAGAAAGATTGTGCATGGAGGTTGCCCCACAGTACTACAACACTAAAACATTAGTTTGCAGTAGGAGGTGGATTTTAGAGAAAAAAAGACGCAAGGAATGTGGCAAGGAATTTACTCCACAGCACCACAAATTGGTGGTTTACTTCCGGGGCAACTGATGGTTGTCCCCCGACACAGACTCACAGAGGGGTTAAGCCTGTGGGAAGACGTTCCGTGGTAAGCACAAAGAGGCTTATTTCGGTTAATCAAGACCGGAATCTGTGTCTGTCGGGAAATGAGAGGCTCTGTTTTGCTGCTGGTACAGAGGCCTAGGCACCGAATATTATTGTGTACACAAGGTGTTAACTTTCAAGGTTGCACTTATTTCAGTCACCCCCCTCTGAAGTAGAATAAGTAAATAACAGAAGTATGGAGACTTTTGATGCTGCAGCAGTGTTTTACTGATATGCATGGTGTAAATGTTACTGAAAATGTATTGATGTATTAAGTATTTAATGCTGTAATGTGCATGCTGTAAATATGATCACTAATTAGTCCAGAGCAGAGGCTAGAAAAAAAGAGAATCTGTAGTTAATTTACCAAACATAGAAAATTATTAAAAGTTACAGTTTCTGCGCAGCGAGTCGAGGACGGACATTTTGAGGATTAGATGAAAGAGAAATATACGACAGTTCATCAGCTGAACTGTCTTACCATTAAACTTCAAACATGTAATTCACACAGCACAATGCCTGATTAGGTGTAAGTGTAAGATGTAAAATGCTGCATAAACCAGGTGGTCTCACAACCTTAGTCACTACGGGCAAATCATGAGCTTTCTGAGCTACCTTCCAAGTTAGAAACTTTAGATGGAGTCATAAAATGACTTAGGCAATCACCAAAGTTGTGATAACAGCTGTAAAGCATAAAAAGGCTGATTTTAATCTACAGTCTAAACGTTAACTTTGGAGATTTAATTAGCGGGAATTTACAGTAGCAATTTTGATGCACTGCAGGCTCAATTTTTAATAATTCAGAAATCTGACTGGATCGTTTGTGGACGACAGTCTGAAGCTTGGTGTCAATTGAGAGAAAATGTAGGAGGAAGATTGGCATATGACTGGACCTATGTGCAAAATTTTGTTTATTTTTATGCATAAGAGGGCATATTTCCTCTGAATAATAATAATAATAATAATAATAATAACAATGGGAAATACATGGGCAGCTGTGAGCTACCTGGCCCCTAATTTACAGATGAATTAAAAATAAGATGTAAAGAAAGGAGGTAAATCTGTCATTAATGAGCAAGCAGAGGCAATCACAGAATCACAAAGATCCCACATCACACTATAAGCTAAGTTTTCCTTATGCCTGCAGGAATGGTATGTAAAAGGTAAAAGGTAGACAAGAAGGATGGAATCATGTGTTTCCTTAATGCTTATTTATTGGGCACAGAATCAAATGACTAGGCCACAATACCCAGCTCCTCTCAAACCATGTTTGAGCCGTACAGAAATCATAGTAGTGTCAAAAAGGAATCAGTAGTCTTTCTGTGTCGCAAGCTACAAAAATAAAAGTGTCAAATTCACCTGAGTTGCACTGTTGGTTGACAGTATATTGTTCTTCTTGCAGTTGGTAAAGTTTTCATCATGGTCAGTAAAGCTGACTCCAGTCAGTTAAAAAGGAAGCTAAATGTAGCATTCCTCATTTTTGCTCATTTATCTTTTTAGATTGCTGTTGTGCTTGCCCCACAACTATTTAAGATGGGCATGAATGTTATTCTTTTTAGTGTACTAGGTAAAGTTGAGTTGTCTCTGTGGCAAACAATTTCATTACTGATAAGTTTGCATTGTTATCAAGTATATAACAATAAACTTGTACCTTGAACTTGCTGAGAGCCAAACTGCCACCATGTACATTGATTCAAAATATTTTTTAAAAAGTATGATTATTGAAAAGTTGGGAAAGGTGGATTTCAAAAGTTTCTTCAATTAATTTATGTCAAGTCTAATCAGAAATTAAATGGGTGTTCAATGTGAATGTGACTTTATTTACTTAATTTTACAGGATTTATGAAGCAGAATTTTGAAATGTATATTTTTCAGGCTCCCAAGTATTTGTAACAGGGTTGCACCAAGCATCGCACATAACAAATAAAACATATCATAAAAAGTATACTTTTGATGCCTGAGCTGGACAAATCAAATTATTTGAAAGTTCACAACCTGTTTTTCCTGAAATACACAATAGAAAAATGATGAAACATAGAGTAGACTTTTGTGTTGTGTTGATGTCTAAATTGTCTTCCAATTCTGGAATGACCCAGTTATCTGTTTTTGTAGTCACAAACATTGTCAGAGTTTTTTTTTTATTAAAAGAAAGAAACAAGGTCTTAAAATATCAGAAATACCACAGCAGCAACTAACTGGACCAAAGTGACATTTGCAGGTATGTTTACAAGCTGTTTAATATGCTGCAGCCAAGGAGCCTGAAAATGTACGATAGTATTGTACTTTTCCCTGGTGAATATTTGTTTGGTCACTTGTTCAACAAGCTGAGGTGCAGGACAAGATGTGTGTTCATGTTTGTAAGTTAGGGCCAACTCTCTGAACTTCCAGCTTCAAATCCGCTGTTCACAAGTTAACGAGTGACGTTGCGGAAGCTACTTCCACATTCACACTAACTCTAAATAGTCCCTCTGGTTTCTGTGTTTTTCACCAGAAATAAAACCTTGATTTTACAAGATGTCCTCTCTCCTGTTAGCACTTCGCAGTGGAGCGTTTATCAGTGCAGCTACATTTCTAAAACACAGCAGCTGACTTGGAGGTCAACACACCCGTTCGTGAATTGTCGGACAATTACCTCCTGTATTCACACATGGCTCACCCGGACTTGTACTCAGGAGCTGGCCAGTTAAAGTCCGCTCCAACTGACGCGGACATTTGCGTTCACACATACACCGTGACCGGAAAATGTGTCAGGACAGTGTCAGGGTAGCAGCCTGCGTGCAAGGGCATTATGAGGCTTGGATTCTGGAGTTAATGGTGGCAAGCGATGACTCGATGTTGGATAAGGCGACAAGATGATGTTATTTTCCTGGTCCGCAGAGCCGTCTACTGGAAGTGGGGCTCATGCTCTTTTGGACGGGAGACCAGCGGCCGGAGCTGCTTACCTTCCGACATGAATAGCTTCCTCTGCTTCAGATTGCTGATGCGGTGAGTTGGTGATGCAGTCATGGTAGATGGGGATCGTCATGTGAGCAGCAGATAAGTTGAGGCAGGTAGCTGACAGCCTGGTCGTTTCACGTGGGCAAGCGTGCGAAGCAGCTTGCAGAGGAAGCAGCAAGGATAGGCAGGCTGAAGCAGCAACTCTTCACATAGTTTTCTTTAGCAACATGCAGATCAGCATAACAGTTAATCTCACATCCAAAATGCACGAATGGAACAAAAACACTAATCTCAAAATCAACTCATGTACCCGAACACTGACATTTTTATAGTAACATTTTGTTATTCATTATTCACTATAAAAAAAATCACTAACAACATTATAATTAGTGTAACTATTGTCTTTGTAAAAGAATATTTTATTTATTTATATATAAAGAATTGTTACAGCCCTGGCTGTATTGTCAGTGATCGGTGTCTACTGTTTTTTTCTGTGTTCCGTGTTTTTGGTGTGAGTGTGTGAAGAGCTTTGTAGTGTCCACCTGTAGGTCTCCTTCTGATTGGCTGGATGGGTGGGTCCTGGGAGCTGTCGGCTGCTGGTTGGTTCCTCCACATCTTCCTGCTGTCTAAAATGGTTTCCAGCTGTCTGCTGACAGAAGCTTGACAGCAGAGCCTCAGTTCTGTCCTCGGCCTTCAAAACTTTGCTTTAGAATCCTTTGTGTGATAGATCTGTTAGATTTCGTTAGGCCAAGTGCTGTAGTTTAATCCTGTAAGTAATTCTGTGTATTTTTTGTAAATAGCCCAATCCACTTAAGGTTAAGTAAATGTTGAGACCCCTTGAAAGCCTGAACAGCAAGATTTTTGGAGGTCACTTGCAATTGTCACAAAAAATGTTTCTTAAAAGCTTACTATGTCCAGTATATATTATTCAAATTGCAAAACATATTGTTGTGGTGTTTTTTCTTATATTGCCATTGAACACCCACTTTGGAAGGCCTTTTTCCATGGGTGGTGCTATTCTGGTCAACAATCCAAATGTTTAATTTAAAGTCTAATGTTACCCCATACAACCTGAAAAGCAGTGGATTTTCGACATCATGCTTACACTTAAAAATACGGACTCAGTATGCATCAAGTTGAGAAAATGTGTAAAAGAGGACGCAAAGTGTATTGCCTGCTAACTTTGGATTCACTTCTAAAAAGCTGAATCACAATTACACGGAAAAAGTAGCGACAGCCCCAGCTAATGCTGGTGCCTCTGCAGCTTCTAGCACATGCACAGGCACATTGGAGGCTCCTATCCCACACAGTCACTCCCCAGAAGCAGGTCAAGTCGAGTCTGAGAGCTCTTCTCAGGGAGACAGAGGTGATGCGGCAAATGCTAGCATAAGTGACCTGCTATCGGATGGTTGGACAATGCTCAGCTTGACGTCAAGGCTGGAAAGTTTGGGTGTTTAGTGTGTAGGAAAGCAAGGAGCTTGCTGCTCTCAGAAAAGAGACCGGGAATAGTTCTCACCATGGATCAGTGGTGAAGTTAGCAGTCCTGATGCAAGGAGGTGACAACAAAAAGATCTGCAAAAACAGGGACAGCCAAGGTCTCTATGATCCATCCTTTTTAACCTAAAATAGAATATTTATCAATCTCGACCCTATGTTTGCTGTGACTGAATTGTGATGGATAGATTATATATGGTGAAAAGTTGTACATTGACACACAATTGTGCGTGTGTGCGCATGTGTGTGTTGTGTGTGTGTCAGGTTAGATAGAGAGAGATGCTGTGTGGATTCTGTGTCAAGGCATAGTTGTTGTGTGGTTGTGTATATGTGTAAGTGGCCATATTGTTAAAGATATTTTGTGATGTGTGTGCAAAGTGTGTATAGCCTAGTTGATTGCCTTGGCTTGCATCCATGAAATCTTGTATATTGCGTATTGAGTCTGTGTAAGACTTCAGCATAACACTGCAGCAGTGGGTAGAGGAGACCCCCCCCCCCAATTGCCACTGGGTATTTCCAACACTGGTATGAACAATTGGTAATGGGAATGGTGAAAGGCTGAGGAGATGCAGCAGAGGTTGAGGGTGACGGAGGAAAGCAGAGGTCAGCAGAGCAAAACAGACAGGCAGGTGAACTAGAGAGTTGTGATTCTGATGACACGTGGAAAACACAGGCAAGCACAGGCAGGCAACATAAAAAGGTCAAAACGTACGTTCTGACAAGAGTATGCAAATGTGCAAAGTGGAGTGTAAACACCACAGTTTAAGTTGAAATTGAACTAGTGTTGAAAATTGTGATCACTGAAAGCATTTTGTGTTAAAGCAGTTAAAAGTGATCCAGTTTTTTTTTTATTTCCGCTGTGCTTTGTTAAGAGTTTTGAAAAGTGAACATGTATAGAGAAATTAGACATAGCAATTGTAAAAACATTGTCATGTTCCTCAGTGAAACACACTGTAAACTCAGATAACACACAAACTGTTACTGTGGGCCATTTCAACCAATGATGATGAATTAATGAAGATTGTCAGCGTTTAATCATGGAAAGGACCCAGATGCAGACCAACTCTCAGAAGGCAAAAAGGTTTTATTTCCAGCAAGGAAAAACAACCAGAAAAACTCTTCCCACTCGGCCAGGAATACAGGAGCAGGGTACAGAGACAACTCAAAAAAAAACTAGAGACACAATCGGTTTCACAGACAAAAAGATAACTAAGGACCCAACAGAGGACAAAGGGAACTAAGGAACATATAAGCATGAGGAGTAATGGGAAACGAGACACAGCTGGGATGGGCAGGCAGGCAGCAGGAGAAGGAGTGAGACACAAGGGTTGTGCAAACGAGGGCTAGACAAGACACATGGCTGGGCCATGACAAAGATTGAGATCAGTATGTAGCTAATAATAACTAGAGTGCTTAAAACAAGCATTTGAAACATTTTGAATTAAGTTTGAGTTTAAGTTTCATTCCACTAGTGATGCGGGTTGGCCTGACGATTGGACAGGTCCGGGTAAGCTTACTAGAAAATATTATGGGTTCGAGCCGACGGGTCAAAAAGTGACAAAGCAGCATTCTGAGTAAGTGAATAACTTACAGAAACATTGCATGCAAACGTCCACCTTCCACCTTCTCTGTCATTCTCTGTCACAAACACACACACACACACACACACAGCAGACGTTTTAATATAATAGTATATAGATGGTGTTGAGGCTTCACTTACAAGTTTTTTACCTAAGTGGTATCCGTAGCTTTTGGTTACACCGCCAGCACAAAAACAAAAAAAAAGAAAAGGCTTCCACTGACGATATGGCTGACCTAATCAGAGAAAAGTTCAACACAGGCGATGTTAAGGTTGCACCCAAAGTAAGCCAAAAAAGTAAGGTGTAGGAGGGATGCATAAAGCTGGCGGTTTGCGAGTCGGGTTGAATTCGGGTGGTTAATTAACTCGGCACTGTTTGCGGTTTGAGTGGTGCAGGTGGATTTTCATTACGGGTCGTTTGGGTGCGGGTACTGAAAAATCCTGACCTGCGCATCACTACAGTCCACATTATATTGGACTGTTGTGGTAAAGAAGGAGATAAGCAAGAAGGCGAAGCTCTTGATTCAGTTCAAGGGCAACAGAGAGCAGAGCAGAACTGCTGCTCCTTCACGCTAAAAGGAGCCAGTTGTGGTGGTTCAGCATCCAATTTAGGGGGCACTCTGGGGCACTTCCACAACAAGTCTGAGGGATTACAGAATATATCCCATTTGGTCTAGAAATGCCTAAGCAGCTAAGGAAAAGAATGCCTGGGCTGATGACAAATGACAAGCACAGTGCAGTGTAGCACCAGTACTGACCCTCATGCTATGCTAACAGACAGTCTTTGAGACTCTTGACATACAGTATGACTCCTTTGCTGCTGCTGTGTTAGACATCAGCAAGCAAAGCTGAAACTTCAACATCAAAGAGTTATGTGTGATTGAGATGCTGGGGGTCTAGTTCCTATTACAACAAATGAGTGGGAGGGAAGATACCATTCATGAATTTCTATCTTTGGCCATTTTGCATTCTTATGAGAGAAAACCATGTTCACATGGGAATGCTTTAAAGCATACCATGCAATTTTAGATTTAATTTTTTCAACATTTTGACAAAAAATATGAATTAATAATGGTTTTTCCACAAAGACTAAAACTAAATAAAAAGTAACATTTGAAAACTCAAACTATGATGAAATGTTTTACAATTTGTGTCAGCAAAGAATAAACAATAAATGTGGAAAATGTAAAGTACTAACGACCCGTCAATTATTTAATGACCCGCATGGATCTGCAGAATCAAAAATTGTACCTCTTCTTCACAAGTTAATTTAGCCACTTGACCTGTTGCACTTATAAACAGCATCTTGTATTTAAATAACATTATGCCTCTGACAGTAGTATTAGTATATAAAATTAAACTACAAAATAAAGCAACCACGTAATGTATCAACATAATTCACAGAATTATTGTATTTTAAAAATACAAGCACCAAGCACATATATACACATACATACATATACACATACATACATATAGAGAGGGAGAGACGGAGAGAGAGACGGAGAGAGGGAGAGGAGAGAGAGGAGAGAGAGAAGAGAGGAGAGGCTGGTCTGTAAAGCCAGAGGAGGTTGCTCTATTTTTTAGAGACAAGAGGAAGATCAAAATATTTAAAAAAAGAGTAATTGGTTTAAAATAAACCTTTATGAAATCTCAGTTTCATTTATAAAATAATTTTTCTCTTGTCTTTGGAAAAAATCCATCATTAAAATTCTGATTAAAAGGCTTCAACAGCGACACCCCAGCAGGGCAATTGCAGGGCAGTCTGAGTGAAGTGGTGAAGTAGTGCTGGGGGTCAGAGGAGGACGGGCTCCTGCTGTCCTCCTTATGACGGGATCTTTTACATCAATTAATGTACTTGATATATTAATTGTACCAACAGACCAACAGAGGATGTCCTCACTCACAATGATCAAACAGAATACAATACTGACATTACGTTCATACCATAGACAGATAAAATAACCGATACAGTAGCATAGTATCTTACAAAATAAATTATAATGTGCAAATTGCGAAATACTTGTAAACTAAACAAT
The DNA here is from genome assembly GCA_031216445.1 of Lateolabrax maculatus. Lineage (NCBI taxonomy): Eukaryota > Metazoa > Chordata > Actinopteri > Acropomatiformes > Lateolabracidae > Lateolabrax > Lateolabrax maculatus. Next base: position 26,266,055 of record CM062199.1, read on the forward strand.
GAAATTTCCTTTTTTCAGATTTATGTTTCCCTTTCTTTTATTGAGCAGCAGCTACCTACTTGCGTTAGCCTGTCAACAACAACACCTCCTGGACTGACAGGCTTCTAGCGATACTATGCTTTGAGAATGAGCGAGCAGAGAAGTTAAACCTGGAGCAGACTGTGGAGGACATATGTGACATTGTCATGCAGAATCATACAGATTTCATAATAGCTAATAATTAAATGTGAAAATAACTTACCTGTGACAAAAAAGTATTCACTATGGCTCTTATTGTACAAGACATCAGGACACATTGTCTTACCTCTTAGTTTGTAGGAATCCCCAGTAGTGAACTGAATAGTAAACATGTAGGGAAACTCGTCGCTAGAGACCACCATTGCCCCAAGGAGAGGCAGAGACCCTCGGGGAGGTCGCTGGCTTTTACTGAGTTCATTCAGATAATATTGGAGCTGACCAACCTCTGGGTCCAGTACAAAATATCTGCAGGAGAGAAAGTGAGAAAGAACTAAGGAGACAGCTGAAAAGAGGGAAATGAGATAGAGAGAGCAAAGGAAAAAAGGTTGGGCAGGAAGAGCCAAAACTGAGTACAAGATAAAGTGATATTTCATTGGATATTTGCACAAACTAGTAAATATATAATTAAAAAATTGTAGGTACAGTGAATTTTAAGTGTCTGTATCTCTTGCCAGACGGCAGCAAGGTGAACAAGCTGTTGCTGGGGTGGGTTTGGTCTTTTTTTAGATGGGTACCAATGATGTACTGGGCTATTTTAATCACAGGCTGCAGAGCCCTCCTGTCCTGTGAGCACATCCCATACCAATCAGTGATGTTTCCAGTCAGGAGGCTTTCTATTGTTCCTCTGTAAAAGCTGACAAGAACTTGGTGTGGCATTTTTAAGTTTCCTTAAAGGGAAATTTCGCATAGGCATAATCATGGTTCAGTCATGAGCATTTTGACAAAGAAATGTGATCTACATGCAGTAGATATATTTGCAGTAAGATGTATGTGAAGGTATGCTCTGTTCTGGGATTCCCTGCCCTTCCATGTGCATACATGGAAAGCCTACGGCAGGGAGAGCAGCAGCAAAAACCATCCATAAGGTACAGAACAGAGCAGGCATCAATGACAACAGAAATTACCTGGCCATGGTCAGCTGATGTAGCTGGGATTGTGAGCTGAGCTTGACAATGTGGCCTGCCTGAACTGGCACAATGCTCAATCTGAAGAAAATTTGCTTGTCATTTATGTGAACTTTCTTTTTCCAAGCCAACTTTAGGATGGCTTCTTTAACGTAAAACTGCAGGAAGTTTATAACAATTGGAGTAGCATCGAGTCCCGGCTCATTGTGGACATTGGAGACATAGGGTCAGGTTAATAATATAGTTGTAAATGTAATCAGGTTAAATCATATACAGAAACAATCTGGATACGAGACATATTTTAATGCAGGGTATAAAGGACGCCTTAGCTTATTACCTACCCTTTTTACATGAATAATTTTATACAGATACCTTTAGAGTTTACAGACTGAAAATATGTGTATTTTTTTATAGGCCTATGTATAAAATAGGTACCCAAAGTCCAAAACAAAAATTAATATATAGACTATTGTTCATACCGCAGTTTCAATAATCTTATTTTTAAATATCTCTTATTAAATTTAGTATGTGTATTACACATTTTCATTTCCTCCCTATTCCACCAAATCTCAGCAGAAACAAGACTAGAATTAGATTTAGTGTTAAAGTTGGCGAGACTTAATTTCCACCGATATCTGATTACAATGAATAGTAACTAGCTAAACTAGATAGTCAAGTCAAGTCAAGTCAAGTCAATTTTATTTGTATAGCGCCAAATCGTAACAAAAGTTATCTCAAGACGCTTTCACATAGAGTAGGTCTAGACCATACTCTTTAAAATATTATTTACAGAGACCCAACAGTTCCCACCATGAGCAGCACTTGGCGACAGTGGCGAGGAAAAACTCCCTTTTAACAGGTAGAAACCTCGAGCAGAACCAGGCTCTGGGTGGGCGGACATCTGCATCGACCCAGTTGGATTGAAAGGGGATGAGAGAGGGGGAGAGGGGAGACAGAACAGGAGGAGAGACAACAAATCAGACTAATAATAATAACAACTGCAGCAGTGAGTGTGGAGCAGGGCTAGTTTATATATTGCAAGGTTGTGACTTGGTTAATTCAGCCGTTAACATTACACACATTGTTTGTTAGGCAGTGCATCAATGACAGGTGATCAAGAGATCAGCAGCATACATGTGGATGATCATAGTAAAAACAAAGTATAACTGCAGGTAATGAATTTATTTAGGTAGTGCCAAATTTTAACAAAAGTGATCTCAAAACACTTTTGACAGAGTAGGTCTAGACTATACTCTTTAAATAGTATATACAGAGATTAGTAATATCTGTATCACACAAAACTTAATGTCACTGCCACTTAATTATTTGAAGATGTTTGAAGATACAGATAGAAACTGACTGAAAATTTCTGTTTATATAATCCCTGTAAAATATATGATATTGCACTTTCCCATTTCTGTAGGAGTGTTATAATCTGAAATTACTCACAAAATAATTTAATCATCACTTACTCTATGTCCTTCAATGTATTAACCGTAACGCAGTTTTATCTGTCTTTACCACTCCCGGCTCTCTCCAGCAGCATCAGGCTCGGCTCGGCTAAACTCAAGACCAAGTCTCCTCTGGGGCCATGACATGGTCTGCTTCTGGCAGTGCAATGCCCTCATCAGATAATTCAAGTAAACGTGTCATTACATGTGGCTGAAGTTTGAATGTTTTTGCTGTCATTGTATGGATAAGCATTTGACTCTAGTGAAGTATATTGGGCGCTCACAAACAGGCATCAACGTTTCATTTTCTTCCTACTGTGGCGGTGAATAGGATTAGTCCAGCTTACTACACCATAGGCACATACTTGTACATACCTTGTTGTAATTTTCACAAACCAATCTAACTGATCTGTTGTACATTGCAGACAGTTGCCTTCTGTATCTAGGGACAATTGTAGCCGACTCCTCTCCCCTCTGGCAGGAGGCTGCAGTCCATCAGGACTAAAACCTCTCGCCACAAGAACAGTTTCTTCCCGTCTGCAACTGGCCTGATTAACAAGACCCAGGACCCCCACTGACACGGACCCTTATCCCCTCCCTAAACAGACACTACACGTTACATTAACGCACATCCCCCCATCGTAATGCGTTACATTAACGCAAACCTGTTGTCAACACATCATACTCTTAACTGTTGCACATTCCCTGGACAATATGTTGCACATTCCTGTACAGTTTCATTATAACTGTTGATTTCATTTTCATATTAAAAATATAGATTGCACATATTTAGTAATATTTTTTCATATTCTGTATTGTAACATTTATTTTTATCCTTATTTTATATTTATGCTTATGTGACTTTTGCACTACTTGTCTGTACTTGTTACGCACCAATACATCATAGCAAATTCCTTGTATGTGAAAACCTACATGGCAATAAACCAGATTCTGATTCTGATTCTGATTCTTATTTTATGTACAATTATGTTGCACAAAACTCATGATATTGTGTGGTATAGTTAGAGATATGCTGGTACTTGGTCATAAATACCTACCTGCTACATTTCCCAAAGTCCCTTGCATTCCACTGTGATTTTAGGAAGACCCGCACACTATTGAATCTATTGATAAGCTAGCAAAATATTAACACTAAATTATCAAGTTTCCCACAGTAATTTCTGAAACTGTGATGGCTGAACTCTAAACTTTCTAAAATATTAAAATCAAATCAAGTTTTATTGTCACATACACAAAGCTAACAATTAGATAAATCAAATATAATACAGGTGAATCAAACAATAGAATCGAAACAGAATCTGGTAGTTAGATAAAATAAATAGGATTAAATTATGAAGTGCAGGAGCAGAATATTTTATATTTCAACCACTTATTGTGTGTGTGTGTGTGTGTGTGTGTGTGTGTCCAGTCTCAGGTTTGTGAGCGACAGTTTTGACAGCAAGGCTGGGATCTAGCACTACTACCCACAGGAGTCGAAGGGGGACAGGGGGACAGACTGGACCTTTACCCTCCCCTGGACATATTATATAACAAAATGTTTTGTTGATGACAGTGAGTTGCCTTGTATATTTTGTACTATTCACCAAACTTCTTTCTTGGCTTAAATTGAGCAGTTGCTGCAGGATTCATGTTCACAGTGTGTGCATGTTTCTGTAAATGTAATAACATAAGATAATATTATGATGTAAAATATGAATGCATACACACTGTAAATGTTTTAATTTACAGTAAATGCATTCATTCTTAACTGTTCCCTATGTTATGGGAACAGTCCCCCCCCTCCAAAATTAAACAGAAAAACTGATTAATTCTGTCTCTCAACCACTCCCTAGAAATGCTATTATATACATTGTATACAAGTGTTGTCAATATAATAATAATTTTGTAATGATTACTAAGAAAACAATTCTACCCACTAATACAGGTTACCAACTCCACTTCTTCCTGGTAGTCTTTGTGCTTTCTGTGCTTTTTTGCCTTCTCACTTTCTGCAGGTATTTCCGCCTCTGGAGCTGTAGAGTCTGGATCTGTGATTGCCGGCCGTCTACTGCCCCCATGTTCCTGCTCCACACTCACTGCTGCAGTTGTTATTATTATTAGTCTGATTTGTTGTCTCTCCTCCTGCTCTGTCTCCCCTCTCCCCCTCTCTCCTCCCCTTTCAACCCAACTGGGTCGATGCAGATGGCCGCCCACCCAGAGCCTGGTTCTGCTCGAGGTTTCTACCTGTTAAAAGGGAGTTTTTCCTCGCCACTGTCGCCAAGTGCTGCTCATGGTGGGAACTGTTGGGTCTCTGTAAATAATATTTTAAAGAGTATGGTCTAGACCTACTCTATGTGAAAGCGTCTTGAGATAACTTTTGTTATGATTTGGCGCTATACAAATAAAATTGACTTGACTTGATGGAAAAAAATGGAAATAACCTTTCAACATCCCAGTTGCTATACCCATTTTCTGAGTACAGATTATCAGCCAAGGAAACAATTTACCCTCACTCCCTACAACCATACCTCCTGGAATGGGGAGAAGGCTGCACCCCTGACTGGGCTGGCTTGAATTGAAGAACAGAGGACTAAATCAACCTGAATAAAACTGAAATTCAATACATACAATATAGTACAAAATATCTTATAATCTATGTATTTACTTCTGTTTTATACACATTGGCACATAAACGTGTGCCTTATAAAAACATTATTATTATTATTATTACTACATCTATTATTAGTGGTGCTATTAATACTATGTATTTGCATTTCTTTCCCTGTTTGTGTCTGTTTTTTGCTATTTTGCAAGTGTATATAGTATGCTTTAGGTGCCATCCTTGTCCTTTGTCGGTTTTTGTATATTGCATCACTGTCTATTCTTGTAATTTCTGTGAAGTCCTTATTTAATGTTTGGTTGATTTGCAGAAATTAAAGAAAGAAAGACGGACAGAAAGAAAGAAAGAAACAGAAAGCTACTGTGCAGGTCTAAGAGTCAAACTGAAAAGGACTTCCAAAGTCTATGCTCTTAATCAAGAAGGTATGTTTGGCAGCCATCCTGAAAGCAGCAATAACTCGCTGGCATATATTCTCCATCAACTGTCTTGTCACAATAAATAACAACAACTTAATTCCCTCTGACAGACTGATAATCAGTGCGATGATACAAACATGATACTGTCGCTTCACTTTGTCATTTGTTTTCAGGCTCTTCTTGCTCTTAATGCAAAATGAAAGGACAGATCTGGGCTTTGTAAATGGAGATTTTCATACCATATTCAAACACACGCATACAAAACCTGCTGACGCACACAAGTGCACAAACACACACATGCACACAATGTGTGTGTGTTTATGTGTCTATGATCACACTGTCAAAGTGTGATCATAGAGCTCATTATACGTTTGGATGCTTTTCCAATCGATCCACTGGGACAGTTAGAGAGCGTGAGAGAGTGCAAGCAGTTAGAGAGAGAGGAGAGGGGTAGGGAGTACTGAGATGCAGGAGAGGAGTGCAGGGCTTTCCTGATCCTGGATGACTCATTCAGTGTTTCTGGGACTCCCACCCTCACATCTCCTCTCTCCTCTCACTGAGGAGATGTGGATCCTTTTAACCACAGGTTCAAACTAAATGAGTAGAAAGATGCACATACAGGTGAATGAGTGTAAAGATTACCTGATGGTATATAGACCTGTTTCACAGATTTTGTCGAATGTTGCCCCATCTTTAAAATATCTATAATAATATTTATAGGAAAATTCTGTTTACAAAAAATATAACTGAAACAGGTAGGATTAGGGAGTTACTACAATTTCAACAGATTTCAGAATTCCCATCTAGTGAAACACATTGTAATATTAGGGGGGGCATAGTCATAAAGAAGATAGATCCAATATGGATATTATAGGAATTAGATTAAAACAACATAAACTACAGTGTCACCATATATTATCTCTAAATCCCCATACAAAGATAAAACAATATGTCACACAACATAAATTGATTATGCATGTCATTTCATCAGTCCAGTGACCTACCTGCTCTGCCAGCCCTGGAGCAGGTTCGTATATTTTTTTAGGACCCCTTCCAAATGTCGCTTGCTGCGGACTGTTTTGTGGCGCGAGGGGCCCAACCCCGCGCCGCCGTCCAGGGTCCCGGAAACCACTTGGTGCTCCATTGCAGTCAGACTGTGTGGATGGCTGCCCCGCTGCTCCTGCCTCCTGCAGGAGCTCCAAGAAGGGCTCTCCTGACGCACTGCCCGGCTCATGCTGCTGCTGCTGCTTGTGGCTACTCTCGAGTCGTTTCCACTCTGAAGTGAGGAGGGTTTCAGCAAACAACAGGCGGACAGAGCCAGAGGAAAGCGTTTAAACCCGCGCAGGTTTTTGGCAAAGTGATGCAGCGATGAGAGATTGAGATCCAGGAAATAAATTGCTCTCCACTCCAGCCTGCTCCACACTGTTGACACACTGGAGGGATATTCCGACGATTGTACTGCAGACTCTCTGACGTTGCTGCGTTTTTATTTTGGAAATCCCGGGTTGGTCACTCCCCCCAACCAAGGATACTCCCCCTTCAGCCGGCCACAGGGAATCAATAATGCAGTAAAACCTTAGAGAACATCACAGGCTGAGACCATCGAACTGTGGGTTGCTTAAACATAGTCAGTATTAAGCATGGATAGTCCTAATTTATTTTCAACATGTAGGCCTATTGCCAGTTTTTCTCATGATTCCCAGGCATGCAGGTTTGAAAGTTTGGACATTGGTGCTGACTGACATCATCAGCCCTATATGAAATACATGTCCGATGTTTCCCTTAATGCCGAAATGTTGTGGAATATATTAATTGCGAATATGAAAGGATTCCATTATAAAGCCTGGAGAGGTCATAGATAAAATGGAGTTAATGTTTAAGTGATCAACAAAATGATGTGCACCCAAGTAGTCTCATTTGGTATATATCGGCATTTTATTCTACCCCATAATAGCATCATAATAGCGTGTTGAAGGGGTTTGTATTGCCCCATGGTATTCATCATGAGACACAGTCTCTGCTGCATGTGTTGATTACAGGGTGTCATCCATAATTCATCTAGTCACCCTTTTATGTAGGCTACCGTTTACGTCAATGTACAGGAATACTACAACTCCCGACAGGCTCGTGTGAGACACTATGTGTGACGTCATCAGGAGAGGACACGTATTCTGCGGTGTCCCGCGGTGTCGGTGTCCCCGTTCTTTCCCCGTGCCGCGGTGAGTTCCTCTGGTGTTCCTGTTGAGGAGAGCAGCTGAACCGATGGCCTCCCCTTTCAAAGTGTGCATCGTCGGTTCCGGAAACTGGTAAACCCTCACACAGGCTGGGGGGGGGGGGGGGGGTGATGATGAGGATGAGGATGATGATGGTGATGATGATGATGATGCGCTGCTACGACGTGTCGGGATGTAACATCTGTGGCTGCAGGGAGTGTTGATGACTGGTGTTCATGTAAAGGCTCTGTTCCTAGTGTGTATCTGTAGCAGCAGGGACAGTCAGGGACAGTCAGGGGACATGGTCAGCTGCAGGACAGTTCACCTTCACTGCTTTGCCCAGTGGCATTTCAGTGGAGGGTGGTTCCTTTCCAGTTTCCAGGTGGAATTAACATCATCAGGTTTATCAGGTCCAGCTAGCTAGAACTGATGCCACTTACTGGTCCTGTAAAATACGTCTCCCGTCTAGGGACGAATTCTTTCAAATCTTACTGATCAGTTGCTTACACTGCCCCCCCAAGTGGTAGTGACCTTTCAGCAGAAGCGAGTTGGGGACTAAATGTATGGCAAACTGACCTCTGCTTTGGTTGCAGGGGCTCAGCCATCGCCAGGATTATTGGGAATAATGCCTTGTCGCTGCAGTGTTTTGCCACCACAGTGAAGATGTGGGTGTATGAAGAGAACATTAATGGCAGGAAGCTCACTGACATCATTAACACGGAGCATGAAAACATCAAGTACCTGCCTGGATACAAACTGCCAGAGAATGTGGTAAGAGAAAGGAGGGTGACAGTATACCACTGTACTCAGCAGAACTTTGAGGCTGTGTTAGGCCACACTGTACGGGGGGGTCCACTTTGCAGCAATGGTAACAAAAAGCAGGTACATTTAATATAGTCATTAAAATGTTGCTGAAACAACGGTTTGATGTGACTAAGTTAAAAAAAAGTGACTTACCAGATTTAAGACTTTTAACATCTCAATGACCTCAGTGCTGACCGAGACCTCATGCTTACTTTTGATTTGTGTCTCTTTTGTTTTCTCCATAGGTGGCCATCCCGAAGCTCTGTGATGCTGCCGAGGGAGCTGACCTGCTGGTGTTTGTGGTCCCTCACCAGTTCATCCGGAAACTCTGTGATGAGATGGTGGGTCGTGTCTCCACCAAAGCTCGGGGAATCACACTCATAAAGGTGATAAAGCTTCATCCCAGTTGTTGAACCATTGTGTGTGAACCCCTCACACTGGCTGTATGACTCACACAGCTCCACATCGCCACACACAGCAGAGAGGCACAATTTTTGAATACGTCTGAGGTGAGACTGGGGTTGGGATCTGTGTGTGTGGCCTGTGCTGTCCCATGAAGACTGATTCCAGCTCAGTGTGACGTCAGTGCCTGTGTGGTCGAATAAGATTTAGTTTAGATTTAGTTTTTAGAAGTTTAATCTCACTCTATATGTCTAAACTGCTCTGAACAGAGGTGTGTCCCAAACTGTACTTCATCTCGCTGTCAGTTGAATTATGTCTCATTATCTCAACACTGTTACTGACTTTGAATTTATGTTTAGTCATTTCAAAGTCACACTCACTGATGAAGTGGCAATGAAATCAGCCTTTCATGCTGTGCCTCTTTGAATCATCAGTTGAATGTTGTCTCTGAACTTGAAGAGATCATCAGTAGGGGACTGCTGGCAGGCAAGGTCGCCTTTTTCTGTTTAAACTCAGTTTGTCTTACTTACTATACTTGACTGATTTTGAATCAATATTTTAGTGGTGAAAATACCATTTAAGGCGTTTGTCACATGCATGCCAGGATCCAAATGGAGATCCATATTTACAATAAAGTTTAAAGACTGGACAAGGACATCAGCTCAGCTATTCCAAAATTCCAGAATTTCCCTGTGGTGTCAGTTACTGCTAGTGATGAGGAGGACATTTCCATTTTCGCACAGTACTGGGTTTGATGAACCAAATGTTGTTGATTTTCAAAACTAAAATCATGAGTTGAGCTTGGAGTTTCAGTAGCAGTTAGATGAAACAAGTCCACATACTTGGGTATCCCAGAGCTTTCTGCCACATGGCCTTCATCAGAGGAGTTTTATTCATTCTTCATGGAAATGGTTAATTTGTGGTTGTCATGTGACAGATGGTTGCATAGGTGGGGAGATGGTAACTCTGTCTCTGTACAAAGATGGTCTCTGGTGTCAGATGTGAATGATAGGTTACAGCCTGTGAAGTTCCGAAGAAGGGTTTACAATAGTTACAGACTGAAGTCATATGTTTTGACTGTATCATATTGAGGCATAGTTCTCAGATGCTTTACGTTAAGACAGAATACAAGAAGTTAGTTTTATTTTGTTGAATTAATTAATTTGTCATCGTCAACGGGAGGTACTGAAAATCATTTTGAAACCAAAATGCAGGTGTTGTATCAGCCCAACGAAACCCAGGCCTACATGGGTTATTTAAACATTAGAACCAATCCTTAGAAGTTCATGTTATCTTTAATAGCATTAGAAAGAAGAGGTAAATCTTCACACATACTTACATGTCATAATATCTGTCTAACTATTGCAAAGGTTATCATCAGAATCAGTTCTATGGTTGTGTCACAGGGCTTGGTGGCTGTAAAAGTGCTGAAATGTGCTTTTTATACAACACATAGTTCCTCTCTAACAGAGCAGGCTGTCTGCTCCACTCGGGGGCTTGTCTGGACTGTTATCTACATTTCCACTGCAGCCCAAATGACAGAGATGAAAGCCGTGACACACTCAGCCAAACACACACAGACAGTCTCTCTCCAGCTTGTTTGTGTGTGTGTGTGTGTCTGTACAGTGTTTTCATATTGGCGGAAATAAATCCCTCTCTCTCTCCAGGTTTAAAAACTGTGAATGGGGCCATTATGGAGTGAGGGGATTTATATCACATTAGTACTGGGGCTGAGAGAGATCCCAGCTCTACTTACCCTCAGTTTCCCTCCGAATGGAAAGTCAGATGCAAACTAGGCCACAGCTGCTGCCTAGCTCACACTTTTGAATGAAACAAATCCATCAGAATAAAAGTGTCATCTCAACAAATATAAGCTTTAATAAATGTTTCATTTAAAAAATATTTCTATTAACCTACACTTTTTCTTCTAAGTAGTATGGTTTACTAAAAAGAATTGTAAAATTTTTTAATTTGTGGTTTTAGGGCATGTTACGTGCTGGAACTCTGAATGGCAGTTTATCCATCTGCCCAGCAGCTCTGTACTCAGTGTGTCTCCAGCACTAGACACAGTCCTTTAACACAAGCTTTGGTTTTTACATTTCTGTTTGTGTTCACATTAAACAAGCAAGATCCTACAGTACATGTTAATCGGTGAGCTTTAAAGGTGTTTGTACACTTCTTTAATCTTCAAGTGTGACAGGAACTTTTCAATATTTCATCACGTCATTGTTGTCCCCATGCTTCACTGTGTCTGTGCTTCAGAGGCAAATTTAGTCAACATCAGCAGCAAAGGAGGGAGTCAGGGGAGCATAAGATGAGTGTGAAGGACGAAGGACATTTTGCTGTCTGCTGTTCTCTTCATCATCTTCTGCTTTAAATACCTGTGGTAATATATGTCTTGACTTCTAGAGTTTAGAATGAAAGATCTGAGTCTGCATGCCATTAACACATTATAAAGATAAAAATGTAATTATGCCTGCTGCACATACAGCCAGCATCTATTTATCTCTGTCTGTTTCCCTCCAGTCCTCTCTCACACATCACCTTCTTCCTGCAGTCACAAGTTCCTCACATCCCTCTGTCTCTGTGTCTGTCAGGGGATAGATGAGGGTCCTGAGGGCTTAAAGCTCATCTCTGACATAATTCGAGAGAAGATGGGGATTGACGTCAGCGTCCTCATGGGAGCAAACATCGCCAACGAAGTGGCAGCTGAGAAGTTCTGTGAAACCACTATTGGTAAGAAGAATACATGGTGCTGTGCAGTTTCAAAAATTGTATAATCACCCAGTGTATAAAGGTTTTAACATAACATACATAATACAAACCAAGTGTCCCTTAAATTTGGTCATTAAAGGACTTAGAATGACCAAAATCTTAGAGGACTGAGAAATGTACTCAGTGGGACATTTTACAGCGCAAAAACACACTTGTCAGTGCCCTCAGGTAGACAAACTATGTCATGGAGACTGTTTTCTAAATTACTTCAAACATACAGCATCGTTGACATTTCTTTACTGACATTTTTTGTCAGTAATTGTCCGACATCCATGCTAAAACTGATATATTTCAAGTATTGCACATTTTACTCCAGTATATTAATTTGAAAGTTGGTAGATTCTTTGCAGATAATTATTTTACATACAGAACATTATGATCAGCTAATAAAATGACACATATTGTATATGTATTTAAATAAACTCCACAGCAACCAGCTACAGCTTTAAAATCTTAATGCATCAGTAATAATAATCCAATAATATGATGTGTCTCTGTTATAAATAATGGGGTAATTCTGCAAAATTATTCCTTTAATCTTTAATATTTTGATAATATTTTGCTGATAATATTAATGTATTTTTATGTCAGTAAAATTTTAAATGTAGTACTTGTAAGAGAGTATGTTTACTGAGATATCAATACTTTTTTTAAGTAAAGGGTCTCAATATTTCTTTTACCACAGTTTATTAAAGACCTAAAAAAGTGTTGACATGCTCTAATAGAAGATGTGTTGGAGATGACTGTGTGTCTGGATGCTAGTTTTCAACCTGGGCCGCAAAAAGCTGAGTTTCTATTTCAGGAAAAGGGATCAAAGATTAAAAAAGATATGTATAGAATATTCTGTGTTTGTGTGTGTGTGTGTGTGTGTGTGCAGGCAGTAGGATTCTGGAGAATGGTCTGCTGTTCAAAGAGCTGCTGCAGACTCCAAACTTCAGAATCACAGTGGTAGATGATGCTGATACAGTGGAGCTGTGTGGAGCTCTGAAGGTACACAGACACTGACACAACCACACTGACATACATGTATACACATGAAGCTACTAGCAGGGTAAATCAGGTTCAGGTTCTTAGCGGTCCAATGTTGGAACCCTGCTGTATTTGTTCGGATTTTTCTTTCTTTTTTTTTTTTTACACAATGTATTATATATGCTTTCCTTCCACAAAGCTGCATTTACTGATATAGACGGACATTCCACCTGTAAAAACTGTTTTACAATTTTGTGAAATATAGCGAAGTCCACATGTGCAAACTGGTCTCTGGTTGTTCATAGAGCTGAAATAGCTGCGGTACCTGATAGATTTTTAGTATTGCACTTTACAGAGTATGCTATGACTATGATGGTTATTGTGTCATTTTTGGAGACTATCCAGATTACAGAAAATTTGGAACACCAACCTCTTGATGTTCTCCAGATCTAACGTAATACGATTTTCTCATTATCTCAAGATTACATTATTTAAAAGAGTCATGACAGCTTCACTCAGATGTATGGTAATTTATTTACAATATTTACACATTTAATGAACACCAGGGCTGCCCCCAACCAAAGATTTTTCTAGCAGTCATTAGTTCAAGCCATTAATTGACTAGTCATCGCACATTTATGATATTTAATTAATTATTTAAATAGATTTTTGAGGGGGGTAACAGAAAATAGTTCCAGGGCTGAGAAAGAATTTTTTAATTATCATTATTAACACTGTGCTACATTACAGATAAATTCAAAACCATAATAATGACCCTTTAAAATATAAGGAGAGGGGTATTCAGTTTGTTGCAATACAGTGGCCCTTTAAATGAAACATGCAGTAGGTTAGGTCATTTAGCTTCCCCAGTCCCCACAAACACTTGGATTAGCCTAAAAGCTTATATATGTATAGGCTGTCTAACATTAGAGCTACTTACATGTTTCAAATGATAAGTCATGTTTGAGGTTGATGAATGGCCCCCTAGGTCCCCTGTGGCCCATGGATAGGACACAGAGAGAAGATATAATGTGATTGAATATGGGATATTGACTAGGATAACCATGTCAAATAATGATGAAATGATTATCATAATATTTAACTGTTTATCAGAGTGATGGTCTGTGGACAGAAACTGTTCATGTGTCTATAGCACCTACCAGATGGGAGAAGTTGCAGCAGGTTGTGTCCAGAGTGTGATGGGTCTGCAGGGATGTTTCCTGCCCCTGTCCTGACTCCGGAGTCCTGGATGGACCAATTGGCACCAATTTTTTCTGCAGTCCGTTGTAGTCTGTTACTGTCCTGTTTGGTGGCCGATCCAAAGCCAACAGTGATGAATGTACAGAGAACAGACTTTATGATTGCAGTGTAGAACTGGATCAACTGCTCATGAGGCAGGTTGAACTTCCTGAGCTGGCGCAGGAAGTACATCCTCTGCTGAGCCTTTTTGATAATTGTGTCTTTGTTGGATGACCACTTTAGGTCCTGGGAGATTGTGGATTGTGGATTGAGCAGACACGGTGCTGTTGAGTATTGTGACAGCACTGTCCTGTCAACCTCATGTTGATGACCGTTGTGTCGCCTGTAAACCTCAGGAGTTTAACAGGTGGGTCTTATTAGGTTCAGTCATTGATAAGGAGGGAGAAGAGCTGTGGGGAGAGCACACACCCCTGGGGGGCGCCAGTGCTAATTGTCCAGATGTAATTTTCCCCAGCCTCACTGCCTCCTGTCTGTCAGGAAGTTTGTGATCCACTGACAGGTGGAGGCTGGCACAGTGAGCTGGGAGAATTTAGAGTAGAAGATTTCTGGGATGATGGTGTTGAATGCTGAGTAAGTCCACAAACAGGATCCTTGCATATGTCCCTGGGGGATTCGAGGTATGGCAGCATGTGGTGCAGTCCCATGTTGACTGCATCATCTACCGACCTGTTTGCCCAGTAGACAAACTGCAGGGGATCCAGCAGGGGGCTGGGTGTCTTGAAGGATTTCATGATCACAGACGTCAGGGAGACAGGCCTGTAGTCGCTGAGTCCTGTAATAGAGGAGGAGGGGACTTCACACAGCTCCAGTGATCTGCTGAAGATCTGTGTGAAGATGGGGACACACGTCCTCTTCACAGAGTGCAGCTGGGGGATCAGTGGGGATGGGTGAAGGGGTGGCATGGGGTGCAGTTGGTTGTGTTATATCTGAGGCTATGTCCACATTAACATGCTTAATACTCCTCACTTTAGCACCGTTTCAGAAATAATCTCCTGAAAACGCTCTCATCAAGTTTTATTTTGCAAAAAAATGGTCTTATTTACAGTAACCACCAATTAAGATACTCCAATACTACTGCTGGTACTAGGTTACTACAGCCTGTCTGGCTCTATCTCTCTCTCACACATGTCAAATTTCCTTTAAATGAATGATGGACATTGAATTGTCGGAATAATAGCTTGCTTCCTGCGCATCTAGGCAGTCGTAGCATTATAAAATCCAGAATGTAACTGCACAACAGCTGCTAATATTGACTACAAAGTCAGCAATGCCTGTTATTTGTTATCTGTGTTTAATTAACCACTGGTGTTGTTTATTTTCTTTGGGATAGAATCACGTGATAGGGGCATGACGAAATCAGGCAACGACACGTCGTGACGGATAAGACCCAATCAGGAGGCAAACATTGGTGTCTGCGGTATTGTTTTCAAAGGTGTAGTGTGGCCTTTCCAGATGGCAACTACAGTGTGCATTGTGTGCTCATTTTGGGACTGTTGGCTACATACATAATTACAAAATTTGAGTTACCTCCAGGTGACCTACAACTTTATTTCTTCATGACTCATTACTGAGAGAAGACTGCCACTTTGCAGTCGCTGTGTCTACTTTCATTCATTCATACAGAGCAGTGATCAGACACACAAGCAGCCAATCACAGTCCTTGTGGACCCTACTTGCTGTCTCTGTCAAAACCGTAGACCTGACGTGTAGTTACATTTTTGAGGAGACACGTTACAGCTGCACCGTAGCCTACGTTGTAACTTCTGTGCCTGTGGTGTAAACCCTTGAGGCAGAAGTATAAATTCAGTTTTACTACTGTACTGTTTAGATGTTTTCCCCAACAAGCCAAATGTACACTACATGTTCAGCTGCTCATGAAACGGCTGAGAGACAAGCAAAATTCCCAAATCAGGGAAAAAAGTAAGTTACTGATGCATTCAAATGAGTGTAGTGTACTGTATGTGAATGCATGTGCTCTTTGTTTATGTTTGGATCAGAACATTGTCGCAGTGGGTGCAGGCTTCTGCGACGGTTTGCAATGTGGTGACAACACCAAGGCGGCTGTGATCCGTCTGGGGCTGATGGAGATGATAGCCTTCGCCAAACTCTTCTCTAGGAACGGCTCTGTTTCCACGGCAACCTTTCTAGAGAGCTGCGGTGTGGCTGACCTCATCACTACATGCTATGGCGGCCGCAACCGACGAGTGGCAGAGGCCTTCTCTAAAACAGGGAAGGTAGGAGCTCCATCACCAGTGTCTGTGTAACAGAGGATACCCTGGTGGATCTCTTACTGTTAAACAATGTCCACAGTGATGCTTGTAATTTACCTTAAAACAGGCCTATATTTAATTTAATACTACTAAACTACTTTCCTATAAATAGCATGTTTTTCCACTTCCATTAATTTGTATTATCTTCTTGTCCCATCTACTCTCAGAGCATTGAGGAACTGGAGAAGGAGATGTTGAATGGTCAGAAGCTTCAGGGCCCTGCCACCTCAGCTGAGGTTTACCGCATCCTCAAACAGAAGGGCCTGATGGATAAGTCCGTATACAGTCTCTTTATCTTTCTTTAGCTGTCTGTATGGCTTTAAGTAGGCTTACATTACTTTTTTTTTGTATGTAAAGGTGCTGTGATTAACATGTTTTATCTTGTTAGTTTAATTCATACAAAGAAATGTAAACAATGTATATATTTGGGTTTTAGGGAGAGTTACTATTTTGTTAGTGAACAACAGTTTATCCATCCACTGTGCAGCTTCTCCACTGGTTGCTGGGCTACAGGGACAACAAATCACAATGAAGTTACTGTACAGAGCACGTAACTCCCCTTAAAGCACATTACATTTTAGTTTGTGTACACATTAAACAAACAAGATTCAGCATGTTAATTAGTGAGCTTTAGAGGTGCTGGCTAGCTGTTTTCCCCCTGCCTTTAGTGTCTATGCTAAGCTAATGGCTCTAACTTCATACTTAAGAGTATGAAGAGACATAGGATTGATATACATATATATATTAAATCCCATTGCCCAATAGGATTTAAAATCTATATTGTAAAAATGTATACAGTTACCTCAGTTATGATAAATAACAATATATTTAACATTGGCTGTTTTTCTAAATATGCATTTTCTTATGTTGGCTCACTTATTTATGTTTGTGAGGATTAGTGCTGAAATAATTGGTCAATTAGTTAAAAAAAAATAAGCCAAACTTTTGCTTGTTTACTTTCCTTACTTTTCTGTGTTTCACATCATTGTTAAATGAATATCAGTGGGTTTTGGACTGTTAGTCAGACAAAAAAGAAGATGTCCCGTCTGAGAAAATGTGATAGGCAATTTTGTACTATTTATTGACATTTATAGACTCAACAATAAGTTGATTAATCAAAAAAAGACAGAAAACAGGTTAATCGATAATGAAAATAATCATTAGTTGCAGCCCTAGTGTGGATGAGTGTAACATTGATAATGATGTTATCATCTTGATGCATAAGTTGGTCCTTTAAGGTGGGTGAGGCTTTGACACAGCAGAGTGATCCATCAGTGCCCTGGCATGTTTCATCATGCTTCCAATGTCTGCTGCTCCCTCTCTTTCCCTTCGACTGTCTTGTCTGACTCCATCCATCCTCTTTCCAGGTTCCCTCTGTTCACAGCAGTCTATCAGATTTGTTTTGAGGGGAAGCCAGTCCAAGAGATGATCTCCTGCCTGCAAAGCCACCCAGAACACATGTGATCACCTGGTAGGTCCCACAGTGGGCTGCTGAAGGGATTCACCTAACATGTTCACACCAAGATCAGTTTTGCATTAGGTACTAATGCTGTCAAAAAAAACAACAACTTTATCTTTGGATGACACCCCTGTGATTCTGAAATTCTCGGGGGGGTTGACAACAACAATGCCCCCCAATTCCATGTTCGTACCCTTTATTAAGAAGGCAAGGTGGAATAACATCACAACATTCCAAATAACTCACACCACACAAGACGTTTACTCAACAGTCTTTTTCCTTTGTACTTCATCTTGGTGGTAATATAGCACAAATTATTAAGCCATTGACATATCCATTCAAAGGATAACTCTTTTTATCATTTAGATATTAATAATGTTAATAAGATGCACTTACAGTATTTTCAACCTGGACATATTGTTAGAATTGTGACCATTCTGACTGTTGGTCATGCTAAGTTTGACTCACCACCTCAGGTCTGTTTTGGATCAGGTCCAAAATTGAAGTAAACACGTCCCATGACAAACAACTCCTCCCTTCAATTTACCGGACTCCTCTGGTTCTGTCCCTGCGGTGGAAAGATAAGGACTCAGCTGGCTGGATAGCAGGGTCCGGTACTGAGGGAGTTTGCCTTGTCTCTGGCTAAATAATAAACCAGAATTATCCTTTAAATGTCACATGAACTGGCCAGTTAATCTATCTGATTTTATTTAAGAAACTGTTATATACATATTTTGGGAGTTTTCACAGCTGCATGCTGTAATTACAGGTTTGTCCTTTATGTTTGCTTGTTTTTGAAAGATGTTTACAAATAATAGTATATTTCCAGGATTGTGACCAAATGTTTGAAATGGAACCTGTGTTTTCTTATTGTGACAGTACAGTGGTAAACCTGTAGTGAGTGGTTCAGTTTCTAACATATCAAAAGGCAGGTGCTGTCAATTACTTTAGCTGACTAAAAATACCAGCCATTACAAGCCATCATAGTCATATAACAGTCATAGACAAAGCATTATGATTAATGATAAGATAAGAATATTTACTTTGTGTTTCAGTATTTTTATAACCTCACAGGGTTTGTATTCATGTTTTCACTGCATCTCAGGTTAACATACAGTAGTGTTTAAAATAATCAAAAGCTCTAGCTCTAGATACTTGCCTCTTAAATGGATTAAATCTGTATGGTCAGACATGACTTAACAACAGTATGTTTACAATGCCTTTGGGAAAACCAGCATTAGCTCCATGTCAAATATATCAGGTATGTCTGTGAGCTTTTCTCTTTAAACTGCCTAACTGTTGCCAAGTAAATCGATCGGATTCTGTCAATCATTGTTCATAAAGATTGTATGGAGCCCTTTTTTATGTAATTTAATTGTTTGTCTTTTCTTTTCTCTGGTGAAGTCCCATTTGTGACTGTTACAGGATCCACTGTGTGGTAAACAGTCCCAGATGCTTCCCACTGAAAAGTTTAGGAATGCGGACGTTTATCTGAGGGGAGGAAGTTAACCCAACAAACATTTGTCAAACCAGTAAGTTATGCATTCAGACCAATTTGAACCCTGCGCAAAAAAAAAATTAATTTGCTATAACACATAGTCATCCAGCAAGGCACTGTGTTGGCCAATCAAATACATGTAAGCACACATTCCTGGTGGTGTACTGTGTATTTTTAACACTGTATTTCTACTGTTTACCTTGATCGTGGTGACAAAAGATAAAATATTTACTGC
Organism: Lateolabrax maculatus; assembly: GCA_031216445.1. NCBI lineage: Eukaryota > Metazoa > Chordata > Actinopteri > Acropomatiformes > Lateolabracidae > Lateolabrax > Lateolabrax maculatus. The sequence continues at coordinate 26,285,569 of CM062199.1, forward strand.
CTTGATAGCTTTCTTGAGTTGTAAAATCCTGTCTGTGAGTATTACAAAATTATGCAGTTTCTTTTGTGCATTTAAATGCAGGAATGTGTTTCTCAGACTGGGATTCCTGGATCATATTTCATAGAAAGCCAAAGTCATGACATCACTTCCTGTGTAGCCTTTGCTCCACTATTTTCTGTAACTGTAAATACAGTATCTCGTTCAGTATTTCTTTTAACCCTTTGAAAAAATGAGGCGTGTTCCTGGGATTTACTTTCCATATTTTAAGACCAATCAGCTTCACTACAGCACTTACTGTCAGAATCTGAAAGCTTTGTGTTTTTAACAAAGTTAAATGTTTCCTTTTGAGCACAGAAGAAACTAAAGCTCCCATGAAAAAAGCAGTCTTCATAACTTGGTATCATCCATATCCATAAAACTCACCAACACTTTCTTCTAAGGTAATTTTTTCAACTGTATAGTTATATTATGAGAACTGGATACTGTCTTAAAGGTAGTGCCACTTCATTCCACCGAAAGTAGTTCATCTAGCGCATCATCCAAAACATTTTCTCTCTTCCTGGTTTGCTTGTGTGATGTGTGGTCCACTGCACATGTGCAGCAGTGTGTTTCCCTTAGTCCACAGGCCCATCTCAAAGACTTGAGATGTCACACATAAAAAACAGCTTTTCTAGCCCCTTGTAAAGTTTTACAAATCTTAAACCTCAGTGGTTAAACTATTCATAATAGATAGAATAATAACTGACCTATTTTGCATTTGGAGGTCATATCCATCTCTCAGGATAAATCCATGATTACCAGAGCCAGTGACAGTTGCAGTGGGTGTTTTTACTATATTGGCCACAAAGGGCAACAATGAGTGGCTGGTGTATCACAGAGAAGTGAAGATGACACTCAAAAGCACACAGAGCATAGATGAGATTAATGCTTTTAATGCTTTCAAACAGCATGCTTTGTTTTTATAAAGGCTTCAGGGATGAGGGCTGGTTTTATCTCTGGTTAACTAATCCCACCAGCAGTAAACAGCAGTTTTTTTTTTTTCAATAGAAGCTATAAGATAGCTAGATAGAAGATAGCCTCTAGGGCTGTTCGCCACCTAGTGACAGAGCCCCTTAACAGTGTTTTGTGTCTCTACATATAGGTCAAAGTCCATCCTTACACTAAAAAAAAGGTTAGTTTTTCTGTCACATTTTTAACTACACTCAAAGCCACTATATTTAAGGTTATTAAATATGAACTTTTTTGACTTGTGGTAATATCTACATCTATATAGTGGTCATAGTGGTAGTATCAAAAAAGAGATAGTGGCAGACAGAAATGCATGCTAATACCTTCCCTCACCACCCCTACCACACTGAACACACATCCATACACCTGAATCTGACTTGGTAAAACGCTTTATGAGTCAAAGAGTCTTCTGCATGAGATAGAGACCTTATGCTACTTGGGTCAGATTTTTTGATTTGTTGGAATGCAACGTCAGTCTAGTGGATCATGGTTTTGTGTTCATTTTTATCAATGCTTTTCTGTTTCTCTGGATGTGTGAAAAGAATAAACAACTATCCACCCACAACGTTTGTTCTTCCTAACTCTTAATCTTCTTACTTATGGTACTTGTTGGTTCTTAGATATGTATGTCAAGACTTCGTCCTCGATGACTCCAGCCATCACCATTTCTTCTTCACATTCTGTAACACACTTCATGTAACACATAAGTTAGACCAACTTATGAATTTTTTAATGTATTGACTTCACATTATCATAGCCAAGTAGGGCTAGGTTCATTTCCTTCCCTTCATTTAACCACGTAAGAACCATTGATAGAGGTGTAAACAGTGCAGTGCTACAATAAAAACTAGAGATTCTTAGAATGTACATATACATGGTGCAGGTGTTGATAAAGAATTTATACTATGTATAGTATGTGTAATTTAAATTTTGCCTAGTTCGTTATGTAAATAAAACTGAAATTGAAAGTACAAAGGGTAAGTTACAAAGGGGTAAGCAAATGTCCACATTTATTGTCAATGAGCAGGTGGCAGGCAGCCATACACCGCTAACTTTTGTTGATACACACCTGTTAGGTAGACGATTTTGGGGGGGTTGATGTAAGTGTGAGTGTTTCACATAAAAGCAAAGAAATACAGGGTTACTGGGAACTTTATCTAAAAACCGGTAAGTCCCTTTAAATTTCTGTTTATCCGGTTGAACGCGACGTCAGCAGGACTGCAGAGAGACGTTGCCAGATCTCGCCGGAGTGTGCTGACTGACAAAATGCCGTTTTAGTATCAGAATGTTCGGAAGATATGTGGCTTGTGAAAAAATGGGTCCAATATTTACTTCTGTGACTATGGGGCGAAAGAATCAATTATGATCTGTGTTCACGTTCACTTTTCCCATTGTCAAGTCAAGTCAAGTCAATTTTATTTGTATAGCGCCAAATCATAACAAAAGTTATCTCAAGACGCTTTCACATAGAGTAGGTCTAGACCATACTCTTTAAAATATTATTTACAAAGACCCAACAGTTCCCACCATGAGCAAGCACTTGGCGACAGTGGTGAGGAAAAACTCCCTTTTAACAGGTAGAAACCTCGAGCAGAACCAGGCTCTGGGTGGGCGGCCATCTGCATCGACCCAGTTGGGTTGAAAGGGGAGGAGAGAGGGGGAGAGGGGAGACAGAACAGGAGGAGAGACAACAAATCAGACTAATAATAATAACAACTGCAGCAGTGAGTGCTGAGCAGGAACATGGGGGCAGTAGACGGCCGGCAATCACAGATCCAGAACCTACAGCTCCAGGGGCGGAAATACCTGCAGAAAGTGAGAAGGCAAAAAAGCACAGAAAGCACAAGAACTACCAGGAAGAAGTGGAGTTGGTAACCTGTATTAGTGGGATAGGAATGCATACAGATAGAGAGGGAGAGGAGGAGAGAGAAGCTCAGTGCATCATAGGAAGTCCCCCGGCAGTCTAAGCCTATAACAGCATAATTAAGGGATGGTTCAGGACTCACCTGAGCCAGCCCTAACTATAAGCTTTATCAAAAGGGAACGTTTTTAGCATACTCTTAAATGAAGAGAGGGTGTCTCCCGAACCCAAATTGGGAGCTGGTTCCACAGAAGAGGAGCTTGATAACTAAAGGCTCTGGCTCCCATTCTACTTCTAGGGACTTTAGGTACCACAAGTAACCCTGCATTCTGTGAGCGTAGTGCTCTAGTGGGGTAATACGGTACTATCAGCTCTTTAAGATATGATGGTGCCTGACCAATAAGAGCTTTGTAAGTGAGGTATTTGAGCTGAAAGATGTCTCTGCCATGTGTGTCCAATGTTTAGGTACATGTGTGTCTAATGTTTAGGTAGGCCTATGTCAAAGGTCTGGCGCCATCCTGGATGGATGTCCCTTGGGGGTCGTTTTCCTAAAGTTCCAAAGAGATGAGATCAGTTTTAACATGAACTATATGTTCACACCTTCCCTTTTTGTAAAATAGCCATATATGGTTATGAGGTTGGCTCTGAGCCTATCTTGTCACCACACATTAGCTATACCATGAATATGTAGGAATGTTTTAAAACAGGCCATAAGAAGTGTAGTTTGGGTGGAAAACGGGGGAGATTCACATTGGCTTCGGATCTTCTCACAGGCAATCCATGGTGCTTGTTTTGACGCTGTACTTTTTGTAATAAACCTTTTTATACAAATAAGTCGGTGTCAGCGGAGATTTCTTCATCATCATCACATCATCGCTACAGAAGATACAACATAAGTGAGGAGGACGACTTCAAATTCTATTCTAGATTTCACAGGGAGCCAGTGCAGAGAAGCTAATATTGGAGAAATATGTTCTCTTTTGCTAGTTACTTTCAGTACACGTGCAGCCGCATTCTGGATCAGCTGGAGAGTCTTTAGGGACTTATCGGGGCAGCCCGATAATAAGGAATTACAATAATCCAACCTAGAAGTAACAAATGCATGAACTAGTTTTTCTGCATCTTTTTGAGACAGGATATGCCTGATTTTTGTTATGTTACGTAAGTGGAAGAAGGCAGTCCTTGAAGTCTGTTTTATATGGGTATTAAAGGACATGTCCTGATCAAAGATTACTCCTAGACTCCTTACAGCGGTGCTAGAGGCCAGGGCAATGCCATCTAGAGTAACTATATCTATACATAGTGCGTCAGTTTTGTCTGAGTTTAACAGCAGGAAATAGCAGGTCATCCAGTCTTTTATGTCCTTAATACATGCCTGAAGCCTGGCTAACTTACCGGTTTCATCTGGCTTTGTCGATAAGTATAACTGAGTATCATCTGCATAGCAGTGAAAGTTTATGGAGTGTTTCCTAATAATATTGCCTAAAGGAAGCATATACAACGTAAATAAAAGCGGTCCGAGCACTGAACCTTGTGGAACTCTGTGACTAACTTTGGTGTACACGGAGGATTCATCATTTACATGGACAAACTGAAATCTATCTGATAAATACGACTAAAACCAGCTTAATGCAGGTCCTTTGACGCCAATCAAATCCTCCAGTCTCTGTAATACGATACAATGGTCAATAGTATCGAAGTACAGTAACAAGTACAGAGACAAATCCTTTGTCTGACACAATCAAAAGGTCGTTTGCCACTTTCACCAGTGCTGTCTCTGTGCTATCATATTCCCTAAATCCTGACTGAAAATCCTCAAATAAACTATTGCTGTTTAGAAAGTCACATAACTGATTGACGACCACTTTCTCAAGGATTTTGGAGAGAAAGGGAAGGTTAGATATAGGTCTATAATTGGCTAAAACCCCTGGATCAAGCGTAGGCTTTTTAAGAAGAGGTTTAATTACAGCTACTTTGAAGGACTGTGGTACATAGCCTGTTAATAAAGACATGATCATGTCTAGTAAAGAAGTGCTAATTAAGGGTAAAACTTCTTTAAGCAGCCTAGTTGGGATGGGGTCTTAGAGGCAGGTTGTTGGTTTAGATGAAAAAATCATTGAAGTTAGTTGGTAAAGGTCAATTGGAGAAAAACAGTCTAATTATAAATCTGGTTCTACAGCTGCTTCTGAGATTCCTGAGGTTCCTGTACTCGAAGATGTATCTGAACTGGCTGAGAGCAAAAGATGATGAATTTTTTCTCTAATAGTTAGAATTCTATCATCAAAGAAGCTCATGAAGTTATTACTACTGAGCGCTCTGGGAATACATGGCTTAACAGAGCTCTGACTCTGTGTCAGCCTGGCTACAGTGCTGAAAAGAAACCTTGTTGTTCTTATGTTCCTCTATTAGTGAGGAGTAATAGGCTCCTCTGGCATTATGGAGGGCCTTCCTGTATGTTCTAAGACTATCTTGCCAAACTAAATGAGTTTCCTCCAGTTTGGTGGAACGCCATTTCCTTTCTAATTTTCATGATGTTTCTTTTAATTTGCGGGTTAAGGAGTTATACCATGGAGCTAACCTCTTTTGTTTTATTATCTTCTTTTTGATAGGGGCAATAGAATCAAGAGTCGTTCGCAGCGAGCCTGCAGCACTATCAACCAGATGATCAATTTGGGAGGGACTAAAGGTAGCATAGGAGTTCTCCGTTACATTGAGACATGGCATTGAATTAAATGCCGATGGAATCACTTCTTTAAATTTAGCTACAGCACTATCAGACAGGCATCTACTAAAGGAATGTCTGCCTAATGGCCTATAGTCCAGCAATATAAATTCAAAAGTTATTAAATAATGGTCTGATAAGACAGGATTTTGTGGGAAGACTATTAAATCTTCAATTTCGATTCCATATGACAGAACAAGATCGAGGGTATGGTTAAAACAATGAGTGGGTTTGTTTACACTCTGACAGAAACCAATCGAATCTAATAGTGAGATAAACGCAGAACTAAGGCTCTCATTAACTACGTCCACGTGAATATTAAAATCACCTACAATAATGACGTTTTGAGGACTAAACTTGTTAAAAACTCTGAGAATTCTGCTAAAAATTCAGAATACGGACCAGGAGTGCGGTACACTATGACAAATAGAATTGGCTGTACAGTTTTCCACATTGGGTGTGAAAGACTAAGTACAAGACTTTCGAATGAGTTAAAACTAAGTTTAGGTTTAGGGTTGATTAGTAAGCTAGAGTCGAAGATGGCTGCAACTCCACCTCCTCGGCCAGTGCCTCGAGGAATGTGAGTATTAATATGACTAGGAGGAGTGGACTCATTCAGACATATTCTTCCTGACACAGCCAAGTTTCAGTTAGACAAAATATATCCATATGATAGTCAGATATTAAATCATTGACTAACACAGCTTTAGACGACAGAGATCTAATGTTTAAAAGTCCACATTTAATTCTCTTATTTGGTTGTACCACTACACTGGTAGTTTTAATTTTTATTAAGTTTTTACGAGTAACTCCTCTTCTGTTTGAATTTGAATGAATTCATAGTACCCTATTACCCCACTAAAACACTGCACTCACAGAATGCTGGGTCTTTGTGGTTCCTAAAGTCTCTAAAAGTATAATGGGAACCAGAGCCTTCAGTTATCAAGCTCCTCTCCTGTGGAACCAGCTCCAAGTTTGGGTTCGGGAGGTAGACACCTTCTCATCATTTAAGAGTATGCTAAAAACGTTCCTCTTTGATAAAGCTTATAGTTAGATCTGGCTAACGTGAGACCTGAACCATCCCTAGACTGTCGGGGGATTTCCCACGATACACTGAGCTTCTCTGTCATCCTTTCCCTCCCCATCCATACCCATTCTTATCCCACTAATGCATGTCACTAACTCCACATCTTCCTGGTAGTTTTTGTGCTTTTTCGTGAGGTGTCTGAGCTGAAAGATGTCTCTGCCATGTGTGTCAAATGTTTAGGTAGGCCTATGTCAAAGGTCTGGTGCCATCCAAGATGGATGTCCCTTGGTTGTTGTTTTCCTAAGTTCCAAAGAGATGAGAGCAGTTTTAACATGAACCATATGTTCCACCTTTTCTTTTTGTAAAATAGCCATGTATGGTTATGAGGTTGGCTCTGAGCCTATCTTGTCACCGCACATTAGCTATACCATGAATATGTAGGAATGTTTTAAACAGGCTTTAAAATGTGTAGTTTGAGTGGAAAACGGGGAGATTCACATTGGCTTCGGATCTTCTCACAGGCAATCTTTGGTGCTTGTTTTGATGCTGTACTTTTTGTAATAAACCTTTTTATACAACTAAGTCGGTGTCAGCGGAGATTCCTTCATCATCATCACATCATTGCTACAGAAGAACAACATTCGCCTTCTCACTTTCTGCAGGTATTTCTGCCTCTGGAGCTGTAGATTCTGGATCTGTGATTGCCGGCCGTCTACTGCCCCCATGTTCCTGCTCCACACTCACTGCTGCAGTTGTTATTATTATTAGTCTGATTTGTTGTCTGTCCTCCTGTTCTGTCTCCTCTCTCCCCCTCTCTCCTCCCCTTTCAACTCAACTCGGTCGATGCAGATGGCCTCCCACCCAGAGCCTGGTTCTGCTCGAGGTTTCTACCTGTTAAAAGGGAGTTTTTCCTCGCCACTGTCGCCAAGTGCTGCTCATGGTGGGAACTGTTGGGTCTAGACCTACTCTATGTGAATAGTGTATTGATATAACGTTTGTTATGATTTGGTGCCATATAAATAAAATTGACTTGACTATATATCATCTTCCTGTAGTACGATATTTTTGTATGAAAATCTGGTGATTTAAGAGAAATGTTGTAATATCAAATGGTCACATAGTCAAAAATCCAACCCAAATATTGTCTTATACCCAGATGAAAGCATGACTCGCTCTTTTCCGCAGCTGGTCTACGGACCGTCTGGTCTACCGGCTCCGGGCCAGCTGAGGGCGGAATCGTTCGGCTGCTTAGCCAGAAGACGAACCAGAAGAAGGAACATGAAAAGAGAAGCAACTCGGGAATTTAGAGGTCCTGGCGTGAGTGCAGAGTCACCTCGCTGTTAGTTGTGAGTGGTCGGTTTAACAAACAGCCTAACTTGTAACTAGTCTGGACTTGTTAATAGTTAGAAGGTAACAGCTGGCCGCACAATGCTAACACTGTGTGTGCGCTAGCTGCAGCAGCTAACTGGAGCATGTTCGGCTGCTGTCTTTGAGCAGAAGTCACATAGTAAACAATGCTGAAGCACAACCTGAACTTACCTGCTAAACTACCAGCTTCTGGAGGGTGGTGCCGTGTTGGATTAGTTAACCAACAGTGGGCTTGTTTGGCCTCATTTGATGTTTGTCTTGAGTGCAGCTCATATAGTTAGCTAACGCATTAGCTCCAGCATTACCAATTCAGTAAAATACAAAGTAACCTAAGCTGCTTAATCCTTGGATATTTAGTTTTGAAGGTTTATAATTTGTTAATATTGAAGACTATTACAGATAAACTTCAGAATCAATTTCCCATTGTTGGTCAAAATTAGTTAGTTTCTCCTGGTTGCCTGAAATTCTTCATCGATACGTTACTGGTAGGGGCTGTGCTGTTGGTGACAGACACTGGGTGACACTTTGGTAAAATCATGTACTTTGATATCAGGACTGCTGATGGACTGGCTGCAGAGGCCATGAGTTAATGTTCATCTAATGACAAGCTGCATCAGCAATGTCTGTCAACTTCCTCCTGCGATACACCATCAGGTAACACCGCTATGAGATGCTGTGTGACAGGACTGTGTGCATGGGACGCTGCTGACTGGACCATGTACAGCTTTAAGATCAAGAACAGATGAGGCTGACATAAATCCAGCCAAATTTCTGTACAAAATCTGGCAATCCTTCAAATATTTGTGATGAAGTGTTGGACAGACTGTGCCCCTTTGTCAAATCTTTAACAAAATAACCAATCAGATGAATCAATGACATAATTTAATGTATGTTATAGATGCACAGTAAACATAGACTAGGTGGAAACCTAGTATATGGCTGGACTGTGTATGGTGCTCAGTGTTCTAAGTTGTGGCCAAATTGTTCCACAGGTGGTGGTGTTTATAACGTGAATTCCTGGATTTTAATGTTAATAATAACAATGTTCATCTGCAATTTCCTGTAGTGTTCCCAGTAATATTAGTTCTTAAAGTTTACTGAAGTAGCAGATCACATGACATGGTTAATCTGCATTTGAGTCAAAACATGTTAATGCATTTGCAAGAACAAAACCTTCCACTCATATGTTAAGATCAGGAATAGTAAATTGTAATTTATTAATTAGTCAGTATATTATACGCTTTGTACAGTGTGAGAGGTGTGAACATGACCTGCAGAATATAAAGTTTAAGTATTTTTAGTATTTAGTAAATATTTTTCTGCATGTGTATTGAAAGAATACATGATAATTGGTGTGTAACTATATATACAGGTGCTTCTCAATAAATTAGAATATCATGGAAAAGTTTGTTTATTTTGAGAATTAAATTCAAAAAGTGAAACTCATATAGATTCTAACACACAGAGTGAAATATTTCAAGCGTTTATTTCTTTTAATTTTTATGATTATGGCTTACAGCTAATGAAAACCCAAAATTTGGTATCTCAAAAAAATTAGAATATTACATAAGATTAATAAAACAAAGGATTTTTAATACAGCAATGTCAGCCTACTGAAAAGTATGTTCATATATAAATATATATACACACACGTACATATACACACATACATATACATATAGACACACAAACACGCATATACACATACAAATATATATACACACATAAAGATATACACATACATACACACATATATACACACATATATACGTATATACACATACATATATACCCACACACACACACACACACACACATATATATACAGTGGGTACAGAAAGTATTCAGACCCCTTTAAATTTTTCACTGTTTCATTGCAGCCATTTGCTAAAATCAAAAAAGTTAATTTTATTTCTCATTAATGTACACTCAGCACCCCATCTTGACAGAAAAAAAAACAGAAATGTAGAAATTTTTGCAAATTTATTAAAAAAGGAAAACTGAAATATCACATGGTCATAAGTATTCAGACCCTTTGCTGTGACACTCATATTTAACTCACATGCTGTCCATTTCTTCTGATCCTCCTTGAGATGGTTCTACGCCTTCATTGGAGTCCAGCTATGTTTATTTAAACTGATTGGACTTGATTAGGAAAGGCACACACCTGTCTATATAAGACCTTACAGCTCACAGTGCATGTCAGAGCAAATGAGAATCATGAGGTCAAGGAACTGCCCAAGGAGCTTTTAGAGACAGAATTGTGGCAAGACACAGATCTGGCCAAGGTTACAAAAGAATTTCTGCAGCACTCAAGGTTCCTAAGAGCACAGTGGCCTCCATAATCCTTAAATGGAAGAAGTTTGGGACGACCAGAACTCTTCCTAGACCTGGCCGTCCAGCCAAACTGAGCAATCGTGGGAGAAGAGCCTTGGTGAGAGAGGTAAAGAAGAACCCAAAGATCACTGTGGCTGAGCTCCAGAGATGCAGTAGGGAGATGGGAGAAAGTTCCACAAAGTCAACTATCACTGCAGCCCTCCACCAGTTGGGGCTTTATGGCAGAGTGGCCTGACGGAAGCCTCTCCTCAGTGCAAGACATATGAAAGCTCGCATAGAGTTTGCCAAAAAACACATGAAGGACTCCCAGACTATGAGAAATAAGATTCTCTGGTCTGATGAGACGAAGATTGAACTTTTTGGCGTTAATTCTAAGTGGTATGTGTGGAGAAAACCAGGCAGTGCTCATCACCTGCCCAATACAATCCCAACAGTGAAACATGGTGGTGGCAGCACCATGCTATGGGGGTGTTTTTCAGCTACAGGGACAGGACGACTGGTTGCAATTGAAGGAAAGATGAATGCGGCCAAGTACAGAGATATCCTGGAAGAAAACCTCTTCCAGAGTGCTCAGGACCTCAGACTGGGCCGAAGGTTCCCCTTCCAACAAGACAATGACCCTAAGCACACAGCTAAAATAACAAAGGAGTGGCTTTGGAACAACTCTGTGACCATTGTTGACTGGCCCAGCCAGAGCCCTGACCTAAACCCAATTGAGCATCTCTGGAGAGACCTGAAAATGGCTGTCCACCAACGTTCCCCATCCAACCTGACAGAACTGGAGAGGATCTGCAAGGAAGAATGGCAGAGGATCCCCAAATCCAGGTGTGAAAAACTTGTTGCATCATTCCCAAGAAGACTCATGGCTGTACTAGCTCAAAAGGGTGCTTCTACTCAATACTGAGCAAAGGGTCTGAATACTTATGACCATGTGATATTTCAGTTTTTCTTTTTTAATAAGTTTGCAAAAATTTCTACATCTGTTTTTTTTTTTTCTGTCAAGATGGGATGCTGAGTGTACATTAATGAGAAATAAAATGAACTTTTTTGATTTTAGCAAATGGCTGCAATGAAACAAAGAGTGAAAAATTTAAAGGGGTCTGAATACTTTCTGTACCCACTGTATGTACACACACACACACACTCAATTCTTAGCTTAGTCAGGGTTCCTTTTGCATGAATTACTGCATCAATGCAGCGTGGCATGGAGGCGATCAGCCTGTGGCACTGCTGAGGTGTTATGGAAGCCCAGGTTGCTTTTATAGCAGCCTTCAGCTCTTCTGCATTGTTGGGTGTGGTGTCTCTCATGCAACAGTTGTAGCACATGTCCTGGATTCGTCTGTGCATGGTGGCTTTTGATGCACTGACTCTAGCCTCAGTCCAGTCCTTGTGAATCTCTCCAGATTCTTGAATGGCCATTGCCTCACAATCCTCTCAAGGCTGCAGTTATCCCTGTTGCTTGTGCACCTTTTCCTTCCACTCAATTTTTTCTATGAATATGCTTGGATACAGCACTCTGTGAACAGCCAGTGTCTTTGTCAATGACCTTTTGTGGCTTACCCTCCTTGTGTCGGGTGTCAATGACTGTCAAGTCAGCAGTCTTCCCCATGATTGTGTAGCCTACTGAGCCAGCCTTAGAGACTATTTAAAGGCTGAGAAAAACCTTTGCAGGTGTTTTGAGTTAATTAGCTGATTAAAATGGGACATCGTGAGTCTACATTATTGAACTTTTTTGCAATATTCCAATTTTCTGAGATACTGAATTTTGGGTTTTCATTAGCTGTAAGCCATAATATTCAAAATTAAAAGAAATAGAGTGAAATATTTAAAGCATTTGTGTGTGAGTTTCACTTTTTGAATTTAATTATCGAAAAAAAAAAACTTTTCCATGATATTCTAATTTATTGAGATGCACCTGTACATACGTAGTAGGATGAGGCCATAGTGTTCTCTTGGTACTGCGGAAGAATTGACTATTAGTGTTTAGTTTGTCCACCACCTGGTTGCTCGCTTGTTGTTTTGGCTGCTCTCCTTCAAGATGGGGTTCAGTAAAATAATTTTTCTTGTGTAGCATAACCCTGTGTTGTAGAGTGATAAATAAATTAACCTTGTACAGTACTTTGCGGCGCTCATTTACTTTACGCAGAAACTGGTCATTAGACCGACCTTAGTTACTTTTTATTCTTCGGGGTGCAGTATCAGGAGAAGATTAGATTATCCCACAGGCTTCCAGTTCGCAGGTCCAAGATGACGTTCTCTCTAGTGATGTTTCAGTATGTTTGGTTAGAGTTTTAAACGGATAACTGTAAGGTGTTTACTTTTTTGGTCTTGCTACCCACAGCTAGAAATGGCACCGCCATGTTCAAACTCACCTTTGTTGTCCAGTTCCTGTGCTACTCATGCACCTATTCATTTTGAAAGAGCAATGGCCAATGAGGAAACTGTAACTTCATCCCTCACTCACTCAGTAAGTCAGGGACAGATGTGTTTATAGGGCTGGCCCCACTTTCCTGGGATCCAACCAAAAACTAGAATACTTTATACATTATGACCTCTACTGTACACAATACAAAGTGTGAAAATTAAAAGTAATCAATACATAGATAGTAACTACAAAGTGTACCGAAACAAAAATTATTAATAAAGTGAGGAGACAATGAAGTTGAAGAAAAGTGTATGCAGATGGTGTGATTGAGGGATGTTTTGTTTTTTCCTCTGTCTTGTATGCCTCTCAATTTGCAATAAACATTTGCTTATGTTTTATAGAGTGAACAATTGGTTAAAAAACAAGTGATAGATTGTTATTATTGATAAATAATCAAAATAATAATTAGAGTGTTAGTTAGACACTAAGCATGACTATCTCCCCACCCCCACTGACTATAGTTATACCACTAATATTTTATTCCAGTCTTCTCCACACAGGATGGAGTATAACTAATAGGTAACTTCCATATCTTTTTCCCTGTAGGCTGCAGAGGAAACATGTGGCTACACATTTAGTCCAGCAAAGAGCTCTGTCAGGGGGAGACGCTGTCAATGCACTTAGACCGTTTTATTTTGCAGTCCATCCTGATTTCTTCGGTCAATACCCCAGGGAACGGGTAGGAGTCTTAATTATCATGGATTGTTTAATTCATAAATCCAAATACATACAATGATGCTGATCAAATGTGACTATGAACTTAACTGAAGACTGACATGAGGTGTTGTAAAGTTGTGTTCAGACAGTCAGTAGAGCTGCATGTCTTTGTGTGTAGCAACAGGATCACACCGACAAAGACAGTTGTAGCGTTCCAATAGAGGGCTACTATTGGTCGGAACACAACCCTAATTAACATAATGTACAGAATTTGTGGCTTCCCCACGCTGTGTAACATTTAATGTTGTGTTCTACAGGAAGTGAATGAGAATTCATTAAAGAGGCTAAATGGCTATCTGGACAATCTGCAGAAACCTGGATCACGCTCGGTTCAGCCGATGAAGCTCACTTTTTATGTCAGGGACACAAAGGACAGCAGTGATGTGCATTCAGACCTCCTCACCTCGGGTACAGTTTCCAGCAATATTGATCATAATATTCATGAGTTGTTTTTTTGAAATCTAAAACATCTTATCTGGTTCTTAGGGTTCCGGTCAGTGAGTTTCACCCTGCACACAAACGATGTCTTGAGCACAGTGATGGACGTCTTGAAGTCCTGCAGCCTGCCCATGGAGCATATGAAGGGGCTGAAAGCAAGTGCAGAGACATCTAAAAGTCCATCTGAGGCAGGAGTGCCTTTCTACAGACCTATCAAATGGAATAAGAGCTACTACACCTTCACTGGCTTCAGAGACCCTGAGCAGGAGCTGCAGCAGGCCCGGAGAGTGGATCCTACCCTCCGGTTAGTAACGCTGGTGCTTTGTATCACAACTCACAAATACAACTTACAGTGCATCCTGTAGAGCTGGATATTAAACTTCTGTGAAATCATAAATTATAAGAAACAGTTCAGTACAAAACCTCAAACTATTGTTTTCCATAGTTTTGTTTCTGTTGAACTGCTTCCTGTCTAAGCTAGGCTAGCCACCTCCTGCCTCGCTCTGTACTTCACACAAAGACATGAGACTGATATGCATCTGAACATCTCACTCTCAGATGGATGAATGAGTGTGTTCCTCATCATGTCAACTATTCCTTTAAAGATAATGTCAAGCTATTCAGAGAACTCAGAGACCGTTAGTGAATATTTGAACCATTGTGAACCATTCACTTTAATTAAAGTCTGTCAGCAAAGTGTTGTCCATCTATGCAGATAGTCCAGCAGACACAGAGCAACATTAGTTTGTGTACACCTGATGAATCTGTTCCATATTCACTCTCTTTTAGTCTCTGTTTTGGTTTCCACCAACTCCTGAGGGAAATATCAGGCTGTTTAGCTACTAAATGCTTTACTATATAGCTACATTCAGACTGCAGGCAAAAGTGTCCCAAATCTGTGTGACTCAGATAATTTTTTTTGAACAGCACAAATCACATGGAATCCAATCTTTTCAAATCTTTTTGTTTTGGGCCACTTTCATATGTGGTCTTAAATCAGATATAGGTCTGATTTTTTTTGCAGTGCGACCTCAGTCTGAACAGTCATATCAGCATTCATGCGACTTTTACGCCACTCCACGTCTGAACCAAGTGTCTGGTAATTTTGGAAAACATCGGTTCCACTGCACAGCAGCGTATCAATGAAACCGTAAACGCTGCATTCCCTGGCCTCCATGTTTACCTCTATACAGCAGCGTGCTGCATGTGACGTCTTTGTTCTTGTTTTTTTGTGCATGCGGGTCAGTTCAGGGCCGTGACCACACTGGAGTCTGATATTGTCCACATTTACAAAATAATGTGAACAGCCAAATAAGAAAAATCTGATTTGTGCAATAAGTCCTAATTGAGTGTAAGATCAGATTCATGATCTGCTGAGTCTGCGAGGGTCTATGCGGAGTGAGCACTGAAGTATGATCAAAGTATGGGCTGTAAAAACAAAACAACACAGCTGCATAGAGCTCAGGGGAACTGCAGAGTTGGTTATAAAATATGTGGGTTTCTCACCATGAAAGATACTGCTTATAGTAGTTTTATAGAATACATTCTCTAAGAGTCATCTCAGAATGGTTTCATGTTGCCTTTTCTTTGTCAGCTTGTGGTTGAGAAACAACGAGCCTGAGGCAACAAAGAAGTACAGTGCAAGTCTTCCTCGGAGAGAAGAGCTGAACAGACTAAAGAAGGAACTGTGTCACAGATTTGATCTGGCTGATATCAGGTACACTCAACTCTACTGTATTCCCTAACACTAAGAAATTTCTGTGTGAGCTGGTAACAACACTGTTATCTACCTGAACATGTCTACTCAGCTGTCTGAACAATATGATGAGCCAAAATAATCAACAGCTTACCAGGTACAACATCTTGACTCTTTGGTTCTTTGGAGAGGATAAGTACTTATGTCAAGCCTAGTCTGGGACAGTAAGTTCACTTTAAGTGTAAGTCACTGCAGAGCATGATGCAAATGACAGAATAGTAAAGGTAGTGACAAAAGTATAATAAATTGTTCTTATGGAAATTCTGTGTACATTTTATTATGATGATGACATCAGTTGTGTGGTGCAGGTGGCAGCGCAGCTGGGGAGTGGCCCACAGGTGCTGTCAGCTTCAGAGTCTGATCCGACTGTCTCAGCAGAGCCCCGAGACTCTGATGTACCTGCAAGGTAAACATTGTCACTGAGGGCAGGACCCTGTCTGCACTCACAGCAGACTATAATCCAAATCAAAATCTGAATTCAGTCTGTCTTCTGTTTTCCAATTCTCCCTGTTTTACCTAAACTGTAGGTCTTTAAGGTGTGGTCACATTCAGTCTGGATGGATATTCACTGCCTGTCTCCTTCACTTTATTTGAAGGCTAACAACTGAATAATTCAGTGATGCATTTCTTGTTTCACTGTGACTACAACCAGAACTGAACACAGAGCAGCTTCAGCAAGTTTGTTTGTTGAACATGTGCTGAGTGTCTACACACCAGAGACTGGCGTGTGCATGTGCATCATTCACACAACTCTTTCTTGGTGACTTGCATTAAACTAGAAGGTTTATGGTAAAGAAATCCACATAAATCCTATTTATTGATTTCATCCGACATCCAATAGGGGTGTGTCAGTCTGAGAACAGATTGCCATGAAGGCTGGTCTCATGTATCCTCCCATCGCAGGTAAGGGAATTGAAACACCATTAAAGAAAGCAGACCGCATCAATTTGCAGGCCACCCTTGGAGACATAATTGGCAATAAAAGGCAAATGAGAAGTGTCCCTGTCTGCTCCGGCATACTTCAAGGTTAGAGTTCACCCTTGTTTAGCTTTGCCCTGTGAATTCACAAACTTGACCAATAGAAACAGAGTCACCCTGTGTTATTGTCATCACCTTGTTGTCTACATTATCATACTATTTGTCTGCAAACTACAGCATTGCTTCCATACACTGTTCACTTTGTGATGGCACTTTTTAAGAACAGGCTAATGTAACCATACCTTAAGGCAGGCTTTCTGATTCAAACTTGAACTTTGAAACTCAGCACCAACAAATGTTACTCAGGTGATGTCACTTGAGAAATTTTACCAGATGTTGCACAGCTCCGTTATGAACCGTGGATCGCTTTCTACAACTGTTTTCACTTACTTAGCTCAGTTGAGCTAAGTAAGTGAAGCCCAGGACCAGCAAAACAGACTTCGGTATATGTGTAAAATTGGTGAACTTCCCCTTTAATGTGCTCCTTCCCCCCAGGACACACTGTTGTGTTTGCTGACCAGTCCGGGATGAACGCCTCTGGACATGTCATGCTGGGAACCATGGATGTTCATCATCAGTGGACTAAAGTAATGTAGCTGCAGTGCTCCAGCTGTCACATGCTCTCTGTGTCCCTCTGTTTCCTGACCCCTCTTCTGCCTGTATGTCTCAAGCTGTTTGAGCAACTGCCCAGCTATCGCAGCCTGCAGCAGCAGACGGACTGGCTGAAGGAGAGGATCAGCCTCCTCCTGGGCGGAACTCAAGTGGTCCACATGGAGAGGCTGGGACCGGTCCAGCCCATTGCAGAGCTCTACAGCACCCTCAGCACCTTCCATAAAAGCCTGATGTCCCGACGCCTTTGTGTGCACCCCCGGAGCCTGCAGGGGCTCACCATGTTGTTGGAGAAGTACGCCGTCACATTATAATCTGAGGGCTTCACACATGGCATACTGCTGCATATTTTCGTTAAGTAAGACATAATTTGTCATTTGTGTCAATGACAGTGACCGCTCTAACCCCAGTCTTCATGAAATGGGGCATTTCATTATCCCCACCAACTGTGACCCTCCCAAGCTGCAGGCCTTCCTCCAGAGCCACGCCCCCGAGGCCAGACAGCGCACGCAACACAAAAACCAGTGAGTCAAACACACCACTTCATTCTAAAAGCTTCCCCCTAACAGCTGACGCTTTTATTAGCTGTGTCATTGCACAGAGCAACGCAGGAGCAACAGCATGGCAGACCTTTCCAAGTCAAGTTAATTTTATTTGTATAGCGCCAAATCATAACAAAAGTTATCTCAAGACATTTTTCAGATCGAGTAGGTCTAGACCATACTATTTAAAATATTATTTACAGAGACCCAACAGTTTCCACCATGAGCAGCACTTGGCGACAGTGGCGAGGAAAAACTCACAGAACTGGGCTCTGGGTGGGCGGCCATCTGCATCGACCAAGTTGGGTTGAAAGGGGAGGAGAGAGGGGGACGGGGACAGAGCAGGAGGAAAGACAACAAATCAGACTAATAATAATAACAACTACAGCAGTGAGTGTGGAGCAGGAACATGGGGGCAGTAGACGGCCGGCAATCACAGATCCAGACTCTACAGCTCCAGAGGTGGAAATACCTGCAGAAAGTGAGAAGGTGAAAAAACACAAAACAACTGGGAAGATGTTGAGTTAGTAACATGTATTAGTGGGATAGGAATGCGTACGGATAGAGAGGGAAAGGAGGAGAGAGAAGTACAGTGCATCATGGGAAATCCCCCCGGCAGTCTAAGCCTATAGCAGTATAACTAAGGGATGGTCCAGGACTCACCTGAGCCAGCCCTAACTATAATATTTATCAAAGAGTAATGTTTTTAACATACTCTTAAACGAAGAGAGGGTGTCTGCCTCCCGAACCCAAATTGGGAGCTGATTCCACAGAAGAGGAGCTTGATAACTAAAGGCTCTGGCTCCCATTCTACTTTTAGAGACTTTAGGTACCACAAGTAACCCTGCGTTCTGTGAGCGTAGTGCTCTAGTGGGGTAATACGGTACTATCAGCTCTTTAAGATATGATGGTGCCTGACCAATAAGAGCTTTGTAAGTGAGGAGGACGATTTTAGGGAGCCAGTGCAGAGAAGCTAATTTTGGAGAAATATGTTCTCTTTTGCTAGTTCCTGTCAGTACACGTGCAGCAGCATTCTGGATCAGCTGGAGAGTCTTTAGAGACTTATCAGGGCAGCCCGATAATAAGGAATTACAGTAATCTAACCTAGAAGTAACAAATGCATGGACTAGTTTTTCTGCATCTTTTTGAGACAGGATATTGAGCATTAACTTAGGGCAAGATCTAAATTAAAAAAATGTATATACTGTATGTTCAGTGTGTGTGTAGCAAGGGACTACAACTTTGATTTCGTTCTGCAACACTTGTGTTTTAAAATGACAAGTGAATTACCTTGACACTTTGATTTCTCGGCACTGCCACTGGTGGCTGAAAGATGAGCACACCCCAGTAGGTTAGCGAAAAGAAATCTGCAGCACCTCTGATTTCACACAGTTGGACCTTTCTCAGGCATGTGACTGACATATTTGAGCAATGGCAAAATGAACACAAAGCAAGAGAATCCAGAAGTCTTTTTATGTTCCCACAGAAAAACTGTGTGATCACTGCTGCTCATCACAGATTGTCCTTTCGCCTGTTATGTTTGTTCCGTAATACACCACACTTCATACTTGCAGCTTTGTTACTTACTCGTACTTCTTTGTGTGTGTCAAGGCTGCAGGCGGAGGAGGAGGCTGTGGTGAAGTTTTGTCTCCAGAATCTGTCTTTGAGGAATCTGTCTAAGGAGCCCAGTGTTAGCTCCAGCCAGATGATCCTGTGCTGTAAAAGATTGGTGGAACACCGCTCCCCCCTCTTGCAGGGTCTCCACATCTGTGTTTCTCACTTCTACTCAGTCATGCAGGACGGGGACCTGTGTGTCCCCTGGGACTGGAAGAGCTGAGCTGGAGGATTCTCAGTCAGTCCAAGGGGTTGGAGAGTAGCATTTATAGCACTTGTTGTGCAGATAGTAGATAGGCATGTTTCACATGATAATTAGTGAGATGTCAGGTAATCATAACAGATTTCATGTCTGTTAGTTCTCAAGGGAAGCTTTTGGAGAAAAAAAAAATCATGTGTTAAGTAGTTAAATCAAGCTGACCAGTGTTGGTTCATCCAGTGAGAGGCACGTATCCTCTCACTGGAAAATCCAAATAGAAGAACAACTGGATGGACAGTGTAGGTCAGTCATGATGAAAGGGAAGAAGATGAAAAACATTTCTGCTATATAAAATGTTTTCCTCAAATGTTTGCTAATTTTTCTAAAATACTAGAGAATTTGACCTCTTCAATAATCAAAAACCTTCAGACCAAAGTCTTCAGTTGAACGTCGATGTGGGTTGGTATTGGTTGGCTATTAAGGGACACAAGGGAAAAAGTGCAACACGACTGAAGCTTTTTTCAGACAAGGATGGAAGTCGTGCATGTTTGACTAAGCCATTATTGTTTGTTGCTGTTTGGAGTCCACTGAGAAAAGTCACCAAACTTTAATATGCAGGGTGAAAACCTGTTATTACTCAGACTGAGAGACACTACACAGGTGAAAGGGGTCAGTATGCTTAAAATGAAATAAAACAAATTAGAATCCATATTTGAAGGCAAAACTGTTCTGTTCAGAAAGCGTGGAGGGTGAGGTTTTCAGACCCTGTTAAATGATTCAACAAGCACTTCTGTTGAAGCAGTTATGCCCTTAAGTTATCAACTTTTCTACTGTAGTAGTATCAAATGCTGATCTAGAAGTCTAATATAAATTTTACATGTAAATCTAACTGTTATTTATGTGATCAGGAACAGAACTGTGGGGAGACTCACTTTAACCACAGTCCAGGGACATGAACAAAGACGTTGTACAGTGTTATGTAACAAGTCGGGTCAACTGTGTGATGTCCAGCTTCACTGGATGGAGCTGTTTTGGACATATTGGACATTTTATATGCTGGTATACAGTCCAGAGTCCAGTCCAAAATTGTTATGGCTTTGGTTATGGACTTATTGTGATACTGTGGCTCAGTCATTTGAAACACTGTTGCTGTTACACACATGGGGAGTGGAGCACTCTCGTGATCTAGATTTGAACTTTGTAAAGGTACCATAACTGTGAAACACTGTTAATCTCAAATAAAAATGATAGTTTCAGACTTGACTGTTTATTCTTTATTTATCGTTATTCTTTTAATCTATTAATGTGAGAAAAAAACACTGGACTCTCAGTAACACTCAATAACACAATTCATAATCGAATAAATGTGGATAATGTAATAAGTGCACATAATGTAATAAAAAAAGTAATAAGAAATTTGACCAGTGATGACATGTATAGCCGCATGTCGTCATTCAACTGCTGGTTGTCGAAGTGGTGTCCAGCAAACGATGTGGGCTTTGTAGATAATTGGACCACATTCTGGGGGAGACCTGGTCTGATGAGGAGAGACGGCATTCATCCCACTTAGGATGGTGCAGCTCTCATATCCAGAAATTTGACCCAAGTTTATTAGTGGACCGACACCGTGACAATACAGAGTTCAGACCAGGAAGCAGAGCTGCAGTCCTACATGCTTCTCTGCGCTTCCATTAGAGCGGTTACCCACCTAAACCCCGTAAAAAACCCCATAGAGACTGTGTCTGTCCCCCGACCACTTCAATTAATTAATTCAAATTCAAACAGAAGTTACTCATAAAAACTTGATAAAAATTAAAACTACCAGTGTAGTGGTACAACCAAATAAGATAATAAATGTGGACTCTTAAACATTAGACCTCTGTTGTCTAAAGCTGTGTTAGTCAATGATTTAATATCTGACTATCATATGGATATATTTTGTCTAACTGAAACTTGGCTGTGTCAGGAAGAATATGTCTGAATGAGTCTACTCCTCCTAGTCATATTAATACTCACATTCCTCGAGGCACTGGCCGAGGAGGTGGAGTTGCAGCCATCTTCGACTCTAGCTTATTAATCAACCCTAAACCTAAACTTAGTTTTAACTCATTCGAAAGTCTTGTTCTTAGTCTTTCACAGTCGATGTGGAAAACTGTACAGCCAATTCTATTTGTCATAGTGTACCGCGCTCCTGGTCCATATTCTGAATTTTTAGCAGAATTCTCAGAGTTTTTAACAAGTTTAGTCCTCAAAACAGATAAAGTCATTATTGTAGGTGATTTTAATATTCACGTGGACGTCAATAACGAGAGCCTTAGTTCTGCGTTTATCTCACTATTAGATTCGATTGGTTTCTGTCAGAGTGTAAACAAACCCACTCACTGTTTTAACCACTCCCTCGATCTTGTTCTGTCATTTGGAATCAAAATTTAACATTTAATAGTCTTCCCACAAAATCCTGTCTTATCAGACCATTATTTAATAACTCTTGAATTTATATTACTGGACTACAGGCCATTAGGCAAACATTCCTTTAGTAGATGCCTGTCTGATAGTGCTGTAGCTAAATTTAAAGAAGTGATTCCATCGGCATTTAATTCAATGCCATGTCTCAATGTAATGGAGAATGGAGTCCCTCCCAAATTGATCATCTGGTTGATAGTGCTGCAGGCTCGCTGTGAACAACTCTCGATTCTATTGCCCCTATGAAAAAGAACATAAAAGAAAAAAGGTTAGCTCCATGGTATAACTCCTTAACCCGCAAATTAAAAGAAACATCGAAAAAATTAGAAAGGAAATGGCGTTCCACCAAACTGGAGGAAACTCATTTAGTTTGGCAAGATAGTCTTAGAATATATAGGAAGGCCCTCCATAATGCCAGAGGGGCCTATTACTCCTCACTAATAGAGGAACATAAGAACAACTCCAGGTTTCTTTTCAGAACTGTAGCCAGGCTGACAAAGAGTCAGAGCTCTGTTGAGCCATGTATTCCCAGAGCTCTCAGTAGTAATAACTTCATGAGCTTCTTTGATGATAAAATTCTAACTATTAGAGAAAAAATTCATCATCTTGTGCTCTCAGCCAGTTCAGATATATCTTCAAGTACAGGAACCTCAGAAGCAGCTGTAGAACCAGATTTATATTTATACTGTTTTTCTCCAATTGACCTTCACCAACTAACTTCAATGATTTTTTCGTCTAAACCAACAACCTGCCTCTAAGACCCCATCCCTTAAAGTAGTTCTACCCTAAATTAGCACTTCTTTACTAGACATGATCAATCTGTCTTTATTAACAGGCTATGTACCACAGTCCTTCAAAGTAGCTGTAATTAAACCTCTTCTTAAAAAGCCTACGCTTGATCCAGGGGTTTTAGCCAATTATAGACCTATATCTAACCTTCCCTTTCTCTCCAAAATCCTTGAGAAAGTGGTCGTCAATCAGTTATGTGACTTTCTAAACAGCAATAGTTTATTTGAGGATTTTCAGTCAGGATTTAGGGAGCATCATAGCACAAAGACAGCACTGGTGAAAGTGACAAATGGCCGTTTAATTGCGTCAGACAAAGGATTTGTCTCTGTACTTGTTCTGTTAGATCTTAGTGCCGCTTTCGATACCATTGACCATTGTATCCTATAACAGAGACTGGAGCATTTGATTGGCGTCAAAGGACCCACACTAAGCTGGTTTCAGTCGCATTTATCAGATAGATTTCAGTTTGTACATGTAAATGATGAATCCTCCGTGCACACGGAAGTTAGTCACGGAGTTCCACAAGGTTTGGTGCTTGGTCCACTTTTATTTACCTTGTATATGCTTCCTTTAGGCAATATTATTAGGAAACACTCCATAAACTTTCATTGCTATGCAGATGATACTCAATTATACTTATCGATAAAGCCAGATGAAACCGGTAAGTTAGCCAAGCTTCAGGCATGTATTAAGGACATAAAAGACTGGATGACCTGCAATTTTCTGCTGTTAAACTCAGACAAAACTGAAGTTATTGTTCTGGGTCCTAAACACCTGCAAGACGCACTATCTATAGATATAGTTACTCTAGATGGCATTGCTCTGGCCTCTAGCACCGCTGTAAGGAGTCTAGGAGTAATCTTTGATCAGGACATGTCCTTTAATACCCATATAAAACAGACTTCAAGGACTGCCTTCTTCCACTTACGTAACATTATAAAAATCAGGCATATCCTCAAAAAGATGCAGAAAAACTAGTCCATGCATTTGTTACTTCTAGGTTGGATTATTGTAATTCCTTATTATCGGGCTGCCCCGATAAGTCTCTAAAGACTCTCCAGCTGATCCAGAATGCGGCTGCACGTGTACTGACAGTAACTAGCAAAAGAGAACATATTTCTCCAATATTAGCTTCTCTGCACTGGCTCCCTGTAAAATCTAGAATAGAACTTAAAATCGTCCTCCTCACTTACAAAGCTCTTATTGGTCAGGCACCATCATATCTTAAAGAGCTGATAGTACCGTATTACCCCACTAGAGCACTACGCTCACAGAATGCAGGGTTACTTGTGGTACCTAAAGTCCCTAGAAGTAGAATGGGAGCCAGAGCCTTTAGTTATCAAGCTCCTCTTCTGTGGAATCAGCTCCCAATTTGTGTTTGGGAGGCAGACACCATCTCTTCGTTTAAGAGTATGCTAAAAACGTTCCTTTTTGATAAAGCTTATAGTTAGGGCTGGCTCAGGTGAGTCCTGAACCATCCCTTAGTTATGCTGTTATAGGCTTAGAGTGCCAGGGGATTTCCCATGATGCACTGAGCTTCTCTCTCCTCCTCTCCCTCTCTATCTGTACACATTCCTATCCCACTAATACACGTTACTAACTCCACTTCTTCCTGGTAGTTCCTGTGCTTTCTGTGCTTTTTTTTCACCTCCTCACTTTCTGCAGGTATTTCTGCCTCTGGAGCTGTAGATTCTGGATCTGTGATTGCCGGCCGTCTACTGCCCCCATGTTCCTGCTCCACACTCACTGCTGCAGTTGTTATTATTATTAGTCTGATTTGTTGTCTGTCCTCCTGTTCTGTCTCCCCTCTCCCCCTCTCTCCTCCCCTTTCAACTCAACTGGGTCGATGCAGATGGCCGCCCACCCAGAGCCTGGTTCAGTTCGAGGTTTCTACCTGTTAAAAGGGAGTTTTTCCTCGCCACTGTCGCCAAGTGCAGCATAGAGGTGGTATCTGTTAATTACTGCCCTGGCTCGTAATTAGCGCCAGGTGGCTGTCATTAGGTGGGCCAGTATAAAGGCCATCTTACGCTGCTGGTTCTTCCTCTTGCGCCTCTGTCATTGGTGCGTCATTT
This sequence comes from Lateolabrax maculatus, assembly GCA_031216445.1. Taxonomy (NCBI): domain Eukaryota; kingdom Metazoa; phylum Chordata; class Actinopteri; order Acropomatiformes; family Lateolabracidae; genus Lateolabrax; species Lateolabrax maculatus. The sequence continues at coordinate 26,310,494 of CM062199.1, forward strand.
TTGGGCCAAGGTTGGTTGGCTCAACAGGTATGGCTGCCCACTGCTTCAGCACATTTGGACGCTTGGGTTTTTCTGTGTCTCACAGCATTTTGTGTGGTTGTAGGGCGACTGTATGCGTGCTGCTCCATGCTCCCTTATGTGCAGCTGTGTATTTGTTTGGTAAGTGTCCCTCTCTTGGCGTTGTTGATGCTGTCTGATGGCTAACACTAGTGTGGTCGCAGGTAAATGCCAGCTACAGCTGGTGTCCTCTCTCTCCCTCCCTCCTCCTGTGTGTGTGTGTGTGTGTGTGTGTGTGTGTGTGTGTGTGTGTGTGTGTGTCCTGAAACAGGTATGTGTGTTTTAGTATACACAAGCAACCACAGTATTTTAGAGTAATGTTAACGGCATTTTTTCCTGCAATTAGGAGTTGCTGTGACCAGCTGATTGGGGTCGCTGCTGTTTTGTTTCCGGTGAAACTTCGGCTCCGATGTTTTGTTTCCGGGCGAAACTTCGCTTCCGGGAAAGCTTCGTCTCCGCTGTGTTGCCTCTGCTGAAGCTTTACCTCCCTCGGAAACATTCTCTCCACGCTGCCTGTGTTTTAACCAGGGCTTGGTCCCTGTGTGTATGTTGAATGGGTGTTTAGCTTATTATAATTTTGCATTATAATTCGTTTCTTTCTTCTTAGTTACTGGAGACTGTGGTGGTGGTGCTGGTGGCCGGGTGGTGGTATCCCCCCCTTTTTGTCTGCTGTGTCTTGGGAAGAGGGTTCCTCACTCCACTGAGTGTGTGTGGGTCACGTATGTTGGGTGGTTTAGTTTGTCTTTCTTAATTTGGTGGGTTCCCCCCTTGCACCTAGCCTTGTCCATCCATTCAGCTCCAGACCCCTTAATTGATTTTCCTGTAATTTTCTTTTGGGATGAATGAAATTTTAAATCATTTTTTAAAATAAAATTGCATTTTTTCTAAGTTTTGTTGAACTTTGGTGAGCGTCTCTTGCCTCAAAGAGTATACTTACCTGTATGCCTGGTGCTCTACTAAATTATTTCCTGGGGTGAAACTCCCCAGGTGGCATTGTCGGTCTTTTTCTTAATTTTTGGTGTTAGTTAAATTATTAAATTAACTTGCATTCACACGCCTCGTGTCGCCACAGTGGGAACTGTTGGGTCTCTGTAAATATTTTAAAGGGTATGGTCTAGACCTACTCTATGTGAAAGTGAGGTGTCTGAGCTGAGAGATGTGTCTGCCATGTGTGTCTAATGTTTAGGTAAGCCCATGTCCAAGGTTTGGCGACTTCCATAAATGGATGTTTCTTGGGTGTTTACTTAAGTTCCAAATAGAAGAGATCAGTTTTAACATGAACTATATGTTCCACCTTCCCTTTTTGCAAAATAGCCATATATGGTTATGAGGTTGGCTCTGAGCCTATCCAGACACCACACATTAGCTATACCATGAGGCTTTAAAAGGTGTAGTTTGAGTGGAAAACGGGAGAGATTCACATTGGCTTCGGATCTTCTCACAGGCAATCCATGGTGCTTGTTTTGATGCTGTACTTTTTATAATAAACCTTTTTATACAACTAAGTCGGTGTCAGCGGAGATTCATCATCACATCGCTACAGAAGATACAACAAAAGCAACTTGAGATAACTTTTGTTATGATTTGGCACTATACAAATAAAATTGACTTGACTTAATAAAGGTCCAGTCCGTATTTGATATCTTGCACCATTTCCTTCCTAACCATCACATCATGGTCTGCATGATCTGCATTCCAATTGTGCGCAATGTATTTACATGTATAGGGACATTCATATATAAATCACACAATTGATTCCTCCTTTATGTGCATTAGAAGGGTTTTATTTACTGAAATAAAAAAGAACACCCTCCCAGAATCCACCTTATAAAAAGGCCAAAAACATTGATTAGATATTGGCAAACCTAGTTTAACCTACAGATGTATAGCGAGAGGGGCTCGGGAATATTTAGTGACATTGCTGTTCTGCCCTACCAGTGACTCATGACATGTGACCCACATTTGTCTTTTGTATCTGGCAAGCAGCGTGCAGTGCTACTTTGTGTCGCAGGTGAGCATGGAAACAAGGATAATGTTACTGTATCTGATCATTTAGACAGATATAGTTATATCTAATAGCTATCTATCTGCAGAATTGGTTCTCAGGAAAAAAATGAAAAACACTTAATTACTTAGCTAAGATGCAAACATATATACTGTATTGTATATACAGACTTGATTTGACTGCTTGTTTTTAAAGCCTTGAATAGTCAGGCTCCTGCCTATATCTGTGATCTAACTCCCTATGAGCATGATAACTGCCTGAGATCCTCTTGCATGGCCCTGATAATGCTTCCAACAGTGACTCAGGTAGGCAAACTCCGTTTCCTCCTTTAAATCTACTCTTAAAACTCACTTTTCTTTTGGCTTTTAGGTAACTGATGGTATTTGCTGTAATTTTATCTTGTTTTAGATTGTACTTATTATTCTTTGTATTTACTGTAAAGCAATTTGTAACTATGTTTTGAAAGGTGCTATATAAATAGTTATAAATTAACTTAGGCTCAGTGCATCCTTCCTGTACATCATTTAGATAAAGTATTGGTTCTCTTGATCATTGTTAAAATGTCCCTGTTGCATTTACTGTGGGACAAAAAGTACTCAAGAATCACAAGTCATACAGTAAATAAAATTTATTTTCACTGTTGAGACAATACACAGATTCCTCAGTCAAATGGAAATAAAAAGTCAGCTCGTCTAAGTCCATGGACGCTGCTGCAGCTGAAGTTCTTTCCTCGTCAGTCAGCAGCCACACCTGCATTTCATACGGCTCCTGATGCTGAGGGGGGGCCGCTTTATAAATATCAAGGCTGGCTCCTCGTGGGGGTGTGGTGGGCGTGGAGTTTGACTTGTGTGGAGTGGGGGTGGGGAGTTCAGAAGTGGCTGTGGATGCTCATTTGCGCTGAACTTGTGTGAAGGATGAGGGCAGCTGGATGGGCTGGACAGACTGGAAGGACTGGACAGGTTTCTTGCGGGATTCTGGAGAGGCCCTCTGGACTGCCGTGGGCAGAAGCTGGTTCCGTTTGATGATCTGCAGTGCCAGCTGGGTGTTTCCTGAGGACACAACACAGATCCAGGGGATTACCTCCTCATTTGAACCCCTCTCTCACATACTGAACACAGGAACATTAGGTATTAAACCACTTTTTCAGACGGGCAGACAAAGGTGAGACTGCTTTCAGGGTACAGAGAGCACATTGAAATCTTTTCATTAAACAAAACAAGTCCAACTCCCCAGATGTACCACTGTGTATTCAGTGTCCACTTAATACGAGAACTTTGTTTAAAGAAAAAACAAATCAGTTTAAAATTAATGAAATTATATTCCATACGCAACATTCACCCATACTGTTAGCACAACAGGAAGACTAAATATAAATATCTCCCAGCATCATGAGAAGAATCTCATCAGGATTGGCTGAAAGGGGCTACATACAGCAGAAAGTGAATGTGTCAGTGAGTGTGTGATGGAGATCTGACCATTCTGTAGCTCTAAGTAGACTCCCAGCAAGATGGCTTCAGGTGGAATCTCCTTGGTGTTCACCATAGATGCAGCCTGATGAAGACAACACAAATCACAACTGTTTGTCTGAAATTATGACTTCACTGTAAAATGATTTGGACAAGAGAGGTTGTTTAGTCAAACTACTTATTCCAAGGTCAAGAATAAAGTTTAATGCTCTGCCAAAGCTTTTTCATGGATTTGAATGCAACTTGGTGTCTGCACACATCAGGACGTTGAGTACTTTCTAAGAACAAATCACATGGTCTGGAAAGTTATCATGGTAGCAAAGAATGTTCTACTCCATCTTTACGCTTATGAGGGAAAGAGCAGAATAAGCACATTGCTACATAGTGACTATCCTCTGAAAGTGTAAATCACACTTCCAAATCTAAAAATATGGGAATGATGTCTGTATACTCAGATTTGACTGAGTTATTACCCCCAGAAGACAGAGCTTAAGACGTAGCTCAATTGCCTCCATGAGCTGTCTGTCATAGCCACTGCTGCAGCTGCAACTGCAACTGCAACTGCTGACCGTGTTGGTGACCGGCCAAATGAGCAGCCAGGCCATAGTAAGTTTGTTTTCAGAACACCAGCAGGCACCAGTCTCTTTAATCTCATGCAGTGTCTTTGTCTCACATCTGTCCCTCCGAGACCTCCAAAGGTCTCTGCTCGTATTGCAGGTAGATCAATTTAATGCAAAGTAAGTTTAAGCTCATATTTTGATCGGACACACACCTCTTCTAACACAAGGCGTTGGAAGAGGTACAAACTCTAGCAACACTTGTAGTGAGAAGAAGAACTCAGATTTCCTGTATATAAGCTTGAGAACTGCCCCTTAAATGATTTCTCCTGTTTATGGACCAAATATGGTGTCACCTACGTCCACACACGACCCTGTACCCAGCTCATCTTTGTGTAAGTGCCCTGGTATGAACGTGTACTTCAAACTCATCTGATTAAAACTTTCTTTGTAATGTGTTGTATGATGAACATGATATAGTACATCAGCCTATACCCGTTGGTTTTGCAATAAAGCGTTGCTGGAATTTTGACCTCTTCAGACTTTTTCCCTTTTCCATGCACCTTTTTTGAGTACTTTGCAGTGGTGCTGCGACCCCTGCAGCACAGAAGGGTTCATTTGGCTCACTGCTATGTCTGGAAAATATACAACTTCAGGCATTTCCAGGACCTACTGTGGTAATGTGGCTGTTGTCATGGTTACCTGATGCAGGCACTTGCGGGCCTTGTCGTACTCGCTCCTCAAGCAGTAGGCGCTGCCCAGGTTGAAGAGCATCATGGCCCGAGCTGATGTCACACTGCTGGGGTAACACAGGGGAGTCTGCTTCCCTGCTACACACGTGCACACGCACATACTTATTATAGTAATATCCTTGATACGTATTATTTTGTCTTATTATACTGCTATGATATCCTTTATGAAACTGTTGATCACAATGTCATTGTTGATACTGTACTTTTTGTCCTATTTTGACTAATGCATTATGTAATTTTAATTTCCATTTTTCCTGTTTAAATATCCTATAGGTGAAATTTTGAATTGTTTCAAGTAACCCTAGCCCTAAAAGTCATGCACTGAAGGTTTAAACAAGGTAGACTCACGGGACTCAACAGGCTCATCTCCTTTGTCAGACCCTGTTGGGAAAAACAGACCATGCATTAAAGGAAACGGGACTGAATCTGAAGTTTTGTAGAGTAATGTGTAAAACTCACAGACCTTGGTCTTGCTCACTGGTCAGCACTCCCATTGACACATCACTGACATTCTCTGGGTTAAGGTGAGCAATAGCATCAGAGATCCTGTCCAATGAGATGAGGGCTTCAGCAGCATAGAGGTGACCCAGGAACCTAAAGACCCAATGAGGGAGGAGGAAGACAAACCAAGTGTGAGATATTCAGAATAATCCGAGTGGTCATTTGTCACTGCAGTAGAAAAGCAAACTGGGTGAACCAGCAGCTGGGTTTTAGAAACACACCCAGAACTTACTTGAGGGATCCGGACACCTTAGTTTGATGGAGCAGTTTCTCAGCGTGGTTTAGAGCCATCAGGTTGTCTCCCAATGCTAATGCCACATAGGCACTACAGGCCAGTATGGAGCACCTACACATCAAACAGTTGACATTACTGATCGCTGCACAGCCCTCTGGGTTCTACAGGCTATTTACTGTTTCTGAATGATGACTGATGTGTCAGTTGACCTGAGGGGAGAAGATATGAGGGTTCTCATTACCTGAGGTTTTCTACCTCCTGTTTTCTGAGAGGAGACGATGGAGCTGCAGACAAGAACTTATCAGTCTCCTGACCTTTCCCACTGCAAAACACACCAACAGCATTCATCAGAACAAATACCACAATCAACTAGTCCACTATCGTTACAAACACAGCGTGCCCATTCTCGGGATGCTTACAGAACATATGCCAAGGACAGTCATACACACATCCAGACAGACTTCAGACTCAATTTATAGTCAGTTGATCGCTCTCTCTGCTCTGTCTCTGCGTGTGTGTGTGTGTGTGTGTGTGTGTGCGCGTGTGAGTGAGAGAGAGCGAGAGACTGCTAATTTCTGTTGCTCTCCTACACTGCCAGGGGATTTCCCATGATGCACTGAGCTTCTCTCTCCTCCTTTCCCTCTCGATCCATACTCATTCTTATGCCACTAATACATGTTACTACCTCCACCTCTTCCCAATAGTCTTTGTGCTTTTTCGCCTTCTCACTTTCTGCAGGTATTTCTGCCTCTGGAGCTGTAGGTTCTGGATCTGTGACTGCAGGCCGTCTACTGCCCCCATGTTCCTGCTCCACACTCACTGCTACAGTTGTTATTATTATTATTAGTCTGATTTGTTCTCTTTCCTCCTGCTCTCTCTCCCCTCTCCCCCTCTCTCCTCCCCTTTCAACCCAACTGGGTCGATGCAGATGGCCGCCCACCCAGAGCCTGGTTCTGCTCGAGGTTTCTACCTGTTAAAAGGGAGTTTTTCCTCGCCACTGTCGCCAAGTGCTGCTCATGGTGGAAACTGTTGGGTCTCTGTAAATAATATTTTAAAGAGTATGGTCTAGACCTACTCTATGTGAAAAGCGTCTTGAGATAACTTTTGTTATGATTTGGCGCTATACAAATAAAACTGACTTGAGTCTCGGCTTAGACACAGCAGACAAATAAAAAACACAATCACACACTCAAACTCATCAAAAATGTGTAGAAGCAATGCCATGGACATCCATTGTTTTCCCGCTATACTTATTTCTGATGCTGTGTTGCTGAATGAGAAATACATGAACCTTGTACCTTGGGTTTCTGAGGTTAGTTACTTCAGTAAATGCTGACATTTCAAGATTTCTAATCAGAGGATATGATACAACAGCTGACTGGAAACACAGGTGTGTGCCCGTGTGTGTGTTTGTTTGTGAGACCTGCAGGCATCACTGTTCTCGCTGCCGCTCTCAGTGCTTCCTGACTGACTGGAGCTCTTGGAGCCATTCTCTGTCTTGGTGTCCTGCTGCTGGTGTTCAGGTAGCAGCAGCAGAGCGCTCCTCAGGCAGATGGCTGCAAACTCCATACTGGCTACTGGGATAGCTGCTGACTGGCCTTCACTGTAAACACACACATACACACATTCGGCTCAGACTGATTCTAGTCAAAAAGAGCATCAGGCAGATATAAGCAGGATTAACTACTAATTAGATACCAGTCAATCAGTGTTGTAGTAGAAATAACACAGTTTGACTGGAGAAATATGAATAATGATGATACAAGACATATACAATATTCCCATGTGACAAAATTACATAAAAAACACGAAGTCTTGGGTTTGAATATTTCCCCCTGTGGACACTTCATAGAGCTTCAATTGTTACATGCTGACATATATACATATTTTATGAAGAGATAATGTCATACAATAGATTTCTAATTTTGAAGAAATTGACAAGGCTAATTGACCCCTGCTCTAGCTCCATAGTTAATACACAAACATAAGACTGAAACTGATCTTCTCAGTCTTGGCAAGTAAGCTACTGGAGGACTGGGCTGGAGGACACTGACCTGTAGATAGTATTCTGGGTAGACTGGGATGCCAGGACGATCTTGCGATGGTAGCCCTGCCCAACAATAGACTGAACTATACCTTTTTTACAAGGTAAGCCTTTGCTCTCCTGTTCCGACCCCTGGAAACATAAACACAGGGATCATGAAATAAAGTTTATGTGTTCACCTTTATAAAACTGTACTGAAAGGTACCACAAATTAAAGAAATAAATGTCCAAACTAAAATTGGAGTTGCTGCAACTGATTTTGATATCATTGAAGAAAAATAAGTTGCCCTGGTAGCTTGTGAATAATTAAGCAAAACCATTATCATTATTAGATAATATTCCACTTGAAGTGAAAGGGACATATCTTTACTGTTCCTTGATCCAGAACATAACACACCACATGACAAATAAGCTAAAAGGAAAATCCAGTAGGGCAAAATTCTCAAGTTCAGTCATACCCCCTTGTTAGCAGAGATGCAGCACTCTGCGAGCCGCAGCCACAGTCGAGGGTTAGAGTGGTAAACCTGCACCGCCTCCATCAGACACTCAAATGCTGCCAGAGGCCTGCCGATGTGCAGCAGCTGAATACCACAGTTATACAGCAGCTCATAGCGCTTGTTGGCTAGTAGAGCACACATGGGGATACCTGTGAACTTCTTAGCTGGTTAAGAAAAGTAACAGAAGAAAGGGACTTTTAATTATTAGGGACCCACATGTTAACAATACATCTTCCTAACTGGTTTAGTTCAAACTCAAGTGTACACTTTACACAATAAGATAGCGTGGGTGTTATTTAAATGACTTATTTGAATGATATGAAATACTTGAAAATATGACAACAATATAGTTCATCAAAACAAACAGCAAACATAGGAATGAGTGCTTTATACTTCTTGTGTCAAAGTAGTATTCAGTCAAAACCCAGTCCTGTGGTCTTTAAACATGACTCCTGTAGACTTCAAAAGTCACTTCACAAATGTGCAATATATGAAAATATCAATATCAAAATATTAATGACTTCCCTATAGTGGTATCCCTTCATGCAGATAGTTTGATACTGTTTGTCCAAGTTTTGAGATATCAGTCTCTGAAATTTCTGCCCATCATCCAAAACAATGGTGCCCTCAGCATTATAAGATGATTTTGAAAATCAACAGCAACATTTTCACTGTTTCTCTGGATATTCAACAGACCTCACTTTCATTGCGACTATTTCTTTAGTAGAAGGTAGTTACAGGGTAAATGCTGACTGATTGACAGAAACACTGTTTTTGCAAAGACACAGTGGTGTTGTATTTTTATTGTCACAAACTAAATTCCACTGGGAGACATATCTAAAACCCTGGACAAATAAAACCAAAAATATCAGCATGGAGAAACACCACTAGAGATAAGTGTGAAAATGTTTAACTGATTTAACCGTTGCAGTGCAAAGTAGCTTGTTCCTTTGCCAGGAGAGGCTGTAGTCAGTTTGGATTCAGTGATTTCAATGGATACCAAGGTGACCAGACATAACAGTGATAAATATTAATGTTATTAATGTTGTTATTTTGATGGACATTTTCCAAGAATTCTGGCAAAACAAATACTGAGCAGAGAACTCAGAGGATTATGCTGCAGTGGTGGATTGAGATGTTTGTTTGCGTGTGTTGATGTGAAGTTGGATCACTGTTCAACCAAGATGAACAGAGCTGCTGTCCTCTGTGAAGGAGCAAGCTACAAACTTTTTACATCCACCTTTCAAAACCACAGGAGGTAAATGCACAATAAGATGAATTTGATGGAGTATTCAGGAGACAGTGTTTGCCGTGACCCACATTGACCGTTGCTGCCGTCTCCCAGCTGTGCACAGGTGTGGTCATTCTCTTGTAGCGCCTTCTTGAAGTAGAAAATGCCTAGGTTATGTTTCCCCATTGCAAAGTGAATGCAGCCCAGATTGTTCCAGAACATACATCGAACACATTCACCTGAATGAGACAAGTCAGGACACAAAATCCATCAACTAGCACACGTAAACATCATCAAATGTGACTGCTAAAGCCCGTTAAAGGTAAATCTCCAATTAAGACAACATTTGGAAGCACCATTTAGCCAATAATGGCTCACAGTCTGAACCAGGGAAAGTCAAATCAAAACTAGATGTAAAGCCTTCTGACATCAGGCTTATTAGAGGAAGCCATCAATTTTGAGAGGTACAGTAGTTTTCACCTGTCTTGATGGGTCCAGGATGCTCTGCAATATTGGAGCTGTTCAACAGCTTCACTGCTTTCCGGTAGTTTCCTCTCAGGTACTCAAAATTACTCTTAAGGAAGAGCGAGGGTGCAGACTGATTAGGGGACAGGAAACACAGGTCAGACAGAGAACCAGGAGAGGGTACACCCTGATCCACAATATACCACTTTTTTTCTATTCAGAAAACACTGTGCTTGGTGAGTTAACATACACCATGCATTATATTTTTACAGTTTAGAATACTGAATACTGTCACCTAAGCCTATTGAATGAAGTCAGGAAACTATGGCACATTGTATGTTTTTCTTTCTTTTATTAAGAAGCTAAAATAGGAGGGTCCTGGTGGCAAACAAGTTTAAGGTGCACATCCACATACAAGTCTCGTCAGGGATATTTCTAGCATGTCATCCCAGCTTCCTCTCTCCTCTAATTTCTAGTGAAATATCTACTGTGCGCTTGTTATAGAAGGCAAAAATGTCCCAAAAATATATATTGAAAAAAAATATTTAAGTGACAGTGATCCCTTGTCTATGCAGAGACTGCATTTTGTAACAAAAACGGCTAACGTTATTTTGCACGGTGAAGGGTAGGATCTGTGATCCAAAAAGTGCAACAGCTTTGTGTTTATTACTGGTATGGATAGTTTGTCATAACGTTGGCATCCCGTCAATGCCAGAATTCTATTGGACAAGCAATGTGGAGGTCAGCGTATGTAGTGACAAAGTTTCAGTTAACTGTGGCCGTATCATTCAGCATGGTGCGCATCACTGTGGCAGGTGCAGCCGCCTGAGAGCACCTGCTCTCCAAAGGAAAAAATTGGCCTTGCTCTATGCAATGTTGAAACATGCACTCGCAGTATGAAAGCCCTGTCAAGAGTGTTGAAGTCCCTTTTGCCACACACCAAGCATAACAAAGCTAGTAGTAGTAGTATCACTTCACTTTGCTCCTCGTTTTTTACTCTTCTGCAGTATATAAAAAGTTGTTCCAGAATTCTTTGTGAATCTGTGCAGTCAAGACTCCCAGGGCGAGGGGACAGTGATTATTTTTAAACATGATGACATCACATGCTTATCCTCTATGTTATATCCCCCCCACCCTTCACTGTTCAAGATGATGAAATAGCACCAACACTGAAACTCACATTCCCCGCTGTGTTCATAACCGATTTGATCTCCCTTTTACAGGCCTTGGAGGACTTCATCTGAATGTAGGCTCTCACTTTGTACTGTAAAGGAAACACCAGTCAGTCACAGGCAACAGGATGGAGACTGAAACAGACAAGCAGTGGATGTTCAAATCTATGAGCTCTTGCCTGGTGCATCTTTGATTTAGCAGCCTCAATCATGGCTGTGAACTCTGCCTTCTGGTTTGCTGCATCTTTGTTTGAACTGTTGTTCTGGAAACAAGCAAAGCACTCAGTAAGCACAGCAAACTGTATGCTCTTACATTTTCTTTCTTTTTTTTTTTTTTTAAAAGGTCATCCTCCTGCTGTGACGCAAACAGCATTCCTTTCACCTCCATTGTGTTGGAGTGGAGGCAGAAAACTTAAACTTCTGTTTGTCTTTCTGTTGGACTTCATTAGTGATTTACAGCAACCACAGATCTCAGCAATAAGCCTGTTAAGTAACATGTTACAATAAACCAAATAAGAGCAGGTAGTCATTTTCTTTTCATGAGAATGTAGTGCAGGGGAGTACCTCTCCTTTGCCGTTCTTGTTGCTTCCTTGTACAGACAGTTTGTCCAGCACAGCCAGCAGATGGAGGGCCTTCTCTGGCTGGAAGGTGAGCAGGTACAGATCCACCAGCAGGAAGCACACAGCCTGAGCAAACTTCTCTTCTAGGACAAATAACACAATGACTCCATGGCAAACTCATGGGGGACACATGGACCCTTAGAAATATCAATATATCACTGCCTGAATAACTGGAATACTATGGTTTAACTCCTGTGAAGAAACAGGACTGTGGTCAAGACATCTCATCTCTCCCCAGTGGTACTGTTAATGCTAGCCTTTCTCAAAATCATGATCACATTTCCCATAAACCCTGTCACTTTTTGCATTTAAACAATTACATGGCTAACAAGCCCGCACAATAAATATGTGTTTTTAAATCTTGTGGGATAGGTCAGAGTCAAGTCACCTGTGTTTATGAGGTTATGGAAACTTTGGCTTGCACATATCCATGTTATGATATCCATTATCATACCAGTTTAGCAGAGCTTCAAAAGGCTAAACTACACAAGCACAGCATTTTTTAATAGTTATTGTTCATCAAGTCAACTCTTTTGAGCCTTCAAACCCTAGTCTTCAGTCAACTAAAGTGAAGTCCCCATGCAGGTGAGTTCATTTCCAGTCCATTTTGCCCAATTTGGGTCAAAGTCAAATCTACATCCCTGATTATTATTTTATTTTCTTCATATCTGACATTAAAACATTGTTTACCTTTATGTTAATCAATATATTCAGAATTAAACATTTTCTGATAACACTGAACTCTTATAAAGGGAGCTTTTCATCATCAATTAATCCATACATTATGTTACTTATTAATTGAATCATTTATTCTGAGATGTCAAAAGTTAGGACAAATGCCCGTCACATGCTAACAGGGTCCAAAGCCATGTAATTTTTTTAAATGCTAATTTTGTCCGAGCCACAGCCCAAAAAGGTATTAATTTATGTGATTTTTTTTTTTTAAAGCAGCATTCCCACATGATTACTAAATATATAGTATTTTTGTACTTGATAAATGATTTAAAATGCCAATCAAAACAGCAATAGATCAACTGTCTGTTGATCAACTAACTGGTTATCTAATCACATTAGCAGCAGACATTAGTAAAACCCATGTAAAGCACCACAACATACCAAATGGTTCCAGAAACTGGTAGAGCCTCTCTCCTATGGAGATGGCTTCAGAGTACTGTCGCATGTGATAGTGGATGATGGCTTGATTATAGTACAGCAAGCTATTTTCAACATCGTCCAAGCCATCAACATCCTCCGCTGATGTGTGAACCTGAAAGATAAAGATAGAATGTTTGATGAAATCCAAGACATCTTGAAGAAGCAAAGTGCTGTGTTCTTCTAGAACTTTCACTGAAAATAAATTCAACATGAACTGAAAGCATGACCAAAATACGACCCACATTTCAGCAGTTACCTGGTTCTTCATTGCCATTAGAGTCTGCTTCAGAGTCCCTGTGGTAGTCTGACTGCTTTTGTAAAACTCAACAACAGCTTTATTTAAGGTGATCTTGTAGTCCTCTTTGTTGAGCTCCTGCAGGGCTTCAAGGTGTTTGAGAGAGTCGTCGTACTTCCCAGCCTGAGTAACACAGGGAAACCATGGGCAACATTCAATTAGAAACATAGAAGAATGAATTGCTCTTGTATAGTTTCTTATGGTTTAGTTTTTATTTATATTCTTATTTTATAAACTTTGTTTTAACTTACCTCGACTTATCTGTACTTATTTCTGTCCATGTGCAGCTGTTAAATCTCAATTTCCCTTTTGAGGATCAATAATGGCTTATTTTATCTTATTATCACAAATTAGCTTTAAGGGGCTTTACACTCTCTACAGCATACGACACCCTCTATCCTAAAAAGGAAAAACTCCCCAAAAGACCCATTTGACTGAGAGAACAATAAAAGAAAAGCAACAGAGGAAGGATCCTTCTTCCAGGATGGGCAGACATACAGCAGATGTCTGGTGTACAGAATGGAGCAAAGTAAAATCACAGTACGGAGCAGGACGACAAAAAGATAGATAATTCTAAACACATAATCAGTTGGTGTTATTCTATATACTTAATCTCAACAAATCCCATGAAAAGATTAGAACCAACAATGTATTAGTCCATTTCACAAATAGAGTTTCTTTAAAAAAGGCTCAGTAATTTCCTACAGCAGCTGGTCACTCTGGTTATTAACAAATGGAAACAGAGCATTTGATACTCTAGTGATTGTTCTTGGCAGCAGGAAGGTGTATGTAGGATCAAAATAAACTAGTCAACTGTCATTTTGCCAGAAATTAGAGTCACTCCCAGCAGTGCACCCAAAGCATTTTTTTTCACGTGCAGATCCGGCAGCCAGTAGCTCTTCAAACTTTACATTTGTTTTAATATGTTCACTACTCGCCTTTATTACTGAAGCATTACCTATGACAGAAATACACAGCAGGGTTTCTGCCAGTGCATTGCAAGCCCAGCAGGGATTTTTTTTTTAAATGTATTTTGAAGATGTTTTTTAAACTACAGTTGACCAAACAGTCAGTAACACAAGATACTTCCTTTGTGACATTTAGGGATAATGTCAAGGAGGATAGATAGAAGCCAAAAAACGTTCTGCCTGGGCCACATTGCCTACCTCTACCTTTTCGTGACGGCTGCCTCACTGAACTGCTGCGGCTCGCACGCATTTGTGGTGTTCACACAGACTGCTATGCTGCTGCAAGCCCTGTCTTCCTACATGGAGTTTATCTTGAGTTAAAAAAAATGATTATATATATACATATATTTTTTTTTTTTACCATGTCTGTGACATATTCTACAGATACAAACATTGAACCTGTAATGAAAAGTGTAATGTTGCTGGTATGATGTCAATATAACTTTCAACAGATCATTTTCACTGTCACGCAAAAATCCATAAAGTTTTTACCGGCCCCATTTGTGTCTTTACCGGCCCTCTTTGTGTGCCTGTTATTCAGGGTGGGCACAACAGGCACACATACAGTACATAATTGCCTATATTTAGTATGTATGCACACCCACGTGCGTGCGCCTATAATTGCCATGGGGCCCTAGATATATATATATATATAAATAATTGACCTTGATACCTTAATACTGCATGAAACAGCCAAAATTGTTGGACTGGCTTTCTAAGTATGTTAGGAAAGAGAAAAGAAAGGAAACCATCTACCGAAAATGCTTCATATGCACTGGCTGCCACTTCTTTCTCTTGGTCTGTCATTCCAGGGGATGATGAGTTGTCATGCTTTGCCTCATTTTGTTCTGATAAAAATGAAAGAGAGAGAAAAAAGTCAAACAAGGCTGAAAGAGCAATGGGGATTAGCAGAGTTGACAACCTGTGCTGACTGAAGCTACACTCACCGGCCACTTTATAAGCTACATCTTTTTAATACACAGTAGGGTCCGTCTTTGCTGGCAGAACAGCCAGAATTCATCAAGACATGTATTCAACAAGGTGCTGGAAACATTCATTAGAGATTCTGGTAGTATTTCATAGTTGCTGCAGATTGGTCAGCTGCAAAGTCATGCTGAGAATCTCCCATTCCACCACATTGCAAAGGCGCTCCATTGGAATGAGATCTGATCATTGGGGAGGCTATTGACATACACTGTATTGTCATCATCATTGTCATGTTAGTGGAAGCAGCCTGAGATGACGTGTGCTTTGTGACTTGGTGTTAGCCATTAGAAGGCAAGGTACACTGTGGCCATAAAGAGATGCACATGGTCAGCAATAATACTCAGCAATAATACTCAGGTAGGCTGTGGTATTTAAACAGTGCAATTATATTCCACTGATGGAGCTGGTGCACATTGTGATGTGATGATCATCATACAGTGAGAAGATAAAAGTGTGTCAACCGTCACAGATCTTGCCATGCCGTTTGTACTGTGCTACTTCTTGCTTTAATATCTTTTGTGTAAGACCAGTGTGGGCAATGATGTAAATTGATTGGTATTAAGGGGACTATTAAGTTTGGTCCTATTTTGGTTTTTATTAGAGTGCTGAGGGAAACTTGATCGAAGATGGTCACCCTTTCTCCAGAACATGCAGAAAGAAAAACGCACCGAAAGGGGGCAACAGTTCGAATCTGATGAGTCATCTTTGTGACCATCCCACCCTATGCGAATACACAGGGTAAGCTAACTTTTAGCTCAATGCATGATGTGGGGACTTCAGAATGTGGGAATATTTGCTGATTTCTCAGTGTAACTTGCAAATATCAGTAATGTAAACTGAACCTAGACTAGTAAAAACACTACACGTTGTTCTGCTGCTGTATGTGTTGTGTGTCTGCAATCTATGTTTACAGAAAGTACTGGCTATGTTATTATTTGAATGTTTTGTGAATGAATGAATTGTGATTACATTGTGACATTTTCATAGTGTTTCATCTCAGACCAGGTGATATTTTTTTATGAGCCTGCGCCCACTGTAGCCTCAATTTCCTGTTCTCACCTGACAGGGATGGACCCCTCAGGAGACTGAGGGGTGATTTGGCATGCTCTGCTATTGTTGTCAATTTCAACAAATATAGGCAGTATTCTCACAGTCACATGACTTTTTCTGTATTCAGCACAAGTTCAGCTACAACAATATCTAAGTAGTATGTACGTACTTGCCCACAGAACCGCCGCTGACTGGATATGGTTTTGCACCATTCTCTGTAAACCCTGAAACTGTGTAAAAATCCCAGGAGGTCGGCAGTTTGTGAGATACCCAACCATTCCAGGTCAGAGTCACTCACATCACATTTCTTCCCCAACTGATGTTTGCAGGCTTTTATGCGTTGACTCGCCACCACACGATGGGCTGGTTAGATGTTTGGATTAACGCACAAGTGTACAGGTGTTACGAATAAAGTGGCCACTGAGTGTACACGAGAACCTCATTCAAAAACCCCTCTTCAATTCAGAATGCATTAAATCCATCTAAAATCTATTTAGCGGAGTAACGTTATCATCTCAATCGGAGAACTGGTTCACCCGGTTAATGTTAACTGATGGCACTAGTGCGTTGGCTTACATATTCCTACTGCTCGGTGGATTATTACACCCAAAAAAAAAGCTCAGGACGTCAACGCCAGAAGTCCTCCAGCATGTTGGGGTCTTCTATATTTTGCTAGTGAGGGAGACACTTAGATGCGACATTTCTGAATAAAGTTGTCGTGAACGTGTCTTCAGGCAACATGCATTTCAGCTAGGCTAACGCTAACTGGGACAGGCGTTCTGAGAGGGTTTACCCGGGTGGGTAGGCTACAGAGAACAGCACAACTTAATCATCAGCTGAGAGTGACACGACTGATTCCCTTCAAAGTACAGTAATAGTTATTCGTTTAGCAATGTGCATTAAAAACGCATCTTTTGAATTGACCATAACTAGCTACCCAGCTAGCGTTAGCTGACACACTCACCTGTACTTTCTGCCATTTCTGGAGCCTTTTCAGGTACAGTTAGAAATCTTATATTTGTAGTTATTATTAGCTTGGATGAGATTCCGTTTACTGGCGGAGAAAACGTTAAAATTAGACGTGAATACTTAGTCTCCAATGTTTCACACACAAGACGGCTAGCTGGAGTCTGTGTGGTCCGCTCTAAACAGATTCTTCTTTGCTGTTTGATGACAGTTTGCATCCAACGCGCTATAACGCAACACCGCCCCCTCCTGATATGGACGCGTCAGGAGAACAGAGGCTTTGGTTATATGAAAAGAGGATTTTGCATCATGAATGCCACTTCTTTAACACATGCACATTTCCTGTAATGCAAACAGTACCTTAAATGATTATTTACTGTCAGCTCCCATAGTTGTAAAGGGACCTTTGTATCATAATAAAGTATAGCTTTAAGATGTGTTTGGACCAGACAAGTGGATATGAATTGCACTGGGGTCAATGTTTATAATGTTTACAAATCAGAATACATTTTGAATAGTTTTCTTCTGTAGCTATGTTGGGTTTGACATTTAAAGAATTAAAAACATGAATCTAGCTTTTCTAATAATTATTATTTTTCATATAGCAGTTGTCTGTCTGATAATGCCCAACCACCCTGTAACAAAGGGTTATTTTCATTATTGATCTTTTCCAATAATTGATAAATTGAACAGTTCACTGTTCAATGTTCATCATAATCTAGCTATACTGAGTAATAACAGTGGCTCAGTGTGGAGGACAGAATGCAAATCACAAACCATATCCAAACATGTCATCCACAGACAGATTTCCTCTAAAAAGGTATGTTCATAATACATTTAAGTTGTGTAGTTTAACCTCTTTGGGCATCATGTCTGTCCAAAATAAGTGATAATGTCAAAATAATGAAGTGTTTGAGTATCAAACACTCATTTCCTGCATTGTGGTGAATTTCTATGCACCAGTTTGTGCCTATTCTGCATCAGGTTATGGTGGAAATGTCCTTATTTATGTAAAGGAAAACACAAAATTCAGGTGCCAGGTGATAATTGAAAATATAATGGACTATAAAGCAGTGAGGCTTTTCTCCTGTAAATCAGATTGATTTACTCTTCTGTGTCTTTTATTTGGGGAAGTAACCTGTTTAAATGTTTACGTGTCTCTGTAAGTTCAAACACACATAATAACACACTGAGGTCAGCACACTGAGCCTGGTGTGTCCTGCTGCTTAGCAACACGCGTTCAGCAGCGGGTGTAACTATGTACCCATAAATAAACCCTGGAGAGTAGAGTTACTGACACCGTGCTAGTGGTTTGAAGGGTGGTGTGTGTGTGTGTGTGTGTGTGTGTGTGTGTGAGAGAGAGAGAGTGGTGACGACAAACACACTTTTGGGTGGAAGTGAAAGTGTGGCTCTGTCTCACAGCAGTCAGAGATGGATAAGTTTAAGACGGTTCTGAACATCGCCAACAAACAGACCAACCTGGGTTTCGGGCTGGTTGCCCTGTTGACAGCAGGGGGGGAGCAGATCTTCTCCTCAGCGGTGTTTAAGTGTCCCTGCAATGAGCTGAACTTCCTGTACGGCATGGTGTTCCTGCTGGTGCCCGCTCTGGCCCTGCTGCTGCTGGGTTACATCCTGAGTAAGAAGACATGGAAGCTGTTGACGGGTCTGTGCCAGCGCAGGGCCAAGTTGTGCCGCTGGAGGAGGCTGGCCGCCGCCGCCACGGTCCTCCTCCAGATCAGCACCACCGCGCTGGTGGCGCCTTCCAGCTGGATTGCTGTGGCTCTGCTCAACGGGAACTACTATGAGTGTGCGATGACCGGGACCAATCTGAGCGCTTTCAACAAGCATCTGTGTGGAGAAAAGAGCTCTCCGGTCCAGTGTCAGGAGGACCTATACAGGTTCCCCTGTGGGAGAGGCAGCAGTGTGCCGCAGGCTGACAGGGAGGATGTCCTCCTCTCCCTCAGGGCTCAGTCTCAGGTCAGTGCTCATGTGCTCAAGCTGCTGCTGTGCCCTTACACACTGCTCTTCCAACAGGTGCAGCTTATCTTATCAGATTCATGTTAACAAACTATGGTGTTAAAATGCTTCAACCTTCAGATGAATTCGGTTTAGCAGAGTGGTAAACTTTTACGTGGATGTAATGATGAGAATATTATACTGTAATATATAATACTCAGACATATATATAATACTACCTTCAGGACAAAGAGCCTTCACAGGCCAGCACTTGACAGGGTGGACTAGATCAAAGGAAAAAACCTCAGGAAGTGTCTAAAAACTCTGGCTGTGTTAAGAGTTGACAGCATCACCTCTGTGCCATCATTCATGACAGATGTGTGAGTTTGAGCAGTCATATAATGACCTGGCGGGGAGACACATTACTGGCTTTACAGGTGAACATAAATATGGAGCAAATCTCCTTTGAGCTTTTTTTTTGCACTCAACAAAACCTGCTAGTTACATAAAGGAATATGGCAGATGTTGTGTGAGTTTCACATCTATCCTTTAGTGAGTTCAAAAGGACAGACATAGTTCTGTCAGATGTAGTTCACTACTATAGCATCTTGCACAGATATGTGGAGAACTTCCAGGATACCGACAATGGGATGAAATTTGCGCAGAGAAAAAACCCTTGAATCCCTGAATTCCAGGGCAAATTTCAATGTTCAGGTTCATTCATTTTATTGATTTGACATGTGTTTGTATATGTTTTATTAACTTTTGCAATGTGTTAACCTTCAAAGTCTGTCCCCTTTCTTTTTGTGCACAAAAGTCACGTTTCAAATTCAGAACTGAAAAATCACTTAGTGTAGTCAGGGAAATTCACCCCAATGGACACTCATCACTCACACGCTAACATATCCTTACAGTCCTTCAGTGTGGAAATTTAGGACGTTTTTTATAACATCTTGCTGTCAGTTGTTATCATTAACATGCAAAGTAATATAAAACATTGTTATTCTATCCTTTAATTTTCCTTTTATTTCACTTATGAATGTGTGAGAAATTTTGAACTGATTTTAACATCTCTTAATCCTGATATTAAATCCATTCTGTGTATCAATGGTGACCACAGATTGGGGGTTGGCTGCTTATTGCTTCAGTCATGTTGTCCAACCTGCTGCTGACCTGTGTAGCTCGGTGCACCTCCCCCATCAGCTACTTGCAGCTCAAGTTCTGGAGGGCTTACGCTCAGGAGGAGAGCAGCATGATTGATTCATACACCGAGAAGCACGCCAAAGCGCTTGCCGAGAGGAACCTGAAGAGCTTCTTCAACCAGACACCGCCTGAAAACATCATCAGTCCCTCCAACAAGGACTGGGAGAGGGTCTCCTCCCTCTACAAGTTCAGCACCAAAGACCACTACTATAGCACCTTGCACAGATATGTGGAGAACTTCCAGGATACCGACAATGGGATGATGAGGATGGCTTCAGTCAAGTCAAGTGAGCCTGCTGACGACAACCCTGCTGTTCTTCATTTTGTAGATGATGGCAGGATTACGCTTTGAGGAGGTATTTCAGCGTCAAATGATTGTTTGTGTAAGGGTTACCAGTTTTCTGATATATGGATTATACTGATAACAGCAGTGAACTGCACAAGTCAAGTCAAGTCAATATTATTTGTATAGCCTCAAATCATAACAAAAGTTATCTCAAAACACTTTTTACATAGAGTAGGTCTAGACCATACTCTTTAAAATATTATTTACAGAGACCCATCAGTTCCCACCATGAGCAGCACTTGGCGACAGTGGCGTGGAAAAACTCCCTTAACAGGTAGAAATCTGGAGCAGAACCGGGCTCTGGGTGGGCGGCCATCTGCATCGACCCAGTTGGGTTGAAATGGGAAGAGAGAGGGGGAGAGGGGAGACAGAGCCAGTGCAGGTCTGGCTCTGACGGATTGTGAGAGATGAAAGACTTGGATGGAGGCTGCCATAGAGTTTTGCTTTTCACATTTTGCTCTTAAAGGAGAATTAATTAGTTTAAGTATCACCGCTTACACCACTGATATTGCAGATGAAAGAAAGAAAATACAAACTAAATTCAATCCAAAATGCTTTCAGATTCCAATTAAACACTCAAACCATGACCAGAACCACTTTATGTCTGCTTAATGAGTAACAGGACTGAAGTGTAACACACATTAGCAGCATCCTGTAGCATCAAATCAAATCACATGAAACAGTTGCTGCCCATAGAACACACTGCTCAGGGCCGTAGCCAGGGTTTATATGTTAGTGAGGTCCAGAATTTTTTCCTTAAATGGAGCTTATTTACTGCATTTCTAAACATTGGGGGGGACACATATGGAGTCTGGGGGTCCTATGCCAGCAGATTTTGAGTGTCAAACTCTTAATTTCCTGCATCGTGGTGAATTTCTATGCACCAGTTTGTGCCTTTTCTGCATCAGGTTATGGTGGAAATGTCCTTATTTATGTAAAGGAAAACACAAAATTCAGGCGCCAGGTTACAATTGAAAACATACTGGAATATAAAGCATTCTGTACTGCTTTCAAATATTCATTCTCCTGTAAATCAACTTTTCACATTTAATTCTATATCTGTAGCTCTCCTATGCCAGTATGTATTGTGACTATGTAGTGATTGTACTGCATTACTGGAATGACTTTAGTGTCATTTTGTGCACTTGGAATTACTTTCTGCAAAAATTGCCTTGTTGCATCTATGAATTGCTTTCTAACGGTTTGTCAAAATAAAAGTCTTCTGCTACTACATATTTTTAATGGGAGAGACAAATGCAAGTGTTCTAAATACTGATGGGACCTGTCTCCTGCGTCTCCCCCGAAAACCTACACCTAGATAGCTTAGATTAAAAAAGAAATAGATTTAGGTCCCAATCTCTGTGACCTTTTAGCTGGCTATGGCCATGCAGACACTAAAAATTAGTGAAGGTACGATATATGGGTAGCCAAGGTGTGTTGATCGGGAGTGAACAATAAAATCACTGCCTTTCTGAAGAGCTGATCTGTGTCAAAGATAAGAAATAGGAGGCGTATGCCCAAGATGCTTCTGGTCAGGCTGTTCTGTTTCACACCAATCTCAGACTATCCGATCAGATCCTATACATTTACTGAAATAAAATATACATTTCTCACCAGTTAGAAATGTTATCAAAATCCATTTTAATGCAGAAACCATCTTAAAATATTGCATTTTTCACTGAGAATAAAAGGAATGTCCACCATTTCATGTGACGTGACACGCCATCTGTGGACGTCTCTTGTGGGATTGCGTATTAAAAAATTGTAATCACTTACAAGATATCAAAGGAGCGGGATAGGTTATGCTGGTGTGTGGGCATACATAGAAAACAATGCTCCATGAGGCTGTGGTTAGGAACAACTGTGCTTTGAGCTACATGCTAATGACAGCATATTAGCATGCTCACTATGACATTGTTAACAAGCTGATGTAGGCTATAGCAATGGACAAATTGAAATTCTGGAATTCTGACCTGATGATGTCGGTAGATGAAAAAGTTAAGAGATCACCAACTTTAAAACAATTTATCCTTAGAGGAGGCTAAAACCAGAAAACTGAAACCTGGAAGGTGGCCAGGTTGATAAATAAGAACATATCACATCAAATCTTAATAAGGACACCCAGTGGGTGAAGACAACCTCTGAAAAATGTTTTAATGAAAAAAGATACAAAGGATCGCACAAAAGAGCAGCTGACTGAAAGCAGTTCAGTGATATTATGCAAACATGAGCAACAGCAACAGTGAGGCCGAGTTATAAATCAGAGGTTCATATGAGCCTTATGTGCACCAGATTACTTCTTCTTATGTGCTTAAACAGGAAATGTATCATCTTTGCCACTTGACCGCTTCCTGTGCACTACTGGTAGACTGCACACACATATACACATTCAGCATATGACCATCAGTGATTGATAAATTAATGTATTTATTTTAAATATGTGATAATATTCATACAAAAGGCAAACTCCTGAATCTATTGATGGTGTTAGTACCAGCAGATAATGATGATGTGTTGAGGATGTTTCCCCACTTCCTGTATAATGCACTCAGAGTGTTTTAGTAGTTGGTCTTGTGGGAATGGAACAGAAAAACCACAAAGACAACGTGATCACTTCCTCACTCCACCCTCTGCTGCAGATGCTGACTGTGCTGCCTCTGTAACAATGGTATGTTTCAACAGAACGAATGAATGCTCTTGTTCTGCATGGTTTCTTGTATGTATGTTTCTCCTCTTTGCACGTTTTGTCGATTTCAGATAAAAATGGTTGTTTTTATCCCTGTTGAATGCAAGCAGCTGACGTGCAGAATTGAGACTTTTTTGTTGCGTATGGTGAGTGCATGTAAAGAGGAATAAATCAAGTCGTCATCCTTCCCATTTCATATAAATGAATGACTTCTTCACAAAAAGGTGAATAAAGAAGATTTATGAATTATGATTTTACAGAATTATGACAGTGTTTCAGTTCCTTTGGTTTTGTTTGTTTGTTTGTTTCTGCCAGCATGATATTGTTTCAGGCCACATTCCTAGTCACCTCACTGTCAAAGGACACAGACAGGCAATCATAAAAACTATAAAGTTCGAGTTGGAGAAGGAAGCATTCAAAGAGGGATGTAAATGTGAATAGAGAACGGGAAGTGGAGGGAAGTTGTAACTTTCTACCTCTGAGACAGTACCTATTAGTTGTTACCTATTAGTTCTATAAGCAACAGCGCAGCAGGGGCTTCCCTTTGGAGAAGGAGTATGGTGAGTAAAGAGGCGGGAGTGAGGGAGCAGCAGACTGGCTGAAGGAGGAGCCTGAAGAGAAGACAGCCAGCCAAAGGGAGGGGCACAGACAGGCTTGGCAGATGTGTTTTGTCTTCAGCAGACAGGGAACGACTGCAGGCTGCAAAGACATTCAGCTTTTTCACTTTTCACACTCAGTCGTGGTTTTTCATTTTGGTTAATGCGTGCAGTGTGTCCGAAACCTCCCCACTGACACCATGGATAACTTCCAGACCGTCCTGCGTTTCTTCATGAACCAGAAATCCACCATTGGCTACAGTTTCATGGCTCTCCTGACTATAGGCGGGGAGCGAGTCTTCTCCATGGTTTCATTTCAGTGCCCATGCAACCACGATCAGAACTTTGCCTACGGGCTTACGTTCCTGCTGGGCCCGGCTGCGGTGCTGCTGGTCTTTGGACTGTTCTTCAGCAGCAGGTTGTGGAGACTCTACACTGGCTGCTGCCTCAATCCCATGAAGCTTTGCCCCCGCGGAAACTGCTTGAACTGCCTCAGGGTGTTCATGAGCATCTTCACTGGGGCTTGTGTGGCTCCTGTGATGTGGCTCTCTGTGGCCCTGCTCAACGGGACCTTTTATGAGTGTGCGGTCAGTGGTCTCGACGACAACCTGGTGGTGGATCTGTTCTGTAAAAACAAGACCTTGAAATGCCGGGAGGAGCTGGCCCGAGTGCCCTGTGACCGGTCCAAACTATCCATTGATGAGCGCATGGAGCTGCTGCTAATGTTAAGAGCCCAGTCACAGGTAAGAGACACACACCTGGGTCTGTTAGTCTACTCATAGGGAGTCCAACTCATGAATAAAATCAAAGCAGTTGGAAAATGTCTTCTGTGGCTGTGGAGGAGCTTTGTCAAATCTTGGCAAATAACCCTGATGATGTCATAAGGGGTTATCTCAGCTTGGATTTGGAAACTACAAATTTATAACACAAAAAGTTACAAATTGGAAGTAGGAAATGTAGTATCTGGTGTTTTTGGAGTTCAATCCATACTAGGAACTAAAAGCCAGGATAGGTCGGCCTCTGATGCTTCAATCTTGACTATTTGTTTTGTAGTCTCTCTCTTATGAGTCTCCTAACTTTATGGGATTGCAATACTAATTTGCCGGAGTAGCCCTTTAAGTAGATAAACTCATGTGAATATGATTTTCAGTTCTGATTTGGGATGGTTTCATATGTGGTTCTAAATCCAGTCTATATCTGAAATGTGGTAAAGCGACTTCTGAACTGTGACATGAGTCAGATGGAGGTCAGCTGTATTGGATCTGTTAAGTGGAGGGACAGAAAGACATAATTATTTGAATGCTGCTTGAATGCCACAAATCCAGTGGATTCCTGAAGTCTGTAAAAGAGACAGTGGGGTTCTGCAGTGGTTTAGTATTGCACTTCCATAAAGTTCGGGGACAAGAGATGGATGAAGCAGCAGAGGCTAAAATATCCTGGATTTTAGTCCCTAGTATGAGTCAAGCTCCTAAAACACAGGATCTTTGGGTGTGGTGGCCTGGAGGTTTGGTAGTCCCCTTGATATGTCAACTATCTACTGTCCACCTAATTAATGATGAATGATAATTAATAGTGATGACATGTTTACACTTGACTTAATGCACTTCTAGCTGCATTTTGTGCATACAAATGAAGTCTGTCATTATTAACTTATTATTACCAGTTACTACAGATATATAGGTCTGAAGGTGATGTACACTTTAATATAGAATATAGAGAGTTGATTTCCCTCTGACTTTGCAAAGTCACAGATGCAGTTAAAAGCTCCAGAGAAAAAGCTAATACCTTGATTTCAGATTATTTTGTCAAATTATTGTCAGCGCTTTTTCCCCCTCATAAAATCCTGGAAAAACATTTAAAATAACTGTTTTTTGGGATTGTTTTTTAAGGAATTGTCAAATATTAAAGCTGCAGTTGGCTAGCCTGGCATTGCCTGTCTTATTCGCAAATGCGTATTTGAATGGCGCTCGTCTCTGTCAGTCATTGTATTAAACCCGCCACATACTAGATAAACACTTGTGATTGGTTATCCTGATAAATCGGCAGAGAAATCAGTTTGAATGGGAGAGGGGTCAGACATATCTGCCAGAACAAATGAAACATGAGCTCGCAGAATTGTCTGGTTCCCAGGCTAGCAGTTGGCAAAATTATTTCATTCTAATTTTGGTTAGAATAATGAATTTTGACAATTGCATTTCACTAAAATGTAATTGAGGGGTTCCTTTAAAATAATGTGTGTCTGTGAGTGCTAACCTCTTTATATTTTGTTTTTTTAAAAACTTGAATCCAACATCCACTGAGTTAGCTAGTATTTAACTAGCCAATCACAGCGACTGTACGAACAAGGGTCCTCCGGGTGTTAGGGGTCTTGTTCCTCCCCTGTCTCTTACTCTCTGCCACGCCAGGTGCCATGCAGAGTTTGTGTGATATCTTCTAATACTTTCTTTGCCTAAAATGGCCTATAGCACAAAATAAGTAAAAAAAGGAAGACCTTGAAGAAGCCTGTTGCTTTCGTTTCTTTCTTCATTTTTCGGGAGGCAGAACGAGAAGGTTGTCCACTGTTGTAACTAACTAGCAAACTAGCATCTGTTCATCTTGGCTAGTCACTAGCTAGTTGGTTACTTAGCCAGCAATTAGCTAACTGCGGGGGGGGGGGGGGATTTACATTGTGTATGTTCAAACTGCAGACTGCAGCATTAATCTAATGAACACCTACTGGCAGGTTGAGTGTTGAAAAGTGTTACTACCAGCCTTAAAGCACCATATTCAGTACAGGGGATGTCAAAAGCCAACTATTTACTTTAACATGTACTGTACTTCTCTAGTGGGATTTCATAGTGTTGAGTGAGCATCAGTTCATATCATTCATGTGTGTCTGAAGATCCTGGGCTGGTGTATCATCATTATCGCCGCCATTGTGGGCCTCCTGGGTACCTGCTACACAAACTGTCGCTCCAAAGTCAGCTTCCTGCAGCTCACATTCTGGAAACGCTATGTGGAGCAAGAGAAAGAGCGCTTTGATGCCTTTGCTGTGGAATATGCCACCAAGCTGGCCGAGAGAAACCTGCAGAGCTTCTTTGAGAACAAGGACCCAGAGCCATTCCCATTCCCCAACCACAGAGCATGGGAGGAGATCTCTGCACACTACACCTTTTCAAGGAGCGAGCAGTGTTACAGCACCCTGCAGCGTTACGTGGAGGGGACAGACAGGGACTTCACACCAGAGGAGAGACCTGTCATGGACTTACATCATGGAATAGAGATGAGCTAGAGGAGGAGGATGTGGTCTGTTTGCCATTTTATTGGTAAATAAAAAACAGACACTCAAGGAACAGTCAAGCTGTGGTGAGACTATCACTGTTGGTATTTAACTCTAAGTCTATTGTATGTGCAAGTGTGACTCAGGAGAGGCTGTCCCAGGCTTCCCCCACACTGACACAGCTTTCCTTTCAGTATGTTACTCCAAGGAATGTGACTACTGGGAGCTGCAATGGTACAACCTCCTCTAACCACACGAAATAATAAAGGCATAACCACTATTTTATACACAAAAATTCTCCCTACCGCTATAACACTGCATGTATTTGAGTCATTCTATTACTGCACTAACACTGCTTTTGAAATTTCGTTTTACTTTGGATTTGCAAAGTAACTTATCAACTAGGTTACAGTAACTGAAGATATACTCATACATATATGCATAACACGCAAAGAATACGCCAGAGTTATTCTAACTTAAAGCTCATTAATCGTTATGTAGGACAGCATCAAACGAAACAACAATCAAGAAATATTCAAAAGGAACTAGTCGACCAAATGTACAGGTTCATTCACAGGTGCCTGAACAATAAATGAAAAACTGGATATATTCCAGAGGATTCCATGTAGACAGCACACTAACAACTAACCTACAGTACATGATAAGACCTCTTTGCTGTGTTAATTGTAATTGTAATTAAATACACACAGACAGCCACAGAGAGACATTTAACCACCAGGAAGAGACAGCGAGAGGTGTATCTGACTCACGTCAAAGTCTCAAAGCTTTTCTCTCATGGAAATTAAATATTTATGTCATATAATGTCCCACTGCATTTGTTCCTGTGATGTTTTTTTTCTTTGTGTGTTGACAGAACTCTGGCTAACTAGTCATACAAAAGCTTCGCAGCTGAAGTCATTAGCAGCACTGACAAACGGGCCAACTCTCCTGGTCATTTCAGGATGTAAACTTCCTGTTGTTGTGTGTTGTTGGGCCAGAGTCAAGTCAAGTCAATTTTATTTGTATAGCGCCAAATCATAACAAAAGTTATCTCAAGACGCTTTTCACATAGAATACGTCTAGACCATACTCTTTAAAATATTATTTACAGAGACCCAACAGTTCCCACCATGAGCAGCACTTGGTGACAGTGGCGAGGAAAAACTCCCTTTTAACAGGTAGAAACCTCGAGCAGAACCAGGCTCTGGGTGGGCGGCCATCTGCATCGACCGAGTTGGGTTGAAAGGGGAGGAGAGAGGGGGAGAGGGGAGACAGAACAGGAGGAGAGACAACAAATCAGACTAATAATAATAACAACTGCAGCAGTGAGTGTGGAGCAGGAACATGGGGGCAGTAGAGTTAGTAACCTGTATTAGTGGGATAAGAATGCATATGGATAGAGAGGGAGAGGAGGAGAGACAAGCTCAGTGCATCATGGGAATTCCCCTGGCAGTCTGCCTATAGCAGCGTAACTAAGGGATGGTTCAGGACTCACCTGAGCAAGCCCTAACTACGGCCGGCTTCAAGGTTCACTTCAGAGTTTCTTTTTCAGTGACTTGTCCATTCACAGATATGACAGTGATATGACAGTAACTGCATCTGGCTGTTTGATAGTATAAGGCTGGTTGCTACAGGGAAATGTAATTACCCTCCTGACAGATGTGCATTCTTTCAGCATCCCATCCTGTCAGATCCATAGGAAAGAAATGTGAGTGTGATGTGAGTGTAAGCCATGTAATTATAGAAACACTGTGCAGTTTTCATGAAAAGGTTTTATTTACATCCAGCATTTGTATGTCCTTAAAGTTAACATTCTTACAGATTTCATTATGTCAAACTCCTTACCAGGGGTTAAAACAAGCTTGGACTAGCCTCACAAAGGCTAGACTAGACCTGTTAATGAGCAGTGCAGCCACTTCCCTCAGCTTTTCTATGGGAACTGTGCCCATGCAGGGGATGAGACTAGGCAGCAGTTGTAACTTATAACAACACTATAACATAACATAAGTGGGGAATGAGAAACGTAATACTCATTTTTAATCTTTTAAGCGCTGTATTGTTGGTGTCCAAAATACAGCAATTTTCCAGCAAAAGGCACAGAATAAGCAGACTGTTATCTTGCAAACAAGGATGTTAACAATTGGTGTCAAAAACTATTCCGAAATATTTTCTTTGCAGCTGTTTTATGGGGAAGGAAATGTATTCACTGTGTTTGTTAAGCCTCAAGGATACACACAATGTGTACACTAAATATAAACACAAGTCATAAGTGTACCTTAGAGAGAAATATATTTACTGTAAACAGTTTCTTGTCAGTGTGATGAATAATAAACCTGATGTCAGCTTTAGATCGTGCTTCTCATTTCACCTTTAGGTGCTAATGCTCAATCTGTATTTCCGAGTGGGCTGATGAAGACAATAGAGTGCCATACCCTGCTACAGGCCACTGGTCTGCTTTCAATTATGATGATTAATAGACAAATAGCAACCTGAATAATCCAGGGGGTGGTGGAATCTGCAGCACAAAACCAGGATGGAGCTGCCATTCGTGGAAGACCTGTACACCCAGCGGTGCAGGAACAAGGATAATCACGTCTGGCAGACGGTCCCGCACCACCAGGCTCAGGGACAGCTTCGTCCATAAGACTGCTGAACTCTTTGAGCTCATGAGGTGGCCACTCTGGCACTTTACTCTCACACCCTGATAAATGGATGAAACGTTACCTTTATATTACTTACTCTTTACTACCTGTTTACACCTCTGTGTATATATGCAAAGTATTTAATACTACCTGTTTATATCCGCACACAGACACATATTTACTAAAAGCCCTCTAAGAATCACAGTTTTAGGCACAGTTTTTAACACATTACCTGTCTGTTTACATTTTGGTTTATCATTTTGAAATTACTGTACGCCTGTCTGTCAAAATATTATTATTATTATTATACTATATTTTATATATGTTATATTTTATTCCTATATTTGAGCTTCTGCATTGTTTTATGTCTTTATGTCTTATATTCTCATTTTTACTTGCGTGATTTACTTTTTATACATATTCTATGAGCACTGGGGGAGAGAGCCTGAGATTTTAAAAAGTCCTTGCAAACACATGACAATAAAGAACTTGAACTTTCCTGACGAAAAAGTGTGTTATCTACACATGTAGCCCCGTAATCCAGCAGACGAAGAAGAAATGAAGAAAGGACTATGAAACAAGTATTGTTGCCTGATGGACTGATTCCCCAGAACTAAAGTAAGTACAATTTCAAATAAGTCTATCTCCAGTGTGTAAAACATATTTCTAAATCAAAACAACAAAGCAGGCATTGTGAATCCATGAATCAGTATATTTTTTTTACAATTGGGAAATTCTGGCAAATAATGTATTCATAGCAATCCATACATGACAACAGGAAAATAACAAAGTTAAAAGTTACATTTGTGATAACATCAACTCCATCAACTGAGAGTGTGTTCAGAAACTAAGCTATGACTCTTTAAAGGAACAATCCGTTCAGTCACTGCATTGAGAATGTGATGAGGCATTCAGCAGCTGAGGGGTGTGATGAAGAGGTCCTTTAAATGTACACAAAGTCCTTGACAATTAGCTAATGTGAGTACATTTACTCTACATAGTAAATCATTCATCATGTATAACATAAATAAAACTATTGCAATTTGATAAAATGGAAAATTGAATAATTATAATACAACAAACAAAAACGTTTTAGAAAGGCAGATAAACTCCGTGCAGACATCACCTGGAGCCCAGCATGTTCAGACTGTGTGGTTCAGACTGGCATTTTTCTCAGTTATTTTATTGTGACGGTCTTCTTTACTTAAACCACTCTGTTTCTCTCCAGACATAATGTACCAATAACTCCTGGAGAATACTGTATTGTTTTTTTATATGATCTGGTCCAATCTGGAATTTGTATGTTATTCAGAAGTTGGGATAGTACATTACCATCTGATCTTATGACTCTGGTAGGTTGTGTTCCTGATACCAAGAGAAATAACTATGGAATACAAACTGTATCTCAAAACAACATTGTTTATGTTACTTTTGCAATATCATTTTGTGAATTGTTGGAATAGGGCAGATATAAATTGAAATGTGAAGTGTGAACAATAGGCCAAATCTTTTTCAGATACGTTTATTTTAAACTGATTCATCACTTTTATCTCAATAAATTGTTTACTTCGAACTGTTGCCTGAAACAGTTTCTCATTTATTTTGGACATGCATATTTACTCATAAACTTTATTTACTTTATTACTTTCATTAAAAAATAAGTTAGTTAGTTAAAGGATACTCTGTTTGAGATAACATTTCAAGTGCCTATGTGCGTGTGATTGTGTATTCCCCTCAGACAGAGACCACAGTGAGGTGTGTGAAGATGCTAAAGAGTACAAGAGAGATGGTGATGACACAACCTAGTTGTGCAAGCGGCGGAGGTCGGCAAGACACCGGTAATTGAAATAAAACAGAGTATAATTGGCCAGCGAATCTCTCTTTTCACTGTTTAAGCAGGAATTCTGTTCTAACATATGGCCTTTATGATCAGCTAGGAGTGGACCAAGGAGGAAATGTTCAACCCTATGTTCAAGACAAACTGTCAGAGTACAGGTTTAGCTAAGACAAGCCACCATATCTGAACACAAAGTCGACAACGGTACTTAAAAAAGATTTTCATATTATTTAATTTATTATTTTATTATTTTAATTTTTGTGTATAAGGACAAATCTTAACCTACGTTAATATGACACTTATGTCCTTTCAAATGGCCAATAGGACAGTCATGATGTATGCCTGTTGGAGTCAAGCTCCATTAAGATCGTATCCAGCAGTAATACACTGTAAAGTAGATAGCTCTGTTATAGCCATGGATGTATAAAGAGAACTGGATACAGTGTTGGAGGCCGGGCCTCGTTCATTCCTATGGAAGTTGCTCAGTGGCACATGAAGCAAACATCCGGGTATTCAGAATGCGGAAGTTTACAGATTTTCCCGCTCTGTTGGGCCCATAGAGCATGCACACTAGCGTTTCCGTAAGCCCCGCCTCCCAGCCGCTCGGTCCTGGGCTCGTTCACATGAATGGCGGAATAAAGTAACTCTGGATTCAGCTGTGAACTTTACTACTTTTAGGACCTGATGATTTAAATAAGAGCTATTAAAGTCTTAGAACTGGGTAGTTGATGTACCTCAAAAAAATGTATCCACTGAGTTACAGACGTCTCTTTCTCAATGTTAGTCAATGGGAAAAAGTCTTTTTGGGGCCAATGGCATCACGTGATGGACCCGGAAGTTGTAATTCCACCATTTGGCCGCTATGTCAAATTGGCTTCAAAGTGTGGCACACTTCCTGGGGGCTTGGTTATAGCTCATGTTTAGTATTTGGTTGCATTACTTCCTGTTGTGTGTGACCAATCAACATCAAAAGACTCTTGATATGTGCTTTTCAGCTGCTTTTACAAATTATTCTACAACCTCTCTGCTTTTGAATGTATCTCTATGAGAATTGAGTGAGGGTATTAGATTCAGCTGTAAATTACTGGTACAGTATGGAACACACAGTTAGCTAAATGGTTGTAAGTCACGAAGGGTCTGAGTTACCAAATAAGCCTTGAACCGTCACTAGCTACCAGATATGCGGTAAATGTGGATGAATCAAATTAAGGCTTGTTGACTCATTTTCCCATTTAACCGTATAGGAAAGTTTCTCAAGAGAAGAAATAGTATAGAAATAAATTGATCCATTTTACTTTTAAACTAGTAACTAAAACTGAACATAATAACCTTCATGAGGTTGGGACTTATTACAGGACTGCTGTAGACTGCATTAGCTTTAACTAGGTGGACTAATGAACTGGCAAGTGAGTGCAAGTTTAAGAGTTGAAGACTAAATGTACATGTAGACTATGAATAAAGTTTGTGTAACAATATATGAGGTCAAATCTGTCTGTTGATCTGTGATCTCACTTTTGCTTTTGACTTTTGAAAATCACAAATATTTGATTCATTAAAGCTTCTAGACTGGGTTGGTAAATTCAGGTCCCAATGAATCATTAGAATAAACTTGACCTGTTTTGAAAAATCATGGTCAGAATAAATGGATTTTGATCACAAACATTTAGTGGATGATATTTGAAGAACTGAGCCCAAGAAAATCATGAGTCACTAAAAAGCAGAAGAGCAAGTGATTTACATGAATGTGGAAAAAACAAATGTTCCTACATGTTTATTTAGGATTATTGTAGTAGACTGTAAAATATTTATTAAAAATATAACCAAATTGGTGTGTTTTTTGTCATGTTTTAAAAAGTTCATAATTCAAATACGAGTATTGTACTTACATGACATTATTGTACTGTACACACACAAAACAAAAAAGAGAACAGACACCGGTTATCCTTTGAGACATATCAACACCGGAACAACCTGTCGGCACAGAAATGATGCTTGTCGTCTACATTTGAACCAAACCACCGGTGACTGTAGAGCTCCAAAATGTCTACTTTGATAAAGAAGCAGTTTTGTCATGCTGAGAGACATGCAAAAGAAGCAGTCAAAAGAACAACCACCCGGCGTAGTAAAGAGAAGATTTCCCTGCAAACTCTCTTCTGTTTATACACACAACAATAAGCCCTGATATGTCCTGGTTAACCCCGCAGATCACTCACAGTTTGTTTTCCTGTATCTGAGACTCACAGTGGCTGCCATTTAAAGCTCAGCGGTGGTTTGAGTTTCTGTTTCTGTCTTTGACATAAGGTGAATACTGTCTAGGATAAACCTGATGAAATAATGGAGGAATAACTCAATTACGTGACAGTGACTTTCAGGACTAATTGTATACACTGTTATACAATCTGCTGCACTGAAGTACATGTACTTTAGTACTTAAGTAAATGCTAATTTATTGTCTGGAAAATATTAATTTATTATCTGTATATCAGTACTTACTACTTATTGCACTTCTCGTTGGATGCTAAACTGCATTTCGTTGCTCTGTACTTGTACATGTGTAATGACAATAAAGTTGAATATAATCTTATCTAGTACAGATTTGAGATAGATATGTTGCTTGTGAAAAATGGGTTTAATATTTACTTCAGTGACTATGGGGTGATAGAATCAGTTATAATCGGTGTTCACGTTCACTTATCCCATTGGAATGAATAGACTCAGACCTGCAGCAGATTTCCTAAAGGTGCAGGGCAGTGACGAAACACACGTGATACAGAAACGGGAAACTGACTCTGAGTAGGCTGAGAGGTGATGACTAAGGAGCCGACATGGGATACAAATCCTGCCATACCAGGTTATTTGAAGTTCACGAAGAAAAAACACAAAACATGAAATATGATAACAATTTTCTATGAATTAGTATAATAAATTGATTTTTGTCTTGTGTTTTTTTGTTCTCTCTAGAAAATGAAAAGAAAGCTCCACTGTGTACTTTGTTTGGGGATTATTTGTATCAGCTTGGTGTCAGTCCTCATCGCCCTCAGTATCCACTGTAAGTCTATCTACCTGTTTTCAAGAACTTCCAGGGCAGTTTGACGGTAAGAAATGAGTGCAACTGTAATGGTTTCTCTATTGATTGGTTTTTGTCACTGCTCACATTGGTCGACTATTATCGTGAATGTAGGCAGATCTGGTGGTGATGAAAGCCAGGAGGAACAGGCAAGACTGATTTCATTTGTATTTACATGCTCAACCACAGCTAGAGAGCATAGACAGAAATGGAGATGCATGGTGTCTGCACATGAAACAGCCAGTAATATAGAACAAAAGATGATGTTTGAATATTTGGAGTTATTCCTTGTCACAACAGGAATTAATATGGTACGAAAAACTCAAAATCTCATTTTAAAGTAAGCTTAAATTACACATTTCATTTTATGCTTCTTAAATACTTTCTGCTATATTTTTCATGTCTTTTTCATGACTTCCACGATAATCCCCGTCCCCAAGAAGCCAAGGACCACAGGACTACAGACCCGTAGCCCTGACCTCAGTGGTAATGAAGTTTGAGTGTTGAGTGTCATTTGAGTGTTTTGTGCTTTCCCACTTAAAATCCATCACAGACCCACTCCTGGACCCCCTGCAGTTCGCCTACATAGCCACCAGGTCTGTAGACGATGCAAACTTGGCCCTCCACTTCATCCTCCAGCATCTGGACTCCGCAAGAACCTACGCCAGGATCCTGTTTGTGGATTTCAGTTCTGCCTTCAACACCATCATCCCAGTTCTGTTGAAGGACAAGCTCTCCCAGCTGAGCGT
Source organism: Lateolabrax maculatus (assembly GCA_031216445.1). Taxonomy (NCBI): domain Eukaryota; kingdom Metazoa; phylum Chordata; class Actinopteri; order Acropomatiformes; family Lateolabracidae; genus Lateolabrax; species Lateolabrax maculatus. Next base: position 26,345,859 of record CM062199.1, read on the forward strand.
GCCTGACTCCACCTGCAGGTGGATTACAGACTTCCTGTCCGACAGGAAGCAGCACGTGAAGCTGGGGAAATCTTTCTCTGACTCCCGGACCATCAGCACCGGTTCCCCTCAAGGCTGCGTTCTTTCCCCTCTACTCTTTTCCCTGTACACTAACAGCTGCTCCTCCAGTCACCAGTCTGACAAGCTCCTGAAGTTTGCAGACAATACCCCCTCATTGGGCTCATCTCTGGGGATGAGTCTGCCTACTGGTGGGATATTGACCATCTGGTGACATGGTGAAGCCAGAACAACTTGGAGGTCAACGCTCTCAAGACAGTGGAAATGGTTTTGGACTTCAGGAAGAACCCAGCCCCACCCGTCCCCATCATCCTGTGTGACTCCCCAATCGACGCTGTAGAGTCTGTCCGTTTCCTGGGCTCCATCATCTCCCAGGATCTAAAGTGGGAGCTGAACATCAGTGCTGTCACCAAGAAAAAGCCCAGCAGAGTATGTGCTTCCTGGGGCAGCTGAAGAAGTTCAGCCTGCCAAAGACGATGATGGTGCACTTCTACACCACAAAATTATGTGATTGGCTACAACCTGCCATCCCTCCAGGACTTGTACACCTCCAGGAACCTGAGGCAGGCAGGTACAATTGTGGCCGACCCCTCCCATCCCAGACACAAACTGTTTGAGACTCTCCCCTCTGGCAGGAGGCTGCGGTCCATCAGGACTAAAACCTCTCACCACAAGAACAGTTTCTTCCCGTCTGCAGCTGGCCTAATCAACAAGGCCTGGGACCCCCACTGACACAGACCCTTATCCCCTCCCCAAAAAGACAGTACGTGTTACATAAACGCACAGTCCCCCATCTTAATGCGTTACATTAACGCACATCTGTGAACATCTTTCATCATTACAGTGAACATACTCCTTACACATCATGCTCTTAACTGTTGCACATTCCCTGGACAATATGTTGCACATTCGTGTACACTTGTTTTTTTATTTTAAAAACATATACATTGCTCATATTTTTTATATTCTGTATTGTAAATATTTCTATTCCTACTTTATATTTATATTTGTGTTTCTTGACTATTGCACTACTTGTCTTCTACATCTACTATCTTATTTCTCTAAGTTTTATTGTCACGCACCCCAGCAAATTCCTTGTATGTGAAAACTTACTTGGCAATAAACCCGATTCTGATGTCTTTATTTCTTGCATTTGTATTTTCAATTTTTTTTTTTTTTTTTTTGTATTATGAGTTATAGAAATATATATTTTTTTAATCATTTGTTTTCTTAACTAACACATGTATCACAAATACAGGAATTCATCAATAACTATATAAAAGACTACAATGATGAAAAGCATGGCTATTGGATTGGCTTGAGCTACAAGGATATTAGGGACTCGTGGATGTGGGTAGACGTGTGCAAAAAACACACACACACAATCACTGACAAGTTGCCACGTGCCGTTTTAACCTTAAGTGAAAATTGACCACAGTAATTCACATACATCTAACAGCAGCTGCATTGTGTTTTGCATACAGCACAATGTGTTGTTGCTCCGCCCACAACACAATGCACTTCCGTAGCCTTCCACTATCAAAAACAGGCACAGAATGATGAATCAATACTTTGATTCACTGGTTTGATATGAATCTGTGAAGCCTAAGAAAATGGAAAGGTTGCTGTTATTCAGACGTGGCGGGAGATGAGTTGTCAGCAGCTGAATATACAGTGTACTTCAATGTGCATCTTTGTCTGGATAGCTTCTTGCGCAGATATGTCGTAGTGCACAAAAACAAATCACATTGCTCTACTCTGTAGTCTACATAATCCATCACAATTTGGATGATTTCATAATAGCATTACTTACTTGTCCTCGTAGGAATCTGTCCCATCACCAAAATTCCTCTCGTCCTCAGAATGGCACAACTCTGTCTCCCCTCTCCCCCTCTCTCCTCCCCTTTCAACCCAACTGGGTCGATGCAGATGGCCGCCCACCCAGAGCCTGGTTCTGCTCGAGGTTTCTACCTGTTAAAAGGGAGTTTTTCCTCGCCACTGTCACCAAGTGCTGCTCATGGTGGGAACTGTTGGGTCTCTGTAAATAATATTTTAAAGAGTATGGTCTAGACCTACTCTATGTGAAAGCGTCTTGAGATAACTTTTGTTATGATTTGGCGCTATACAAATAAAATTGACTTGACTTGACTTGACTTGACTCGGACGCAGCTCGGATTTTCCCGACCAGGTTTTGCAGACAAGCCAGCCCAGCTCCATTCAGGTGGACAGTACAAGCCAGCCCTGCTGCACACAAGTGGACAGCACAAGCATTACCAGCTTGGAGACTGTATGGATACCAAATGTTTTCGAGACCACAGACGACAGCATTAGCAGCAGTCCTACAATAAATAGTCCTACAACTTTCCGTGAAACAACGGATGAAAAGTTCATTGCAGAACCTCAGCAAATTGTTGACAAGGTTGACATTACAGTGTCCAAACTTGAAGCACATCTAGAAAAGGTAGAGGAATGTTACATCAAAATGTCTGTCAAGATACTTGCAGTAGCTTCTATAGTGCAGAAGCTACTTTCGCAGATCCTCCAAAAGCAAAGGTTAAAAGCACCATTGGAAACCCAGGTTCCGCCCTTAATCACTTGTTTGCAGAAGTCAAGGATATACATTTTGAGATGACCATAGAAACCTTTAATAACCTTGACAAGGCAATTTTCAAGGATGTGTGCAAGAATTGGGGCTGTGCAGAGCACTTGCTGGCTAACATTAATCCAAATAGATTTTTTCTTAACTGTTACACTGCCTCCTCTTTGAAAAACCATCTGATGACACGACCAATGCAGGGTGTGGCCATATGTAGGGTGTTCTCCTCCGTGGGCAAAGCCATCTCCAAGCCATTCAGACTTAGAGATAATTTGGTGTTATGTATGTGAAATGTGGTGTTCATCTTGAAAGACAAAATGTCTCAGGTTCTTTTTTCCTTCAAAATGAATGCTGGAAAGAACTCAAGTCCTGCCTTACGTCCAGGTTACCTTCTGCGATGTTGGCCTCTGTTGAGAAACAGAGACCGGCGGAGCAGGAGGTTACCAGGATGTGGGGCAGGACTTGAGCTCACAGGAACACCTCAACAGTGAGACCACATAGCTAGAAGGCAAGGGTTCCATTCCAGGTCCTGAACTGTTCTGGCTTTGTGTGTTGTCTATTATGGTGGCATGGGTTTACTCCGCGATACTCCGGTTTCCCCCCACATTCCCCTAAACTATGCAATAATTGGATACTCTAAATTGCCCCCAAAAGCTAATTGGTTTCATCGTTCCTAACAATTATCATTTACTATCAGAGCTGTAAATATTCAACTCAGATTCAGTTTCACTAATGAATTTCATTTGTGTAGAAAATATGGTCTTGTGGTCAAATAGTTATGATCCAAAATACTTTGTAGATCAATGAGGGTTAGGGTTGTTAAGCTAACATATGTTTTGTAGGGTGATATGATCAATCAGAGTTCTATATCTGCCACAGAATAACTGACTAATTTCTCACCAAAAGACTCTCTCCCCATGAACCGCTGATCAACAGAGGTCACAGTCATAATTCAAAGAAGACACTAATTGAAAGTTGTTTGGCAAGTTCCTGATTTACATAGGCCTGCAAACAATCAGGAAAAATGACCAACAAAGCTAAAACCCCCACAGTCTACCAAGGACTGAGGACATCAAGGACAAGAGAAAACTAACTCAACAAATAAAAGTGACCACCCATTAACTTATGTGTAACTAACTACCTGAAAGTACTAGAGTCATGAGTTGACATGTGATGCTTGATACTAAGTGCAATCGTACTAACAAAAAGGAAGTTCACCTCAAATTAAAGATAAGGAATTTGTGTAGTGGATTTAATCCCCATTTCCCTCGTAAACTTTGCACATCTGTCCTCTCCTCCACATTCCTAACTAAATAGCAGAGTAATTTAGTTTAGTCTTTAGGGCTTAATTCGTTCTTGTGTTTAATAAGTTAGTATATATTTGTTATCTAATTAGTGTATTACACATTATCAGAGTTATCCCAACAAATCTTTGAGCATTTGGGTTTTTTAAATAATATGCTACTTTGTTTATGATAACCAGATCTGCCTATAGTTTTTTTCTGTAGCAGTGGGATTTATGATTTGGTATATGTCTCCAAACCTCCACTGACATATACTGACAACATATTTCTTTCACTCATTAATGTGAATATGTATTTATATAAACAGTGAATTGATCAGATAGCCTGGCATCGTCAGACTAATTCGCAAATGCGTAGTAGTCTGGAACCTCTCAGTTCATTTTTGATTTCTAAAGGGGGGTATTCGACTGTCGCAGACAACAAATCACAGCAACAAAACGCAGTGCTGCCTGAAGGTACGTTCTATCAGATGTGCGGCAAACATATATTTCTTGTCAACATAAAGTTTAAGTGCAGTTGTTTCTTTTTCTTTTAGAGAACATTTACGTCTAGTACGTTTAATGCTGCTGCTGTAGCCGGCCGTTGAAGTTAGATGGTAAAGGTCAATTGGAGAAAAACAGTCTAAATATATATCTGGTTCTACAGCTGTTTCTAAGGTTCCTGTACTTGAAGATATATCTGAACTGGCTAAGGGCACAAGAAGATGATTTTTTTCTCTAATAGTTAGAATTTTATCATCAAAGAAGCTCATGAAGTTATTACTACTGAGAGCTCTGGGAATACATGGCTCAACAGAGCTCTGACTCTGTGTCAGCCTGGCTACAGTGCTGAAAAGAAACCTGGGGTTGTTCTTATGTTCCTCTATTAGTGAGGAGTAATAGGATCCTCTGGCATTATGGAGGGCCTTCCTGTATGTTCTAAGACTATCTTGCCAAACTAAATGATATTCCTCCAGTTTGGTGGAACGCCATTTCCTTTCTAATTTCCACAATGTTTCTTTTAATTTGTGGGTTAAGGAGTTATACCATGGAGCTAACCTCTTTTGTTTTATTATCTTCTTTTTCATAGGGGCGATAGAATCAAGAGTCGTTCGCAGCGAGCCTGCAGCACTATCAACCAGATGATCAATTTGGGAGGGACTAAAGGTAGCATAGGAGTCCTCCGTTATATTGAGACATGGCATTGAATTAAATGCAGATGGAATCACTTCTTTAAATTTAGCTACAGCACTATCAGACAGGCATCTACTGAAGGAATGTCTGCCTAATGGCCTGTAGTGCAGTAATATAAATTCAAAGGTTATTAAATAATGGTCTGATAAGACAGGATTTGGTGGGAAGACTGTTAAATGTTCAATTTCGATTCCATATGACAGAACAAGATCAAGGATGTGGTTAAAATAATGAGTGGTTTGTTTACACTCTGACAGAAGCCAATCGAATCTAACAGTGAGATAAACGCAGAAATTGGGTGGGTAACCTCTCTAATGGAAGCGCAGCGAAGCATGTAGGACTGCAGCTCTGCTTCCTGGTCTGAACTCTGGATTGTCACGGTGTGGGACCACTAATAAACTGTCAAATTTCTAGATATGAGAGCTGCACCATCCAAAGTAGAATGAATGCCGTCTCTCCTCATCAGACCAACTCTCCCCCAGGATGTTGGCCAATTATCTATGAGGCCCACATCGTTTGCTGGACACCACCTCCACAACCAGCAGTTGAATGATGACGTGCGACTATACATGTCATCACTGGTCAAATTTGGCAGGGGTCCAGAGAAAACTACGGAGTCCGACATTGTCTTTGCATAGTTACACACCGACTCCACATTCATTTTGGTGACTTCCGGCGTAATCGGGAGTCATTACCGCCGATGTTTATTACGATTTGATTGTATTTACGCTTATCTTTAGCCAGCAGTTTTAAATTTGACTCAGAGTTTTTTTCTCAGTGGGTGAGTTGCTGAGGAGGGAGAATCTGTTGGAAACGTGAAGGGGTTGGTGGTGAACCGTGGGTCCCTGCTTGGGGCTGTGCTTCCTTCAGACAGTCACCCAGCAGATCTGTCTTCCCGGCGACGGCTAGCAGGAGCTGCACTAGCTACAGCTAGAGGCTGGGTATCCATGGTGCGGAGCCGGGCTTCTAATTTACTGAGCCTCTCCTCCAATGCTACAAATAAACTACATTTAATACATAAACCTTTATCGCTAAAGGAGGCAGATGACAAACTGAACATCTGACACAACGAGCAGGACAGGCAGAGGAAGAGAGAGAAGCCATTGCTAGCAGAGGAGCTAAAAGAGGCTACGGAAGCTAACAGAACTGAACAGCGAACAGAAGGCTGTGAGATTAACGAAAAGTCGCTAATAGAAGGAGATAGCTGCGAGTGTTTTAAGACTAGTGTTTAAATGAACAGCGGGTAGTTAGCCGCTGCGATGAAGTATGTAACAAGGTTAACTCTTTTGAGTAAGAGCAGCAAAAACACGCAGTACAGAGACGCCGGAAATGATACGATACGTTTACCGCAGCACGTTGATCAGAGGCCACCGGGAAGACAATTTGAGTTAAAAACATTATCCAGAGTTTTTCCTTATCCTCTCTCTGCCACTCGGTGGCGCTGTTGTCTTGTCTATGAACTGCACTTGAATTCTTCAATAAAGTTGGTGGGCAGAAAAAAAAATATATATTTCATCCCTCTGTGCACATGCGCCTCTAGACCATAAAGAGAACGCTCCAGACTCAAAAAATGGATACCCGAATGGCGGCGTTGTCACTGTTACGTTGAATAATTCCTGAATAAAGCAGACATTTATACACAGCTATAGTGTCTAAATGTATAGTAGTCACGTGTTCAAACAGTATCCCTCTAATGGAACATAGCTAACGTTAGCTAACTATACTGGAATCAGACTAAAAGGCCAGAATGACGATAACATCGATCACTGTTAGGCAAGTGGAACACGCATGACACCCAGAGCTTGAACATAGTTGTGATGATTTTTCTAATTTCCAGATAACCTGCAGCCAGACGAAAATGACAGACTACGCCGAAGAGCAAAGGAATGAACTTGAAGCTATAGAGTCCATCTACCCAGACTCCTTCACAGGTTTGAATTTCATCGATGTAGACAGCTAGCTTGCAGGCTAGCAAGAAAAATCGGACTGGTATTTACTAACGGATAAATTCAACAAACCTAGCCAACTATTTCCTTTGGAAATAAGTGGAATAGATTTGTTGTCGTTGTAACGTAGGTCGAGCTAAATGTCCGACATGCAGCATTGATTGTTACAGTTAATGTCTCATAAATACTGGACAGAAAAGTACGTCAAACTCCTTCCAGACTCGGTTTAATTATTCCAATATTCAAGAACAACAATGGATATGTGCATAACGTGTATGTTCATGTTTAGGTATTGTGGGGACTTTTATTAAATTCGGCATACATAAAATATACATTAAGCATGATTAATAGCCTTGACTTGAGAGCTCATAATACTGTAGCTGCACAGGTCAGTGAGTGGCATATTATATGAACCAAACATTATCAGACAAAAAAAAAAGTATTATTGTCCTCAAAGTAACATTAAATACCAAATGACAGTCTTTGCAGCATTATGTACATGTTTGATGATGCCCGGCGTTACCTTGGCAGCTTGCTGTAGGCCATCAGAGTGAATTATTGGAACATGGTGGATTAAGGTCAACCTGTTTATCAAATAGCAAGATGTAGAAATTATGTTATTAATCCTTGTGTGTTTTTAGTCCTTTCAGATGATCCCACCAGTTTCACCATCACTGTAACATCAGATGCAGGGGAAAATGGTGAAAGTGAGTATACTGATGTGTGTGGTTGCAAAATGTCAGCCATTGCAGACGTGGCAACAAAACATGTTATGAAATCTCACCTCGTTCACAATTAAATTTGTCAGTGATACTAAAGGAGATTTCGACCATGGTAATAAAGACAGCAATTCAATGTTATAATTGGTGAAAGTGAGTGTGAGTAAAATAAGTTGATTTGAGTAAGCTAAACAGTTTACACCACTGGAGGACATTTTATTTCTACAAAAGAGATTGAAAGTTGAAATATAGCAGATGTCATATGTCATAATGTCTGTTTTTCTTCTTGCAGCCGTGGAAACAACATTAAAGTTCACATATGTAGAGAATTACCCAGATAAGCCTCCGCTGTGGGAGATCCACTCCCAGGACAACCTGGACGACAGTGACATGGAGGATATCCTCACCTTACTGCAGCAACAGGTCTGTCCATCTGAAAAAATATGATTGGCTTAAATTATATTGTCCCCTCTCCATTACCTGTTTGTGAGCCTGTGATCTCAATGTGTTGTTTTGGACACTTTTGCTGATATTCTTGTATTTTAGCAGCTTGAAGAGCAAACTTTAAACCAAGACGCTTACATATCTGCTATATAAATCACTTGTCCTGTGTTGCAGAATCCAAAATGGAGAATTCTCAAGGAAATTGAATCGAACGCAACTGGACTTGGTTATATGTCTTTGAAGACGTTTCACCTTTCATCCAAGAGGCTTCATCAGTTCGTGCTCGCCTGACTAGGCTGGGGCTAGTCTGACTAGCTAGTGTGGAGATCCAGGTATTTAACCTCTGTGGAGACGTTCACAAGGCCAATGATGTCATTGGATCGTTAGTGCTCCATGTGCCAGCGACAGTCGAGTGACGGTCGGTGAGGATGGTGAAAAGTTGGTTTTGACTTTGTTAGTGCTCTATTGTGTTATAACGACAGTCGTTGGAGTCACATGAGGCCATTTGTGAACGGCTGTTGTTCTTAGAGGCTAAGTTGTTGAATCTCCTGGGAAGAGATGAAAGGGCAGCATTGTAAATTGGAGATAGGTGGTGTCGCAGACCTCCTCCTCTGTTGAACAGAGGAGAAGGTCTGCGACACCACATGGAGCACTAACGATCCAATGACATCATTGACCTTGTGAACGCCTCCACAGAGGTTAAATATCTGGATCTCCACACTAGCTAGTCAGACTAGTCCCAGTCTAGTCAGACGAGTATGAACTGATAAAGCTTGGATGAGAGGTGGAACGTCTTCAAAGACATATAACCAAGTCCAGTTGCGTTCAATTCAATTTCCATGAGATAACTATTGACCTGGATGAATGAGAATATTCACAGGCTTGAAAATGGAGAAATGTATATGTTTTGGTTTCTGTGATGACACCCTCTATCTTTACATTAATTTGTCAGACTAGTTCCCATATAGCCAATCAAATCTTTTCATTTGAAACAATATTTGCATAAAGCAGTAACGTTAGGACAGTCACTCTGAGCCAGACAGCAGCCTGCTACACAACACAAAATCCAGACTTTAAACAACGACCCACATTAGCTTTCCTGAAAGTCTCCTTCTTATCTAACCTACAAACGGGAACCCACATCTTGTCCTGCCCCTTGTTGAAAGAGCAACCAAACAAATATTCGGGAAAAGTGCACTGCTAATATCAGTTTGGAGGCTAGATAACTAATTAGCTGCTCAGCTGCAGTGCATTAAACACAGAAAATGTCACTTTGGTCTGTTTAGACTTTGGTTTAGACTTTTGTCAGCTACACAGACATCATCGAGCTGCTGAGAAGAAAAAGTACATTTTGGATATTTCCTAACAATACTCGTATAAAAACACATTCACATTTGTGACTCCAGAAATTTGATTTCTGTTGGACCATAGTCAAATGAAATAATTCCCATAAATTCCAAGCATTCAGCGTTCCTGTTGTGGCAATTTGTGTATGTGGTTACTCTGCAGGCAGAAGAAAACCTGGGCATGGTGATGATATTCACCCTGGTGACAGCCGTTCAGGAGAAACTCAACGAAATTGTGGATGTGATGAAAAACAGACGAGAAGAGGAGAAACAGCGGAAAGAGAGAGAGGCAGAGGAAGCAGAGAAGGTGAGACAGGAAAAATATACATTGTACATGCAATTAACATAGTCCCATATTGTGAAAAATCAATAAATTCATTCCAATCATATTTCTCAACTCTAGTTCCAGGACATAATGCTACTGTATTTTATAGGCAGATATTTACTAAATTAGGTTTCTGGAACAGAGGCTTTCCTGTGAGCTCTGAATTGAAGTTGGACTAAACAGATGTGGTTAACTGGCTGATGCTTCCTTTTTTAGTTTAAGGGCAGTATTAGGAAATTAAGTTTAGTATTAGGTTAGGGATGAATGTGCTCAATGATAGTATGATAATCTAGTGTGTGTGTGTGTGTGTGTGTGTGTGTGTGAGAAACAGGTATTGTTCCAGGGCACGGTTGTAACCATTGAAAACTTCCTGGCGTGGAAAGCCAAGTTTGAGCTGGAGATGGCCGAGCTGAGGAGGAAGAGACAGAAAGAGGAGGAGCAGGCAGGAAAGCCCAAACTCTCTGGTAAACTCTCATGCTGTTACTTGAAGACGCTTCTTTGTCAAGGCTTACAACTTGGAAAATTTATTACATAAATATATGAACTAAACAAAATGTTAACTTTCCCTCGCCAGGCAAACAGCTGTTTGAGAGAGACCACAACCTGGACACGTCTGACATTCAGTTCCTTGAAGAAGGTAACAAGTGTTTCTGAGTGGCAATGTTTGAAACTCATGCTGTTAATATTGTTACTAAGGCTTCTTTTTGGTAAAAAGTGAAAAAGTTCAAAAATATTTTTGTAGAAATTAAAATAATTAGTCATTTAATTTACATTTTTCATTTTAATGGAAAACCGCATTAACACATTTAATTTCAGATCTGTGATATAAAAATTTCTGTGGTCCAAACTTAAAGTTTTCACTATAGATCAAAGCATGTGGCTGGGTTGGTATTTCTCCCATCCCAGATGATGTCTGTTTTTTAGAGAAAATGTAGAAAATGCAATTTAATCTTTTGTTTCAAACATGTTTGAGACTGCAGTGAGCTAGGAGGAGAATTGGAGAGTTGTTGAGTATCAGTGTGAATGAATACCACCAATAAATTGTTTTTTGGCCAGAACAGAAACGCTAAAATGTTTAGTTCATAGTGGAACTATGGATAGGATCTTATTCTGACACACCTGCTTTGTTCTTCTGCAGCTGGAAACAACGTTGAGGTGGACGAGTCACTGTTCCAGGAGATTGAGGACTTGGACTTGGATGAGGATGACCCAGACTTTGACCCTTTAGAGATTGGCAGTGATGAGGACTAAAATGGGAGTGGGACAGAGGACAGCTGAGGACTGACCGAACCATACCTACTCCTCTCTGGAATATGATCATCTGACTAGCGATATTAAAAATATCCAACAGCTGCATTTATTTTTTAAAGACTCTCACAGCAGTTGGAGATGGAATCTTCAGAAACACAAAATATACACATGTACACCGTGAGTTCATTTCTATGCCTGAACAATTAAATGTACTTGATAAATGTCTGACTTGGCTCTGGTACTGTTTGACATGCAGGACATCCCAGAGACAGGCCTGTTATTTGGCCAGAAGAGGGCAGTAAAATTAAGTATAATTAAAGTAACAATACCCGAATATATAAATTTACTCCATTAGCAATTACTGCATTCAAACTCTTTTTTTTTTTTAAGTAAAAGTAAAGAGGTATTGGCAGCAAAATATACCTTCAACTATGAAAATTAAAAGCACTCATTATGGAGGCTGACCTGTTTGAGAGTTTCAGATGGTAATCTTATTACTGATTTGAACAGCGTTTTTATGTTGCAGCTGATTCAGAGGGTTTACAAGTTTACACAAATCAATTATATCTGATAATCATATGTTCATCATATTCTTTAAACATGTTATGAATTGATTATGTGATTTGTGTGTTTTCATCTGCAAAAGTAACTATAGCGGTCAGCTGTCAAATGAGCTGGAGTCAAATACAATAGTCGTCTCTGAAATGTAGGGCAGTGGAAGTAGAAAAACATTGACATACTCAAATAATGTACAAGTATCTCAAAACAGTTCTCAAAGCTGCATTCATTGATTAATTTATATTTAAGTTGAAGTTATTTCTATAGCCTATAATTGACATACAATGTCTCAAATGGTTCTACAGGCCCACAGCAACAGTTCCTGATCCAGTCCAGGTTCTGTTCTGAGTCCAAATCATAATTCAGGCTTTATTTATACAGGACGTGTCATACATGGGAACACAATGTGTTTTACACAGTAAAATCAAAATACAATCTTACAAGTGCAAATGCAGAATATAAATATGCACATCAACAGCTGTTGTGCAATAATACATAATCAGTGCAGAATATACAGAAGGTTTTAACCTGCTTTTCAAGGGTTCAGTGTAGGGGCCTCTCTCAGGTCCTTAGGCAGGGTCTTCCATCTACTTGGGGCATAGATACAGAAGGCAGCTTCCCCAGCTTTAGAGGTTAGTACGAGGGATTGTTAAAAGACCACTGCCTGTGGACCTGAGAGTTCTCGCTGGTTCGTATCTAATGAGCATTTCTTTTACATACTGAAGTGCCAGGCCATTTAGACCTGTATACAAGTAGCAGGATCTTAAAATCGATTCTTGTCCTATTGTAGTAGAAGGGGAGCTGGTTAATACCTAGTGCACTATATTTACACAATGTCAGCCCTCTGAATTAAAAATGTTTGCACTTCATAGTGCCCTTAGTGTCTCACAGTGGAACAAAGGCGATAGTATGTCCACTATGTTTTGGTAAAAAGCCCACAATGCAATGTTTCACCCTTGATAAAATGTCACTACACCAGTCAGTGTCAATGTCTGAAATTGCAATGTACTGCTAAATACAGTGTAAACAGTGTGGAGGGTTTATTACACGATGAAAGACACCACAGGCAAGAATCAAAATTAGACAAACTTCTTAAATGCATCAGCTTTTTAATGTCTCAACACAAACAGTTATACAAGAACTTTTCCTAAATCAAATACAGTATAATATTTAAAAAATATAATACATCTGGCAATATGTGATCATAAAGTAAGTACATGAGTATATAAAAGCAATCATTACTATTCAATATACAGGAATATACTGTTAATAAAAGTCTATAAAGAATTAGAAATGTTATAAAAGTTAAAAGCAATCAACTGCAGAGTTGGCACAAAGTAACTGTTTTGCAAGTGACAAGTAGGTTTCGAGTCATGGCTGCTGAGTGCCAAGTCAAGAACAAGTCCTAAACTTTGAGCTCCGATTATAAACAAGTCATTATGCACCCTTGATGATTAAAATCATTCAATTGGTGCAGACTGATAATCTGAGGAATCGTGTTTGTCTGCTGCTTAGACATACCATTATTGTCATGTTTTAACTCGGGTTTACGTGGCCATCAATATAAACAGCAATAGAAGTCCATAGAACATCCCAATGTTATTGCATGTTTTAAATCATTTATTACAAATCAGATAAAATATAATAAGCCTTTCTTTTCAATACACAATGAAACTAAACATGCATAGACTTAAAAACTGCTACATATAATCCACACAGTGAACAGACAGTTTGCTCTTAGTATTGTCAAAGTAATTGATCGATGGTATTACAGTTCTAAGTAAATATTGATTTAAAGGGTGTGCACTGCATTACCAAGCAACAATAATGTAACTATGGCAACAGTAAAACAGACACGATCCCTGTGAGGGATTATCTGACCCAAGAAGCTGTATATTCTCTGCAGAATTTGTTACATGACCACAAGAAAACAAGGCTTGCTACACTGAGACAAAGTCTATGTCAAAATTGCCACATATTCCACACTTGCTGTAATTAAACCTCTTCTTAAAAAGCTTACGCTTGATCCAGGGGTTTTAGCCAACTATAACCTGTATAACTTAACCTTTAACCTATGTCTAACCTTCCCTTTCTCTCTAAGATTCTTGATAAAGCGGTCTCCAATCAGTTATGTGACTTTCTACATAACAATAGTTTATTTGAGGACTTTCAGTCAGGATTTAGAGTGCATCATCACTGGTGAAGGTGACAAATGACCTTCTGTTTGCATCAGACAAAAAACATTGTCTCTGTACTTAGTTAGTCACAGAGTTCAACAGGGTTCTGTGCTTGGACCAATTTTATTCACCTTATATATGCTTCCTTGAGGCAATATTATTAGGAAACACTCCATAAACTGTCACTGCTATGCAGATGATACCCAATAATATTTATCGATAAAGCCATGTGAAACCGTTCAGTTAGTCAAACTTTAGGCATGCATTAAGGACTCCAAAAACTGAATGACCTGCAGTTTTCCGAAGTTATTGTACTTTACATTTTCAGTGCACTAAAATGAATGTAATCAATGGCTGCCTGGAAGGCAGGAAAAACTATAGTATGCTTGGGAAAACACCAGTGAAGTCAAGTGGACCCTCATAGGCTAAAAAGTACAAAGACACCGGTATGGCAGAAGGAAAGAGAATCTGACACGACTAATGTTTTTTCTGTATAGCACCGTATTCATGAAGCTGCAACTGTTTTCTTCTTTGTGTTGTCATAACAACATTGATCACTTAATGTCCCTTATGTCCCAGATAAAAGACAGAGGAAAGTCCCCCATCTCTCTGTGGAAAATCTGGTCAAACCTCTTGTTCTGAGCCACAGTGAAGTGATTCTTCCAGTCGCCTATGGACCCTTATGATCACAGTACATGATAGGAGAAGGAAAATGCTGTAGTCATTCATCCTCACCCTGCCATGTATCATTAGTCTGGTCATTTAGTGACTTTTCAGGGGTTTTCTGGAAGTAAGGACTTTCAGTGTTGTACCCTCATAAATTCAACCCATCTCGTCTACATCTACTGGTGTTAGGAAGTGGCTGCATTTCCCAGAATGTTGTTCAGTATAACTAGATAAATAAATCCTGTACAGAAAATACATTTCCATACAGTGTATAATGAATACTATACTGTAGACATTGTCACGACAACAACTGTTTTACTGTCCAGATACTTATGATGATGTATAACATGATTTTTAAACAAATTTACATACATACATTATAGGCCAATGAGTTCTCGAAAACTGCAACATTGTTGAAAACTCAGCATCAGAATAATTGCTGTGAGGTGCGTGGGGTGTGCAGTGGGTACCTCCAGCTTACAGTAGCACTCTGTTACTGTTCTTCTGTCTCCACGTCTGCTCACTGCTTTCTAGCTATAGACTCTTTCTGTTCCCCTGACCTGCCATCCCCTTACCTTCCACTGGATGCCCTCAGACTTTCCCTCCTTTCCCCATCACCTGACTGCCCCACCCATCTACACACCTGTCTCCACTCCTCTCTCTGCCTGTCAGTCACTCCTTCCTCATCAGTCCAACTCCCTTCACCTGTTCACTCACCTGCCTCTGATCACTAATCAGCCACTTACATATACTGGTCTAGTTTCTTTGTTTAGTTGTCAGATCCTTGTGTGTGTTATGTTTTGTTAGCATCAGCGTCTTCCCCTGTTGAAATTCGGCAAAGTTACGGTATCCTTAATTTTGGAGTCAACCGTCATTGTTGCATCATTTGAAAACAGAGGGCCTGTACCATCAGTTTAAATGTTTCTGAAGCTATTTTTAGATTTCTATTGTGTTTAATATTGATAGTTTGTAATTCTGTAGGTTAACAGCTAAATACGTATGCAAAGTGAGCCACAGTTGAGTTCCTGTATGAAACTGCAGCAGTGAATGTTCTTACCCTTCCTCATGAATCTTCCCTCATGGTGGCTGAGCAGGCAACCCGGCACCTGCTTGTAGTTGGCCTGAGGGAACTTCTTCATGTTGAAAGTGCTGTGTTTCACCACATCACCCAACTGCTCATCAGTCAGCTCTTCACCCAGGAACGAGGAGATCCTTTCCACTGCTGACTGCAAGTCCTGAACAAAAACATTTTTTACGAACTTAATACAGGCCTACAACCTGTGATATGACATCTTATGGGCATGCACAGTTAAAAATGATTGAGCTCCTACTTGAATTATTTCTTCATAAGTGATGAACAGCATGTTAACATCATCTTTGTTTGAGTACCATGTCTTAATGTGCTCAAACCAGCTGCCCCCAAACACTGCAATGAAGAATGCACTATCTCACCATGACACTGTCGACATTCATCATGAAAATGCCACAAGCAACATTTTCTGTGCAAACATTATACTGTGAGCGACAGAAGAAAACTGCTCTCACCGTCTCCTCTCAGGAATTTTTCAAAGAAGTCATGAAAATCCTTGGGAGTCTCCAACATGTTGGCAACCTTATGGAAGTAGAAATAATACACAAGGACATCTTTGGGATTTCTTGCCACGTAGATCACCTAAAAGAGATACAATCTAGGTTTTAACAATTATATAATCTGTGTTGTTTATTGGGGACTTTTAATGGCCTTGTTTGATTTTAAAACTGTAATAGGCCCATTAAAAAATACATAGAATAAATTCTACATATCAGTGTGTCTTCTAGGGCCTGTCTGGGTGTGTACCATTTCCTGTAACTACAGGGCAGGAAGTCACAAGACAAATTACAACAAACAGACGAATGCTGGATGAAAAGAGGGCAACAAAACAAACAGAACTTAGTGAAAATCAGAGTAGCAGCAATGCCCAAGAATGACAGTTCAACACTGTGACACTTGACCAGACATTTGATGTCAGCTTTCAGTTCTTCATGTCTGATACTCTGTGCCCTGCACATACAGTATTTTAGACTAACTACCATGAACTTTGCAGAGAACATTTATATACCCAAGAGGCAGACCCCTTTAAATTTCAAACACCTTTCCTATAGTCACAAATGTTAAATTTTATCTCCACTACTGGCAGGCCTGTAAGATTAACATCATCAGTGTAGTTATGTCCCAATTCCATATGAAGTGTATTCAAATCTTCAGTATACATTCTAAAAACCCAGTGCACAGATAGAAATGGACGCACTTGTCAAAGCTACAAAAAATTGTAGATGGTGGTAAAACAGCATGAGGAAGTCCTTGGAAAACAAAAAAATACATATGAAATCTCTGGAAACCATTTAACACTCTGTCTTTGATAAATGTCTGATGGCACATGTATTGTTTAATTTCCGGTTAGTATACAAAAACATGATAAAACAGTATGCTAATAAATTAACATTACTCCCAATTTATATGTAGTGTGGACTTGGGATGCAGCATATCGTTCCATCCAAACCTCCACAAGTGGGGCTAGAATTTAAGCCTTTTATTTTGCTAATATTGACATTTAGACGTATTCATTGTTTGCCTATTCAGGGCCTGTTAAAGTTACAGATGCTGGTTATTTCAGCCTGAGGCTGAAATGATGGCTCATCAGACTGTGCGACAGTTATTTTGTCTTTCCTTTAGTCTCTTTGCTATGGTATGTTGTGACAGTTGTTTCCAATGTTTTTGCATATAACTTAGGAAACATCAATGCCTTAAAGGATAAGTTAATATTCTTTAAATCTGTCTAAAAATTAACTCACATTCTTAGCACCAAAATTCTCTCCATTAGAATGAATAGACTCAGACCTGCAGCAGGTCTCCTAAAGGAGCAGGGCAGTGGCGAAACACGTGACACAGAAACAGGAAACTGACTCTGAGTGGGCAAGCCCCCAGGAAGACCAAATGGTGGAATTACAACTTCCGGGTCTGTCACGTTATGCCATTGGGCCCAAGAAGACTTTTTTCCATTGAAAGAGACGTCTGTAACTCAGTTGATACATTTTTTTGAGGTATATCAACTTACGAGTTCTAACACTTCAATAGCCCGTATTTATATCCTTTAGGTCCTAAAAGTTGTAAAATTGACTGATAGCTGAATCCAGAGTTACTTCAGTCTGCTGTTCATGTGAACGAGCCCAGGACCGAGCGGCTGGGAGGCAGGGCTTACGGAAACGCTAGTGTGCATGCTCTATGGGCCCAACAGAGCGGGAAAATCTGTAAACTTCCGCATTCTGAATACCCGGATGTTTGCTTCATCCGCCACTTCCATAGGAATGAATGAGGCCCCGTTCTTTTATACATACATGTGAGTGTGCTGTCTCCTTACTGAACTGTCTCTGCTTTGACCCAACTGCTGGTTCATTTATTTTCCCACTCTTCCATTGTACAACTTTCTGGATCCTTCTCTTTGAGGATCACACACTCGGTGGGTAGGTAGGTATGGTAGGTTATTATGATGACTTTAGTAGCATATATTGTACATTAATTGTGGTGACAGTGTGATCTGAAGCTCATTTCACTGTAAAAATACAATCTGGGATCATGGAGGGGTTTTGTGGTTTTTATTCTGTGACATTTGTTAACTAGCTAAGTAGCTAGCCATTTTTTACTAGATGCTAGCTAACAGTAACAGTCGCTGTAACATTAGCTGATAACCATGCTATATCTCAAGTCAAGTCAAGTCAATTTTATTTGTATAGCTTCAAATCATAACAAAAGTTATCTCAAGAAGCTTTCACATAGAGTAGGTCTAGACCATACTCTTTAAAATATTATTTACAGAGACCCAACAGTTCCCACCATGAGCAGCACTTGGCGACAGTGGCGAGGAAAAACTCCCTTTTAACAGGTAGAAACCTCGAGCAGAACCAGGCTCTGGGTGGGCGGCCATCTGCATCGACCGAGTTGGGTTGAATGAGGAGGAGAGAAGGGGAGAGGGGAGGCAGAACAGGAGGAGAGACAACAAATCAGACTAATAATAATAACAACTGCAGCAGTGAGTGTGGAGCAGGAACATGGGGGCCGTAGACGGCCGGCAGCCACAGATCCAGAATCTACAGCTCCAGAGGCAGAAATACCTGCAGAAAGAGAGAAGGTGAAAAAGCACAGAAAGCACAAGGACTACCAGGAAGAAGTGGAGTTAGTAACCTGTATTAGTGGGATAGGAATGCGTACAGATAGAGAGGGAGAGGAGGAGAGAGAAGCTCAGTGCGTCATAGGAAGTCCCCCGGCAGTCTAAGCCTATAACAGCATAACTAAGGGATGGTTCAGGACTCACCTGAGCCAGCCCTAACTATAAGCTTTATCAAAAAGGAACGTTTTTAGCATACTCTTAAACGAAGAGAGGGTGTCTGCCTCCCGAACCCAAACTGGGAGCTGATTCCACAGAGCAGGAGCTTGATAACTAAAGGCTCTGGCTCCCATTCTACTTTTAGAGAATTTTGACTTGTCTTTTTGACCAAGTTTCTTTCTCCTTCAGAGCGGTGCCACAGCTCTTCGATCTCCAGGACGGCCTGCGCAGCCTGGTCAACTTGGTCAGTACTAAATCTTTCATCTCACATTGCTTTAATGCTTTAAATGTCATTGGTTAAAAGTTGCATTTTAAATATGTTAAATGAATGGTGGTACTGGTTATAAAAGCATTTTGATGAGTCTCTTCCTCTCCCTGTAGGTCAGTATTTTGGAGATAATGAGTGATGACCAGCAGACATACAGGCGTGTGTGGAGTGGGACATCTGTATTGTTTTTGTAATGATTTGAAAAGCTTCATGCATAATATAATTTTTGGGCTGTAAAAACTGTTCTATAGTCTGGAAAAAAGTAGTTTTACAGTATTCTTTTTTTTTACAAAAAGAAGTGTAACTCGTTTTGCCAAAAGTGTTTCAAATGTCATTAAATGCACATTTATAGTGGCCTCTCTTTGTATAGTATGTGTTTGTATGATTATAGGAAATTATATAATTAACACAACGATAACTGTTCTATAATTACATATATTAACTATATTATTATTATTATTAATATTATTTAATATAAAAGTTGAAAGGCAATAGGAAAGGAAATAACCCAGCGTATGGGTAATATTTAACCCAGCGATAGAGTTAATTTCATCCACTTGGTTGGGTCAAATGATCAACCAAGCATTCTGGGTTAAATGGTATAACCCAGCGCTTGTTCTGTCTCATAGTTAACCATCGGCTGGGTTAATTTTTTAACCCAGAGTGTATAACTAAAATGTAGATGTAAGCAGATAGAAGTGTTCCCTAACTATAACTCATCCAGTAGACACCCATAAGGAGACTGTTGTATAAACATATAATGAATGACAATATAGTAAATCACAGATGTAATAATATAGAATATGTACATGTATATACTGTACATTAATAAACATAAAAATGCCCTTATAGTTGCTTACAACTACATTACCGAGTATTATAATCTATTTATCAAATGGTATAACTGCTTATAAAGGCTAAGTAAGGGGACCTGAAGTGTAGTCTTACAGATTTTTCCAAGCTTAGGTGTAATACACCCAGTAAGAGAGCTGACCTTGCCCTTCTTCCTGCTCAGAGCATAAGGTATGAACTGGTACTGCAGATGGGTGACCCTCCGCCTGGGTGATGGGGCTGTGACAAACGCCTGTCTGTTGCCATTCACCTCGATCCAGGGGATGTGATCAGCGCTGGAGGAGTTGTTGAGCCTACTGATGGCTGTCACATCTCCCTTTGCCTCAAGGAGCAGCAGGATCTGCTGCATCCACATGGTCCCTGTCAAACAGAGCAGAAAGGCCTAATTTCTGTCTCCTGACCCTGTGTGTAGAATGTGGACGTTTGTCCTGACTTCTCTTTGAGTGTTTTCACAATACACACTTGTCTAGCTAATCATTTGATACCCTGCTCTCTGCTGAAATTAATTAGCAACACACAAAAGAGTGGGATAGTAATCAACGCACTAATCAGCCTTGTTCATTCCTCCGAAAACCACAGTGACCTTAAGACACAAGTGTATGTGACACTGTGTGTACAGGACTCTTTCATCTTTATTTTCCTCTCACCTGATTTTGGGTATTTGACAACAAACACGTCAGAGTCTCTGATCTCCAGGTCATAAATCTGGATCATGAGTCCCTTTGATAAACTTGAAGCCTTTGTGTGACACTAGTTCATGGTTCTAAATCTTGGCATCATTTAAATGCATGATAGCTAACGCAAAATAAAAACAGGTGTGTTTTCTGACTTCACTTTGTGCAAGAGCTGCTCTCATCCAGGTGTTCTGCTTGTAAAGCCATTACAAACAGCAGTAGTTGAGATAGAAACAAATAGATACAACTATTAAACTTACAACATATTTGAATTTATATTAATATCGTCATTCCTCAGCATACGTGGGGAAATGACAATTAAGGCATGTAAACAGTCGGCTGCTCTATCCTGCAGGCAGAGAGCAGTGCACATCAACATGTTGCATACCTGCTCTTTTCTCCTGTCCGACGCTGAAGAGATGTCCAGTGTTCAATGTGAACTCCTCTCTCCCATCAGGAAAACACCTTAAATGAACCCGTTTATTGCTGTTAATACGTTCCGCAGGACCCGCCTCTTCGTGTACTTTAAATTGGAGCTGCGCGTCGACCGCCAGTTTACGAAGACATCAGCTCAGAGTGTTTCCGTTCTCAGCGCACCTCCGCTTACCTCCAACAAAGTGATGAGGGAGGAGGGAGGAACGCCCTTCAGGTCAGTCGGTGAAATGTACTTTAACCTACTCTGCTGTAGAGCTGTCTCTGGTGAAACAGCCACAGCTGACTGATGCAGCAACAACCTCGAAGAGCAGGAACTCCTGTTGCATAAGCAGAGCTACAAGTGAGGCGGCATATTATCCAAAGTATGCAGAACATGCACACACAGAGGCGGAACATGTGACTGCTTCACATGAAGTGAACCCGAGTTTCTCAAACTTTCATGCTTTAATATTTTTGCAACATTTAAAAAAGTACTCCTCTGACGTCATTAGTGTGGGGGACAAAGGGACACTAGAAGAAAGAAAACGGTCAAAACTGATGCAGCGGAGGCCGACATATCTTGACTTTTAGTCACGCTCAAATAACACTGGATCCTACGTTTCCCATAATGCAACTACAGCCTTTATGCTTTCAAGTCAAAGCTGAAATGAAGCTCCACTGTGAGCCACAGCACACAGACAGGCTGAGAAGGACTGAGCATGACTGCTGGAATGCCTTTAGGGGTCCCTGTAATCCCACTGGCTGTAATTACTTTTAAAACTAGCCTACTTTACAAGGAAACCAAAACTGTGCAAGCAGATCAAAGTTCAGTACAATCTAAAACCGAAGCATGTGCATTCATCCTAGAGACACATCTGGCACCAGTGTGAGCTGTGCATCGAGACACCAACATGTTTCCACATTCTTCTTTACAAACTGCTAAATCGCTCTCCAGCTGTACAGTCCTGAGGGAGGAACAATTTCTGTCGAGTCCAACTACAGATTCTGGACTGGCCTGCATGTCCTCAGAGCTCCCACACTGCAGTCAGTGAGTCCTGTTCAGACTGACACCATGTTTATGACTGATCTTAATATAAGGGATATTCAGTGTGGCACCCCGGACTGGTAGTTTTCAGTAAACTTGCTACAGAATTGTTGTCTTAATTAAAACACTAGAGACAAAGAATTTTCTGATCAACAGAAAAATAACCATAAGCATTCTGATAATGGATTCATCGTTCATCTGTCATTTTTCAAGTAAAAATGCCAAACATGCTGTGTTTTCAGCTCCTCTGCTGCTGGTCTTTTATATTGCTATAGACTGAGTAGTTTGGAGTTTTGTACTTTTGAAGAACACACCTTGATGTTGTGATGGTCTTTTACTTTATTTTACTGATTACAAGATTAACCAACTAATCAGAGAAAAAAATGGATTGACAAAATAATTTCTAGTCAGTCCACTTACTATTTAAAAAAAAAAAACAAAAACACCTGCTGTATTTAACATAGTATCACTGCTCACACCTGGTTATACACAGATGTCCTCTGTTCAACCGTTCATGTCACATCTAAAAATAGATGTCTGCTGAGTAATGATGTAGGTGTGTCACAGGAAAGGGAGTAAATCACTTATGTAATCAAATATTTGATGTTTTACACTTGTACTTAATTTAGCACAAATTGTAGAGATTTGGTTCCATTAGGCATCTTGGTGTATTTCAGGTAACAGTGTGATTTTCTGACAGCCAGATGGATCGATTCAAAACAGTCAGTCTGCTCCGTTTCCTCTCACACATCAACCAATGACTGTTAACTGTAAAGAACTAGATAACATGGAGAGCACACACTTTATTTAAAAAAATTAAAAAGTGTAAATTATAAAATGTATTAGCAAATGATTACATTAAATATTT
Source organism: Lateolabrax maculatus (assembly GCA_031216445.1). Taxonomy (NCBI): domain Eukaryota; kingdom Metazoa; phylum Chordata; class Actinopteri; order Acropomatiformes; family Lateolabracidae; genus Lateolabrax; species Lateolabrax maculatus. The sequence continues at coordinate 26,368,902 of CM062199.1, forward strand.
CTTGAGGTAGGAACTCAAATGCAAGTTCACAGTAAAAACAAACAGAAGAGATAAAGAAATGCGTTCCTGTTCATGGGATTCTTTCAGCGCGTAATGTCCTGGAGTTCAAGATGCTCATCTGTAAAAAAACAAATAAAGTGTGCTGATGTCCAAATAAAGAAAACATCTATTTAATACTATATATTCATTATCTGCACTCTTGATCAAAATTCTAATTCAAGGACTGTAAAGACCTTCAACCAAGGTCTTTAGTCAATGAGTAAACAAGCTTTGTGGTTTATGTTTGATTCACGACTTGGGATGACATCACAGTACAGGAACAACATGAGTCAACATTAACTGAACCTGGAGCACCTCAGAGTCCGGAGATCAGTGTGGTTCAGTCCACAACAGTGAGTCACATTTTATTCTAGACCTCAGCAGGTCTGTCAGCTGATCTGTTCAAGACACACACACACACACACACACACACACACACACACACACACACACACACACACACAGCAGCTCACAGCTCACCTGTTTGTCTTCAGCAGACAATCCCCCCTGCACTGCCACCACCTGGTACTGTTTGTGCTTCAGGCTGCCGGGGAACTTCCTGACATGGCGGACGGCTGCGGAGACGGTGTCCCTGCTCAGCAGTTTCCTGGTGTCCGACACAGAGGAGCCAGGATCCAGGAGCAGGAGGCACAGGCTCCCGTTCTTCTTCTGCTCCAAGCCCACTATAGAGCGGCTGTGACCTGCGGGAGGATACAGGCGGAAGAGAGGGGGAACAGGAAACTCAATAACAACTAGTTTGTGTGGCATGTTTTCAGACCTTGTTGGAAGACAAAGCAATATAGCTATTCTGAATGGCCACATTTGAATGTTTGGTGAAAAATGGGCTCTCATAGAGAGAAGGGAGATGCAATATTGTTTAATTACGGGGATAACAGCACACATTTTCTCTCATGGGAGACATTTACAGTGTTCACATTAAAAATTACATAAATAGCTGGGTAACAAAAAGAAAAGAAAGCTATAGTGAGAAGTTCAAACCCTGGCTCCTTCCTCATCTGCCCCAAACATTCAGTAAAGCACCAAATGTGGATCAATCCGCTGCTGAAAATAGTTCCCAACAAAGGCACCACTTGCTCCTGTTTGAGTTACATTTGACAAAATCTAGAGTGAGCATCTGTGTTACTAAATCACTGAGCCATTTTTAACATGACCAAGAGTTTACAACTGTGCTACCAGCTCTGTAAGGCTGTACTTAGGCACACAGAGGTAAATGCTGAAGTCAGCATACTAACACGCTCACAATGACAACGCTGACCAGGTCACCATCTGAACACAAAAGAGCACCAAGGCCAATAGACCAACCAACACTGTTATCCCTCAAGCCACTACCCGGCTAAAAACGATGGTCTTAAACCCATTTGCAACCCTAACCCTAATGCCAGCTAGGGGATGAACTCTGCCCTGACGCTCAATATCAAGTTGATTATCAGCATGAAACTAACTGCCTGATTAGAAAGATGAGAACATGTTTTTACTACACAAAGATGTAAGTACCACTTTTTGCAGGATGTAAGCCTGGACAAACACAAGAGTGAGAAACAAACCAGGTCAGAGAAAGGAAAAGATCACTAGATAACTGGTAGTTTTGCATCATCATGCCCATAATTATTCAGCCTTGCTTTAAAAAACTGTATTAAGCGTAAAAACACATTGATAAAGTTGGAGGACTGATAACAGAAAGATTCAGAGGCTGAAACATCTGGCTTTTACTCCCCAGTGTGGGTCAAGCTCCAAACACACTGGATCCTAAGCTTCCCAAAGCCCAACTCAATAGGATCATTTCAATAGACCCTCCCTGCTTAGAAAAGACACATCTTTCCAACTCCTCACCTCCACTTTGTAAACCAATCAGAGCTAAGCAGCAGCTGTGTAAGGAAGTAAACAAACCTGGAGTTGAGGTTGTTTTGTCACCTGCTGTTTCCCAAGAATGAACACAAGCTCAACTTTCAAATCAACATGATGATGAGAATGAGACAGATGTGCAGGTCCACCGCTTCGCTCAGGCCTAAGAACATGAGCCAGGTAAAGAAAAACGAAGAGTTCATCCACCCTGTACAGCTGTAAGGTGCGTGATGAAGCAGCGTGACAGGTGGTGTTGCCGTGTACCTTGGTGCTGCAGGTAAAGCGGGGGCAGGGAGGTGTGGATGAGCCGGGGGGGCAGTCTGCCACTCCTGCTGGACTGACAGAAGTACTGCCTCACCCAGTCAAACAACCGGGGGTGGGTGTCATCGGGCCCCGTCGGCTGGTGGAAGTCGACGATGTGGGCCCTGAAAACACATCAAGTACAAGCCTTACTGAGTGTAAGGAGGGGGCTGTAGGGGGATTTACTCTCCATCTACCTGTGCTATTCCATCGGTCTGACATTCATTAGATGTCATCAGGGTCAGGCAGGATTAACTTCATGGCTTTTGGTCTAATTGTATATTGAATAATAATTTGTCTACATATTATGCTTTGTATTTTTGCATTTTCCATTGCTCAGGTGAACCCTGCTAATATTGAAGTTGATCCCACAATACACTGCACTTTTAGTGGCGGGGGAAGAATGTACAGGATCCAAGGACCTAACATTTAGGCTTACTAAATATTTTGTAAGTGTATAAACATACATACTTCTATATGCAATACTGTGTACATCAGATTTCCCCCAGAAGCAATAAATAAAATGTTACCCTGCTTGTTTTAGGCTCTAAAGATGGCACATTGTTGTAGAGACATGCGATTATGGGATAAAGTCATGCCTCAGGTGAGTGTTTTATTTAAAAATCCATCTGGGTTACCAGCTAAAGGGCTATAGATTGTCAATATTCAATTTAGTTTGTATGTGAACAAAATGACAAATTTGCAGAGAGAAAAAACTGAGCAGGCTCATCGACATACCGATCACCACTATGGTTTAAAGTAAGGTTGCCACCATCAATTAATTTCATTAGCGATTATTCCGCACATTCTTTTCTTGATTAACCTATTAATTATTTAGTTTATTTAAAAAAAATAGTGAAAAATGCCCGTTGTAATTTCTAAGAGCCCAAGGTGACCTCTTAAATGTCTCGCCTTGTCTGAGCAGCAGTCTAAAACCAAAAGGTCAGTTTACTGTGATAGGAAACACAGAAATGCAACAGAAACCTACATTTGTGAAGCTGTAAATACCAAATATGTCATTTTTGCTTGAAATATGACTGCAACAATATTACTGAAAATGAACTAGATCAAATATCAAAGTAGTTTGAGATAAACAAATTACATTGGTTTATTTTGGCTGTAAGCAGCTCTAATTCTGACTTTGGAAGGACATTGGTTATAATTGACTGATTGATCAAACAAATAAATATGTTATAGGTAACCTTTTGAGTTATTGGCAGAGTAATTAGACAGAGCGTAGTGCTTACCTGATTCCCAGAGAGGTGAGGAGGGTGAAGATCTCCGTGGCTCCAATCCATGCACGTGTCCCCTGCAGCCGCTGGTTGAAGTGGGATGCACCTTGTGGATCCAGTCCTTCTTTCCAGGCCTCTTCAATCATACTCTGTACCTGAGGGATACTAGGTACTGCCTTCCCTGGAGGAGAAGGAGGGCGTCCAGTAAATGGAAAGAACTGAAATCTGTGCAGGTGCAAACCTGGAGGAAACCCTGAAGAAAGCTTTGACTGTTTTACTCTCACTTTCCCCTCAGTGTCTCAGATGTTTTTGTTTGAAGGACCTTGATGCACCACTCTTTCCTGGGGTAGAATTTCTACTATTTCTGTTAGTACACATAGCTAACTGGTCACATGTGGGTGATGTGAGGTCACGCTCAAATAGTTCCAGTACAGCTACAGTGGAGCTTGTTAGAGTTTGTTTTTGTCTTGCTGCAATTTTGCACCCATTGTCACAAATCCAAGAAGGACACAGCCAGACTGGATAAACTGACTAGGCGAGCCGGCTCTGTGATCGGCATGAAGCTGGACCCTCTGGTGACGGTGGCAGAGACAAGGACACTGAACAAACTGTTGGATATCATGGACAATGCCAGCCATCCTCTGCACACCGTCATCAGCAACCAGAGGAGCCTGTTCAGTGAGAGACTGCTCCTTCCCAAGTTCAGGACTAACAGACTGAAGAACTCCTTTGTCCCTCAGGCCATCTGTACAACTCCTCACTCGGGGGGAGGAGGTAACAGGGACAGAGGGCAGAAGTCTCTTAGCCACTAATCACCTCATATATACATATACATGCATATATATTTATTTATTTATTTTAATTTTTTCTTCTTTTTTACCCTTTGTGTGCTGTATGCTTTCCACTGTACTGTACAAGCTGCTGGAGACTGAATTTCCCTGAGGGAGTCATCCCAAAGGGATCAATAAAGTTGAGTCTAAGTCTAAGTCTAAGTCTAAATCCTACAGGAGGAAGACTGCTGGAGAACAGGGAGCGATATGGATCTCTACAACAACAACAGTGTCACCATTCATGAACTACCGGACAGTTGTCTAAAAAGCTATATTTATACTGTTTCATCATCATCATCAAAAACAAAGACACTAGCCCTATTTTTTTGTTGTAAAAGCTTAACTAGTTCAGAAACGTAACTAATGTTTTGTGAAAGCTGAAGGAACGTCATCAGATACACATTAGATTTCTACAAATATCAGCAGCTCTTATTGAGCCAACAGGAGATCTTCATCTTTAAAGTATGATCATCATCCACTTTGAGGAAGTAATTCAACAGTGTATCACTGCTCTGCTCTCTGTGAAAATAAGGAACAAAAGCAGAACATTTTATTATGCTTATTAAACTAAACTCTGACTGCTTTCATCTCCATAGCAATAGTGACCGAAGCTCATGGGAAGCATAGTATTTAGAGCCACCCAGTCCACCCGTCCTCATTAGCCACGGTCTTTACTTGTTTAGTATTCAATTGCTGGCTTTTATTTGAAGAATAAAAGAAGTATGTTGAGGTGTCCCATTATATGTAATTTGCCAACTGAGTGTGCTTTCCATGAGCATGAAATAAATAATAATATACAGTCTATAATGACAAACACAAAGTATTTTACTTTTAATTTCCACAAAGAACAGACTTCTAAAACAAAGATTCTTCTGTGTTGTGAGTGTCTGCAAGAAAGAGCAGAAAAGTGGTGATCGCGGGTCAGATATATACAGTGTGATTGTGCACCTTGTAGGAACGGAGCATATGCGTCTATTCTGTGTAGAGCGGAGAGGAGCATCTGGAAGTTTCTGTATCCACAGCCCCAGCCTTTGTCCCCCGCCGAGGAGCAGTAGTGGTCGATCTCAGCACTCAGCCACACGTGGACACTGTCTATGCAGTCAGTCTGGTAGTATTCATGTAATGCTCTGACCACACCTAGACACAGAGGTGAAGTGCATGTCAGACCAGTTGAGTTCAGTACATTCCAGCAGCAGCGTAACTGAACTGACACAGAGCTTAACTGGAAGCCATCAAATCTGACTTTAAATATATCATTGAGGAATTAAAAGGCCAGGTAGCCGTCCTAAACAGGAGGTGACGGGGGGTTATATTATGATAATACATATGAGATCCTAATCCATAATTACTTGATACAGAAGTCATAATTAGAGAAGAGAAGACTAGAGAAGACTTGAGATTCCAGACCGTGGAGCAATAATAAAAAAATAAGTACTTAATATGGATCACTAATATGAATTGATTGTCTGATTGTGAGATTGTCTGTTTCTTAGTTTTTACAGCACTAAATGGCCTCGTCCCCCTTTTACTTCACAAACTCCCTCGTTTTATGATCCTCCACGAACACTAAGATCCTCCACAGCTGCTATTTTAACTATTCCAAAGGTTGCCACTAAAAATCTTTGGGGGTGCCACTTTTAGCCACTATGCCCCAAATATTGAACACTGTGTCTTTAAATATTAGACCTGCTGACTCAGTGGACAGTTTTAAACTCCAAGACATTTTCCAGTGGAGGGAGATTATGTCACCTGTTTCCAGTTTCCATTGGTTCTACTAGAATGTAAGAAAGAAGAGGAAATCCTCTTAGCTCTGATGCAATGTTTGTTATTTTAAGTACTCAAGATTGAACTTTTTGGAACATTGGCAGTTCTTGACTAACGTATCTAAAGATACGTCGTTAAATGCATCTTTACAGAAAGTGTCTCATTGCATTCTGTTGAGCATTAACAACTGGCCATGTTATTTTATCTTATAAAGCTGTAGATGTTGTAGAAGTTCTAGAAAAAGCTGTGTGTATTTAGCTGATGCAGTAGTTGTGACACCTGACTCGATGAGAAGCTCAAACACTGGGCAGGTGTCTCTGGCTCAGCTTTAGAACAGATCCTACCTGTACAGTCTGCATTGGATATCCAACATTGTCCTCAGTTTTACATGTGGACAAACACAAAGAGATTCTGTTGGGACTCTGATGTTGGCAGAAAAAGAGACTCAACAGCAGACCATCTGCAGTTACTTTTTTAGGAAGTAACCAGCATGAAATAATCAGGAAATTAAGATGTATTTCTCTTGTTTATTCTCTTTGTCCTCACATCACTGCTCCCTCACTCTTATACACTCACTTTCTCTCTGTCTCATGCTCTCAGCTTAGTTGTTAGTTGTTGGAGCAGACAACAAAGTCTTTTTTAACTTTAATACAAAAATAAATTGTTGTAATATTGATACTAGCACCATAGTTCTTGAACCATCAGAATAACACATTGTGATTAAGTAACTGGATTTTTTTTTTAATTGACATACGTGTCTGGTTAGTTGAACTATTTCTCAGTTTAATTTCCTATATCACAATCTATACTGAGATTGGGGTGATGGGATTACTGAATTAAGTGCAACAGTATTTTCCCAAATCTTGAACATTTTTAAGTAATATGAGTAGAAATGTACTGTAAAACCCTACATCCCTGTCTCCATGCACATCCCGGATGCAACCATGATAATACCAAATGTGCACCACCAGTCCTTTGGCATTTGTGCAAAACACCTTTTTAAAACTTATGTGACTGTGGTCAGCAATTGGGTAAAGGACATTTATAGTAAAATTAAACAGGCGTGACTGTAATGGTTAACTGAGATGACTACAGAAACATTAGTGTATTCCTTTAAACCAGCAGTGTGTCTGTGTTGCAGAATTGCGGTTGCAGGACATGCATACCCTGAGTTCTGGTTCTGCCATCATCAACCCCTGAGGCCAGAGACTCCATCATTTCAGCCCTCTTGCAGTGAAACTCTGCAGGGGTCATGAGGCCCCTTGCTACAGCTCTCCCCATGGTCCTCTCCATCTGGCTGCAGTAGCCTCCTCTGCCATCCAGACCAAACTGCCTCTGCACAGACAGCATACCACGCAGTTCAGGTACAGGTCCTGTACAACACACCCTGTGGTGTACCAGTCAGCATTAAAACAACTGACAGGTGAACAGAATAACACTGATCATCTCATTACAATGAGAAACAACCTGTGAAGGGGGTGGATATATTAGGGAGCAAGAGAACAGGCAGTTGTTGAACTTGATGTGTTGGAAGCAGGATAAACGGTAAGCATATGGATCTGAGCGACTTTGACAAGGGCTTAACTGTAATGGGGGGGCTACACAATATTAGGCAGGTGGTTTTAATGTTGTGGTTGGTCGGTGTATTTGGCCTTACTTTACCATGTTTCACGTGGTTTGGTAGGGTTCACAGAAAATGGTCATAGATGCATATTTGAATATTAAAACAAAATTAACCGCATATAATAAACTTCACATCAACTTTGTTTTAAGGGCCATCCTTTCTTTGCATCAATGCTTTTTGTTTTACATTTAAAAAATAAATAGTTCCTTTGTTTATCAGAACAGTCTGTCTGTGCTTGCTGAAGTTCTTTTCATTACTGGGTTGGATGGCTGCTAAAATACAGTCAGTATTTGTTTATTATATTTATGACACATTTTCTAACGTTTTGGCTTTTTACTCCAGTACATTGAAATCAAAGAAAGACTATGAGGGTAAAGCGTTGATTTTTAGCTTTAACTGTGCCAACACCCATACTGGGTAAACAGTAAAGGCAGGAACTGTAGTTCTTATATTCAAATAGTACCCCATATGTTTGAATAGGGCAGCAGGACGATTAATGCTGGAAGCTGATATTTTTAACCTTGCAGTCACTAAATAATTTGAAATCCAGCAAAGATTTAAACATGTATGGTCTGCACAGTTCTGTAGTGTAGATCAAGACCTGCAGCTTCTTGAACTCCTTTCTCTCCTGCTGGGCCTCTTCCTGCCTCCTCCTCTTTTCCTCCTCCTGCTGAAGCCATCTGGCCAGTTTCAGGTCTGAGCCAGGGCTCCCTGCAGCAACACAGGTAAACCAACAGCTTAGGGAGGAATACGTTGAGTGTGCACCAGATCAGACATATACATAAGACAGAATAAAAATAAAAATAAAGTTTTTAATGTGCAATAGAGGGAACTGAGTGAATTATGTAGTAGGGAGGTATGACTATATGTCCACCTGCAGAGTTCGCAGCTGCTCCATGGTCTAAATGCAGTTCCACATGTTCCTGCAGAGAGAAGCTGTCACTGCAGACGACAGAGCACATAGGACACTCAAATCTCTTCTTTCCTACAAAACATACATAAAAAAAAAAAAACTCCATGTAACTCCAGTTACTGCAAACAGATTTCATATAAAAAAGGTTGACAACTGCAACAGAAGCTTGCAGAAAGAGTTGCTAAAACACTTGTGTATAGTTAAGACTGAAGTAGGTGCCTGCTTTCTCTTTTGTAGAATCTGACTCTGACCTGAATTGTATGTTGGTTCTATCATCAATTTCATTCACATGACTCATTGTCTTTTCTGTCTAATTCATGTTTCTTCTGGCTGGACCATAAAGACATCTTGTATAACTCACAGTAGCTCTGCACACTGACTCTCACTGAGAGTGTGGATAGAAGTAACTGATGTGCCTGCTGTGTGTTTGTGTCCCTGACACCATTTCCAATAGCAAGCCAATAAGTCCATGTTGGCCTCAAATGGGTTATAGTTGGGATTAGTGGGCACCAAGTGGGTAAATCTTACAAAGAGCAATGTAATGTACAGGTGGGACCCATTAGGGTGTGGGTCACATATAGGTAAACCCACATAGAGTCACTGTGTGGGATTCAGATGGTTCAGAACAGGTATTTTACCCAGACCCCATTTGTGGAGGCTATGAGTGAAATATAACCAAACCATGTGGGTGTGATTTATGAGCTGTGTTTGGGACCTTGGGACCTCAACTGTAAACAGAAATGTCTGTCCTGTTTGGGTTATCTATATGAGTCATGAATGAGTGTGCGTGCACATATGTGATGGATGACACCTCAGCTAACTAAAATGAAAACTTAAGAATATGCCTCGGTTGGCCACATTTGGCCACTGAAGTGCCATGTTGGCAATTAATGCTGATATTCCACGTCATCAAGAAACTAAATGTTCCAGAAATAAAAGGCCAAATTTTAACAATACTGTGGTTGTTGAGCACTAGAAAAAAAATTCAGAATTGAGGAAGTACACAGTTTGACCTGGAAAAAAAAAAAAAAAAAAATCATGTATTCAAATGATGTATTCCAAGAAAGCAGGAAACAAAGCCGAAAGGATGCTGGATCAGTGTGATGCCAGGACCATCATTACAGTACAATAGGATATGTTTTTAATATTAAAGATATTAAATGTCGTATATTGAAAGAACTACTGTTAATACGTTCTCTGGGGTTCGAAGATGTGTCTTTTTGTTTGTAAAATCTGAGGCTGCAGACTGTAACCAGTCTATACACAAGCCTGCGGCTCTGTGAGGCTGAACTTAGGCACATCAGGGCTTTGAGCTAAATGCTAGTGTCAGCATGTTAACATGCTCACAATGACAACACCAACATGCTGATGTTTAGCAATTATGTTTTCCTTTGTCACCATCTTAATTTAGCATGTTAGCAGGCTAATATTTGATAATGAGAACCAAACACAGAGCACAGCTGAGGCTGATAGGAATGTCAAATATTTCAGTCTGGACCAAAGTGGTGGACCAACAGCTGCCTTCCCTGAGCCACACAGTAGGTGTGGCTAAAAATAAGTCAGTGGTACAGCAAGCTGATGAGCATGTTGTGTCTTCTTGCACACATACACTATATATATATATATATATATACACACACACACACACACACACACACTTGGTTGGATGGAAATATAATTTTGTTGTTAAACATACAACCCGCAGGGCTGCCATATCAAAAATACTGTCAGAGGAGAGGAGGAAACACACCTGAGAAACTGCTGGCTGATGGTGAAGTTGTGGCCGGCTCTGGTGCTGACCCTGAATCAGCAAGGAATAAAGAACATATGTGTGGTTTAGGGTGTCTTAATTTTAAGAAATAAACTGTTTTATTTCCTCTTATCTCTGCTTACTGGTTTTGGCATTAGTGGAACTTCTTTTTGCCACCTGAGAAATGTGGTTAGATCCTACAGATTAAGTAGTAGTAGTGCAGACAACAATAGGTGACTGAACAGAGCGTTCTGTACATGGCAGCAATGATGCAAATCTCTGAGGTGGATAAGTTACCTTCAGCTGAGCGCTGTTCCTGCAGGTGCAACTCCACATGCTCCTGCAGGATGAAACAGCTGCTGCAGACCAGTGCACACATGGGGCAGGTGAACAGCTTCTCTGGAAAAGAGAAGTATAAATAGGGCCATTCAAGTCAATTCTGACTTTAAAGTTTGAAATAAAGTTTGAAAAAAATGGAACCACCTTTTCTTGTTAAAGAGAGCCGCTTCTGTTTGGCTTTGCTGTGTTCAGATTTACTTCCATTGTTGTCCTGGTTACAGTGCCTGACAGACTCCCATCTTGTTCTAGGGCCCTGTGCTGTCAACGTCTCCCCAGGTGATGAGCCACTGCTTTCTGGTGTGCTATTCTGTTCAGGCCACACTGACACTAGTGTCACTCCAGTGTCACCACTGCCTGTGGTGACACTAGTGGCACCTGCGGGTGTTGCTTCACAGGCTGTATTACAGCTGTCCCCAGCCGAGCAGGGTGGTGTTTGGGGCTTCTGACTCTCAGTTACACTAGCGTTTGTTCCAGCACAGCAGCCTGAAGTGGAAGTGAAGCAAGCTGGGGCCTGTGCTCCGTGCTTCTTCTCTGAATGCGCAAAGCTGATGTGGAAGCAGAGTTCATCGTAGGACACTCCAGACAGGGAACAGAGGGGGCAGTGCATGTCATTTTCCAGGTGGCTGAGAAGGAGATGTGTCTTCATGTCCTCCTCCAACATGATCTCCTCCCCACATATTTCACAAGTCAGCATGGCTGCGGCCTACAGACACAGACAAGTTACTTTCCTACGTAACGGCTTGTTATCACACCTCAGAGTATCAACAGAATCGTGTCAGGTACTGAAAGCCTTCGGTCTATGCCTTATTACAATTTGCTACACCTAAACAACACTGACTGTGTCGTTTTAATATTAAAAAAAAAAAAAAAAAAAAAGCTGAGCCAATGTCTGGGACGTTACCTGTCCATCAGCTGCTGGACGTCCTTCTTGGGCGTTCTAGCAATGTCTAACTATGTTGTTAAGGAAGGGGCCTATTCATTCTGCTAAAGTTTATATACACGGTGTGCATTCAGCAGCTTTATAACAAAACAACACAGTCAAACAACAGGGAGGATGACACATCAAGAAGACACATCATAACGTCACAGTCAGACGACAGGGAGATGACAGAAGTACAGTTTAAAGTTGAATGGACACAGCTGAATGTTTTGCCAGGTGAGCATCGACATAGACGATCTGATTGTCAAAAGAGTTTTGTCACAACTGAAGTACAGTTCAAACATGAATAGACTGACAAATGTTTTATCACATGTTCAGTCGACATAGACAGTGTGCAAACAACATCATTTTGGCACTGATGGAACCCCATAGGTTGGTCTTTGGGCCTGCACAGCATGGTTGGAACTGGTGTGAACCTGTTGGTGACACTCACATGTGTCACGGAGATGACATGTCTGTTTGCAAAGGATACCGTAATACATAATGTACACATAAAAATAAAATAAAGTTGGAAGTTGAAAATAGTGCTTAGGCAACATTGTCTGTACCAGCTCAGATACCAAACTCAGATTTCAGAATTAGTCAAACCTAATTACAGAATGCTTATATACAGAATTAGACTTATGAGGCTGGGGCAGTCTCCCAATTTATGACTTTATTGTCAGAACTCAAATACATTCTTCTGTCCTTCTCCGTAAGGAGAAAAATCTCTATATTTACTACTGAACTGGATACCTAGCTAACTGTAAGGCAGTATTCTGTCTGCTGAATGGAATCGCCACTTCTGAAAGTCTTTCTAATGCGTGCTGTTTGGTGTTGTGTGTATATGTCGAATTAAAGACATTTTTTGGACTAACAAGTAAATAAATGTTTATTAGGAGTGGAAGCAGCTTTAGTGACCTGACTTAGTGGGTATCAGTGCTAACAGCCGGCCGCTGTGAGCTGTGTGACTGAGCGTTAACGGACACTGACTGCTCTTTAACATGCCGGCCTGCAGCTCTTTGTCTGAACAAGATGAAAATGTACTCACAGTTAATGCAAAGAACTCGGTGTTCAAAAGGCAAACAGAGGTTTTTTTTACTTTCCTTTCATCAGCTTCGAAACCAGCCTTTCTTCTTCTTCTTCTTCTTCTTCGGGTTTTAACCACAGCTTGCATCCGTCCCTTGCATTACTGCCATCTTCTGGAGTTAGTTAACTCCTACAGCGTCCGGAATGTTATACTTTCCTCATGAGTCCTGTTCTCCTTAAAAAGCTGACCAGGCATCTTCTACCTGTCCCACTTTCACCACACTCCAGTATGTTCTTTATTCCTGCTCCTGTCATTCCCGATCTCATTTCTTCCATCATGTCCTTTCTATGTGACTCATATCTCCTTCTGTTTCTGGTACCTGACAATGATCACAGAAACCTGTTGGTACTGTTCAGATTACTGAGCCATATTCTTAACCTGCCATGACTGTCTTCAGTTTTTTTTCATTTCCTCCCCTACCTCTCACAATACCAACTCTATTTTGTATTTAATGTAAATGTCTTCCTCTCATCTCCTGATCCCAGTGCTGCTGCCACTCTTTATTGCTTTCTCTTCATACAATGCCCTTTCCTTCTGATTTTGAAAGTTTAATATATTTATCTATGATTCCTTTTTTAACAGCAGGAAATAGAGGGGCAGAATGGAAATAATGTTGTATGGTTTGGGGATTTTAATGCACATAATGTATTATGGGGGAGTGAAATAAATGGATAATAATGGTCGAGCAATAGAAGTGTTGTTGGATGAAAAAAACTTAAATAAGCTTAAATTATGAAAATAAATGCCAAAGGTCAGCACCAGAAAGGAATCTGTACTTGATCTCACACTGGTCTCCAATAATATGGCACCATTGTGTGATTGGAATGTATATCAAAAAGGAACCATATGTGGCGAGCAATATCCATTGTTATTATTATTATTATTGTTTCTACAGCACTGACCACACGAGACATAGGAGGGAGATGGGTGTTTGAGAAGGCTGATTGGGGGACATTTCACTAAAAAAGTGATAGATACCTGAGTCAGACTAATTATAATATGGACATAGAATCATTAGATAATAAAGTAAGACAAGGTATAATATCAGCTGAATTAGTTAAAGTAAAGGCAAAGAGGAACACAGTACCATATGATAATTTTAAAGAAGCCGTAAAAGACAGACATAAGGCATTTAAGCTAGTGAAAAGAACACATAATTCCCAGTAAATGATACAGCACAAACAAGCTCAGGCAGTAGTAAGGAGAATAATAAGGATGTGCTGGAGGGAGATGGGTGTGTGGGTACTGTGACTCAATCGGGAGCACCACTCAGATAGGAGAGGTGTGGGGGATGATTAAAAAGATGGACTGTTTTGAGTAGTGGAAATGGTTGCAGTAACCAATAAGGAAAAGGCTGAGATAATGGTAAATACTTTTGTTACAGTACATGGTTTCAATAATTTGTCTGAGGAGGTAAAAAGAGGCAGAGAGAAAACCAAATCTGAAAACTTGGAGGCACTAAGGAGGAAGGAAAGCACTGATGAACAAAAAGGGCCATTTAGAGTAGGATAATTAAGTAAGGCACTGGCTAAAACTGGGAAGACTGTACCAGGGAAATATGAGATGTGCTACATCATGGTAAACCATTTAAGTATGGAGGGACTGAAGAAGTTCCTTGTATTATTCAATAAAGTGTGGGATGAAGGAAGAATCCCAGAGAGATGGAAGAAGCAATAATTATTCCAATAAGGAAATCTGGGAAGGATGCCAGTAAGCCAACAAACTACAACACGTAGTTCACGTTATAACGTGAAAATGTATCTTGAAATGCCAAAGACATTTTCTTCCCATTTTCTTCCCAATGGACAAAATAAGTTAGGAAAATTTGAACCCTAACCCTAACCCCCAATTTCTTTTTCCGGGCGCTGTGAACTGCTGCCCACCTCTGCCCACCGCTCCAGTGTGAATATGGCACCTGTCTCTTTGTGTGACCCTGTGCATGTGCATGTGTGTGTTCGTACAGGTGCCACTGGATGGGTTAAATGCGGAGAAATAATTTCACGTTTGTGATGAATAAAGTAAATTAAAAAAAATAAAAAATGTTGTGCATATCACCATAAAACTTCATAGAGTCAATCTTCTGGAGGAGATGATAGAACAATTCAAGGATTCAGTACTTCTCAAACACCAACTGAAATACACCTACATAGATGAAAAAGGAGCTGACGTAGATGGTGTCTCAAGGGATGTGTACGCTGCATTTTGGACAGAGCTACTGGACCACACAGCTGAAGGGGAGGACCTGAGGGTTCCATCTCTGTGTCTTAAGTGGCAAGAAGAAGAGTGGAAATTCATTGGCCAAATTCTTTTGAAGGGATTTCAAGACCATGGCTATTTCCCCTGTCGCCTTTCCCCTGCTTTTGCAGTGGCACTTATTTTTGGTGAGAAGGAAGTATCAGATGATATGCTTTTTGACAGTCTTCTTCTGTATGTAAGTCAGTCAGACAGGAATCTGATCACCACTGCATTAAAAGAAGATATTTCAGAGGAGGACAGGGATGAGCTGATTGACCTTTTGGACCATTTGGATGTAACAGCACTTCCAACTCAACAGAATTTAAAAGGCATCCTTCTAAAAGTGGCACACAAGCAGTTGATCCAAAAGCCAAGGCATGCATCAGAAAAGATGTCCTTAATAGCTGGTTCCTCTGTGATGGCCACAGCTGTGGCCACACAACCTTGAATTTACCAGTGCTGCTGCTGGGAGCTGGGAATGCCTGGCAAAGGGATCTGCCCCACAAGCTCAGCCATTTCATAGGGGGAGAGTGCTGATTGGGCCAACCCAAAGGGCCGGCACACCATGGGGGGATTTAGTGCTTTATTGTTTGTTTTCTTTAGACAATTAAGTAATTTCATTTGGTTTGGTTCTAATAGGTTAGATTAGATGTTTATTCTAATGAGTTGATTTTTTTTCCTAATTTGCTTTGTTTGTAAAGTAGCGGTTGTTTTTTGTGTTCAGTGTTTATGTTAACCCCTCTTGTGTTTTAGTATGGGCTGATCCCCCAGTATATAAGTTCCCTCTTGTGTTTAGTCCCTTAGGTCCGGTTTGTCTTCGGTTAGGTTTGTCCAGTTGATTTTTGTACAGTTTTTGTTAAATTGACCTCTTTTATGGGCCCAATTCTTTCTTACTTTGTTTAAGAAATTTTGTGTTTTCTTACATTGGGTAAATAAAAACCCCCTTTTGAAAATTACCACCTGTTGTCCTCATTGCTGACTGACTCGGTCCCTCACATCCTCCCTAAAAGAAGCTTTTGTGAGCCCACAAAATGTCTTGCACATGTATGAGGACAAAAAGCCAACAACTAAAAAGCTTTTGAAGTTACTAGATGTCTCTCCTTCAACTCAAGCAGAGAACCAGAGCTTTCGTTTCCTGCAACAGTACATAAGAGGACTGGATGATGCAGGTCTGCAGGGATGTTAAGATTTGTCACAGGGTCAGATGTTATCTGTGTTAACAAGATTGAGATCATGTTCACAGCAGTAGATGGACTGGCACGACGACCTGTAGCGCATACCTGTGGTCCAGTTTTGGAACTGCCATGGACATTCTTCCTATCCCTAACTACGCACTGAATTTGACAGTATACTGATCGCTAAAAGCTCCTATGAATTCAGCATAGCATAGGTTTATTATGGTGTGCTCATCTCTTCTGAAGGCAAACTTTAATACAGATGGTAGTAGAAGGTTGATATTTCTGAATGTCTGAACAAAAACAGGGTGAAATGAGATAAAAATGTAATCAGTTAAATCAGCATTTATCTGTCTTTTTTCGTTTTTGGGCATACTGTTGGATGTTTTACCTGTTAGAGTAATATTAGCACTCCAATGTATAATTTGTTTCTGAGCTGGAGGGTCACATAATGTTTATAGACAGGAGAAGAGTATTTTATTTGTCAAGTTTGTGCAAAACAAGCCTGTCACTTTTCACATGGTGATGAGTTCCCAGAGACAGCAATGTGATACTACAATGGTTGATCTACATGTTACTACAAAATAAATTGAGACTGGCACTTACAGCCCTCATTTTTTCATTGTTAGAGTGTTAGAGTGCACCTTCATGTTGGGAAACACAACAGTTTATTTTGTGTTAGGTTCAAGTCTGTTTTATTTTGTAAAAGCATAAATTAAAAGGTACCAGGAAGAAAGCACAAGAGCCCTGGAGTTGTGGTGTGCCCCCTCCCCTGAAGCACAAATCACATGGTACTGAGAAACATAACAACACGGAATTCTACATTCTAACATAACTTGGTAAACAGTCTTATTCTTACATCCTATTTACCCCTCTTTCATGAACTTCTGGAAACAAATTTAAATTATTTGTTGCTATATTCAGATGAGCACGACGTAGCACTGCATGAACACTACACTGTGTGGGACTGTAATGTTGATCTCAGAGACCTGACCCTATTTTGATAGTTTTAACTGTGCAGATGTACAGTGTAGATCAAGAAATTAAAACAAAAAACATGATGGTTGTGATCTTGCTATTCCTCATACAATAAATGTTCAAAAGTAACCAAATCAACAGTTGACAATATAGTCCTGCCTTAATACTCCAGAGATCATGGGGTAATTTCTAAGTCTTTTAGGATGCATGCTCTCAGGAAAAGATACAGCTCTATAGCTTCATCTGCTGTGGTGGGTGAGTGAAAGAAGTTCTCTGCCATTATAAGGCAGCACATGTTGAATACTGTTTCATCACAAGGGTAAGGTCCTCTCTGTTGGCATTCTTGTTTACAAGCCTCCACTGCCTCCTGAAAGACCTCTTTCAGGTGATCTTGTCCTCCAAATAAATGAGGGATGGTGTACATGAGAATTGGACGTCCACTTGGAGCTACTGCATTCCTGCTCAAGCGGATGACATGGGTGTTCCACAAATGTGCAACTCCCTGCAGTTCTTCCTATATAGAAAGAAAAAATATCATGGCCAACATTGTTACGTATAGGCATAGGATTTTTGACAGCTGCACTCTAAGGCCTACTGGCTGCAATATTGTGTAAAACGTGGTGAAAACAAACAATAGCCTAAATGAGCTATTATTGGCTCTTCATTAAAGCCAGACTTGAGGACTGCAGGTATTTATAGCTATATGGATACTGCTGTCTATATATTTATAACTGTTTACATATCCTATTTATAACCTGGTTACATATGTATAATTATTCTCGAATCCTTGAATAAATTGTGATTTTTGATTGCCTGTTACGCATGTGTGGCACCCTGGACATTAGACATTAATTTTTCTGATTATCCTTGTTGTTTGTTTGCCTGTGTAGACACACCTGGTCTCAGACCAGACTAGCCCAGTTGCTACTTTTCGCCTATAGATGGGAGGAGCAAGCTGGTAGCGCGAGGGTAACTGTTTGCCTCGTTACCAAGGCGACCGCTGTAGCTTAGACGGAGGAAGTCCGGTGAAAGTTGCTACAAATTAATAGTTCACTCTCATATGATGTTATTCGTGTATTTATCTGTTTGTGTGTTACAGTGAGCTGCACCAAATTAAATAATACCTGGAACAACAACTGTGTTACGTCCGGCCAGTGTGTTACACATGCGCGCGCTCTCTCGCTCTCTCTCTCTCACACCTGAGATGGAGCATGTATCTGTAGACTCACCTGGATGATGGTCAGGCAGCTAAACAAAACAAGCTGCTTGTCCAAGAAGTCTCCAGAGAAAAAGTCTTTGTCTTTCAGTTCCTGGAAACGATTCATCCAGTATTGGGCATGATGTCTTCTCAAAAAGGCCCACCAGCTTTCGATCCGCTGATTGTGATTACTGGACCCAGAGATATAACAATTACTGACGAAGCGATGATCCGCACTCCATCGTAAGAACCTCTGCATTTCTGCCATTGTGACATTTTCTGTTCCCAAATCTGCGCGTATTGTCGAAGGTGTCCCCATCCTCCCCTCAACTTTACTGATGAAATAACCAGCAATGATTGTGGGATTGCTGTTTGTTGAATAGGCATGAAGCCATATCATGAGTCTTGAAAATCCATCAATTGCTCCATTTATACATATACCAAATGGTTTTAGTTTGTCATAAGAGTCAACATGCCACATAAAATTAGGCCCAGGGTTAAAGTACATGCGTGGCATCAGGCGATTTCTCCGTCTTTGTTCAACACCACGGGGGTCGAGAAACTTCAACAAATGCCTCACAGTACTTTGGGTGACAACAAATCCAGCTTGGATGCAGTTGAGATGGTGGAGCTTGTATCCATGGAGCCTTCCGTGCCCATTCAGTTGATCAATGAGGAACGACGCTACCTCAAGAGGGTCGGATTCGTTCTTTCTTCGATACAAACCCATGCATTTCAAAATCCGTCTTAGAGTACACATACTAATAACAATATCATCCACTGTGTTCAATAACTGTAAAATCAAACCATGTCTCAATCCAAGATTAAAGTATAATTTAATGGAATCATGTAAATGAGCCATAGCCTATTCTTGCCTCTCGTCTGTTTCTGTCTTATCTTGAAATAAAGTAAAACCATACTTTCTTTCGACATAAGATGTTTTCACGTTATAACGTGAAAATGTCGTATCTTGAAATAACGTGATAGTTTCATGTTATAACGTGATAAATATATTGTTAAAACGTGATACTGAGCCTATATTTTTTTCGTAGTGTGGCAGCAATACGCTTCCGTAAATTCCGGCTCGAGCTTTGAGAGTGTGTTTAGCAGCAGTGAGAACATCGCCAGGCAGGAGAAATGCCGCCGAGTCTTCATTAGAAACAGCGCTTTAGGAGTTAACTAACTCCAGAAGATGGCAGTAGTGCAAGGCTACGGATGCAAGCTGATTGCAGTTAAAACCCGAAGAAGAAGAAGAAGAGTAGAAGCGAGGGTTTTGCTGCTGGCTTTGCTGGGGAAGTTTCGATAGGACGCCATTTTGCTCTTAGACCTAGAGTGAGAGCAGCAAAGGTTGGAGCTCTCAAACACCCGTGCGCATTTTCAGGTACATTAGATGTTCAGGGTAAGAATCAGTGTTATGGGAACTGACTTGTCGTTGTAACTTAATTCACCTGAGATCTCGGACACAGCTGGCGTTAGCTAAGGAGCTAGCCGTGACGCTCGTTTAGTAACGTTACCTGACCAGTAACAGCTCAAATACATTTTGCTGTGTTGCACTGAGAGATGTTACCATAACTCAGTGAAGCAAAGTTCCAATCGGTGGATTAACGCCAGCTGTGTGCATGTAGTCTTTATTTGAACAGGTTAAACCCAGATCATGCTCTGTTAGAGGTGTGCCCTGCCTGGCAGTGCAGCGTTGTTACAGCTAGCTAGTGTTTGGACAGGAGTTGGTCATGACCTCCTCCCCGCACCGGAAGACGGCTGGGGCCGGCTGATCAACACAACGTACACCAGGGAAATCTCCCAAATATGTTAAGTCCATATATGTTTAGCTTTTTGCAATTATGTACGCTTCAATAAGTGTCGTCCAGTTTCCAAGCGGTGCTGCCTGTCAAAAATCCTGAATTGCTAGTTAATAATCATGATAAGGTAGTGAAATCAGTCAGGATGTAGAGCCAAACATTGTGTCTATCTGCTCAAAGACTGCAGGTGGAAAGTGCTAGGTCATTGTTAAATATGTTTTAAGGTGCCTCCTCGGTCATGTGAGATTTATCGCACCTAGTTCCTGACAAATAATTTAATAATAACAAGAATAATCTGCAAAGCCACCTTTAAGTCCCAACACTTACACCCCTTTTGAGACCATTTTCCATAATTGCCCCAGACTTGCCTGTGAAAGTGTCTGTATTCTGTTCTGAGTGTGTTTGTTCCTTGTAACATCTTACATTTTTTGCTGTAGGAGTCAACATAGCTTTACAGTAAAAAAGCATGTATACTCAGCCAACGTAGCCTGTTTAAATACAGGTTAAATTAATTACAATGATGTTATATATTCAAGTTGTTGCCCTCTAGAACCAAACATTGTCACAGAGTCATAGATCCTCAACATTTGAAGATGTTTGCATTTGATGATTGAATGCATCTTAATCTTAACTGCCTGTCCTTCACTCTGACTATTCAGACACAATGGCAAGTCCGGGGAAAGACAACTACAGGATGAAGAGTTATAAGAACAAAGCTTTGAATCCTCAGGAGATGCGTCGAAGGAGAGAGGAGGAAGGAATTCAGCTACGCAAACAGAAGAGAGAGGAGCAGGTAAACACTGTCTCACCTTGAACCACCTAATTAAAACCCTTTTTACATTAAATGCATTTTATAAAACACTAAAGATAGACTTCCTGATTTTGTTATAGCACCCTTAAATGCCCAAATGTCTTCCCAGCTTTTAACAGTTATGCCTCAAAACAGTGGGAAATTTCAGACCCCTACAATATTAGGCAATATATCTTTAATATTTGTGTGCTTGATAAGTATAACTATAATATATCAGACAAATTACTGCTGTCTCAGTTTTCTGAAAAGTGACTTTAGTGGATTTGTTTATTATGTCTGATGTATTTATTTAAAGAACTACTTAATTTATCCAAATGCTCTCAATTACAGCTAAATCTCTTTGCATTCTTTTTTCTATGGGCTGGTGTGTTTGGTGTCACAATCAGTTCGAACCAAGGTGCTAAAAATATACAGCAGGTTAATCATGTGACCTTGACTTCATGCCCACAGCTGTTCAAGAGGAGAAATGTATGCGTACCTTCAAGTGACGAGTCAATGCTGGAATGTCCAATCCAGGATCCAGACATCAGCTCCACAGTACCTGCTGCGGGTGTAAGTGATTGTTTTCTGTTATGTTATGTCTTTAAATGTACTATCTTGCCTGGTATCTATAGGTAAAGCCCCAATATAAAATGTACCTGTCTAAGCTCAAATTTGTTTGTGTGTGATTGGCTATGATCTGAACGATGATTATAATTTTTGGATATGTGTCTTATGTTGACATTTGTGCAGGATGGGGTCATAACTCCAGATATGATTCAGTTGATCTTCTCTGAAGACCTAGACCAGCAGCTAATTGCCACACAGAAATTTAGGAAATTACTCTCCAAAGGTTTGTATTGCATCCCAGAAATATTTACATAATTTTTTTTAACTGAAGCTTAAGCAATAATCTCTCACAGCTGTATTTAAGTCTTTCACTGATTAAGATAATAGAGATTAAACCAAAAGAAAAGTGTGCTGAGCAGCCCATTGGGATATCTGCAAAAACACCATAGTAATGACCACTAATGTCTGTTAATTAAAGTAATTAAAAACCCGATATAAAACAAGTTTGGGCAATTTACTGGACACTGTCTGGCCTATCAGTGTCATATTACAAGTAAGCTTTATAGCCACTTAAAAGTACACATTCTAATGAACACTAAAGTAAACTGACTTCTAATCTCTATTTGCACATTTGTTGATCAAAACCACTACAACTTTTAAGCTTCTTTGATTAATTGAACCAGGTTACGATCAATGAGAGATGAGAGCTGTTCTGTTGTTCTGTGCAGAGCCCAACCCGCCCATAGATGAAGTAATTTCAACTCCTGGTGTTGTTAATCGTTTTGTGGAGTTCCTGAAGAGGAGTGAAAACTGCACACTGCAGGTGAGAGCTTCACAGCTAAGCACACAGCCTACAGTGGGTACGGAAAGTATTCAGACCCCTTTAAATTTTTCACTTTGTTTCATTGCAGCCATTTGCTAAAATCAAAAAGTTCATTTTATTTCTCATTAATGTACACTCAGCACCCCATCTTGACAGAAAAAAACAGAAATGTAGAAATTTTTGCAAATTTATTAAAAAAGGAAAACTGAAATATCACATGGTCATAAGTATTCAGATCCTTTGCTGTGACACTCATATTTAACTCACATGCTGTCCATTTCTTCTGATCCTCCTTGAGATGGTTCTACTCCTTCATTGGAGTCCAGCTGTGTTTAATTAAACTGATTGGACTTGATTAGGAAAGGCACACACCTGTCTATATAAGACCTTACAGCTCATAGTGCATGTCAGAGCAAATGAGAATCATGAGGTCAAGGAACTGCCCAAGGAGCTCAGAGACAGAATTGTGGCAAGGCACAGATCTGGCCAAGGTTACAAAAGAATTTCTGCAGCACTCAAGGTTCCTAAGAGCACAGTGGCCTCCATAATCCTTAAATGGAAGAAGTTTGGGACGACCAGAACTCTTCCTAGACCTGGCCGTCCAGCCAAACTGAGCAATCGTGGGAGAAGAGCCTTGGTGAGAGAGGTAAAGAAGAACCCAAAGATCACTGTGGCTGAGCTCCAGAGATGCAGTAGGGAGATGGGAGAAAGTTCCACAAAGTCAACTATCACTGCAGCCCTCCACCAGTCGGGGCTTTATGGCAGAGTGGCCTGACGGAAGCCTCTCCTCAGTGCAAGACCTATGAAAGCCTGCATAGAGTTTGCCAAAAAACACATGAAGGACTCCCAGACTATGAGAAATAAGATTCTCTGGTCTGATGAGATGAAGATTGAACTTTTTGGCGTTAATTCTAAGCGGTATGTGTGAAGAAAACCAGGCAGTGCTCATCACCTGCCCAATACAATCCCAACAGTGAAACATGGTGGTGGCAGCATCATGCTATGGGGGTGTTTTTCAGCTACAGGGACAGGACGACTGGTTGCAATTGAAGGAAAGATGAATGCGGCCAAGTACAGAGATATCCTGGAAGAAAACCTCTTCCAGAGTGCTCAGGACCTCAGACTGGGCCGAAGGTTCACCTTCCAACAAGTCGATGACCCTAAGCACACAGCTAAAATAACAAAGGAGTGGCTTTGGAACAACTCTGTGACCATTGTTGACTGGCCCAGCCAGAGCCCTGACCTAAACCCAATTGAGCATCTCTGGAGAGACCTGAAAATGGCTGTCCACCAACGTTCACCATCCAACCTGACGGAACTGGAGAGGATCCCCAAATCCAGGTGTGAAAAACTTGTTGCATCATTCCCAAGAAGACTCATGGCTGTACTAGCTCAAAAGGTGCTTCTACTCAATACTGAGCGAAGGGTCTGAATACTTATGACCATGTGATATTTCAGTTTTTATTTTTTAATAAATTTGCAAAAATTTCTACATTTCTGTTTTTTTTTCTGTCAAGATGGGGTGCTGAGTGTACATTAATGAGAAATAAAATGAACTTTTTTGATTTTAGCAAATGGCTGCAATGAAACAAAGAGTGAAAAATTTAAAGGGGTTTGAATACTTTCCGTACCCACTGTATATATACACGAAGCTGGTATTAGCAAGACATGTCAGGCACATGTTTTGTCATCTGGATGTCAGATAACAGATTTGGTTTTCTAATATAGTGTATCACTGCTTTTACTTAAGATGTGTTACAAGGGCTCTACAGTGGGAGCATTTTCGCTCACATATGCGAGTGACAGTATCATTCCATATTCTTTTAGTGTTCAGAGGCTGCTGGTGTGAGGAGTGTATGTGCTTTGCACACCTAAAAAATAAATGTAAACGTAGTGTCCTGGTTTGTATTGCTTGATCCATTTGTAATTAATCATGAAGTAAATTATTGCATGGGAAAGATTGTCAAGTTTTTAACTTCAGACTGTGGATTGATGTGTTTTTAAAAAAAAAAAAAAAATGAGTGTATTATGTGTGTTTGACAGTTTGAGGCAGCCTGGGCACTTACCAACATTGCCTCAGGTACCTTCCTGCACACCAAGGTGGTGATTGAAACAGGAGCTGTTCCCATTTTCATTGATCTGCTGAACTCTGAGTATGAGGACGTCCAGGAACAGGTGAGAGCTTACAAGAAAATGTTAAGTAAATATGGGTCATAACAGACCTAATTTGAAATGCATCTTTTTTTGAAGCCGTCTTTCTGTGTGCAGTGTTGAAGTTCTGACCACGTAATGCAGGTTTTTACTTGAATTGTGTAATAGTAGTCTGGGGAAACACAAAAAGGACGTGTGTGGGACAGATATCAACTAGGCTGTTCTCCACATTAAGCCTTTTTACACTTACAGGACATACGCACCACTAACAGGTGGATGATATGACGATATGTACCATGATATGTACCATCAGTTTATATTATCACCTCTGGTTGTATTAAACCATGTTGCCAATCAATGATATTTCTGTCTGTATATTGAACACACTTCTCTGCAGTGCTTATTGAAATACTTTCTGGGTTATGAATTGCTGTTTGTTGTGTTCTTGTGAATTATTAACAAAAATCAGTTTCAAAATAAATGAAGAACCATACCTACAGAATTACATATCTAAAGTGTCTAGTTTTTTGGATCGGGAGTTTTGAGAGGCAGTGAGTCACGTCATAATCTTAACAGCCATCATAGTTCACTGATGGATGCAGAACATTCTCACTTGGACCCTGAGGCAAGTTGACTGTGTGTTATGTTTCAGGCGGTGTGGGCTTTGGGGAACATAGCAGGAGATAATGCTGAGTGCAGAGACTACGTGCTCAACTGTGGCATCCTGCCGTCTCTACAACAGTAAGTGTCCTTCCCCTCTCAGTCTGAATGTGTTAAATATTATTTGATAACTGGATCCTGTGTTGTCATGTCTAGGCTACTTGCTAAATCCAACCGTCTCACAACAACCCGCAATGCAGTGTGGGCCCTGTCCAACCTCTGCCGAGGGAAGAACCCTCCACCGGATTTTGCCAAGGTGAGTCTACCCGTCATGACTAAATTGGAAAAATGGAGCCAATTTGCCTTATTTCTGCTTGTTGCATTAATTCTTGAATTCTTCATCCAGCTCTGGTATTAATAAACTGTTATATTAGAAAGTGTCCCTCTGTCTTTTTTGTCCTTGTCTGTGGTGTGTATCAGGTGTCTCCTTGTCTCAGCGTGCTGTCCAGGCTCCTGTTCAGCAGTGATCCAGATGTGCTGGCCGATGCTTGCTGGGCTCTGTCCTACCTGTCTGATGGCCCCAATGAAAAGATCCAGACGGTCATCGACTCCGGGGTCTGCCGCAGACTAGTGGAGCTGCTCATGTAAGGAACTGACAGGTCATTTCCTGATTCTCTAGAGGAAGAACAGGCCAAGCTGAATTATCAGGCTGACATGTATGTGACAATGCATGACCAGGTGTCCTGTTACAATAATAATGGGCATGGTAGGTGGTCTCTTGGGACACCTCAGGGTGCATTATCACATTTATAGTGAAAAAGGAAAAAAGGGGAACCTGCTTCTGTTTGTCAGTGTAACATGTTTGGCTCCGTGTCAGTGGTGAGTTACAGTGCATACAGAAGTCTTTCAGGACGTTGCCTCTAACACACAAACACGGCTTTGCACCTCAGGGGTGGACTGTGACCTAACTTATTTCATGTCATCTGTACTCATCAGGGTGATATGAACATAGACTTCGCCCAAATTTTTGTTGCCAATACTCTTTCATTTACGTTGTCATTCCAATTTAATCACGAAATAAAGGAACCTCAAAGTATACTCGTTCAATACAAAGAATGTTCGTTTACAAAATGAACACTGGTCCAGACTCTGGCTGGCCCACTCCAGACTTTCACAAGCTTTACTGCATTTACGGATGTCTTTTCTTGGCAGTATGCCTCGGGTCATTGTCTTGCTAAAATCGCCCCAGCTTGAGATCCTGCGCACTCTGGAAAAGGTTTTCATTAATGATTGCTCTCTATTTTTCTCCATCCATCTTTCCCTCCATTCTGACTAGTTTCCCAGTTCCTGTTGCAGAAAAACATCCCACATGCCATTGGTATCTTCATTTCATCAGACTAGAGGATATTACTTCTTGTGGTCTGAGACTCATTCAGGTGCCTTTTGGCAAACTCCAGCGTGCTGTAATGTGCCTTTTTAGTGAGGAATGGCTCCTGTCTGGCCACTCTACCATAAACGCCTGATTGATGGAGTTCTCCTCTCATGGTTGTCCTTCACCCATCTCTACAAAGGAACTCTGGATCTCATTTATTCATAGTGACCATTGGGTTCCTGCCTATTACTTACCTGTCAGACCTAAGGCCCTTTGTGCCCGATTACTTAGATTGGCTGGAGGGCCAGATCTAGGAAGATTGTTGGTTCTTAACTACTTCCATTTGAGAATGATGGAGGCCACTGTGTTCCTGGGCACTTTCAATGCTACAGAAATGTTCTTGTATCCTTCCCCAAATCTGTGCCTTGACACATTCCTCTCTGGCGGGACTGGCGTACTCTGGATCTGGTGTGGGGTCAGAGTTGTCTTTTGATGCTCAAGTGACCAAAGTGCTGCAGTCCTGCTTTGTCCAACGGAAACATTAAACCAAGGCCGGGTTATTTCTTTCCTCTGCAGATTCAGAAAAGGTCATCCATACTTTTATCTCCTCTGGACTCGACTATTACAAAGCACTTTATTTCTGATATCAACAAGCGAAACAACCAATGACTGCATCTTCTACAAAACACTGCTGCCAGTCTTTTAACGCGTACGGAGAGAGCCGACCAATCACCAGTCCTTGAAACTGCAGTGACATAATCTTCAACGCAACACAAACCACACAGGCACAATGGAGGATGTCGAAAGGATGTGGGTGTTTGAGCCTGCCGTGGTTTCGCGGGCTGCCATTTCTTTACATCTGGGTCGAGTGAATATAAAAATTGTGGTCATTGTTGATGGTAGATTGGCTATTTAAAAATGGCGGGTTAGTGCAGGATGTCCTGCTCAGCTCACCTGGAACCTCGACAGAGGTAATACCAAAAAAAAGTACCAGGTATCAGGCACTAGCCACAACAGAACGGTTCCAAATGAGTGGAGCTGGCCTTTGTTGTCTGGGCCCCTCAGCTGGGGTTCTCAGGCAGACAAACTTTTTTTTTTGTTTGTTTTTGTTTGTTGTTACTATTTAAATTATTTTATCTTGCTTTATATCTTATGTTTTGGGTCTTACTTTCCTACATGATTCATCAGGTTTGATCAATCAGGGTTATTTAGAAAGCACTAGGTTCGGGAGGCAGACACCCTCTCTTCGTTTAAGAGTATGCTAAAAACGTTCCTTTTTGATAAAGCTTATAATTAGGGCTGGCTCAGGTGAGTCCTGAACCATCCCTTAGTTATGCTGTTATAGGCTTAGACTGCCGGGGGACTTCCTATGACGCACTGAGCTTTTCTCTCCTCCTCTCCCTCTCTATCTGTACGCATTCCTATCCCACTAATACAGGTTACCAACTCCATTTCTTCCTGGTAGTCCTTGTGCTTTCTGTGCTTTTTTCGCCTTCTCACTTTCTGCAGGTATTTCTGCCCCTGGAGCTGTAGATTCTGGATCTGTGATTGCCGGCCGTCTACTGCCCCAGTGTTCCTGCTCCACACTCACTGCTGCAGTTGTTATTATTATTATTATTATTAGTCTGATTTGTTGTCTCTCCTCCTGTTCTGTCTCCCCTCTCCCCCTCTCTCCTCCCCTTTCAACCCAACTGGGTCGATGCAGATGTCCGCCCACCCAGAGCCTGGTTCTGCTCGAGGTTTCTACCTGTTAAAAGGGAGTTTTTCCTCGCCACTGTCGCCAAGTGCTTGCTCATGGTGGGAACTGTTGGGTCTCTGTAAATAATATTTTAAAGAGTATGGTCTAGACCTACTCTATGTGAAAGCTTCTTGAGATAACTTTTGTTTTGATTTGGCGCTATACAAATAAAATTGACTTGACTTGACTAGGTTTGCACAGCTTGACCCAATATACCTTGTTTTGCTTGTCCCCAAATCTCTCCAACAGAGGTGGCACGTGCAAAGTTAGCATGGCCCACAGAGTCACAATAGCCCTTTATGGGAAATACGCCAGATTTAAATATACTGGAATTTCACTTTTAAAGTGTTGATTAGATCAGAAGCAGGTATTTTTGGTGGCCACAGTGCATGATCTTGAATTGAAATTGTTGGTGTCAATAGATTTCTGCTGTTCTTCTTGTCAGTGGAAAGCCCTTCAGCTGACTGAATTGATGCACTGTTTTGAGCAGATTTGTGCAAAGAACAGGTGATGAAGTGGTTTTGGATTATTGGACAGCTGAACATCTTCAGTTTATCAATGTTTTGAAATGGAACCTGTAAAATTCTAAGAAATTGAATTTTAGCCCAAAATTCTAACTGGATAGCTTCCACTATAATCTCAACAGTGTACACTTTGAATGTTTGTGTTTTTATAGGCACAGTGACTATAAGGTGGTTTCTCCTGCTTTACGTGCAGTGGGCAACATTGTTACGGGCGATGACATCCAGACTCAGGTACAGGCTCAATTACTCACAGTGGACACTAACTCCCTCACTTTATGTCTTTTGTTGATTTATTTGTAAGGTATCATATACAGTATTATCTGTAAAGATGTTGCCATCTGTTTGTATGTTTGTCATCTCAGGTAATCCTGAACTGTTCAGCACTACCATGTTTACTCCACCTCCTCAGCAGTCCCAAGGAGTCCATCAAGAAGGAGGCGTGCTGGACTGTGTCCAACATCACAGCAGGGAACAGAGCTCAGATCCAGGTAAAGGCTGCTTCACCTGGCTGCAGTTTGTTTGTCTCCTGTTCTGTGTCATTGTAGCTGACAATATTTCTTCTTGTCAGAATGTGATTGATGCCAACATCTTCCCGGTACTGATTGAGATCCTTCAGAAGGCCGAGTTTCGCACGAGGAAGGAGGCAGCGTGGGCTATTACTAACGCCACCTCTGGGGGCACTCCTGCACAGATAAGGTGTGTTCACCAGAAAAACACTATGATGTACTGACACTACGATTTTTTTTTTTCCAACTCTCTCACATTCATTGCATTAGATAGTTTTCAGCTCAGCCAGAGCTGGAGCGAAAGACCAAAATTAACACTGACCGTCCAGACATTTGATCTAATGTCATAGTGTGAAAGTTCAATAATCATTTAAAATAATTTCACTAACCAAAACTTTTATTTTTATCAAAGGTATGGAAGCCCATTCTCATAATTATGAGAAAGTTACGTCATAATTATCAAAACAGCTGTTCAACAACCATAAACATGTAGAAACATGATATTTTCACCTGCTTTCTCGATATGTTTTACACAACCATAGTGCGCTGGTTACGCTGAGCTAACACACTGCTACCATGTTTCTGCTTGATAAATGACTCTGTTACCTGCGGAGGTGACCGGCGTATGTAGCCATCTCTCCGCTACTCCTCCACACAAACACAGTCCCAGATAGGTAACGTTCACACAACCACTCTTTATTGTCGGCCAAACACACAGTAACAACATCAGTGTAAAGTACTGTGCCTGCTGCCCGGCTCTTCCGAGCGCACATAGTCCCGTAGTCCACCAAACTAGACACCACAGAAGGGCTGGAGGACCGTCTCTGTGTCCTTGGGTGTGTGTGAGACCCAGAGCTCCAATTGCTACTGCTTAACAGGTACAAGCATAACTAGTAACACTATCAGCGGTGACCATTAAAGTCACCCTGGCACTGTTCCCCTGAACCACTCCGACACATCTCTCCCTGCAGCTGAGCACAGACCAGCCCCACTAAATCATAATAATGAGATACTAAGTAATAATAATGAGATACTATCTCATAATTATGACTTACAGGATCATTATTTTTTTTTCTTTACAGTGGCGCAAAAGGCCTTCCATACAATGTATTAAAAATACATTGAACATTAATTGAGATACTTTATCTGATTAACATGTCTCTTTGTGTGAACAGGTATCTGGTATCTCTGAATGCCATCAAACCCATGTGTGACCTTCTGACAGTGATGGACTCTAAGATCGTGCAGGTGTCTCTGAATGGTCTGGAGAACATCCTCAGACTGGGAGAACAGGAGGCCAAACAGAACGGAACGGGCATCAACCCATACTGCGCTCTCATTGAGGAGGCTTACGGTACAGCTCCGCAACACATCCCACGACCTTATCACTAACACCAGCATGGTTGTTTTATAATCTGATTATCTTGATTAATAGTTTTCTTGTTATAATATGCTCATCTTCTCATAGTAATGGATAAAAGTACATAAATGTCTGAGGTTTGAAGCCTTCAATTGAGTTCCAATCCCACTTTATATGGTTAATGCAGCATAAACTGCAAAAGATTAAGTAAACGAACAAAGAAACACACACTGAGTTCTTCCAGTCCAAAATAGTCTCAAACTGCTTTCACCTCTTCAGAATTAGTATCATTTAAAGCCATCCTGATTCTCCAAAGTTTGAGTAAAGTAGTTGTGGAGACTACAGACAGCTCTGAGGTGTCTTCACGTATTTGTGATCCAGTGTCACCACCCAAATTCTCACATATAAGTTACTAAGACAGGCTAAGAAGGACTTTACATAGACTTAGCGATGGACTTGTGAACAGCTGGTCCAGGTCATTTAACAAAGAAATGCTCAGTTAAAAACTAATCACTGACATTGTATGTTTTGCTCCACCAACCCCTTTTAGGAAATATGTCATCAAACGAATATAGTTTTTGAAAACTGCTAAAGACAGAGTTGTGACATCAGCTGTTCTACAGTTTAGTTGATCTGTTTTTTCTTTTGTCACATAGTCGTGTGAAGTATAGAATAGAATCTGAATGAGCTGTCTATATGCGGATGCACCCCTTCAGGCCTGGACAAGATCGAGTTCCTGCAGAGCCACGAGAACCAGGAGATCTATCAGAAGGCCTTCGACCTGATTGAACACTACTTCGGTGTGGAGGAGGAGGATGCAAGCCTGGCTCCACAGGTGGACCCGAGTCAAGGCCAGTTTGTCTTCCAACAACAGGAAGGACCCATGGAGGGTTTCCAGCTTTAACCCCGCCTCACCTTCACGGGCCTTTCTTCCTCTGGTTCTCTAAACTTCTGCCAGTGACCGCAGCCTACTGGCATGCAAAGTCACCTGGGACCTCACCTCATATCCGCTGGGCCGACTCCACCCGCTCCTCCCCAGACCTTCACTTCTATTATGTTCTCACAGCAACATCTATCTGGAGAGACGGAGAGAGATGTGTGAATATGGAGATGAAAGGTGAAAGCACATTTGGCTCACTGACGCTCTTTGAGACTGTGGGAGCCTGACCGGAGGGCTCAGCTTTGTGGTTTTCCATCCCACTGATGAGATTCTGTGCCATGGAAAGCCAACTCATGTTAGTGATACAGTACGACTTTGACTTCATGTGGTATGATTTTAAGTGATGCTAATGATATTTGTGTTACAATTATAAAGTGATCAGCATTCATCCCTTTTTCAATGTGAAACTACCTCTTCAGTCTTCAGAAAGGAAGGAAGGAAAGGAAGAAAGGGCCTGGATGATCAGATAAAGCATCAGACTGATTTTCTATTTTATTATGGCTAAAATCCAATCCAGAAGTCTGTAGGCAGGTAGTGGATGTAAATATAGTAGTGCTGTATGTCCAGGTGGTGCCATACATTTAGTCTGAAGCAGCTGCACATGCTCTCTGGGTTCTCTGTCCTCTCCTGTTGGTTTGAAAGGACTTGACGAGCACCTGGAGACTCTTCTATTTATCTGTCTTGTGAGAGCTGTGGAGGAGCTCCGCTCTCTCTCCTCCACCCTCAGTTCTGACTGAAGGCAACTGCTTCCTGGATTATGTAACCAGCCAATTGGCCTGAGTCAGTTTAAAATCTGTAACAGTGTTGGCTTTCTCACTAGTGTTGATGTTTATTTTAGAAAGCAGTATCTGGGCGAGACAGATGCTGTCTGTTACATGATGCAGTGTGTGAAACAATCTTGCTAGTTAAATGAGATTTTTGTTCAGTTTTCTGCTTTGCCACTCTGAACTAGCAACATAATATATCTTAAATTATTTGTTCTGCCTGCACTCATTTCCTTGATGTGACGGGATTAGTCGACTGACTGGGGGGGAGGGTTGTATATTATATATACATGTAAGAAAGTGTAAAGAAACTGTTTAAGTGGCTGTGGGAAGATGTGATATGCAATTATGTATAGGGGCTGATATGCAGTTGTGTTTCCAGTCCATCACTGCTTCTCCTTTATGCACCCTGACAGTTTGTTTTATTTCAGGAAGTTTTGTCTCCTCCACTTTGATTTGAATTTTTTCATGTTCTGATTTTGTGGTTGAGTCTTAAGATCGAAATGTTTTGTTTTTCCGACTTTTGGCTCAACTCCGATCAATGATTTGACAGTTTTTCAATACTTGCACATTTAAGTACAGCTAAATTAATTGGTGGATAACCAAACATGAAATCAATCTATATTTACGCAAAATGGAAAATATTTGTAATGCAGAAATTACATCAAGCACACTCAATTGTGTATAGTTTTCTAATATTTCTGGTTTTGTATGATTGTATATCATTTTTTAGACTTTGGTAGTGTTTTTGTTTTCTCCTGTTTAGGAATTAATTTGTTGTGTACTTGTGGCTCTCCGTAGAAATTGGGTGTAGAACTCCAGCAGCCCATGTACAGGAGTGAATCGCTGTATGCAGCTACCGTCTGTGGTTCCTAATGCTGAATGGATCACAGGGCTGAGTGATGCCTGGCTCTTCTGTGTGGGGATGCACACTTATATTGTGTAACAGGACTTAATAAATTGATCTGTTGGATAGAAACCATACACACTTGCATTACTGCTTTTTTGTCTTTTCTTCAGGAAAGTTCTCATACTGATTGTCACATTCACTGTTCAATTGAGAAAAAGATACAATTTTTAACTAGTCTGTTGCTTTACTCCAGGTTCTGCGCCACATTTGTGTGTAGATTTCAAAAGAGTGAAAATGTAAAAGTCCGTCATTGGAAGAAGGAATGAATGCATGTACTGGTCGATCCACAAATATACGCATAGTCGCAGATTTACAAATGACTTCATGGGAGTCATGATTGAAGTATTTTTTACAAATTACAAACAATATATATACAAGTAGACATTTATTTGTACAAATCACAGCACATTTATTTGAATGCCAACTCAGGAGCCACGAGTAAGGAACTTGTTTGTGGATAGTAAAACACATTTGTAATTGGTGGAATATTTGTGGATTATGGTACTTGTATTTGCAAATAAATTTTAGTCATTTTTCTCTCCATAATGTGTCAGCTGTCCCAGGATCTTTGGTCAAGGCAATTCAAATCCCCAAATCTCAAATCTTTATAGTGACAAACCATCTTTTTGATGTATTTCAATTACAATTATATTATATTACTGATTCCTTCAGTCATATTAAACCATAAATCAATTCACTAACAGATCCTGTCTAACTACATCTTCTCTGCAGTGCTGCTGCTGTCAACTCAAGGCTCTATGCATGGGAGTACAATGTTTTTGCTACAATGCCACTGGTCTAGTTATAACCAAAGACTGAGGGGCAGTCCAGACAGCCGTGTGTTCTATCTTGGGCAGGGTATTGCTGAACAAAATGGCAAATTACTAAGCAGTTCCTTGCATTAACAACATTTAAAGTGCTCCCTGATTTTGTAATCAACCTCCATAGAGCTCAGCTGAGAGCTGTGTTGCATTTCAAAACATCAACAGTAAACTGGGAGGACATTTGATGATTGTCCAGGAGGATTCTATAAGGGGTCAATAGCCCCAGTGCCTACAATAATGTTAAGGCACCCCAGCCTGCAGCCTGCCTTTTTAAACTCAAGGGCCCTGTATTCTGAGAGTGGAGAGCACAAGATGGGATATAAGGTATAATGAGATCAGACTCAAATGAAGGGGGAAAACCCATTTACAATTTGTAAGTCATCAGAAGCACATTAAAGTCTGATCTGACATAAATAAGGAGCCAATGAAGTGAAGCTAACATTTGTGTAATATGCTTAAATGTTCTGGTTTTGGACCAGACAACAAAACATTACAATAATCAAGTCTGGATGAAACAAAGGTGTGAATTAGGGTCTCTGCATCAGTCATGGACAGGAGTGCCATCGGCTGAGTGCCATCGGTGTAGCAGTGGACATTAGTTCCATAACTGCCTTTAATTTGGCCAAGAGGTAAAATACAGAGAAAAGCAGAGGAGGGTTAGGGTTAGAGCCCTGAGGTACACCATATTTCACATCAAAATATATTGATGTATATAATTATATTTAGAAACACGCTGTTTTCTTTAGGGTAAGCAAGACTTTAACCATGCAAGAGCCAGGCCAGAGCAGCCACATTGTTTTTTTTAGTTAGACTATACAATGATCAATACTTAGATAGAAAATTGTAATTTGCCACTTTGGTAAATGCAGTTTCAGTGGATTGACAGAACTTGAAAGGAGATTAAAAAGGTTCAAAAAGATTACTGACTTAATTATGTGTTGAATGTTGTTTGTTGTTGATGAATTCATTCTTTAATATTCTTACATTTACAACAGACATGTATTGTAGTGGAAGAACGTATTATTAATGCTGTATTATCATTTATAGCCTCTGGGAAAATAAAAATCTTTATTTATGACTTCATTGGTGCAGAATGGATTGTTAGCCATATTATTACCAGAAGAGTTTATTTAAACAGAGCACATTGATGCAACAGAATGGAAAATCCCAACTTGGAAACTCCGGCTGTTCTCTCAACGTTTTTACTTTCATTCTGAATCAACTGCTTGCCAAAATTGTATTTTCTATAATGTGTTATAATTCAAAATATAAAAATACTGTATACAGTACTAAATATGAAAGTACATATTATTGTACATGAAAAAAACAACAACATTTTGAAAGCATTTTAGAATGTTTTGAGTCCACCATTTCTACACGTCAGATGAAACAATGGAAACCCTGCCAGGCTGTTTATTGTTAAACTTGATTATACTTCAGTATAAGGGACAATAGATTACAAGACTGTGGAATGTCAGCCCACTTATATCCTGTTACAGAGTAGCATTCTGTCCAAGGAGCTGGATGGAGTTTTAATTCCTCACAGCTATGTGAGAATCTAAAGTTTCTGCTGAGCTCTCCGTCTCCTGTTCCTCCTACACTTATTAAATAATGGTCCTGGGGGCCTTTTTTGTTAACAAATGAAGACCCAGTTCAGGTGTCCAGTTCCCACAATCTTACTCTTGCTTTTTCATTACATGCACCCACTGAAAGAACAAGGATATTGACACACTGAAAATGATTTAGGGGAAGCTGGGATGCTTCCTAATATGAAGTTGTCATGGTTTTTCTTGCCCTTTATCTTCTTATTTTTTGTTGCACAACCAGACTGACAAGTTCGAGCATGGGATTTTCATTGTGGATGAAACTCGATGATGAATAGTGCCGGAGCCTGTTTACCCTCTCGTCCTAACAGGACCACAGTCATTTTCTGTCTCAAATGTCTTTTTAAGTTGTCTAGTGTGTGAACCACCTTATTAAATAATGGACATGACATTTGATAACCTGTGTACATAAATGTGGTAGCAGATTAAATCATCTTCACAAACAGAGAATGGGACACAAATTCATGTTATTTGGAAGGAACCTAAAATTAAAGTCCTCTGGATTCAAGTACAGTGCACCAAATAGATATGAGTTCATGACCTTTGGCTCTCTGCCTCTGTAGAACCATACTGTTTCTAAAGATAACGTGGTAATCCAAAAACTGTTTTGCAGAAAGTTGCTATCTCAACAGAAGAAGCCAACCTGTATTCATCACTGACCAAAGAAAAGTTTGCATTACAAGTATGCCATCTTAAATACTGTATGCCTCTTTTAGTTTTTAAAAGTGGAAGAGTCTTATATATAACGTTTCATATTTTGAGATACTTGAGGAAGTGTGTAAAGGTAATTACATTGCAGACGGCTTTTGCATTTTAAAAGTGATATGAGATTCATCCTATAATGCGATCATTTTTGTGTAGTACCAGCACATTGTTTTTGGAATGACATGTTACTGTTGAATTTTTCAAATGTAATGTTTCAATGTTTTTAGTTGCACAAAAATAGTTACACTGAATCACATGTAACTGTAACTATCTACAAGTTTAGAGACCACAAAAGAGAAAATGTTTTTTGTAAATTGGCAGAAATTATCTTTTGAAAGTGAGGTCACAGTGTTAAGCAAGCCTGGCTATTGACTTCAGTGGTGGGTATTCATGGAAACCACCGTTGGCTGTGTCTAGACTGTTGCACAGGTTCTTCTTCATTCTTACATGTCCTCAGACATCAGCATCATCACAGAAAGCATTTGTGTGACAGCAAAGTTTCTCAACTGCATTGTCACATCGTCATGATTGTTATGTTGTAAGATGTTAGATAACAATTGTGGTCAAATCCCCTCAGTATTTCAGAGAATGGTGCCTTTCAAAAGATTACACTCACCTTACCATGTCTCAAAATGGCAACTATTCAGTTGTTCTAAAACAACAGCTACACCCTCACTTCTACTGTCACTGTGACAGGCCTGAAGCCAAGGCACAAGGAAATTGGGTGGAGTCAGCAAACTAACCAACAACCGCAGCAGTCAGCAGATACTCATCCCAGTGACTTGTTCTTTCTCCCATACTATTCTGTGTACACTAATGACTTTATGATTAAAGAGCCAGCCATCCATACCATGTTTATTTATGCTGATGACATGACCTTAGTTGGCCTTCTTCAGAAAACAGACCACAAAGGTGTAGCTAGTTGTTTTGTACAAACATTGGCTCTTCAGGCCTTGTGTAAATGTAGCTCCTGGAGATTAATGTTAAAAAGGTATGACTATGTGTTTGCGTGTGTGTGCGTGTGTGTATGTGTATAATACTTAAAAACAATAACGGGAATTGAAGCAATATTGTCAATATTTCTGCAAGATTTACCATATTTTCTAGAGTGTAATTGTACAACAATAGCATTACAGTTACACTTGGGGCAAAAGACTTTCATAATGCCCCTACAAGATTGTAAATAACAATAACAACAAATAATGGCTTTTGGTTGAAAGCTGCATTTGAACTATATTTCGTTCATGCTAGTGCAG
The DNA here is from genome assembly GCA_031216445.1 of Lateolabrax maculatus. Classification (NCBI taxonomy): domain Eukaryota; kingdom Metazoa; phylum Chordata; class Actinopteri; order Acropomatiformes; family Lateolabracidae; genus Lateolabrax; species Lateolabrax maculatus. The sequence continues at coordinate 26,406,387 of CM062199.1, forward strand.
TGCAGACAAAGTGACTAGAAAAGTTGACATGGACAGAAAAATGACTGGATGAATCAGAGTGACCTGTGTACTAGCAGAAATAGAAATGAAGACACTCATCCTTTATATTATTCCAAGTGCAATTAGCATTTAAATACAAACAAAACTATTGCTGCAGAAGTATGTTTGTATGTACAGTATATGTGTATATATCAGTGTGCTAAAGACCGTATCATCCCTTATGAAAAATAAAATGTATTAATTTCTAATTTGAAAGAAGATGAGTCGATGAGTTTTAAGTCGAGCAAGTTCTCATTGGTCAGTTGGTCGCAGGAAGAAAAAAACACCTCAAACTCCATTTGGTCAAAATTAAGTAAAAATCTATATGGCTGGACAATGTATAAAATGCTAGAGGGCTTCTAACTTGAAATGGCGGACACAGGAAGTCAATCAGACAGTCCCACACAGAAATTAGCATAATTTCAAGAGGGATAAGACATCCCCAAGAATCATTACCACTTTTGCCGGCGTATTGTGCGTGCGCTTGTAAACTTTGTTTTAAAGGCTCATTCTTACGTTTTTGAATTTTTCTGTAATGTAGCACAGTATTAATGTAGTTACTTGTAACATTTTTTCTCAGATCTGGAACTCAAACCATTTTCTGATGCCCCCCAAATAATACATTTAAATATTAATCTTTATAATAATAACTAATAATAATAAATGTACAATTCAATAGAAATAATTTCAGACAACCAATCTTATATGCTGATGCTTCTTCTGAGGCAGTGTCGTGTGATCGAACCTCTGTGCAGACTTGTACAACTAGTCCCAGCTCTGCTGTTTCTTACCACAGCAGGTTTGAGAGGATTGGCTGCAGGTACAGAGAGGGACAAAGCACTGATGGTGAAGTGCTGACTGCTGAACTGTCGCTCTGACACTGAACTCCCAGACACAGAGATGGAATCTGTAGTTTTTCTGGAGTATTCATACAGATTCTTTCTGAAAGCACTCTTGGTATTTTGGTCCTTCTTAAAAAGAATTATATAGCACTTTGGGAAGAAATGACAGCAAAGGATGCCGTAGTTGGAGATGAGAATGACCACCATCTCCACAGCCGGCAGGTAGACTCCTGAAGTGGTGACGTAGACAGGAACAAAGAGCAGCCATGAAATGAGGTACAGCAGCATGCTGAAGGTGATGAACTTAGCCTCGTTGTACTGCTGTGGCAGTTTGCGTCCTTTGAAGGCACAGATGAAACACACAAAAGCTAGGACAGCTATGTAGCCCAACATCAACCCGAAGGCTAAATATGAGCCCTCATGACAGTCCTCCAGCAGAGTTGTTGGATCACTGATGGTGTGATTAAATGGGCTTTTGAGGACCAGCCAGCAGATGCAGGTAGCTGCCTGTAAGGCCACACAGATGCTAACAATGACGTACGGCTGGTAGAGCCTCTGCAGAACCTCCTGCAGCCCAGGGTTGAACTGAAAGGCTAGCAGGATCTGTAGGGTCTTGACCAGGATGCAAGAGACACACAGGGTGAAGCTGATGCCAAAGAGTACCTGTCGAGCCTTACACTGTAAACTGTTGGGCCGGCCTACAAACAGCATGGCACTGATGTAACTGATCACCAAAGAGAACAGGATGGCCTGGCTGAGTGGTCCCCCAGCAGCCTTCACTACAGGAGTGTCACGCTGATGTAGAAACAAAGCTGAAACAAGCAGAACCAGGAGGATGCCCAGGGCAGAAAACGTCAGGAGCACCACAGCAAAGCTGTCCTCCCAGGAGAAAAAGAGCAGGGTTTTGGGGATGCAGCTGGAGCTGCCTTTAGGAGACCACTCCATTTTTGTGTCACAGCTCAGGCATTGGTCCATATCTGCACAGGTACAGAATAAAACAATCACAAACAGGTTCACAAATATTTGACTCTGCACAAATAATTCCAAGCCTAATGTTGGATGGATGTTCAGGTAACCTGATTTTGGGTACAGAAGTTGTAACGGAAGCATTACAACTAGGTGAGAATACCCAGAGAAGCTAGAAGTCAAAGGCAACTGGATTTATTGTTTTAATCTTGAGGATGTTTCTTCTCCCTCATCAAGAGCTTCAACTCAGTTCTGCCCACTAATAGGGAGGTCTCAGGCATTCAAACCTTCTTGGGTCATTCACATGTTGATGTCAGATTGGGGGTTGTGAGGTCACATTTGAGTTGTTAGGGTTATGCTATGGGGTTTTGTGCATATTTTTATATTATTTTTCCTGCATGTTTTCAATTAATTATTGGGTGTGTTCCTTTTAATCAGTTCTTGTTTTATTATATTGGTGTGTTTTTATGGGTTGTGTGTTATTGCATCACACGATCATGTAAAGTTGGAATGCAGTAGTAACCCTAGAAGACGGGCCACCACAGGAGCCTGAAGCACAGCAGCCCATGTCCATTCAGTATGAATATTCCAGCCAGCTCGCTCCTTATTAAAAAGACATCTTAGACCCTTAGACATTTTATAGTTGCCTTTTATATGTTATGTTTTTATGGTAAACCTGGTAACCTTCTTTAAGATGTGGTTTTAACTCACATATCACCCCTGATTTTAAAACAAACCAGCTTAGCCTTTTTAATTGAGTCCTAGGGCTCCTTTTAACCCCTAGGTGGCGTTGTCTGCGTTTTAAATTAGTTTTTTTCCATTCCTGTTTATTTCTGTGGAACATCTCTTCCCCATAATTCATGCCATCCAACAGTTATCCTGACATCAGCAATTAAGAACAGGCAATTCAATCCAATTACCTTAACTTGCAACACAAGATCATGATCTTTGATCATGTACAATATTTACTGCTGTCATCACACAACAACTAAAAAAGCTAAAAGTCCATGACACTCAAAATTAAGCAAAAAAAAATGAAACTACACTTGCAAGGCTATTATTAGAAGGTCAACAACAGATATGATATGACAGTTTGGACAGTTTTTGTGCATGTGTGTGTGTGTGTGAGAGAGTGTTAGAGAGAGAGAGAGAGAGAGAGTGGTGTTAATGGCATCCTAATGAAATGATAAAATTCACAGACCTCAAATTCCAACTGGCTATACTAAAACTCCTTAACATCGTTCTTAGCTCCAGGATCTTCCCAATATTTGGAACCAAGGGCTGATTATGCAGCTCCACAAAAGTGGAGACAAATTCGACCCCAATAATTACCGTGGGATATGTGTCAACAGCAACCATGGGAAAATCTTTATAAACCACAGACTCCTAAAACTCTTTATTGAAAATTATGTCCTCAGCAAATCCCAAATTGGCTTTTTACCAAATTATGGTACAACAGACCATATCTTCACCCTCAGCACCCTAATTGATAACCAAATTAACAAAAACAATGCAAACTGCTTTATTGACTTCAAAAAAGCCTTCAATTCAATTTGGCACATGGGTCTGCTGTATAAACTGTTACAAAAGTGGTGTTGAGGGAAAAACATATGATCATTAAATCCATGTACACAAATGAGTGCGCTGTCAAATTTGGCAAAAAAACACGCAGACAGCTTGAGTCCGACCCTCTTCAACATCTACATCAATGAACTGGCAAGGGTGTTAGACCAGTCTGCAGCAATGAAATGCCTACTGTTTGCAGATGATCTGGTGCTGTCTCTAACCAATGAAGAGCTATAACAGCACCTGGACCTTCTGCACCAATTCTCACAGACCTGGGCCTTGACAGTGGACCTTACAAAGACAAAAATTATAATATTCCAAAAAAGACCCAGCTTCCAACACCACAAATACAAATTCTTTCTAGATACCATTGCTATAGAACAAACAAAAACCTATAAGTACCTCAGCCTGAACATCAGCTCCACAGGTAACTTCAACAAAGCTGTGATAGATCATTGGCCTAGGGAGACCTGGTCTGATGAGGAGAGGAGAGGCATTCATCACTTTGGATAGTGCAGCTCTCATAGCCAGAAATTTGACCAAGTTTATTACTGGTCCCACACCGTGACAATCTAGAGTTGAGACCAGGAAGCAGAGCCGCAGTCCTACACGCTTCTCTGCGCTTCCATTAGAGCAGTTACCCACCTAAACCCCCATAAAAAAACCCATAGAGAGTGTATCTGCCCCCCGACCACTTCAATTATTTAATTCAAATTCAAACAGAAGAGGAGTTACTCATAAAAACTTAATAAAATTAAAACTACCAGTGTAGTGGTACAACCAAATAAGAGAATTAAATTAAAATAAAATTAAACATTAGATCTCTGTCGTCTAAAGCTGTGTTAGTCAATGATTTAATATCTGACTATCATATGGATATATTTTGTCTGACTGAAACTTGGCTGTGTCAGGAGGATGTTACCCTGAATGAGTCCACTCCTCCTAGTCATATTAATACTCACATTCCTCGAGGCACTGGCCGAGAAGGTGGAGGTGCAGCCATCTTCGACTCTAGCTTATTAATCAACCCTAAACTTAAACTTAATTTTAACTCATTCGAAAGCCTTATTGTTAGTCTTTCACACCCAACGTGGAAAACTCTACAGCCAGTTCTATTTGTCATAGTGTACCGTGCTCCTGGTCCTGGTTTTAGCAGAATTCTCAGAGTTTTTAACAAGTTTAGTCCTCAAAACAGATAAAGTCATTGTAGGTGATTTTAATATTCATGTGGACGTCATGTGGCATCTTGAGACTGATAGCCTTAGTTCTGCATTTATCTCACTACTAGATTCGATTGGCTTCTGTCAGAGTGTAAACAAACCCACTCACTGTTTTAACCATACCCTCGATCTTGTTCTGTCATTGAACATTTAATAGACTTCCCACAAAACCTATCTTATATGACCATTATTTAATAACTTTTGAATTTATATTACTGGACTACAGCCCATTAGGCAAACATTCGATCAGTAGATGCCTGTCTGATAGTTCTGTAGCTAAATTTAAAGAAGTGATTCCATCGGCACTTCAATGCCATGTCAAGAGGTTAGCTCTATGGTACAACACCTTGACCCACAAATTAAAAGAAACATTGCAAAAATTAGAAAGGAAATGGCGTTCCACCAAGCAGGAGGAATCTCATATAGTTTGGCAAGATAGTCTTAGAATTACAGAATATACCCTAACTTCATGAGCTTCTTTGATGATAAAAAAAAAAAATTCATCATCTTGTGCCCTCAGCCAGTTCAGATATATCTTCAAGTACAGGAACCTCAAAAACAGCTGTTTTTCTCCAATTGACCTTCACAAACTAACTTCAATGATTTCTTCGTCTAAACCAACAACCTGCCTCTTAGACCCCATCCCAATTAGGCTGCTTAAAGAAATTCTACCCTTAGTTAGCACTTCTTTACGAGACATGATCAATCTGTCTTTATCAACAGGCTATGTACCACAGCCCCTCAAAGTAGCTGTAATTAAACCTCTTCTTAAATAGTCTGCACTTGATCCAGGGGTTTTAGCCAATTATAGACCTATATTTAACCTTCCTTTTCTCTCCAAAATCTTTGAGAAAGCGGTAGTCAATCAGTTATGTGACTTTCTACACAGCAATAGTTTATTTGAGGATTTTCAGTCAGGATTTATAGAGCATCATAGCACAGACAGCACTGGTGAAAGTGACAAATGACCTTTTGATTGTGTCAGACAAAGGATTTGTCTCTGTACTTGTTCTGTTAGATCTTAGTGCTGCTTTCTATACAGAGACTGGAGCATTAGATTGGCGTCCAAGGACCCGCACTAAGCTGGTTTCAGTCGTATTTATCAGATAGATTTCAGTTTGTCCATGTAAATGATGAATCCTCCGTGCACAGTTAGTCACGGAGTTGCTTGGACCACTTTTATTCACCTTGTATATGCTTCCTTTAGGCAATATTATTAGGAAACACTCCATAAACTTTCAATGCTATGCAGATGATACTCAATTATACTCAAGACTGGATGACCTGCAATTTTCTTCTGTTAAACTCAAACAGCTCCCCAGAGAAGAAAGACTGTGCACCCACTATACACAGCAGGAAGTGGAAACCCAGCTGCACTTTTTAACCTCCTGCCAACTGTACCAAGATATAAGAGACAGATAGACCCACAGTTTCCAGCCCACCAAAAGGACTTTGGAAAACATGGCTGATAACAAAAAACTTCCATATCTGCTGGGCGAAATAGAACAATGTACAAACACAGCAGCAAGATTTTTGAGCTGTTGAGACCAAAAAAGTGCGTCAAATGGAAAACAACCTCCATGAGGACTGTCAACCACCTGTATTCCTGCTATAACCATTGCACTGTGCTGATATCTGTACATAGACACACTGGCTATACAAACATACAGAACTTGCATAAAAAAGGTTGTACTGTTTATATAGCTCTCACTTGTATTAATATTTTTAATTGCAAATCTACAGTTTTCTATTTTATTTTAAGTTATGTTTTACTTTCACGTATATATTTCTAACAGCCCCGTCAGAATTCTTTTATGTAAATTGTTGTTGTTTTTGCATTTGCTTTGGCAATGTAAACGTCTGTTTCCTATGCCAATAAAGCTCATTTGAAGATGGACAAGCATCCAATAGAGGCCCTGTATGCAGAATTCTGTAGGTCCATATTAAACATTCAAAGAAAAGCACCAACCAATGCATGCAGGGCAGAAGTAGGCTGCTACCCTCTGATCATTCCTTCCTGATCCACTAACACCCAATACTGTTCAACCTCAGACCAGCACTTTCTCTCCGACCACCAATCAAAGTAAACCAAATTATGAAACCAGTAAAAGATGCCTATCTGGAACATTGGACGACTCAAACCAAAACTCAAAACAAACTTCATTGCAATTTGGCCCTAAACCATGAATATAAACTGGCAGATCATCTCTTTACTATCAGAGACACAAAGCAGAGACAAATCCTGACCAGAGACAGACTGAGAAACCACAGCATGGCCTCAGAGATAGGACGACACAAGAAGTCGTGGCTACAGCCAGAGAAAACAATATGTGGTCACTGCACTGCAGGTGAGGTAGAGACAGAGATGCACTTCCTCTTAAAATGTAACAAATATAATAATATTAGAGTGCAGTATTTTAAGAGATTTGATTTATTAATACCAAATTTCACAAAATTAGGAGAAAGACATGCAACACACCAAGCTGCACAATATATGACCGCATGTCACAAACTGAGGGACACAAACTAAAACATCACTGAATCTGACAATCACCTTGACACAGTTTATTGTATTTATGGTTAATTTAATATTTTGATGTTGATTTAGTTGTTATTTTGATTTTTTTATTATATTTGAGAGAGAGAGATAGATAGATAGATAGAGAGACAGAGAGAGAGAGAGAGAGAGAGAGAGAGAGAGCTTTTAGGCTTGTTTACTTTATTTGACGATAAAGTCTATGTACCTATCCTTTGTGACAAAGATGTTGATGATAGCATTGTAAAACTCCTGTCTTGGCCTTCAGTTTTATGAGTCTCTCTTTCTCAATTGATATGACAGCCAGAGATGAAAGTCTTCTTTGCTCCGTCCTGTTGCTGCTGTAGGACTTGATGCATTTGAAGGGAGAAAAAGACCTTTCCACTGCTACTGTGGTGGCTGGAATGGTCGACACCAATTTCATCATTGTTGTTGCCTCTGGAACAATCTCTTCACGATCATTTTCAACCAGGAAAGCCAGCAATTATAGAGGTGATATGTCCTTGATCATCTGTGAAATATTTGATCTGATGAGGTCAGATTTTAGCCTTACAAAATCAAGTTGCCATATGTAGTGAGGCTATGCAGTTTTGAACAATCAAAGTGGGCTGACAGCTCATTAAACTTTTTACAGTCATCTAAAGCCAGAAAATCAAGTTCTCCCAAATTCTTTAATCTTGCCTACATTTGTACATTGATGATGTCCAGGATGCTGTAAAAAAGCCTTTGTCTCTTGTCTCAGACTGACTGCTTGCTACGCATGTTGTTTGCACCACTCCTGAAAACACTAATAAAGTGAGTCAAACAAGGCTTTGTGTCACTGACACAAAGGTAGCAGAATCATATGTCCATCACCTTGGTCTGGAAAACACAGAACAAGGCTTCTGTCTCTGTGAAAATCACACTGTATGCCATGAGAAGAAAGCAGGTTGAAGATTTAGAAAGCCAGAGATTGAATCCAGAGGCCATAGTTAGTGGCTCTCCATCCCAGTCATCGTGGATTTTTAAGGTTAGGGTTAACAACTCGTAAAGCCCTTCGTGGTAGAACTTGATGGTCTGAACAAGCCTTGAGTTTGAATTCCATCCAGTAGCTGCTGCCCATGTAATGCATAATTTTACCACTTCAACAAGTAGATTGTTGCATTTCGTAGACTTCCTAAAATAAACTGCAAGGCCTTCTACAGTCTGCAAAAAATGGCGGCGCCTCACCCTATGTCCTTTCCACGCATGTTACGGGTCCCCTATATATATATATGCATGTATGTGTGAAATGTGGCCTGTATGTATGGGGTGTAAAAACAAATTCATTGTGTGTGTGTGTACAGTTCCATGCCATTTTGATTTCGATTCGATCTTGATTATTCTACTGTCGTCACTCACATCATCAAAGCCCAACAAAAAAGCCTCCTTTACCTGACTACTGGAGGCGTACTGAAGAATGACTGAGTTGAGCCTTGTTTGTGATGTCTGTAGTTTCATCCACCTCCACTGCAACAAATTGTGCCACACTCAGTTCCTCTTTTATGTCTTCCTTCAGAACATCTGCAGTCATTTCAATTAAGTCATTTTGGATTCTGTTTGATGTGCCAGAAAGCTTCAGATGGCACCAAGTGGGAGATTAGCATCTAGATTAGCATCCTTGCTGGTTATCAGGTGCAACAGTTCAATGAAATTCCCCCCGGTTTGAGGAACTTTGCTGAGCTTTGCTGAGCTTTTTAGGATTGTTGATTGTGGATGCTAACACTCATTCAAAGCCAGGTTGATTCTGTTATGTCCAAGTGTTTTCAAGGCAATATGGCTCTGAATGTGGACCACTGACTTTTCATGCTTGGCTATCACACAGGGCAAGTTGTTGAAGTTGCAATATCGTGCATCAGTCCAGACCTTTGCCGGTGGTGCTGCCAATCAGCAAACATGGGTAACAGAACAGCCTGCTCAATATATCACATCCACAAAGCCAATCTTTCCTTTTGTACCATTTAGTCTGAAAAGTACTGGATCTTCTTTGCTCCTCGCTTTGCAATGAGTGGATCTCCTCCTCTTGCCTTGGTGAAGCCACCCTCCAGACTTCTGTTGTGTCAATGCTTGCTACCGTCCAAGCTAAGGAAAGTAGTTCTCTTCCTCCTCACTGGGTGTATGTGTTAAGTCCTCCATGAGTTGGGTGTATCTTGAGTCCTGCTTTTATTTGTTTTGAAGGCACTGGATCCATAGGGTGACGGCAGAGCAGTAGTGACAGGCATGCATAACATCAGCCCTTTTTACACGGAGATTGCACAATAATGGCGTAAAGACGGCCCGTCATTACGCTGACTTTGCTTCCTTACTCTGAACTGGATCGGAAGCAAAAGACGCGTGCCTGGCCTGCCGGCTCCACTGTTTACACAGACATCAATTCGTCGTGGCTACTACCTCCGCTGCTGGCTTAATGGCGGAACAACAATGTTCCCCCGTTCCGCATTTGTACCTCTTTATACAGAGGGCACATCATTTTTCTTTGAACAGGCTGTGTAAAAGGGGCTATTGTCAAACGGAAAGTGATCATGCTAGAGTGCTAAGAATTCTTTTGAGTTTGCTAGCTTGCAGGCTGAGCACTGATAGTATTGTTCTCCTCTGAGAGCGACAGACCGCCTACACAGAATTCCCGGTGCTGGACTTTCTGGATGTGACTGCATTGTATGGGGCCGCAAGGCATCGCAAACCCTGCTGAAGCAGACTCCCTCTGCTGGAGCTTAGGTGCAAAGGAAAATCGGGAGTTATTTTAAGAATAGACTGGATTAATCGGTATTTCAATATCTACTTCCCCTTGTGCAAATTGCTCTTCCCTAAACTGATTGGTAGGTTATTGTTTTTATTCTGTACTCTTTTTAAGAACATTTATTTGTAAAATCACATGTATTTTAAAGAGAGTCATCAAAATAAAAATAAATTTTATTTAAAAATACACTATTTTTAGTTTTAAACATACATTTGTTTTCTTTGTCACTATGTTGGTGTGACCAGGAATCTGAACCTAGAATAAATTGATGTTAGCAAGAAACACAAACAGAAATGCACAGAGGATTTTTAGCTCCTGAGTTTAGCTCTTGTTCTTTTGTTCTTTGATCAAAAAGGAGCTGTGTAGGTTGAGAGAACCAATCATTTACTTTTTTTATGCACAAAGAGTTACATATATGATCACCTAAGACATACCTTAATGTCAGGTCAAAATGCGGTTATACAAATTAATCTGACCAGACTCTTTACCAGAGCATGGCAATTAGTCATTGTGCATGTAAATGTCTCCAGTGTGTGTATGCGAGGGGGCCTCTTGCCTGTGCTATTAGAGTAGTAGTTCTCAGTACAGTTGATGCACTCATAACAACAAGTATGTGGACCCTCAGCTGTTTTCTTGAACTCTCCAGGGCTGCAACTGTTGGAGCATTTAGAGATGATGTACTAAGGAAAGTGGGGAGAGACCATGATTATAGACCATTCATTTTTTATTATTTTTATTAATGTATTGTATTTTTTCTGTATTCTACACAACTTCTTTAGAAGACTCATACTTGATATTTAAATGTAAATCCAATGTTTTAGCAAGTCAGCTTTTATGGTCTGAATGTTTTCAGTAAACAAACACTGCAGTATGTGTGTGTGGGTTTCTGTTTGTATGAAATGGCATCAGGGCAGCAGAATGAGGGCCTACCTTTAGGTCTTGGAGATGTTGGGTGGTGCTGAGGTTGGTGTGGGTGAAGCTGCTGTTGTGTGGGTGGTACTCAGCAACAACATCATGGACATGAATGTTCCCCCCGTCTGACCTCCACATTGTCACATCATAGCCCAGGTTGATGTCTCCTCGGCTGTCAAACTTATAGCTCTTTCCTCTAAGTTTAAACTCCTGCATCCACATAGCTTTCAGCACCTACAGGACATGAGACATTTAATTTATCAAGTCAGTACCTTGGACAGGTCTATTAAACCACACTATTTGCAGGGGCATGCTGTTTTGTATTTACTGTATGCATGACTATACTGGAGAAGACCATCAAGTTCACCAGCATCAGAATCTGCTTTGTTGGCCAAATATGTGTATACATACTAGTAATTTGACCCTATTTTAATTTGAACCCTAAACTCTTATCCACAACCTAAAATTAACCCATTTGGACCTCATGAAGACAAAACAAGGGCGCACACTCACACACACACACACACACACACACACACACAAACACACACTAATGTGAATACCTCCCAGGGTTGGACTGTGTCTGGTGTTTTGCAGTCTCTTCCCCTGCAGATAGACGCCACAGCCTGAGCGATGGCACTCACAGCCATCTCAACACTGAAGATAGTGTCGGCATTAGTCTGTTCTCTGAGGGTGTTTGCAGCTTTAGACCTCAGCTTAGTGTCTCCAGGACCTTGACTATCATTTAACTGCATGTAGAACTCCTGCATGAAGGAGTTATTCCCTTTATAGTCATTTCCAGCTGCCTCAAGCCTGCTCAGGTACTCCCTGAATGATGACAAGTCTCCACTTTTGAAGGTGAAGCCCACAACATGTCCTATATCCTCCAGAGTTAAGTTCCCCTTCACAGAGATGGTAGAGGACCAGCTGTCACTGGCCACCCAGACTCTGCTCATTGATTTCATGTTCTGTCCTGTCCTTAGTGTATGATTCTTAAGCTCCTGGTAAAGGTACATCATGTGAGTTGGCTTGGCAAATGACACAATCACTTGTACCTTGGGATTCTTGTAGATGATTTTGGCAGTCTGCGTGATGGCAGAGTAGACATCCTGACTGGTTACAGACTGAGGTAGGATTGATTTGAAAGCCACACAGATCCCCCTTTGAGAAGCCTGGGACACAAAGTGGTGAAGAGCTGACTGGCCGTAATTGTCATCTGTAGTGATTATTCCCACCCAGTTCCAGCCATTGGTCCTGAGCAGACTGACCATGGCAGCTATCTGATGCTCATCATTAGGAATGGTCCTCATGAAGGCAGGGAAGCGGCTCTTATCACTCAGAATGACAGCAGTTGATGAATAACTGATCTGGGGAAAAGAAATCAAGGATATTATTTCCAGAGATGTGTCATGTACATAAAAGTTAACATGGGGACCTGGTGGCCTAGGTGTTAAGGTCCAGCCTTTGTTGCATGTCACTCAACATCTTTCCCGTCATTATCCTGTCAGCTCTCGACAACAGTCTAAAGCCCTCTAATGGATACAAATGTTGTATCCATTGTATTGTAACACAATGTTTATACAGCCCAGTTATTCAAGTTATACTATGATTATCAGCCTGATTATTAATTGTATGACAACTGTTACAATTGATTAATGATTTACGTAATTAAATAAATCTGATGAGGTGTTTTATTTAAATTACAACCTCTAATAAACTCTTTGTGACTATGTTGGTTATAATTTTGTTTGGTATTTGTATGTCACACAATTGCTTTTCCAGTAACCTATACAGGCTTAGGCTGCCTTTTTAACACCATCATCAGCACTGGTTTCTCTCAAGGCTGTGTCCTTTCCCCTCTACTCTTCTCACTGTGCACCAACAGCTGCACCTCCAGCCACCAGTCTGTCAAGTTCATGAAATTTGCAGACGACACCACCCTCATTGGGCTCATCTCTGGGGATGAGTCAGCCTACATGTGGGAGATTGACCATTTGGTGACCTGGTGCAGCCAGAACAACCTTGAGATCAACGCTATCAAGACAGTAGAGATCACTGTGGACTTCAGCAAGATCCCAGCCCCACTTACCCCCATCACCCTGCATGACTCCCCAATCAACACTGTGGAATCCTTCTGCTTCCTGAGCTCAAATGGGAGCTGAACATCAGCTCTCTCACCAAGAAAGCACAGCAGAGGATGTACTTTCTGCGGCAGCTGAAGATGTTCAGCCTGCCAGAGACAATGACGGTGCACTTTTACACCGCCATCATCAGTCCATCCTCACCTCCTCCATCCCCATCTGGTACACTGCAGCATATCATTCGCCCTGCTGAAAAGGTTGCTATCTGCAATCCTTCCAGGACCTGTATGTTTCCAGGACCCTGGTGTGAGCAAGAAAGATTATGGCCCCTTATGATCCCTCCCACCCCAGACAGTAATTCGTTGAATTACTCCCCCTCCAGCAAGATCATCAAGTTTCATCAAGACCAAAGCCTCACACCAAGAACAGTTTCTTCTCAACTGCAGCTGGTTTCATCAACAAGGCCTGGGACCCACCCCCCGGCACTGACTCTTATCCTGCCCATGGACACTACACGTTACATTAACGTGACTCAATGTGTTACATCAACTCACAAACCTTCGGATTATTATCTCTGTACATTGCACACATTCTTTATACTTTATAGTGTGAACTTTTGCACATTCCTTGGTCAATATTGTTTCACATTCCAACCTTCTTCACTTCAAATTCTATATAGCTGTCATTGTAAAACAGATATATTTGACGTATTTTTTGTAACATTTTGTTCTGTTTTTTTATTTGTTTCTTTACTTTTGCAGTACTTGTTTTCATCTTTTTCCTTTCTCTTAGTGTGTTTATTGTTATGCACCAAAATACCAACGCAAATTCCTTGTATGTGAAAACCTACTTGGCAATAAATCTGATTCTGACTGACACCTGTGATTACCCTTGCTTAATGAAGATCTTGAGATGTATAAAAGATATAAGTGGATGATTTTGTTACATATACTGTTCCTAAAGGTCAAGAATGGAGTTCCATGCTCAAATGATGGTTCCCCCTCTAAAGACCACATACATGTAGCCTGACATCGCCAGACTAATTCGCAAATGTGTATTAGTCTGGAAACCTCTCAGTTCATTTTTGAGTTCCAAGGGGCATTATCAATGCAGTACGCCCTGTCAGAAGTACGGTAAACATATGTTTCTCATCAGCATAAAATTTAAGTGCAGTTGTTTGTTCTTCTTTTAGAGAACATTTGGGGAACGCTCTGCAGGCATTTTGGTTATGTACAAGATGCCTGAACAGCTGTCCTGTCAGTCATCGTATTAAACCCGCCTCATACTAGATAAACGGTTGTGATTGGTTCGCCCGATACAATGGCGCTGCCAGTACTGAGAAGTTATCAGTTAAATTGGGAGAGGGCCAGACGTATCTGCCAGAGCAAAACATGAACTTGCAGATTCGTCTTGTTCCCAGGCTAACATACATGCATACTAAATGTAATGTAAGTATGGACAGACCTACACAGATGTTAAGGTGCCAATAAAACAATAAATTTCCTAATACAAGAGGTATTTTCTTCTGTGTTCATTGTTCCAAATAAAGTTCACTCAGAGAGGATGCGACTGTTTACATTCCTGTTCATCTGTAGTGGTGCCTCACCTTAAAACTGTCCTAGCCAGTGTTATCAAATAATACACAGTCAGTCATGCATCAGCAAACCATCAGATGCCAGTGCAAACCTGTTCTGCAACTTCAGTCAACGCTCTATCCATCAGTAATGCTCCCTCACTGAGACAACAGCAATTTCCTGTTTCTTACTACTTACTTGAGGAATCATCTTGAGAGTCAGTTGCCTAGCAATGGCAATGGACGTTTCAGAGTACGAGGCCCCTATAACAGCCATGATGGGCTTGCCACAGGTGGAGGTGTCGCATCCTGTGTGGCAGTCGGTCTCTTGGGTGAGGTCTGCTGTAGCTCTTAGAGCTGTGCTGACATCAGAACACGAGTCCAGGATCCGGTAGCCCAAAGTGATATTAACATCAGCCATCAGAGGGGATTTATTCACCACCTCTATGGCATTGATCATAGCCAGCACCTTCACCAGGCCTCTGCCTTCAAACCTGTGTGAACAGTACAGTGTCCTCATCAAAAAGTAAAAACAGTGCAGATGTGGTAGACTCAGAGTTGAGTATTATTTCAACTATATACTCAGAGTTGAGTACTAATATGACTTTCTGGTAAAAATCAAGCTACTAATTAAAATCTTTTAAAAACTCAAACTGTTTATTTTACTTCAAACCTCTAAATATGTGATCAAAGCTGAATTATTCTAAAATAATATCCCACACACAGCCCCTCAGTGTGTACTTATCAAACCTATATACTGTAAATGCAAGGAGGACATTTTGCCTTTCCACTAGTTTCATTTTGTAAAGCAAAATGACATTTTGACGAGAATAACATCAGTGGTGTAATGTAACAAAGTTATTTAAGTTCTTTGTTTGTCAAGTGCACAACACTTTTAGTGCTTTTTCGCCTTCTCGCTTCCTCCATGGAATTTCTGCCTCTGGAGCTGTAGGTTCTGGATCTGTGATTGCCAGCCGTCTACTGCCCCCATGTTCCTGCTCCACACTCACTGCTGCAGTTGTTATTATTATCAGTCTGATTTGTTGTCTGTCTTCCTGCTCTGTCTCCCCTCTCCCCCTCTCTCCTCCCCTTTGAACCCAACTGGGAGGATGCAGATGGCCGCCCACCCAGAGCCTGGTTCTGCTCCATGGTTTCTATCTGTTAAAAGGGAGTTTTTCCTCGCTACTGTCACCAAATGCTACTCATGGTGGGAACTGTTGGGTCCCTGTAAATAATATTATAAAGAGTATGGTCTAGACCTACTTTATGTGAAAAGTGTCTTGAGATAACTTTTATTGTTATGATTTGGCGCTATACAAATAAAATTGACTTGACTTGACCTGACATAAGACGTAAAATTGTGCAGAAGTTAAAATATAGGAATAAAATATATATATAAAATAAATTATAATACTGTGGTAGGCAGGTGTAGAGTAATGGAAAAAATTATAAAAGTAAGTAACTAAACTAATAAGTGCATTTGTACTTAAGTATAATGTTGTAATTTAGCTAGGAATTCCAATTTTAGGTTGCTTTATCCAGTTTTTTCCCCCAATTTGTATCTGATAGTAATAGCAACTATTTACTATGCAGTTTATAATTTAACAAACATATCATCAGTTTATGAAAAAGAATCCATGAATTATAAGCATCATAGATTCAAGTACTCAGCAGTATACAAAGAACATGAAAGTTCGTTCTTGACCTTGGAAATTGTAGTTTGACAGAATTATCTTAACTCAAGGTTCACTTTTCCGGAGCTTCGAACCACATCTCATGTTTTTCAGCTTTGCTCTAAACAAATTCTAGCCACAGGTGAAAAGTGTGAGATGTCGTTGAAATCTCCAGAAATTATATTGTTAAAATACACAAAGTAGTTAAAATCAGTACCGTCTTGGACCAACTACAGCTACAATAGTGGATGTACTTATTCACTGTCAGTAGTTTTGAGACAAGCTGTCCTTTACTGACAGTGAGGAACTCATATATGCTGTTGTCTCAAGTACACTGATTACTGAAGAAGTCTCTAGTCTGGCACATTTAACAGGAGTATAAAACACTGCTGCTAGAATGTAAACTCATATCGGGAGGACAGATCACATCAGTCCAATTCTTATATCCTTGCACTGGCACCCTGTGTGTGTGTGTGTGTGTGTGTGTGTGTGTGTGTGATATCAAACACTTTATTAACTTCATGTTTAAGTGCTGTTAATACAAATATATACAATACTTTAACAGTCACAGGGGCCAGTTATACTACTTGTATACTTTAAATACAATTTCACCACAAAAGAATATTGAATACCATATTATTTTGTTGCCTGGTTACTCATGGGACTAAACTGTCTTCTTGACATGTGTTTTGGGAGTTTGGATAATTGCATCCAAAGAATCAGGGTGAAAAAGGATAAATACAGACTTAAAGTGATGAAGTAAAAAACACTGGCCGTTTATCATTGAATTGCATTAGGTTGAATGAGCTCACCTGATACATTGCTGTACGTGCGGTGCAAAGGAATTGTTATTTTTGTCTACGTCTTCATGAACTGGAAAGATCCCTCCGATGATGATATCCCCTGCCGCTGTAGCTCCTCGAACTCTGGTACCCTGTTCAGTGGCTTGTCCTTTTTCCAGAATAATAAGGAAAAGTGTGATGTGCAAATAGATTACGAGAGCAACCCAGGCCATACTACTGCCTTCTCTGCTGTTCCTCTGTGTTTGGTTTCTAAGTGCTCAGGGGTTCTTCATCTACAGCAGAGTGATACTCTCCTTTTGAAACATCTTCACTAGGCTGAAAGAAAATTCACTCTTGCTTCCTCTTTCATAGTTTACTATTCTCATATTCTCCCCTGCAGCCCTGCCTACTTCTTCATGAGTGACAGCAGGGTGAGCCACTGTTCTGCAGAAGCTGCTCATATTTGTTGCTGTGGGTAAGCATTTTTTGACTCTCATTGAGCTGATTGGAAAAGAGGATTATGGGACACCACACCTTTAGATGTAAACAAACCCATGAACATACCTGTCAATCACTTTTGCAGATGAATAGTTACAATTTGTGTACTGGGTAACACTTTATTGAATAGGACATTATTAAGTAATTTTAACTCTGCAATTAAATGTTTTTGATCTTAAATATTGCGTTTATGGGGACAGTCACTACCTCATATTGACTCGATAATTATAATCATACAGAACATCATACATTCATTAATGATACAATGTTTTTAGAATTATACAATAATAATTGGTACAGTATTTATCTAGCATTTACTGAATAAACAGTACACACTGTATCTAACTAGACACTTTGGTAATTAATACAACTAGTAATTATTTTCATGATGAATTAATCCGTTGATTTATTTTAAGTTGTATTTTCAAATAATACATTTACAATTTAGCCTAAAATGTCTGAAAATAGTGAAAAATCACAGTTTCTCACAGCTCAAGGTACACCACCTTGAAATGTCTTGCTTTGCCCAAACAACCACAGATACAATGATAGAGGAGAGAAAAACAGCAAATCATCACATTAGAGAAGCTTCAACTTCAAATGTTTTGCGTTTTTGCTTGATAAATGACTTAAACAATTAATTGATTATCAAAATTGTGACAAAACCAGACAGAGATGAGCAAACAGCTGTAAGTTGAGTTTGACCTTCATTGTTGTTGTTGTTCATTCTTGGAACAGCAGTTTTCAAGGTCAACAAAGTAAACATTAAAGACTGATTGCAAGTCACCTCATCTACTGTTATCTACCAACCTTTAAATTCAAATCTCTCCACATTCCCTCATCTGAATTATTACAGTTTAAATTTAAAAGCATACATATGACACCTTTAAACAATGACATCTTTTGTCTTTAGTCACTCCAAAGTAATTTTGTGAGGTGTGTGATGTATTATATCCAGCTGCTGTGGCACTTCAGCTCCACTCCAGTCCGCTAGGTGGCAGTACTGCAGTAAAATAACGTCACTCACTCGAGAGCTGGCCGGAAATGGAAAACAAATCACTGACGGAAGAAGAAAAATGGAGGCGGCAGTGTTCATTCTGTCACTTGTGGACTGCTGCGCACTGATTTTCCTCTCGGTCTATTTTGTATCCTTTTCGGTTGTGTTTTCTGGTGGATGTTGAGCTTATTCTTCAAAACGGCTAGCTGGCCGATAGCTCTTATGAACCCCTTGTCTTTATTTTAGTACATTAGCGCTAAGTAGCTAACCGGCTAGCCCCACTGTTAGCAGTGTCAGTGACAGGCTGAGTTAAGATGGTCCTGTTTCAACAGCAGGGTCACGGTGAGACCAGGTGTGCTAATAAGAAGGTAAAAACTAAACTGAAAGTTCCATATCTTGCTACCTGTACTGCTGTTACTGATACTGCCACTTCTATGGCTAGATATTGGACTATTTAATGTTACCCTGATATTCAGCAAATTTATCTACCTTTTTAACATTACCAATGATCTTGCAAAGTTATTTGCACATTAATAACTCATGGTTATCGAACTACTGCCTCTAACCAATAAAGCACTATCTTAGATCGACATTTGTCAGTTCTGTAGAGTATAACGTGGCAGGCTTTTGAATAGCATTCCATTGTGTTCTTGGTATAGTGAAGAAAAGGAACTTGTCATGTGCAATAGTGTAAAGCAGAAGTTTATATCTGCCTAAATCCTTTAGCATTTTTACACGGATGTCACTGTCAGTTGGTTATGGTCAATGCTTAAAAGTTATACAAATCTGTTTGGAAGCACAACAAGTACAACAGAGCGCAATTTAGAGCCAGTGTTTCTTCTAAGCAGATGTCCAGTTGAATTGGAGCTGGTAGAAGCAGGGAATGAAGATAAAAAATAGGTTTTCTTTATTCTGCACTTCAAGATTCTCACCAGTTTGTGGCACCTTGACTCAAAACTCAGATTATCACCCTATCTGATCTAGAATGTGACTACATCAATGCTAGAGCCTGCTGCTCCAAACTGAATAAAGTAAGTCATGTTAGTCTGGATTATTACTGTCCAAGGACATTTGCATACATGTTCCTCACTTTAATTTATGATGCCTTTTATTTGTGGTGCCTTGCTATTTGTTTAAATGTATTTTATTATATATGGTTATCTGATTGTATAAGGTGAATTGCAATTTTTGCTTTTTATAGATAATATAGATCAATAGATTTTATAACTATTCTGATGTATGATTTCTGATTTTGATGGTTGATTTATAAATGTTTGATATTTTGTGGTTCCAGTGGGTAATTCCAGAGATGGTTGGCCAGTGTCTCTCCACTATGCTGATGTTGGTCTCCATGCACTGGTTCATTTTCCTTCTCAACCTGCCTGTAGCAGCCTGGAACATTTACAGGTATGCTCATACTGCCATTGTTTCCTGCATTGGCTGTGAGAGAACATGCTTTTCTGTAGGGTTGGGTAATATGAAAATATATACTGTGAGACAGTAGAAATGTAGCTATACAGTTTATACTGCAATAGTTATCCCTTATATATCTCTGAGTGAATTACAACATTGAAAGCAATGTTGCAGATCGATGAGGAGAACTTCGTTGTGGCACTGTTTAGGGCAACATCACCAAAATCTCATATCACAATATAGTACACAGGTTAGTGGTGGTTGAGTCTGTTGTGGGGACCGATCTGCGGCATAATTTGCAAAGTAACGCCCTTGTTCTGTGTCACGTTCACTGGCTGAAGTGGAATTTCTTCCCAGGGCCTCTCAGTGGCAACTTTTTACACTAAAAACACTAAGAATAGATGGAAATGAACGATTACTTGATTTGAGTTTTTCGTCCTTGCTTGTGTCCACACAGCACATGTTCATTTTGAGCTTCTTTCTGCCTGCATCCGTGTCATATGGGACATTGCAAAGCGTCATCCAAATGGTTAAAAATATTGCCGTAAACAGTGTGATTTGCAACACAACAAAATTAACGATAGACTATCAAATGAAACGAAAGACTTTTTATATCGTCACATCACACAGCCCTAGCGGTATTAGATTTTCCAAGTATTTTATTCACTGGATTAGCCAAAAGACAGACATTCAAATCTGGTCTCTCAATTTAATTATCAGGAAATACACAACAGCATATTATACAGTATATTGACACTAAAATTTAAAATTACATAGACTGTGAAGGCTTTGTCCATATCACACACCTCTAGTCTACTGTAGGTAAGGACACAGAGTTAATGTCTTACTGTCCATGATGCAGTTAGGCACCTGGGCTTACTCTCTTCTTGTCCCTGTTGACTCTGCAGGTACGTGAAGGTTCCGATGGGAAACATGGGCGTGTTTGACCCTACTGAGATCCACAACCGAGGTCAGCTCAAGTCCCACATGAAGGAAGCCATGATTAAACTGGGTTACCATCTGCTCTGTTTCTTCATTTATTTGTACAGGTGAGAGCCACATCCTCTACAGACACGCTGACATTTCAAGGCCAGTAGACACTGTCACCGCACTGATACACTTTACATTTATCTCATTTAAGATGTCACCAAGCGGCTGGCAGCCTGTTGCAGCAGATCTCTCACTCTTTTTGTATCTTTCTTACTTTCAATCAGTTTATCACAAGCACTTTATGCAGGCTTGTTTGCACTACATACATCTATTTATTTGCTTGTTTTTGGAGACCATGGTGGCTCATACCACGATAAGCTCCTGGAATATCTGCCTGGAGCTAGAGTTCCTTTGGCACATATACCAGACGAGATATGGAGACACAATGGAGGAAGTGTTGAGTGTTGGCTAATGCTGGTAAAAATGCTAACATCAACCAAGACATTGAAAAGGCCCAGTTATACTCTAGCTTAGTCTTACTCTGGGTGCAGGCTTTCTCCCATTCCACTCCTCCTTTGAACTGTTCTGTCCCATTTTGGGCTCAGTCTTCTCAGTTTAGTTGCTCTTGGTCTCTCTCTGGCCCTGTTCAGTCCTGGCATTGACATCCGTCCTGGCTGATCAAGTCAAGTCAATTTTATTGGTATAGCGCCAAATCATAACAAAAGTTATCTCAAGACACTTTTTTTTACATAGAGTAGGTCTAGACCATACTCTTTAAAATATTATTTACAGAGACCCAACAGTTCCCACCATGAGCAGCACTTGGCTACAGTGGCGAGGAAAAACTCCCTTTTAACAGGTAGAAACCTCAATCAAAACTGGGCTCTGGGTGGGCGGCCATCTGCATTAACCAAGTTGGGTTGAAAGGGGAGGGGGAGAGGGGAGACAGAGCAGGAGGGCAGACAACAAATCAGACTAACAATAATAACAACTGCAGCAGTGAGTGTGGAGCAGGAACATGGGGGCAATAGACGGCTGGCAATCACAGATCCAGACTCTACAGCTTCAGAGGCGGAAATACCTGCAGAAAGTCAGAAGGCGAAAAAGCACAGAAAGCACAAGAACTGGGAAGAAGTGGAGTTAGTAACATGTATTAGTGGGATAAGAATCCGTACGGATAGAGAGGGAGAGGAGGAGAGAGAAGTTCAATGCATCAAGGGAAATCCCCCGGCAGTCTAAGCCTATAGCAGCATAACTAAGGGATTGTTCATGACTCACCTGAGCCAGCCCTAACTATAAGCTTTATCAAAAAGGAACATTTTTAGCATACTCACAGAAGAAGAACTTGATAACTAAAGGCTCTGGCTCCCATTCTACTTTTAGAGACTTTAGGTACCACAAGTTACCCTGCGTTCTGTGAGCGTAGTGCTCTAGTGGGGTAATACGGTACTATCAGCTCTTTAAGATACGATGGTGCCTGACCAATAAGAGCTTTGTAAGTGAGGAGGAGGATTTTAAATTCTATTCTGGATTTTACAGGGAACCAGTGCAGAGAAGGTAATATTGGAGAAATATGTTCTCTTTTGCTAGTTCCTGTCAGAACACGTGCAGCCGCATTCTGGATCAGCTGGAGAGTCTTTTGAGACTTATCGGGGCAGCCCGATAATAAGGAATTACAATAATCCAACCTAGAAGTAACAAATGCATGGATTAGTTCTTCTGCATCTTTTTGAGACAGGATATGCCTGATTTTTATAATGTTACGTAAGTGGAAGAAGGCAGTCCTTGAAGTCTGTTTTATATGGGTATTAAAGGACATGTCCTGATCAAAGGTTACTCCTAGATTCCTCACAGCGGTGCTAGAGGCCAGAGCAATGCCATCTAGAGTAACTATATCTATAGATAGTGCGTCTCGCAGGTGTTAAGGACCCAGAACAATAACTTCAGTTTTGTCTGAGTTTAACAGAAGAAAATTGCAGGTCATCCAGTTTTTTATGTCCTTAATGCATGCCTGAAGCTTGGCTAACTTATCTGTTTCACCTGGCTTTATTGATAAATATAATTGAGTATCATCTGCATAGTAGTGAAAGTTTATGGAGTGTTTCCTAATAATATTGCCTAAAGGTGACCCATATACAAGGTGAATAAAAGTGGACCAAGCACTGAACCTTGTGGAACCAGCTTAGTGCGGGTCCTTTGATGCCAATCAAATGCTCCTGTTTCTGTAATAGGATACGATGGTCAATGGTACCAAAAGCGGCACTAAGATCTAACAGAACAAGTACAGAGACAAATCCTTTGTCTGACGCAATCAAAAGGTCATTTGTCACTTTCGCCAGTGCTCTCTCTGTGCTATGATTCTCTTTAAATCCTGACTGAAAATCCTCAAATAAACTATTGCTGTGTAGAAAGTCACATAACTGATTGATGACCGCTTTCTCAAGGATTTTGGAGAGAAAAGGAAGGTTAGATATAGGTTTAGAATTGGCTAAAACCCCTGGATCAAGCATAGGCTTTTTAAGAAGAGGTTTAATTACAGCTACTTTGAAGGACTGTGGTACATAACCTGTTGATAAAGACAGATTGATCATGTCTAGTAAAGAAGTGCTAACTAAGGGTAAAACTTCTTTAAGCAGTCTAGTTGGGATGGGATCTAAGAGGCAGGTTGTTGGTTTAGACGAAAAAAACATTGTAGTTAGTTGGTGAAGGTCAATTGGAGAAAAACAGTCTAAATATAAATCTGGTTCTACAGCTGCTTCTGAGGTTCCTGTAGAGAACGTAACATAATAGCAGTAGAACATAATTCATAAATCACTGACCGAAACATTTACTATATTCTGGAAAAATCTAAATAAATACTAATTAAACTATCTATGTACACAGAAAATGAGGATTTTCTATAACACGTGGTGTTTGTGGACAAAACTTAGAGCCAATCAGCTCTTTGATCAGGCGACAGCCAGGCGTTTCCCATCATGCCCTGGGTCTTGCAGTCAGCGGAGAGCGGCTGCGGCGCCTGGCTCTAAAGACTGCAGCCGCCTCAATCTCACAAAGTTATTGTTGTCCATTAGTACATGAAGTCAGAGCAAGTCAGGATCAAGTCGGACACAAAACTAACCAGCATGCATTGCGCGGTGATTGCCGGTCATCGATTCTGCACAGGCCTGGCTCATCTCGAACGAGCCTATTTGCATACACACTGCTGAAAGAATGTGGCCACGTGCAGCCCAGACCATCTCCAAATTTGGTCTGAGCGATCAGATCTCTGGAGCTGTCCACTTGTGATCGGATCACCCAGGACGGATGTTAATGCCAGGTCTGAACAGGGCCTCAGTTTCCTCTTCACCTCTTTTTTGACTGGCCTGAGTTTCTTGTGGTCCTTTGACATGAAAACCCTCTTCTTCCTGTTGAGAAGGCCTTCAATCTTATGAATCCATGGTTTATTGTTCTGGAAGCAGCAACCTTTTTTAGAGGGTACAGTGTTGTCCTCACAGAAACTGATGTAATTTGTTATGCAGTGAGAGAGACCCTTAATGTCATGCCCATAGTCCTCCAGGAACAGTTCCCAATCTGGGACATTGAAACACTCCAGTGGGGGGGGGGGGGGGGGGGGGTTCCGTCGACATCCTTAGACCATACCTTCACATAGGGGTGTAAATCACAAGTTTCATCACAACACGATATTATATTGATTCTTTGAACGATATGACATATGCTGGTATCACAAAGTCTGCCACGATACGCTTTAGATTCAATTTAAATTGGGCCTGCGATCGATATAAAATAGCCATTCGACACAATCAGTTACATTTATTTCAACTCAAAAATGTATGTGTGTGTATATATATGTATATACGTGTATATACATATATGTGTGTGTGTGTATATATACACACACACACACGTGTGTGTATTCTATTTTATTTTACATATATATATATATTATTATTATTTTATTCCTGTATTTTAACTTCTGGACTATTTTATGTTTTATGTCTTGGATTCTCATTTTTACTTTTACTTGCATGTTTTTCTTTTTCTACATATCATATGAGCATTGTTGGGGGGAGCCTTGTGCACATAACAAATAAAGAACTTCAACTTCAGGACTCCGCTCACAGGCTGTCTAATAGTGGTGGCCAGTTCTCTATTAACACATATTTTTCCCACCCCTGTTTTCCAGCATGATCTTGGCTCTGATCAACGACTGAAGCACCTAGCAAGCTCTCCGACCCCTGCTACCAAATTCCAAACTCCAGGGTTTGCTGTTCTCTCCCTCACATCCTGCCCCTCTACTGTGTGCATCAAGTCTTTTAGAACAGCAGAGAGAAGAAGTTTACAAACACTGTGGTTCACTTCACACTTATTTGTGTTATTTGTATCCCAGAGCTTTGAATTTGATACAATACAAAGGTTAATATTTAACCATTTAACGCTTCAGTACCATCATGACACAACCTCCTACAACAACCTCTGTGTTTTATTGTGAAGGTTACCTAAAAAATCAGTCATCATAGTTTTTCAACCTCTATCTGCAACAGTAAGTATTTACAACATCAACAGCTGACACATCTTCTAGAGACAGTAAGAAATATGTACCTGTATGAAACCTGCTTTACCAAACACAATACTGAGTAACACCAGAGTTTTCTCTATCTGAATATCAACTTGAGTTCCTTTGCTGGCCCTTTATCAGCCTTTGTTACCGAACATGACATTAAGCAGCTGTGCATTACTTCCTGCTCAGGGTTTCAGAGGTCAGTTGATTATCTGTCAGCTCTGAAATACATGTTACTCCATGTTTTGCTCCTGCCATCAGTACAAGCCATGTTGCACAGTTTAGTGTTTGATTGTAGCGTTTTACTGGCAAAAGCAGACTGTGACTGATACACCAAGATGCCTGTTGGCCACTGTTTATTGATCTGCTGTCACCTGTAGTTTTGCTGTAGTCGTTCATTATCAGTGATCGGTCAGCTGTAAGAGCTCTCTGATTCAGCCGACAGTTTTTCCTTTTTACCACTTGTGCCTTTTCTTGTTTCTTTCACAAGTATTGTCATTTTTTTGTGTCATTTGCCAATTCTTGTCCGACATATTTTCATTTAGAATCCATACGATGAGACTGTTGAATCAGATTCTCTGTGGCATGAAAATGTTTTTTGGGCAGAAACACAGACTACTGACTACGTGTTTCCTCTCACATAGGCACAGTGCAAACCGATAGGTGACAAATTAAAGTAAAACCCAACATTAAGTAATAATAATAACTTTTCAAAAACAAAGTTACAAAGAGCTTTACAATAAACAAAGAATACAAAATAAATCAAATCCCAAAACGTAAAGCAAGGTGAAATAACAGTTATAACAAATACCATCAGTTGTTCACATTGCCTTCATCATTTCCTCAGTCAGCAATCTGTATGTGCACATTTGCTGTCGCCTGCTGTTGGATGCAGTCTTTGTGGGTTGGTTCTGTGTTTTTGCCTGCTTGGTGTGCCAGGGCCTCTCTGCTCTTTGTCTGGTCTAGTGCTGCTGCGCTTCCTTCATTTTTTTGAACTCCTGCAGTTCTCACATTCTCACTTTTAGCTGACATATTGTCATATTTGGTCAAAGTATCAAATGTTTTCCAGATGAAATGTTGGAATCAGAGGTTTGTGATGGCACTGAAGGGTAATGAAAACTTTGTTATTGTGACAACACCAGTGACCAGTGGCTGACTGACTATTTATACATATATAACCTGCCAGACTTCTAGCATCACACACTATTACTGATCACCAACATCTCAGCCTGCACGCAAACACACCCACACACACAGTTGATTTTAAGTTGATTAACATAGTCACATTTGACTTCATATGACTATGTATTAATCACGCGTCACTAAATGTCTGATTGGTCAGTTGCAGTGATGTGGTGCGGCAAAAAGTTAACGACAATCACACTAAACCACACACACATCAGTCCTCTCTGTGTGTCTGGGCAGAATTCTTGTGTTGTGCTAGAAGAATGGGGGGATGGGGTGGGGAGGTGGGACGCTGATACTGTATGTAAGTAATGGCTGTTGTATTATTACTGTGTGAGTGGCAGTTTGAATTTGAACCACTGGATTTGACCTCAATCATGCACTGATGTTGTGTTTACTGAGCAACTTTTGTATTGAACCCACTGTACATTAAAGTCTGACATTCCCTGTTTGAAAGTTCCCCTCATCAGCAGGTGTCTCAGCTTTTCACTGGAATGATGGAAAACTTTGGTTAAGGGTATAAACAGATCAATCATGACTGTACAGCACATCCATGCCTACTTTG
The DNA here is from genome assembly GCA_031216445.1 of Lateolabrax maculatus. Taxonomy (NCBI): domain Eukaryota; kingdom Metazoa; phylum Chordata; class Actinopteri; order Acropomatiformes; family Lateolabracidae; genus Lateolabrax; species Lateolabrax maculatus. The sequence goes on from CM062199.1 coordinate 26,433,478, forward strand.
GATTCTGAAAGGCCTCTTGTGTGAGCCACCATGCAGGAATTCTGAAGCCATTTCTATCCTCAGTGTGGGTGAACTGGGAGGACTGCTGGTTCATGTCTGATCACACTGAACTGCCTTGTGCAGTGTTTGTAAGTTTCTTTTTTGGAGGGAGATGTGGTGTTTCATAAATAAAAATGAAAGACAAGTTGTCTTTATTTGCCCCTAAATGAATTATTGCTAAAGAAGTCGTGACCTTGCAGTTACATTATCTGCTACATACTGTGTGAAATTATTCTGAATCTGTGACATGCAAGTAACCACAAGTGATAAATGTTTTTTTAGAAAAGGAGCTGAAGTCATACCTCTACTGTGTTCTTTTCTAGAAGAGTTTAATTTTGCTTGAACTCCTGTATCCTTGTCAGTTTATTCTTAACTTTCTCCCGTGTAGCATTGAGGTTTTTGGAGGAGTCATTTAAGCATCTATGTCCATGTATTTAGGACCTCCACAGTCCCCAAATTGTAAGTACATTTATGAGAACAAAAAGGTCAAGAAACCCTCTAGCTGTACATTGTGAATTACTATAGTGACATACTATAAAATTAACTATATTAGCTTGTTATAATGTAAAAAGAACAACAATAAAAAAACAACAAAAATTGATAAAACACCAGAATAATATAATTTTCATCAGAATAATATTGTCATTATTACAAGTCCACAATGAATTTTGTAAAAAATCTTCAAATTAATATTTCTAAGGAAGAAGTTACTATTTTATTACTACACCCTGTTGTGTGTTTGTAAATTAATATTCAACACTTGAAATAGTTTCTTACATAGATAACTGAGTTAACTTGATTGGACAGTTGATGGCTTGACAGGTAAACATGAGCTCTTCAAAGCTGGTTTTAAGTTTATGTGGAGCTGTTGTCATAGCAACATGTCTTCAAGCTTTAACCTACAGAAATCCAGTTTATTCACAGGTTAATCATGACTGAGACTTTTAGAGGTGAACCCCAAACATGAAGAAGTACTTTATTTATCCCTCATTAAATTACGTTTTTTTCACTCCAGACATGCACAGGCCCTAAATACATGCAGTAATGGCTGTGGAGTGATGTGGCTGCCACATATAGAGCAAGGTGCTTTGCTACTGCCTCCAACGGGAGGCCCACATGAAGTAATTTTCAGATATAATATATGCTTATAATTGATTATTATTATATATATTATTTAATGTATATGTCATTGAGATCTGTTGGTTTTACAGTTTCTTTAATTGTTTACACACTAACTCTGGTACTTCAGACTCAATGACAACAACCTGTAACTCATGTACCAACCCCCTGAACCAGTTCTGCTACAATACAAACACATTTCCTGCTTTACACTCAGATTGCAGTTCTAAACCACACTTTTTTCAAAATACTCAGCACAATCCTCTACACTTGGCCCAATCTTCATGAATAAAATCTCTTGCTGCCATTCAAAATGCTAAACTTCCATTTCCTTCCATCCACTCACATGGCTGCTTACATGGGCAAACACATGTTGCTCAGGTGTTCAATCAAAACATGAACAATCAAAGGGCCACAGGTGAGCTCTTCTGTTTTGGAGCAACGGATGCCAACATAGGAGAGGGGAGGAGGAGGAGGAGGAGGAGGAGGAGGATGATCATCATCATCAAGGAAAGAGAGTCATAATTAGTTTTATTTGTATAGCGCCAAGTCATAACAAAAGTTATATCAAGACACTTCTTTTTTTTTTTTTTTTTTACATAGAGTAGGTCTAGACCATACTCCATAAATATTATTTACAGAGACCCAACAGTTCCCACCATGAGCAAGCACTTGGCGACAGTGGTGAGGAAAAACTCCCTTTTAACAGGTAGAAACCTCAAGCAGAACCAGGCTCTGGGTGGGCGGCCATCTGCATCGACCGAGTTAAGTTGAAAGGGGAAGAAAGAGGGGGAGAGGGGAGAGAGAGCAGGAGGACAGACAACAAATCAGGTTAACAATAATAACAACTGCAGCAGTGAGTGTGGAGCAGGAACATGGGGGCAGTAGACGGCCGGCAATCACAGATCCAGACTCTACAGCTCCAGAGGCGGAAATACCTGCAGAAAGTGAGAAGGAGAAAAAGCACAAAAACTACCGGGAGGTGGAGTTAGTAACCTGTATTAGTTGGATAAGAATGCGTACGGATGGAGAGGGAGAGGAGGAGAGAGAAGCTCAGTGTGTCATAGGAAGTCCCCCGGCAGTCTAAGCCTATGACAGCATAACTAAGGGATGGTTCAGGACTCACTTTAAGGAATTACAATAATCCAACCAAGAAGTAACAAATGCATGGAATAATTTTTCTGCATCTTTTTGAGACAGGATATGCCTGATTTTTGCAACGTTACGTAGGTGGAAGAAGGTGGTCCTTGAAGTCTGTTTTATATGGAGTTAAGGGACAGTCTCTGTAATAGGATACAATGGTCAATGGTATCGAAAGCAGCATTAAAATCTAACAGAACAAGTACAGAGACAAATCCTTTGTCTGATGTAATCAGAAAGTCATTTGTCACTTTCATCAGTGCTGTCTCTGTGCTATGATGCACTCTAAATCCTGACTGAAATTCAGTCTCCTGACATTCATACAAGAGTTTTCCGTCCACACTAGTGTTTCACACTGGACACAACAGTGTTCAACTGGTTCATACAAATGTCTATTTACATGATGATGATGATGTGTGTGTGTGTCATTCAAACACAAAATACCATTTTGAGAAGACAACATTGTTTTGAATGCAGAGTTTTATTTTGCAGGATATTTGTGGCGTTTTGCCTTTTGGATCTGTGATTGCTTGCCGTCTACTGCCCCCATGTTCCTGCTCCACACTCACTGCTGCAGTTGTTATTATTATTAGTCTGATTTGTTGCCTCTCCTCCTGTTCTGTCTCCCCTCTCCCCCTCTCCCCTCCCCTTTCAACCTAACTCGGTCGATGCAGATGGCCGCCCACCCAGAGCCTAGTTCTGCTCGAGGTTTCTACCTGTTAAAAGGGAGTTTTTATCTCGCCACTGTCGCAAAGTGCTTGCTCATGGTGGGAACTGTTGGGTCTCTGTAAATAATATTTTAAAGAGTATGGTCTAGACCTACTCTATGTGAAAGCGTCTTGAGATAACTTTTGTTATGATTTGGCGCTATACAAATAAAATTGACTTGACTTGACTTGTGTATGTTCTTTTGGATTTGTGTGTAGAGTTAAGAGAATGTGAGGTATTCCTTCAGAAAATGTGTGTTAACTATTGAGAAAAACTCCAATACCACAATTAAGTTTTCACAATAACTCATGATAAAATACACTATACTAATAATAGTGACATCAATGTTCCTGGAAAAGTCATACTGTATAGTTGCATCACATCAGCATTGGATTTGAGTTGGTTACAAGACATTTTTTGATTAGGTGATTAGTGTAGAAAAAGGCTCCTAGATTCTCTGATGTGAACATTCAGCCTTTGCCAGTCTAAATAATTGCTATCAGTGACTACTAATCGTATTGGAGGATATCGGGGACACTTGGTTCACTGAGGTAGGTCTGTGAGATAGTTAAGGGGCAGGTATTGGATAAGCAGAGGAGTTGGACTTTTGGTTGCTCAGTGTCTTCAGCTGAAGTTTATGTGGGGTGTTAAGAATGAAAAATTTTCCATTTCTGCTATAACAAGTGATAGAAGGTATATATAGAAATTTACTTTAGCCTAAATATATGCTTGGCTTATAGCTCTGCTTATTTATTATTTTGGATAAAACCACATACTAACCAACTAGTGGACAAGTGAAGTGTGTTGGCTTGTGTGGTCATTATTCAAGAAATATTCAAAAAAACAATTTAATGTCTCATCCCAACCAATATTCAATGTACCAAACCAGAAAATGTAAAAGTTATAGAGTGAGACCTGAGACTTCCTTATAATTAGAATGATTCTTTTCTTTTAAAGTGGATTTAATGCGCTTTACTAGCCTGGGAACCAGATGAATCTGCAAGCTCATGTTTCATTTGCTCACACGTTTGCAAATTAGTCGGGCAATGCCAGGCTAGCGCTTTACCATAGATTTTAGCAGGTTTCATTTTAGAAATATAATAGTAATATAGGTTACTCAACTTAATTCAACTCGTGTAGCTGCAGAAAAAATTGTTCTGCCTGTATCCAAAGTATCACACCAGCCTATCATAAATGCAATCATATGATCTGCACTCTGGCAATTATATTAGTGCTGCTGATCAGACTTTCTGCTCTTGTTGCCTTATCTTAAACCTGCAATAAGATTTTTTTTTTGTCCACCTGGGAGCAGCAGAAACAAGTTATGGAAAAAAAGACATATCAACACCTTTGATCTGTTGAACTTGTTAGCAGGCAGTTGCTTATTTACACGTCCAGCGGTAATAGAGCAACATGATCCTTCATGTGGAGTCGTGTTCGTGTCACCTGATGAATGGAAGTCCAATATTCACTCAAACATTACCTGTTTTTAGTTTTGAAAAAGTAATTGAAGATGAACAAATCAACCCGCCAACTATGTTCAAAGAACCAAGATAGCTTAAGGCATGTTTAAGGAATGGGGATCTGTGTCCAGACATTCAATTTGGAAAAAAAAAAAAAAAAAACACAAGTTCTCCGCATTGAAAAGATCAACAAATTAACTTTTAATTTCATTAAGTAAATGTTGTTATATTGATATTTGTGTAGAAATGGATGTATTGTCTGTCTCAGAGTTTACTAACTAGACAGAAATACATTTTTAAACAGTGCACTTTCATCAGCTGAAACAAACGGACACACAAAAAAAAGCATCAGTGGATGCAGGGTGTGAAGGGGATGTTGGTCAGCAATCAAGACAGCAATCAGAAACATACTGTACTAAGACAGATCAAGGGAAGGATATTTCAAAGTAAATTACATTTTAAAACCCTGAATGCTTTATTTAAAATATGCATACATAACACTTCTCCTACAGAACAATACAGAACAGTACAATCACTTTTTGTAATAATAATGTAAAATGGTTTCTGGCAGAAACTGCCTGCAAGCAAACAAAGTTCCTACTTTGGCTTCTTACAGCGAGAAGAGAGAAAAGAGAAGCCTAAAACACTACAAACTAAAAAAAAAAAATCACAGAAGCAGAAACTAGAACACCACATCTGTGATTGTGTGACATCTACTGTTGTGTACCACGAACAACTGTGTTCTGTGATGGCAGAGCTGAAGCTGGTGATGGCTGCAATGGTGTCAGGGCAGATAACAGGGTTCCCACAGTCCTGCAGTTATCGTCCAGGACTGGAAAGATTTTGGAAAAATAATTCTCATTCTAATAAACTTGTAAATAGCATCTGTAGAAGCTGTTTGGATAAATGTCACAAAAAGAAGCTGAAATGGAAGTTTGGCTGCACAGTAGTTTGTGAATCTAAAAAAAGATGTCTGTTAGCAGTTTTAAATGTAAACTTGCTGCTTTATTTTACAACAGTAGTGCAGACAAGAAAATTTGGTTATGAAGCTGTTAAAGATTCGCGGAAACATTTCTGAATTTGACAGTAAAAAAATATGCATGGGAACCCTGAAAAACACACATCATCCCGTCTGCCATTTGTACACAGCCTCATAATACATGCCATAACATACAATTATACAGCACATATTACATAGAACATAATATCAGGCAAGATTGTTCTTTTAACTCTCTGAAACACTGTACAAGTTCATAATAACTTTATGTCACACTGTACAAATGTGTTAGCCACTGATTGTTAAAGATACACATTTTGTTACTGAATGATGTGTTGAAGTTAAAGGAGAAGGCTGGAAAAAAAAATCTCATGTACCGACCAAAAAACACTGAATGTATCTACTAACAAGTACTGTGTGTGTATCACAGCCTGATGTATCTTCTTTCTCTGTGCCATAGAGCTCCACTGTCCAAAAACTATTAAAAACACATCAATGAGCCTCACTGCACTGGGTGACATGTTCCTTCATTACCAACACACACACACACACAAACACTTCAGTTTATTTGACTCAGTCCCACACACACTGTCCTGCTGCCCCAAATACTTACTAGAGCATCACGTGGATTAATCCGCAGCTGAAAATAGTCCCCAACAAATGCACTAATTTGTCCTGTTTGAGTAATGTTTGATAGAAACTACAGTGAACTGCTGTGTTAGGAAATTACAGATCTTCTTTTTAAAGAAACTATATATTTGCCAGCCTTATCTTTGAAACAGTTCACATTTGAGCTGGGATGTTGGGGGCTCTACTGGGCACCGTAACAAATCAGGGAGTGTCTCTTTAAATGATACAGCTCCACTTGTAGTAAATAAAAAACAAACACGTGATTAATTAAACTTAGAACATGTAACAACTAAACCAAATCAAAAAAACCCATATGAAGAGAAATAAAAAAATAGCAAATATTGAAGCCAGAGATGTAACAGCAAAATGAAGAGGAAATCCACACTGATGGCATGAAGAAAAAAATACACTCAGATAATCTGTATACAGATAATCCTTTGAAGAGGTTTTCACATATCAGCTGCTGTATATTCTCAGAAAGCTGACAACCACTCAGCGTACTTTAGCACATATAGCTGGACATACTGCAAGTGTCAAACATGAGTTAGCCATCAAATGAGTCATCTTGTTCAATCCTACGCAACATGCTCATCAAATAGTATTCTTTATCTGGCTGTAAACTGAAGGAAAAAACTAAAATGTATTCTGCATTAAAAAACAAGATTTCTTAGAATTTAAAATATACTCTTCAAGTGGGTGTTACATCCATCAAATGTTCCTGTCGGTAAAATCTCTTGAAAGGTTCAGGAGGTGAAAGAGAAAAGAACTTAAGCTTCTTCATGTGAGCAGCTAAGACAATGGACTTAAAAAACACTAATAACACACACCCTCCACAGAAGCTGCTACATCACAGCCTAGCACAAGTCAGTGAACTATGCATGAATAAATAATGTAGTTGATAATAAATAAGAGGAGGGGGGGTGGTCCTGGGTGGTGCTGAGAGAAGGGGTCCTGACAGGAGAAGGTGGGTCAGACACTGGAGGTCGTGGAGCCCAGATTCACCCGGCCGGCCGGCTCTGCTCTCAATAATGTGACTGTGGGAGTCTGACATCTCTATGTTGTGACATCCTGACAGCACCGCCGGCCTCGCCTTCAGGAAGCAGCTGTCCAATCACCAAAGCTTTCCCGGCTTCATTCATTCAAGTGTCTACAGAGTCTTAATGCTCCTCAGGTTGGCAGATCATCAGCTGTCCATGCTACAACATTCTGACAGGATGGGAAAAAGACATAGGTCACATTATCCTGACATCATCATCATCATCGTCATCACCTCCTGCCCTGTTTAGATAAAGGCGCTCATTGAACTGCCTGTTAACTCCCACACTCACTCATTCAGGTCTTGGCAGCAGCTCAGCAACAGTGCTTTGCTTTTACTGATGTTATATACACTGAGTTTCCAGTTAAATAGGCAGTCTAATCCAATTGTACCGCAATATCATATAATCCTACCTTCATGAAGGTTTTAATGTTGAGCCATTGTTTAACTGTCTTTGAGAGGTGCTGATTCAACTCTATGGACATTTTGGAGGCTGCGGTTTGTGCTAATGGTGAATTGTATTGTGGTATACTGAGAGGTGTTCCCTTATATTCAGTCTACCTTGTGTGATATCAAAGGGCTGCACAAATTAGTAACAAATAGCTGAGTGACAGATGCTGGTAAGAATCACTCATTACATTTATTCTGTCTCGCTGGCATTAATGACATAATTGGAATAAAACTGTTACTATTTTTTCTGTTTAATACCATTTCAGCCATTGAAAAATGTGAGCAAAATATGAATAAAGGCTTTGAGACTGCAGTGTAGTGTAGGTTTTGCAATGGAAAACCCTCTACTGTGACTCTACTTCTATTATAGACACAGTTGCTCCTTTAAGGCTCAAGATGCCTAAAAACATAATCACAGCCTTGGCTAAATGATGACATCCGCTCATTAAAGAAAACTTCGCAAAGCATAATGCAAATGGAAGGCTACAACTCTTTTAACGCGCCTTGAAAGGCTGAGGGATCTCAAGAAAAAATTCAACTTGCAAGTGCAGAGTGTTTTTCAGATCTTAAAGGGAAACATAAACACACTCTAGATGTCATTATTAACCACATCTCAAACCCTCCTCTACATATCATTGAACCCTCTGTAATAATAATAATAATAATAATAATAATAATACATTTTATTTATATATCGCTTTTCAAGGTACTCAAAGTCGTTTTACAATAAAATCATCATAAAAGTTTCACACTAAAACATAGCATAACATTAACATAAAAAAAAAACATAGTACATTCATCGCATATTAACAGCGGTTCTAAAAAGGTGAGTTTTGATTTTTGATTTGGACATGGAAGGATTGGAGCAGTCACGGATGTGTTTGGGGAGAGAGTTCCAGGGGGAGGGGGCAGCTATGGAGATGTTTGGTTCTGAGTGGCAGAGACAGGAGGTTGGCATCAGAGGAGCGGAGACTACGGGATGGGTTGTGGTGGTGGAGGAGGTCGGTCAGGTAGGCCTGATTATGGAGGGTTTTGTGAGTGAGGAGAAGGACTTTATATTGGATCCGTTGTGGGACGGGGAGCCAGTGGAGTTTCTGGAGAACAGGGGTGTTGTGATCACGGGAGCGTGAGTGGGTGAGCAAGCGAGCAGCAGAGTTCTGGATGTACTGGAGTTTGTTTAGGACTTTGGATGATTTGCCAAGACTGCACATCATCCAAAGATAAAGAATAAGAGTTCTTATATGTTTTCTCTATCCAGCTTTTTATATAAACACACCCTGTACCCTAGGAGCATTTCAATCCATCACTAATAAGCTGACTGATATCATTGCTAAAATGAAATCATCCTCCTGTTCTCTGGAACATAAGAAGATGAAGAGATATTTCCCTCAATCCGCCCATTTATTCTAGCCTTAATCAATGCTTCACTTACTTCTTGTCAAGTGCCTGAAAATTGTAAATCAGCCATAGTTCAACTACTTCTAAAAAAGCCACCTTTTGATCCATTCACTTTAAATAACTTCTGTCTAATATCTAAACTTCCCTGATTATTGATAGCACTGAAACTCTGAGCTTCTTTTAGTAGCTAACAGTGGCCAAACATATTTTATATTCTTTTAAATCTTACTGTGGCTTTAGATACAGTCAACCACTTGATTTAATTGAAATCCTTAGCATTGGGTAGGCATATCAGGTATGGTTTTATTTCTATCTTTGGGAAGGGACTTTCTGTGTGGTCATTGGCGAATGTAAATCCTCCACTATCCAGTTCACTCAGGGAATTCCTCAGGGTTCCGACCATGGTCCTGAGGTGAAGCTTCACACTTCAGATCTTTTCCATCTACAAACCTTTCATTTCTGCAACTCACTATATTCATATGAGTTGTAAAGTCAATAAATCCTACACAAGCTTCAACTGGTCCAGAATGCCCACACAAAAATGCACATAACCCCAATCTAAGCATATACCACTGACATTTTGCTCAGCGACAGGGCTTGGCCATGGTGGCCTTGCAGTAATGTGCAGGTGTACGAAAATATACTTTGACAGTGCAAACCCAGCTTCAGAATCACGTGTCTTTTTTCATCATGCTGCATAAGAAAAATTGCTCACTGAACCACGATGGTGCACTGTGGCAGCCCCAAAAACAGACACACACACACACACACACACACACACACACACACACACACACACGCACACGCACACACACACACACGCACACACACACACACACACACACACGCACACACACACACACACACAGTCCTGTTTCCATCAAGTCATCGACAGGGGATATTACATTGACTTACATCCATTTAATTTCCTGGAGACTTACCCTAACCTTAAACCAAGTACTCATCCTAAAATGTAATGATTTTCACATGCAGGCAAGAAAAACAAAATCCAACAAATGAAACAGTGAGAGTGCAGCTCTTAATGCTTTGATTTCATACACGGATGACCTGCACAGCCTTTCAAAATGTTCCCTAACAACTACACATACTACTTTTCATGTTCATACCATTGAGCCCCTCTGCATCCTGGACATCCAAAGAGGGGGCGGGTCCCCAGATTCGGACGGTCCCGTCGTCGGAGGCGCTGGCCAGCAGTCCGGGCAGGACGGGGTTCCAGCTCACACAGTTGACTGTGCGGGTGTGACCGGTCAACTCTGCGATGGGAAGCTCACTGCGTCGGTGCCAGATATAAACTTTGTGATCTGGCAGGAGACAGGACACTTCATTAGCTGTTACCAGTTTGCTGGATTACACTAAATGTCAACTTCACCAATTTCACAAATGAAAATATGTTTACTCTTAAACATTAGATCTCTGTTGTCTAAAGCTGTATTACTCAATGATTTAATATCTGACTATCATATGGATATATTTTGTCTGACTGAAACTTGGCTGTGTCAGCCTGAATGAGTCCACTCCCCCTAGTCATATTAATACTCACATTCCTCGAGGCACCGGCCGAGGAATGTGAGTTGCAGCCATCTTCGACTCTAGCTTATTAATCAACCCTAAACCTAAACTTAGTTTTAACTCATTCGAAAGTCTTGTTCTTAGTCTTTCACACCCAACGTGGAAAACTCTACAGTCTATTCTATTTGTCATAGTGTACTGCGCTCCTGGTCCATAATCTGAATTTTTTTTAGCAGAATTCTCAGAGTTTTTAACAAGTTTAGTCCTCAAAACAGATAAGGTCATTATTGTAGGTGATTTTAATATTCACGTGAATGTCGATAATGATAGCCTTAGTTCTGCGTTTATCTCACTATTAGATTCAATTGGTTTCTGTCAGAGTATAAACAAACCCACTCACTGTTTTAACCACTCCCTCGATCTTGTTCTGTCATATGGAATCAAAATTGAACATTTAATAGTCTTCCCACAAAATCCTGTCTTATCAGACCATTATTTAATAACTTTTGAGTTCATATTACTGGAATAAAGGCCATTAGGCAAACATTTCTTCAGTAGATGCCTGTCTGATAGTGCTGTAGCTAAATTTAAAGAAGTGGTTCCATTGGCATTTAATTCAATGCCATGTCTCAATATAACGGAGGATTCCTATGCTAACTTTAGTCCCTCCCAAATTGATCATCTGGTTGATAGTGCTGCAGGCTCGCTGCGAACGACACTCGATTCTATCGCCCTTATCAAAGATAATAAAACAAAAGAGGTTAGCTCCATGGTAACCCGCAAATTAAAAGAAACATTGCGAAAATTAGAAAAGGAAATGGCGTTCCACCAAACTGGAGGAATCTCATTTAGTCTGGCAAGATAAGTCTTAGAATATACAGGAAGGCCCTCCGTAATGCCAGAGGAGCCTACTACTCCTCACTCATAGAGGAACATAAGAACAACCCCAGGTTTCTTTTCAGCACTGTAGCCAGGCTGACACAGAGTCACAGCTCTGTTGAGCCATGTATTCCCAGAGCACTCAGTAGTAATAACTTCATGAGCTTCTTTGATGATAAAATTCTAACTATTAGAGAAAAAATTCATCATCTTGTGCCCTCAGCCAGTTCAGATATATCTTCAAGTACAGGAACCTCAGAAGCAGCTGTAGAACCAGATTTATATTTAGACTGTTTTTCTCCAATTGACCTTCACCAACTAACTTCAATGATTTTTCGTCTAAACCTGCTTCTAACTTTTGACTTTCTAAACAGCAATAGTTAATTTGAGGATTTTCAGTCAGGATTTAGGGAGCATCATAGCACAGAGACAGCACTGGTGAAAGTGACAAATGACCGTTTGATTGTGCCAGACAAAGGATTTGTTTCTGTACTTGTTCTGTTAGATCTTAATGCCGCTTTCGATACCATTGACCATTGTATCCTATTACAGAGACTGGAGCATTTGATTGGCGTCAAAGGACCCGCACTAAGCTGGTTTAAGTCGTATTTATCGGATAGATTTCAGTTTATCCATGTAAATGATGAATCCTCCATGCACTCGGAAGTTAGTCATGGAGTTCCACAAGGTTCTGTGCTTGGGCCACTTTTATTCACCTCATATATGCTTCCTTTAGGCAATATTATTAGGAAACACTCCATAAACTTTCAATGCTACGCAGATGATACTCAATTATACTTATTGATAAAGCCAGATGAAACCGGTAAGTTAGCCAAGCTTCAGGCATGTATTAAGGACATAAAAGACTGGATGACCTGCAATTTTCTACTGTTAAACTCAGACAAAACTGAAGTTATTGTTCTGGGTCCAAAACACCTGTGAGACGCACTATCTATAGATATAGTTACTGTAGATGGCATTGCCCTGGCCATTAGCACCGCTGTAAGGAATATAGGAGTAACCTTTGATCAGGACATGTCCTTTAATACCTATATAAAACTTAAAATATAAAAGACTTCAAGGACTGCCTTCTTCCACTTACGTAACATTATAAAAATCAGGCATATCCTGTCTCAGAAAGATGCAGAAGAACTAATCCATGCATTTGTTACTTTTAGGTTGGATTATTGTAATTCCTTATTATTGGGCTGCCCCGATAAGTCTCAAAAGACTCTCCAGCTGATCCAGAATGCGGTTGCACGTGTACTGACAGGAACTAGCAAAAGAGAACATATTTCTCCAATATTACCTTCTCTGCACTGGTTCCCTGTAAAATCCAGAATAGAATTTAAAATCCTCCTCCTCACTTACAAAGCTCTTATTGGTCAGGCACCATTGTATCTTAAAGAGCTGATACAGTACCGTACTACCCCATTAGAGCACTACGCTCACAGAACGCAGGGTTACTTGTGGTACCTAAAGTCTCTAAAAGTAGAATGGGAGCCAGAGCCTTTAGTTATCAAGCTCCTCTTCTGTGCAATCAGCTCCCAGTTTGGGTTCAGGAGGCAGACACCCTCTCTTCGTTTAAGAGTATGCTAAAAACGTTCCTTTTTGATAAAGCTTATAATTAGGGCTGGCTCAGGTGAGTCATGAACCATCCCTTAGTTATGCTGTTATAGGCTTAGACTGCTGGGGGATTTCATATGATGCACTGAACTTCTCTCTCCTCCTCTCCCTCTCTATCTCTACGCATTCCTATCCCACTATTACACCTAACTAATTCCACTTCTTCCCGGTAGTTCCTGTGCTTTCTGTGCTTTTTCGCCTTCTCACTTTCTGCAGCTGTTTCCACCTCAGGAGCTGTAGATTCTGGATCTGTGATTGCTTGCCGTCTACTGCCCCCATGTTCCTGCTCCACACTCACTGCTGCAGTTGTTATTATTATTAGTCTGTCTCCCCTCTCCCCCTCTCTCCTCCCCTTTCAACCCAACTCGGTCGATGCAGATGGCCGCCCACCCAAAGCCTGGTTCTGCTCGAGGTTTCTACCTGTTAAAAGGTTGTTTTTCCTCGCTACTGTCGCCAAGTGCTTGCTCATGGTGGGAACTGTTGGGTCTGTAAATAATATTTTAAAGAGTATGGTCTAGACCTACTCTATGTGAAAAGTGTCTTGAGATAACTTTTGTTATGATTTGGCGCTATATAAATAAAATTGACTTGACTTGACTCATCATGTGGAGTACTTCTCAGGCTGGAATTCTGCTTCTCCAGGCTGCACATAGGTGAATGTGCACCAGGGTTAGTCAGAGATGATTGTATGGCTGTTTGTTTTATGCTTGTGCTGGAAATTCCACTTTTATAATGCTTACTTTTTCAACTTTTACTTTTAACTTGCTTGACATGCATGTCTGCATGATGTTTTGTTAATATTTCTCTGGATCAGCTCCTCTGCAAGCCTCTGTGATCTAGTGTTACCCAGAACACCGTTCTCTGTGGGTTTGCAGAGTTGTTTACGTATGTCTTCAAAGAAGCATAATTCCACCTTCAGTCTGTGGCTCTGGAATAGCTTTGTGAAGTCTGAGAAAATAACTCATAATCATACTGATGTTTTATTCTGTCTACTGTCTCAGTCCACTAGAGAAAGTAGCTGAGTTTTCTACTACACATCACGTTGTAGTGAGAATGCGGCTGCACGTGTACTGATAGGAACTAGCAAAAGAGAACATATTTCTCCGATATTAGCTTTTCTGCACTGGCTCCCTGTGAAATCTAGAATAGAATTTAAGGTCGTCCTCCTCACTTACAAAGCTCTTATTGGTCAGGCACCATCATATCTTAAAGAGCTGATAGTACCGTATTACCCCACTAGAGCACTACGCTCACAGAATGCAGGGTTACTTGTGGTACCTAAAGTCTCTAAAAGTAGAATGGGAGCCAGAGCCTTTAGTTATCAAGCTCCTCTTCTGTGGAATCAGCTCCCAATTTGGGTTCGGGAGGCAGACACCCTCTCTTCGTTTAAGAGTATGCTAAAAACGTTCCTTTTTGATAAAGCCTATAGTTAGGGCTGGCTCAGGTGAGTCCTGAACCATCCCTTAGTTATGCTGTTATAGGCTTAAGACTGCTGGGGGACTTCCTAGGACGCACTGAGCTTCTCTCTCCTCCTCTCCCTCTCTATCTGTACGCATTCCTATCCCACTAATACAGGCTACCAACTCCATTTCTTCCTGATAGTCCTTGTGCTTTCTGTGTTTTTTCGCCTTCTCACTTTCTGCAAGTATTTCCGCCTCTGGAGCTGTAGAGTCTGGATCTGTGATTGCCGGCCGTCTACTGCCCCCATGTTCCTGCTCCACACTCACTGCTGCAGTTGTTATTATTATTAGTCTGATTTGTTGTCTCTCCTCCTGTTCTGTCTCCCCTCTCCCCCTCTCTCCTCCCCTTTCAACCCAACTCGGTCGATGCAGATGGCCGCCCACCCAGAGCCTGGTTCTGCTCGAGGTTTCTACCTGTTAAAAGGGAGTTTTTCCTCGCCACTGTCGCCAAGTGCTTGCTCACGGTAGGAACTGTTGGGTCTCTGTAAATAATATTTTAAAGAGTATGGTCTAGACCTATTCTATGTGAAAGCGTCTTGAGATAACTTTTGTTATGATTTGGCGCTATACAAATAAAATTGACTTGACTTGACTTGTCTTGCCTTCACTGCCACTAGCGATGAAGTCTTCATTGTGCCCTCCGAAGCAGGAGTGGATGGTGTAGAAGCCCTGGGTCACCCCTTGGTACTTCCTCACAAGCACCCGGTCCTGCAGGTCCCAAAGGTGCACTCCCTACAAACACACAGCATTAACTGAGATGCACATTTCAAAATCAACATTAAACTGCTACTGTAGCAAATATCTGAAGTCCAGATGAAAGGAAAGTATATTGTGTGAAATGTGAGGAAGTATCAAACTGCTCACTTGAGTAGCAACATTGAGCAAAGCCAATCTTCCATTTTTGGAAACAGTGAAAGACATGATGGGATGGTCCTCCTGCACTCTGGAATGATACAACACACAATATCCACAATCAGAGCAAAGACTGCTGGACAAGAGGCCTGCTGCTTCAAGACAGAATAAAAAATAGGTATGTCACAAAACAATGTTTTGACATTGCTAGTGTAACCGGTAGGTTAAACACACATACCCACATGTGCAAAGCGACCCATTCAATTAACCAGGAATGTCTATCCCAAAAAATACTGTTAGGTGAAAACCCAGGGGTGTCGAGGTTAATAAATTTGACCTGTAACTAGACCCGGTTATGCCCTCTCAATGGTTCGATCACACTTTGTTCATACTGTTACATTAATACTGATAGTAACATTCTTTATATGTTCTATAAAGGCATCAGGGTGAGGGCCCTGTGTATGACCACTGAGCACTGTATGCATAGATGTATACATTTGTACGTATGTACATCTGGATGCATGTGCATGTGTAAATCTCCATGTGAGTATATGTGGAAACTTCAGGTCCCAAGATCATCAGTGCCAACAGTTTTTGATAAGTGCAAAGTACTGGGAACGCTGCTCTCTTTGCTAAGGTCTGGAATAAACTGCAAGCTGTCACCCTCCTGCTGTGATTGAGCAACTTGTACACTTTCAATTAACAACCCATACGGTGTAGACATCTCACAGTTGATAGGCCCCTGCTCAATTACTTCAGATGCTTTTCATTCATTGGCTGGATTGGATGAGGGGGGGTTGGTTTGTGTGGGTGGCAGGGAGTATTAGGAGAACTGAAAACACCTGTGGATGAGAGGAAAAAGGAAGATAACTTAAATGTCGCTGGTTGAACAGGAGGCCTGTACTACGAAGCAAGATTTTGGAGTTAGCGAGGTAACTTTAATATTTTTTTTCTTTTCCCATATTTACTGAAACTGTATATGGACAGTAATACATGAGGCAGATAATCTGAAAAAAATCTGGTTCCTCTGGATCTTCTTAGTGCTCCTAATGGCATTTGCAAGAATAAACTGCGCCTGAACAAAGACCACCAATCAGAGCTCAATATTTTCAGCGCAGAGCTTGAGGAGCTTTGCAAACACAATGGCTGAGAACAAATAAAATTTCTGGCTATGTGGAGTATAGTTGAGGACATTCATTCTGAAGGGTTATGAGTTAACAGTTTGAGTCAAGCACTGAGACTGTATTATAGCTTGGAAAATAGTGATATGGGGATATGTGTTTAACTTCTTCGTATTTATCTAATATTATAGTTTGCTCTTTGTAAAATATACTACTCTACTGCCAGTAGACTTGTCCCTTTTTGTGACTGGTCATGTGCTGCAAACACCACCCCTTTTTATGTGAATACGCTCCTCTAGCCAGAGTGGCAAACCCTGGGTTGATTTATCAAGTTGATAAACACCTTCGTGTAACCGCTTAGTGTGATTGCATTTGTTAGGTTTTGTCAAGCCAGGTAACCTATGGTATGCAAACTTGCTTCATAGTACAGGCCCCAGGACAGCTATCTGATCTCCCCCTTTTTTATGATTTTTTTTTTTTGGGGGGTTTGTCACCTACGTTGCAGAAACGCTTTTACTTATAAATTGGAATGCTGAACTGGAGAGGCAAAGCAGTTTCCATGCTTGAGCTTGCCGTGGACAAAAGCGACAGCGGGTCGAGGCTCCGGCATTCTGCAGATATCATGGCCACCTGGGTAAGCCTTTATTTGGTCCAGGCAAAAAACACACACACTGTTTTTCCACTACCAGCTCATCTAAGTAGGTCCAGCCTGGGTGGGTAACACACTGGTCTGAGACAAATGGTCTAGTTGGTCAGATTGAATCCAAGAATATCCACAGAATAAAAAGGTTTAGAATTTAGAAGCTGCTGGAACACAGGTGTCATTGACCTCAGTCAGGCCATGCTGAGAAGCTACCCTGCAAAAAAGAATCCCCCTGCTCCTAAATCAGCATCTTAAAGCGCAACTCAAATTTATTTGATAAAACAAATGATGGAAATATAGCTGCAAGGGGTGATAAGCCAGTTCCAAGCACATGTGCATCTGTTTTGACATCAACCAACTTTTAAAGCCCAAGAGTCACCATGTGTGTTCACAACAGACAGTGGAGAGAAACATGAGGATGCACACACCAAGGTTTCCAAAATGGATTCGAAACGAGACCTTGCATTGAGTTCAGTGCAGTACTTCACTAATTTTACTAAACGTCATCATTATGAATTATTGTGCTGGTATGTTATAGTGACATAACCTAAACCCTCTTAGGGGCGTTTTATACTTTTTTACTAACAAGTTAACAGCAGAGAAATGACAGAAAGTCAGGCAAGAGAGAAATGGGGAATAACATTCAACAAAGGTCCCCTGCTGGATTCTAATCTGAGATCAAAACCGTAGATTGGCTTCATTTCAAAAAGTTTATCAATTATGACCTATGAACTTTTGGTGGCAGGATGTCCCAAGACTGTCCAGCGAAGTTCTGAGCTAACATCTGAATGTGTGCATGAAATTTGGTTACAATAGCTTAAACCAGTTTTTGACTAAAATGTAAGGGTGTCCTTACAGGGTAATAAATGAGCGCCTTGCTCATTTGTCAGCAAAAGTCCATCGGTTGATGCAAAACGCAAATCCAGGTAACACCGGCGGACTTCCTCCGGTGCAGGCAACATTGAGGAAAGACTTTGAAATCAAATTTGAAAACTCTGAACATTTTGAAAGGTTTCTGGCATGTTGAGGTTCCTCAGCCCAGTCAGGGTGGTGACTTACATGTTTCTGTCCGTCAGGTCCTCAAAGTTGTATCCGCGGATGCGTTGGTGGGTGTCTGATGCAAGGACAGTTCGGCCGTCACTCAGACACCACAGGCATTGCACCCGAACTCCTTCCCATGAGTCCAGCAGGTTCCCATCCAAGTCCTAGGAGTCAGGAGAAAACAAAATACATTCAGGAACACCAGACTACTGCAGTGAATTTCAAGATCATTTCATATTTTATTGGGGTCAATATTATTATTTGTCAGTTTACTTATTGAAAGAGATATATATATCGATATCGATATAGATATATAGAGATAGATAGATAGATAGATAGATATATATACCTACTTTATTTTTTTATGTTTTGTGTTTAGTAGCTGCTGTAACACTGCAATTAATAAAGTACTGTCTCTTTTTAAATACTGAACACTTAAAACATTATCGGGTCCAACATTCTGTAGTTTCAGCACCTTTTAATGACTCTGAGTGATGAGGCCAACAGAACACCCATCTGCTTTTAACTGTCAATGTAACAAAGTGGCAGATAGCAATGCATAGTGCTACTCCCTCCCCCTTACTAGGGTGACCTAGTGTCAGTACTCAATGAATGACCATGAACCAACATAAAGACCAGTATTTTGTTTCAACTCAAAGCATTCTATCATGTTTCAATATATTGAAGTGTAATGTTGGTGTGACCAACACTACACAACTCTGTGGACATGGAGTTGCATTTCAATTAAAATAATCGTTCTTCTAAATCAGACAACATAGACCTGCAAGTTTTCCAAGAGACTTATGCTTAGAATGATATGTAGACCTGAACATGGAAATCAACAGTACCTGGATTTATAAAAGACATTGGGACATACTATGTTCCTCTCTGCGAACTGAATATCAAATATGAGGGGTGATGAATTAGTCACCCAGTGGAGTTTGTGTGACTGTAGACAGGTTTGATGAGTGAACTGCCTGGTTGAATCTTATGGTTTTGAATGAGATAATGACTAGTTACAGCCCTACCTCCCTCTTCGTGGTGAACTGGGTCTTTATACTGGCCAAACTTATTATGCTCATAGTTACTTATAACCCTGGCATTTTTGGTCTGAGTTGTGTGATGCTGGAAGTTTGTAATGTCTGAAAGTTTAATTTTAAATGGAGGAGAAAGAATAAAAACTGAACAAAATTAAATGATGAGACTTTCAGGATTCATCAAGATAAGGTGAGCATGAAACCATGATTGATGCGATGAAGCCCTGACACATAATCGTTGGAGTCCTGCTACTCCACACATAAGAATCACACTGAAGACTTTGCTGAAAGATGCTTTCAGTTTTTTTATACAAAGGGTCTCCCTTCCACTCACAATTGTTTTAACTCAAAAAGCTAAAGTTTGGACAGTTTTTGGACAGAGTCCATGAAACCCAGATCAAACTAGTCTACTATTTCAGCGTAGCCTCAGTGTTTGATACATCACTGTGTCATTTTGATTACAAATCCAAGTTCCTCTCGTGAACAAACATGCAACATTTCAGCACTAAAGTCAGACGAAAGACAAGAAAAATTTTAAATATGTTTTCAAATTGCATGTCATCAAAGTATCAGGATCAGGACATTTTTATTGTGCAAACTGTAAACTGGACTAGCACTGGCTGCCAGTGCACCTCTGTTAAGTGTGTTTGATGTAAGTGTGATGTGAATGCACTGTATGCAATGCTCAAAACCTGTGGGTACTGACAGCACACAGTGAGTGCTATGAAATATACTCACACACTGGTAGAACTGGCCCCTCTGGCCTCCAGTGACGAAGCGTTTGCCATCTGGATTCCAGGCCACACTGGTCAGGCTATCCTCGTGAGACTGACTCATCTTTGTACGCAACTCCCCCGTCTACACAAAAGAGCAGAGGAGAGAAAAACCTGACTGAAATGATCAGTCACCACACACTCTACAAAACACTGAAGTTTTATGTTACGTGACCCCCTAAAATGCAGAGTTAATTGCAGATAATCAAATAATCATGAATTTTGTTACATTAATAAGCACATAAGCATTTGCCAATACTTAAGTATTTGTAACATTTTTATTTCAAGTAAGAAGTCCACACAAACCTAAAATCTTCACTCAGTTTTTTTTTCCTTTCATAATAATAGTTGCAGGGGATGAATGACAATACAAAGGATGGAGCTGTTTTGCTAGGCTGAAAAGATCTGATTTTCAGCATTATCTTATAGTCAAAAACCTTTAAATCAATTAAATTAAAGTTAATTAAAGCAGTAAAACATTGTCAAAGAAAATAAGTACACTGATATAAAAAAAAAGTCACTACACGTTTTCCTATTATTACATACTGATGTCTATGATAAAATGCTGAGGTCTTGGCCGGTGGCCTGCTGCTGATTTATGTTCAGCACATAGCTGACCATAGCTGTCATTCTGTGTTAAGATGTCGTACCTGTACATTCCACAACCACAGCTCAGAGCAATCATCGGGACCACAGGCTATCAGATAGGCATCATCAGGGCTCCATGCCAGGTATGAAACACCATAAGCATGACCCTCCAGAGTCTTCATCAACTTCAACTGCTGGGTTTCCTGTCAAAAAACAAACAAACTCCAGTTAATAATTAAGCTATTTCAGGTCTCACACGCTGACTCATTTTTCCTGCTCCGAGGTGAAACTGGTGATAAGTAAAAGATTGATTACCGTGTCGACATGCCACACAATGACTGTGGTGTCTTTGGACCCGGTTGCCAGCTTTGTGCCGTCATTGGAGAACTTGCAGAACCAGACTTCATTGCAGTGTTCAGTCAGAATCTGCTGAGTGTAGCAAGGGAACTGTTTCCTAAAGATTAGGAACACAAATACATCAGTTACACATCAAGCCTCATAATGCAAATAAAACAGTGTTTATGGTCAAATACTCTGGTTTGCCAAATATCTCATATGACTGGCTTTAATGTAATGATGTACTGTGAATGATTATGATAATACATTATCACAAGATATATTTATTGCAGACTTTACAGACTGACAGTAGACAATACTTCACTTATTGGCAATGGAGAAACCCTAATCTGAACTGATTCTAGTGTTACATATGTAAACATCATCATGGAGATGATTCTAGATAGCTTTCAATGAATACTTTCAACCAGAAATACTGGTTTCCACCAAGACAGGAATACAATTCTAAGGGCCACACTGCATATAGTACTAGTGTCCCAGTGTAGTAAATGACAAACATCAAAACTTGATTTTATTTTTAAAGCCCAATCAACCTGGTGGAGCCCAGTGTGGTACAGTATGTGTGGATTCTTACCGGCTGCAGGCGTGGTCCAGCAGAAGGGACACAGAGTCCAGTCCACTGTCCAGCTTGGTGTTGTGGTAGAGGCAGCGCTCCCTCTGCAATTCCACCGCCTGCTTCAACAGAGTCTGCAGGCGGCGAGGAGGCAGCATCACTGATGGAGGTAGGTATGCTGGGCACACATATACAACATATAGTAACCTACTACAGCAACAAACACGGAATTAACCAGACAGCCAAATTTGACACACGTCAGGCTGCTTTGATAAGCTGGAATTTTGCTTCTCTGGTCTGGGTGTAGGTGAATGTTCATGGGGGGGGTCACTCAGACACGTTCCAGTGACAGTTTTTTTAATACTTGTATGTAGTACGTTTATGTTTGTTTTGGTCTCGATTTTGAACCTGCCTCCCAACAGGAGCTGAACCAGCCAATCAACTTGGCGTGCATCCAACGCCTTACTGAAATTTGGGAGATGTGTGTGTCAGCTCCTCTGCAAACCTCTGCAAGCTACAGTTACCCATAACGCCCACTTACGTTAATCTTCGGAGAAGCAGAATTCCCTGATATAAAACAGTATGATCAAGATGATACTGTATACCAAGATCATTACAGCCAAGATTAACATACTACTAAATGTTCTTATTTGCATAGCCCAGATGTAACTCTTATGTGTATGAAAGAGATACCTATTATCATAAGTGAGAAGAGAGAAGCAACATTTTCAAACACATCAAATACATGGGAATTACCCACTGCCATTAAGGCTTCTGCTGTAAAGTAAATGTACGGACATACAGTATATGGCAATGACAGTACAAAGGGAGTACAGTAAAATAACTTGGGTGAGTCAGACTACACTCACTCTGGAGTTTGTCCAGCAGTTTTGTTCGGGAAGCCGTGCCTTTGCCTTCCCACTCTGCTTTGGCTCGCAGGTCCTCTGCATGACTGCACATTAGGTACCTTCAAAACACATGAGGACATTTTCTCAGCTACTGTCAGACACACTCACACCTGTTTTTACAGTTAACTTACACAAATGTATCGACCTGGGCCTGTCCTGTCATGCATCTCATGTAATAAAGGCTCCTCCTTCACAATTACTGCATATAACATGTTCCTGGTCCCCATATGATGACATCTTGTGTTTTCATTGTTTATGGTAACTGAGACATTTCTTCTAGCTCCACCCTCAAGCCAAAGTGTCAACTTAAATCTGGATATTTTTTGTTTTTCTCATTACATTACATTTATTTAGCTAACCCGTTTATCCAAAGCAACTTACAATAAGTGCATTTAACTATGAGTATACAACTGCAAGAATCATGCAAATAATTTTTTTTTTTTTTCATAGGCCAAGGTGCAGACTGCACAGGCAAGTTTTCAGTCTTTGATGGAAAATATGTAGGGTTTCTGCTGCTTTGATGTCAGTGGGGAGGTCAGTCCACCCTTGTGGAGCCAGGGCAGCAAATAGTGCAGGGTGCAGAGGAGCTTTGTAGTGTGGGAGAACTTGGGTTTGTTGAAGACCAGCCAGACTGCTGCATTCTGGATGCCAGGAGCGAGTTGTAGGAGTCTAGTAGGAAAAGAGTGAACCAGAACCTGCGCCGCCTTCTGGGTGAGTAAGGGACGTATCCTCCTGATGTTGTGGAGCATGAATCTGCAGGATCTGGACAGGAGAGGTCTTTACTGGAAGAAAGAGCAGCTTGGGTCTTGTCTTGCACTTGAGCACCTTCTCATTGCGGGGTATAATGTACTGAAGTTACTCTGTGCTGCAGTAAAAGTTGAGTCAGGATCAATCTTTTAACAGACTGCTGCTATTTTTTGAAGGAGTCTCCTGTGGATCAACTTTCACTGCAACAATACAGTGGTGAACAAAGCTTTACTGAGAATTCCTCATCCAAAGCAAGAGGTCAGCGGGTGTGAGTATTACTGAACTATCCGTTTGTTCAATCCACACCAACTCAGACCTCTGTTCCGCTGTCTTTGTCCTCAAAAGTAGCTCTACTGTCAGTGATGGTGACTGTGTGCGATGGTCTTGTTGTTTGAGAGGGTTCGCCATCCTGACAAGCATGGAATTCTGAGAGACATTTTTATCGTGAAATTCTGTCACAAAGGTTATTTACAGCTTCAGCACTGTTTGAAAATGGCCTTTAATAGGCCTTGTCAATCAACGTGTACATTATAATCACTGACACAGCAATGTCAACAGAGAGACTGCAAAAATACTTTCTACCATACCTCCTGTGTCAAATCCCTCGATTTGACACATTCTACTGCAACATGGAAAGTGCTAAACTTAAACATAAAAACAATAAGCAACATTTCACACTGAAGTGTAGTAAAATGACAATCTCTATAAATGGTATTGTATATTCCATCGACACTCCAGAGTATGTCTCAGCTTCCCTGTCTGCTGGTGAACTGACCCGCTCAGGATGTGGATACGCTCAGTGTTGTACTTGAGAGGAGTGAGCTCGGCTCTGAGGACTTGCAGGGCCTCCAAGACCTTCCCATCCTCCAGATACTCTAGATACTTCTGCTGCAGCAGCAGGAACTTCATCCGCTGTGCAGGAAGACAAAGAGAGGACAGGGCCAAAAATAACAAAGAAGGACATTAGTCAAGCTTTGTGTTCTGCAACATTTACCCATACATGTATTTATCATAAACATAATATCTATTTATTATCAAAACTCCATAACTTCATTACCAACACTCATGATTGAATTGAGTGATTGATTGAAATTGTGAACTGTGTTCTGTACATGTGGTGAATTTTATGAAAGAGTCTATCATTCAACAACAGTGTAAATATACTTCCAACTGCTATGACAGAGTAATAACCTGTGGTACTTCTGCTGCAACGTTGAAAATTGTTGTTATTGGACAAAACTTTCAACATGATATTTGACTAAACTTTCATCTTGCTCAGTCCATCAATGCCTATCTAGTATGTCTGAAGTCTTTCGACATGGATGTTGAAGTGATTAGCCAATCACATAACTGGCTCTGCCCTGTTTTGCGGAAAAAATGGTGTATGAAATAAAAACAGACTTTTGAACTGTCTGCTGGAATGAAATAAAAATAACAAGCAGTAACCTGCGAAAAGAAACAGTATGAAAAAACGTTTCGGAATATAACCTGAGCTTTAAAAATATATTGGATTATTTCACAATTACTTCAAATAGTTTGATTTGCACAGTCATGTTACACAGTTAAAATGCTTGATTTTTTTTCCTCACTGCAGACGTGAGGTACTCAATGAAATTAGGATTTATGCCAAGTGTTTTTCCTGTGACTGTTTCAGTGGTTGAAACTGTTTGATGGGTTCCCATTATATTCTGTGGTCCTGCTCACACAAATGTTTGAACTTAAGCACTAATTACTGGTGGTTTCTTTTATTTCGTCCCTATATTCAGAGATGTGTGTTTGGGCATTTTTTGATGAGACAACACAGCATTAGAGATTCCCCGTGGTCTGAGGATTGCTGGGCTTGCCACTTACCACTATAGCACTTGGAGAATGCATCAATGCCTTCAGCTCGTTAAGGTCACTCTCAGCCTGGATAAAGAGAGGGAAAAGGCATACATAACAAAAAATGAGGTAAGTCTCCCTATTGATAAACCCATTACCAGACAAACACTGAATAACAGAGCACAGAAACAATATTTTTTAGCATACTAAATCCATATGATGTCCTCTATGTGGTCTATATACAGTGCATAGATTACTGTCATAAAAGACTTCAAAGAGTATGGATTTGCATTTCAGATAACTTAGTTCAACCTTGTCCCACTCTCCTTCCATGACATGATTGCGGAACTTGGTGGCAGAGGGGTGCTCCAGTCTGCAGCCAGACTCCTGCATCAGGAGGTCCACAGTCTGACTGTTAACAATGTACACAGTAGAATAAAAGTCAATTAACATCATCACCTTGGAATGCCTTAACACCCATGATCAATGTTTGATACAATGACTGGAGCTAGAACTTATACAGTCTTGTCATGTGAACAATTGATAAATAACATATGACTGTGTGACGCTATGCACCATGTGGGTTGACCCACAGATTTCATTTTTAGATCTCTAAGCATTGATAACGGGATAAGGAAAACAGGTGGGTTGAGCAAAAGTTAATGATACATTTTTATCATAATAAATATAAATAATTATTTAACTGACATAAAATTAATCAACAACCATTTGATATTTATTTGACGGTTTAAGTCATTTATGAAGCAAAAATGCCAATCCTTCTCCGGCTGCTTCTCCAATGTGAGGATTTCCTGCTTTTCTGTTTTATATCACTGTAAAGTATCTTTGGATTTTGGACTGTTGGTTTGACAAAACAAGACATTTAAATAAGTAGTCTTGAGCTGTGGAAACTGGTGATGTGCATTTTTCACAATTTTCTGACATTGTGTAGATTAACAATGAATCAGGTAATGGGGAAAAGAAAACAAACAGATTAAACGATTGTGAAAATCTTCAATTTTCAGATTTTCTCACTCCTTTGATGGTTCATTCTTTCACATGTAGACTACAGTACATAGTTCTTTATGTACTCACAGTATATAACAACATTAATTTGGGTCGTGAAGGGTCCATGACTTCACTTTTGTTAAGTTTACCCTTCACTTCATCCATTCCTTTGACATGTAAACTTATGTGATCCTCAAAAACAAATGAACAGTAGCCCTCTGATTCTGACAGAACCTATGCAGAAGTCCATTAAAAAAAAAAAAAATCTAGCAACTTTGAGCTGAATTACTTTATGTCAAAACTTGAGAATTGCTTCTCAATGTTTAGGAGCTATTCTTCATTGGGGCGAACATTTGGTCCACCACGCTGCATCGGACTGCACTGACACTCTTACCGTCACCGTCCTCCAGAGCATTCTGTTAACCTCGTCTCCACTGTCCCATTCAGAGCTGTGACAACGTATTTGCTAGTTATAGGGTTATATATAGGCTGAATTCACCTGCAAGGCCTACAGATTGTTAACATGTTATTCAGTTTTGGTTAATAATGTAAGTGCAATGCTGATACGTAAGACAGCCTCAAACTGCCTGATTTTTCCGTGAGGTTCGGGATGTGTTCCTTTTTACACTAGCCGCAGACCTGAGGGATGATGGATTTGAATAAGATAATTCGTGTGACAGCTGGGCTAGCCTGGCTGCTGACACAGTAGTTCAACCGGCTCACTTACTTGAGACCTAAATCGTGTAGATGTTGTCCGATCAGCCTGATGACATCCTCCTCAGACTGAGACAGACGCTTCTTCTTTTTGACGCCCGAGTTGGCATCCGACGTGCTGTTGGTGTTGTTGGACGCCGGCTGGGCTGACACTCCGTTGTTGTTGTTGCTGACAGTGTTTCCATTGTTGCTGACAGACACAAGTCCGTTGGAGCGAGCCGCCCCGGCGGAGGTCGACTCGCCGTTCTGTGCACCATTTCGGCAGGACAGTTCTGAATCTCGGTCCCGTCCTGCCCCGTTAGCCTGCATGTTAGCACGGTGTGTGCAGAGGACGAATTGTGTATACAAAGGAACGACGGGCTCAATGGAACAATGCCAGGATAACAAAACCACCGTTACAGCCGCCGACAGGCCCACTGACCCAGATGCAGCCCCAAACTGCCCCGTTCCCCTTGCGGCCGAGGCTCCGTGTTTGGCCGCGACAATAACCCGGTGTTCGACTCGGACGACGAAGAAACGGAGGTCAGAGTTATTTCGACAACCACATTTTGTGAAATTCGGTGGTATTTGACGCTGTCAGGTAGCGTTAAAGCCGCGCTAAAGTTGTCGGATAGAGCTTGTTATTGTTGCTCTCAGACAGCTGCAGCCGCCCTGTTATGGACATACGCAGTGACGTCGGCGGAAATTCCTTTACGTCTTTTTGCGTGGACTGCGTCGCCTCTGTGTGTGTACAGGCCTGCCTGCAATCACCTTAGTAATCAAAATCAAACTCCTCAAGTCTCTATTTTCACATGCACCATTTTGGTCTTAGCCGAAGATACTGATACAGTGGTTCACTGATGTGTTTCGTTGTCAGTCCATTCAGATGGAGGGTACTGTTCATGTCTATGAGGGGGCCTCTTTAATGTAGTATTTCTTGCAGAAACTGAATATTTTTTTGTCAGTTGAACTTTGTCAGTGAAGCCTCCATTGTTCCCCTTGAACTAGGACAAACTTACATTTTGTTAAATTTCTTTCATTACTCATCTACTTTCCATTTACTTACGTTTACTGCACTCATACTTTCACATTTTTATTATTACAACTACTACTAACTGGTATCTCTATATTAATCTTTGTAGTATTATGGTACTCTTGCAGTTTCATACCTGGGCCTACATACTATAAATTCACTATATAGTCAAGTCAATATATAATAATATAGTTACAAATTATAACAAAAGTTATCTCAAGACACTTTTCACAGAGTAGGTCTAGACTATACTCTTTAAAATATTAGTTACAGAGACCCAACAATTCCCACCATGGGACAAAAACTCCCTTTTACCAGGTAGAACCGGGCTCTGGGTGGGCAGACATCTGCCTCCACCGAATATAGTGCAGTATATTGTAATGTACAACATATTACAAGTGCTGTCAACCTAGATTTTTTGTTCACTTTCTAGTTAAAATATATTAGTTTTGAGATGTCAGAGCTTGAACCTTTACACTTTATTACAGTTAGTGTTTGAATGAGTCATCACCTGATGCCCTTGCGAGCCAAACTCAGGCAACCTGCAGAAAGGTTGAGACGTTGAAGATCTGATGAACTACTCCAGACTGATTTTGCTGTAGTTTCCACTGACTGTGCAGTAATCATGACACTGAGGCTTGTCTTTATTAGGTTTTTTTTTAATCAACTCACGTTATGATGACAAACAACTGAAATGATGGTACACTGACTGAGAAATTCTTCAACTTAAAAAACAAGATTGGGATCAACTACTCAGAACAGGCATAGTAGTGTGTCTGATTCAATCCACAAAAACTGAGAATAGGAATCAAAGTTCTGAATCAAATTCTGACAAAAGCTGAACCGTATCAACAACTAGAACCACAGGATTTAATCATTTTGTTGCCTTTTGATGCCATCAGCCCACCCTGCTGGCGTGGGCTCTCCAGATGGCATTTCAGTGTTCTTGTGTTGGTACTTGGCTCAAAAAACTTCTGCTGCGACCAAAACCTGGAATCATGGCACATTACTCAAAGTGCTATTTTGTTCCCAAGCCTGAGATTCTTTTAAAATACAAATGAGGAAACAGCTGTGGTCCATGTTTTGGCTATTACATCTAAAACCATTCCCTTATCATTGGCACTTTCACATCTGTGTAAGAAAAAAGTAATGTCCCTGTCATTTCCAATAAATAAATCTGACCAGTAAACACTGTCTAAACCTATGTACAACAAGGACACATTCAGTCCTCTTTCTTTAAATAGAACAAAACTTGTACATTACATTATAAAAATATGAATTAAAGGGGAAGGAATGATTGAGCCTTTCCTTAAGAGGAGAGCGTCAGGTTTGTAGAAGAAACTATTGCACTTTAATCCCATTCTACAGAGACACTAATGGGCTTTACAATCAGCAAAGGACAGAGCATGTAAATACTTTCACCCAAAACAAACATACAATACAGCTGCTTCCTGCCAGGTGGGTGTGCTCATTCTCCTGCATGTCACTGCGGTCATGTCAAAGCCTCATACATCCAAAATACAAACTTTAGGGGGAAAGTTCCCCTCAATTTAGTGTTGTCACAAGCAAAATGCCAGGTTTGTAAGTCAAAAGAAGCAGACTGGTGGGCTTCAATCCCAGCATATGAGCAGGCTGGCCTGTCACACCTGTTGATATATTTTCTCCACTGTTCACTGATGTTCACTATCTTTCAATACACTGTAATACAATACACTTCCAATTGGTCCAAAAAGCTACAGGTAGTATCGACCATATCATCCATAACAAGTTATTTCAAATGGATGAAACCATGAAGCAAAGTAGAAACCATTGCTTAATAGCAATGTGGGCAGACAGCACTGTCAAAAAACAAACTTGTTAAAAAACAGAAAGTTGACTGGTAAAGGAAAATTCCAGTTTATTACAGCTTTCTGGCTTTTCCAACATTGTACTCACCAACTAAATTGCTGAGATCATATGTTACATTATGTTATATCACTCAAATGGGCCAAGAAACACAAGCAGTCACACAAAGCAACACTTTAATCAGATTATCTAAACCGTCTTATTTGGAGACTGACCTTACAGTTACAGCTACAAAAAATAGTACAAGCTACATAGCTACAAAAGTTGGAATAAACTGGAATGACCCTTTCACAGCATTGTGAAAGGATTTGCAGAATTTTCCATGCCTGTAGAGGCCCATGGAATCCTTCAACTAAATTAAAACATGGGATCACAGCTGTGATAGGCACTTCCATCAATCCATAATCAGTGTGAAAAATATTTCTGCCATGTGTGCTACCCTCTTGACACTGCTAAAACACACATTACAGACATCTGTTATCCTTCATGTTCAACACAGCTCCGAGGCACAGAAATGTCCGGAAGCCAGTGGTGTAGTGTGCTGCATTGGCTCCAGGAGCAGAGAGGAGAGCACAGAATACTTTAACTGTGGAAAAATACACTATGAGCAATGCAAACACTCTTATACACACTCATGACCACACATGGGCAGCAGCAGGTGGCACATCAGTCTGTATTGTCACACTCTGGCCTCTCATTGGTCCAGTTCCAAATCCTCTTCCCCATTAGAGTCAATCAGGTTCCCATACATGGAAGTATTTTGTAAATGGAACGATGACCAGAATTTAGGCATCTAAAAGCCACGTAGTGTTAATGTGCTGAGGACATGGCACCAAAACTGGTGTGTTTGCAAGAAAAAGTGTGTGTGTGTGTGTGTGTGTGTGTGTGTGTGTGTGTGTGTGTGTGTGCGTACATATGTGTGTTTTATATATTCTGTTTTTATCTGAAAGACGTTCATGGAAAGAGATAAAGCCCATCGTTATATGTAAATTACATTACTTTGCATTAGTCATCCTCATGCTGGAATGCAATTCAAAACACAATTTTCATTAGATCAATCCTAACTTTCAATCTGTTTTGCACTAAAATTAAATTAATATTGTTGAAATTGAATTTAATATGGGGTGTTTTGAAAGGTTATGGAGCATACCACATAACCACAGGTTTGATTCCAGCCGGAGACTCACATGACCCTTGTTTCCTGTCTGCTACCAAATAAAGAAAAGGCCCCCCACAAAAATTAATTGACTTTAAAATCCTTCATACCACTGTGTAAGTGATTTAGCAATTGTGATATTTTATTTAAAAGCTTTGTTTGAGACAAGAAACAAGTGATTCATTTCAGTGCAAATCCAGGATTTCTTAACACCGCATGACACTTCAGCTTTTGCCGCTGTCAGTCTGTGTTGTCTAGACTTGCTTTTATGTACTGTAGTCTCAATTATTTTTATTTGTATTGTCTTAATCTTATGTAGTCTGTATCTATATGTCTGATGCTCCCCTTTTATTGTGATGTACTTAGTTTCTAATATTTTCATTCAATTCATTCAAATTATTCATGTTTTGGGTTCCATGGTTCAACTTTGCACATGACATTCAAACATAATTACAATCTCTACTGGCACATATATCTTTCCATAGACAGTGAACACGTGTGTGTGTTCAGTAATGAGTAGTGTGTTGTCACAGGTGTGTATGAAGTGAGTCAGTAGTATCTTTCAGGTCCAGGTATTGGAGCGTTTTTAGGTAAATGACTTCCCATTGCAAAAACTCTCTCCTCTGCATCACACACTAGATTTGATTGCTGTGTAGCGTTGGTGCTTGTGTGTGCTTGTGTGTGCTTGTGTGAGTGTGTGTATGTTTCTTAGCTGTCCACCACCTGGTGTGGCAAAGTGACAGAGGAGCCGTTGATAAATGAGCCTTGTTTCTCTCTTCCCTTCAAAAAATAAGTGAGCAGTTCCCCTTTCCCCTTCACAAAGATGGGTCCCCTCCTCACAAAGCGGAAGCCGTACTCCTTCAGGATGTTGTAGCAGTCCTCCACCACCTGGGGGCAACACAAACACACACACACACACACACACACACACACACACACAAAGCATGACAAGGCTTTCAGACTGTTACCATGGGCGTCGCCTGGCCTGGGCATTCAGGGCTACAGTCCTGAAGATATTTTCTTTAGCCCTGAATAATTCTCCACTTTGAGCTTTGAATTTTGTCAGTAAAGAAAATGGCACTGTTGTAATTTTGCATTTTCAGTGAGCGGAACAGAGGCAAGACCAATCAGAGAGGGTTTAAAGGAACATACGTGGATATACTCGTGTCTTATTGGCTGACAGGTTTCTGTCAGTTCTTCAGTTCACATGTCAACTTGTTACAAAAGAACTAGCCACTCTAAGAGAACTGTAAATTCTGCATTCATTGATTTTTTTTATCACTTGGAGGCAGAAGAACTGCAACAAGCTGAGAAATACACATCCCTGAAGTAGAACTGTTTTATAGAGTTATAGAGTTGTTATGATAAATGCGTTAACAAACTGTTACCTTTTACACATCCAGCAGACACAAAGCAACATTCATGTGGAGTCGTGTTTGTGTCCACCAGATAAATGTAAGTCAATAACTCTCTTTTAGCTCTGTCTTTCGTCTCCACCAACTCCTGAGGGAAATATCTGGCTCTTTAGCTGCTAAATGCTCCACTATGTTTAAGTCAAGTCAGGTCAATTTTATTTGTAAAGTACCAAATCATAACAAAAGTTATCTCAAGACACTTTTCACATAGAGTACGTCTAGACCATACTCTTTAAAATATTATTAAAAGAGACCCAACAATTCCCGCCGTGAGCAAGCAGTTGGCGACGGTGGCGAGGTTCACCAGCTAGTCTCCAGCTGTGTCTGTCTGCTGTTTGCTGCTGAGCAGCTAGTGTACAGTGGAAATCAGCTGCCTACTGCTGCTGGAAATTAGGTTCATCTTAAAACTTAAAACCTGGTCTTAAAGCCTAAACAATGAGCTGAAAGAGGCTAAAAATTGGTGATTCTCTGTCACTACCAGTGTCACCTTACACATTACACTCTCATTAAATCTGTCATTGATATAAAAATATTAAATAGTGAAGCTTTAATTTGTTTTTGGAACTTTTCAGCAAGATTGATCTTTAATCAAAAGGTACAGTTAAAAAGCCTAGCTATGATGTCTATGATTATCTATGCTTCTTACGCTGCACTGTCTGCACCGATGGAAGGAGAGCAGTTTGTTTAATTTTTTAAACTAAACAAACTGGAGTCAGTACAGTATACAGTACATAGGGGATCTGCTATAACTTTGTCTGACAAGAAGAGTCATATTTGTGCTTTTCTAAAAACAAAATCTTTTCATGTTGTCTTACCAAGGATGGTTTATGAAAATGTGGTTGCTTTTGCAAAGTTTTAGTTTAGGGATTATGTAATTTAGTCCCTCTTCAAGGGTCCAATAACATTATCAAGTTTGCAGGCATCACAGCGGTAGTTGACCTCATCAGCAACAATGATGAGTTGGCCTACAGAGAGATTGGTCCAGCACCTGGACAACAACCTGGCCCTCAACACCAAAAAGACCAAAGAGCTCATTTTGGACTTAAATAAAGGCCAAAGGCGGCACTCACACCCTCATCCACGGTGGTTGATCATGTCTCCAGCAAGTGTCTGGGTGTGCACATCTCTAAGGATGTCTTTTGGAACATTAACACTTTGACCCCAGTCAAGACAGCTCACCAGCACATATTCTCCATCTGCCTCCTCAGATTTTGGTGAACTTCTACCGCTGAACCATCGAGAGCATTCTTACCAACTGCATCTCAGTATAGTAGGGCAACTGCTCTGTCTCAGACCAGAAAGTTCTGCAGAGGCTGCTGAAAACTGCTCTACGTATCACCAGTACTCTACTCCCCACCACTGAGACTGTCCAGTGCAAGAGGTGTCTGCGGAGGGTGCGTAGCATCATCAGGGACACCTATCACCCGGCCACAGACTGTTTGCCTTCCTCACCTCTGGGAAAAGCTACAGGACTCTCTGTTCGGCAGTGGCTCAGTGGGTAGGGGACTTGGGTTAGGAATCGGAGGGTTGCCAGTTCAAGTCCCAGCCCAGACAAAAAAACACGGAGTGTGGATTGGTGGTTGGAGAGGCTCCAGTTCACCTCCAGAGCACTGCCAAGGTGCCCGACCCACCCCCCAACTGCTCCTGGGTGTGCTGACAAATGGCAGCGCCCTCACCCTATGTCCTCTCCATGCATGTTACGGGACCCCTATATATATGTATGTATATATATATATATATATATATATATATATGTATGTGTGAAATGGGGGGCCTATATGTATGGGGTGTAAAACAAATTCAGTGTGTGTACAGTTGAATGCCAAATAAAGATTTCGATTCTTCTCTTGTGGAGTTATTATTGCATGTATTTGCTGTTTTACATTGCATGTTTATTTGGATTGAGGCAATCCAATGGATCAAGGCAATGGGAAACAGCTGACTAATTGGACCACACCCCACACAGCTCAGGATTGGCTGACAGAGGACAATGTGCTTTTTCAGGGATGATTTGGAACAACTGCAGGAGGAAGAAAACACAAGAAAAAGACAGGAGGATAACCGGAGCAGCTGGAGATTTGCATACACCACAGACTTGTGGCTATCCAAAACCAGAGAAGCCGAACAGGACAACAGCCACACGGAACCCCCACTGTTCCTATCCCTTTTGGAACGTACGAACAGTCCCATTCCTGAACATGTATTACCCAGTAGAGACATTTGGACTATAACACTATCATTTGTGTTTTGTTTAAGTAACTGTTATTATTTACCTGGATACATTTTAGTGATTTCAGTCATTTCAATACCCATTTTTAAACCTTTATCACTTTTTTTTTAAAGTGGCTGTCTTATTTATTTTTATTTTAGGAACTTTGTTTTTATTCTGTGGTATTTTATTGACTTTAAATTTAAAGTTCCCTCATGGGGACAGTGGATTTACCTTTTTTGTTGCTGTTTTAAAAAGAAAACAAAACAAGAACCTTGTTGTGACACATTGTCTGTTCAAAAACACTTTTGGATTACTTAAATTTACCTCCACATAAACCTGGATTTGCTTTACATGCTTTATCCTAAATGTTTTGCTTCACCAAAGGTTTAAACATACTACTCACAGTATTCATTCTGAAAGTTGTGCAAACAGTGTTGAGCAATCTAGAGAGCTGCAGTAAAATCTAGTGCTGTACCTGGATGTTTCCCATAACCCCTGTGGACTCCATGCGACTGGCCACATTCACAGTGTTGCCCCAGATGTCGTAGTGGGGTTTTCGGGCACCGATCACGCCTGCTAACACTCCGCCCTTATTCAGACCTGGAGGGAGAGTGTTGACACACGTAAGATTAGGACTGTTATGTGAGATCAATGACTGTTAGGACTGTATTTATAAGAACATGGTTTACCATTAACCCCAACTAAATCCTAATTCTAATCTAGCTCTAAACCCTATGCTAACTAACCTTAAAAGAAAATCCTCTGTTTTTAGTGTTGTCTATCTTTCCTTTCAGTTATGGTAACATATTCAGCCTACAGCCATACAGCTTTGTTACGAAATCCAGAAGGACAAGCAATTTGAGCAGAAGAGGTTCTTTGAAAGGGACCAGATACTGATTAGGCATATTCAGTGTTAATATCACATACAATTCGCATCATACCTAAGCATTTGGAAATCAATTTGCAGACTCTAGAAACTTGGTAATACTGTTTGAGTGTTTTGAAGGGTGTGTACTGCTTTACCCTGTATTGATAAAAACTCTGGCAAAAATGAATACAAAACTTACTGTTCACTGATTATAAAAATCCAGCAAGTTTCAAGACTTGGCTGATTGTCATATTATACAGAAAATAATAAAACTAAAGGATGTCTTGAACAGTAGGAAAAATACATCTTAAAATCCAATACTTTACAGCATGCACTTGAAAATGTTTATCATTATCGAAACCACTCATATGGAAGTGACGGCACACAAAATGTCATAGATACATGTAAAACTGAGCTCAGCAAAACTTAATGAACATTTACAATTATAGTTTGAGTAATAACTTCAAATAAGTGGTTTAGGTAATTTGTGTAAACTGTGGACCCTGTAAATCCTCTCTGTTGGCTTGTGAGGTTGCCCTGTATATTCTTTCTTTCTTTCCTCTCGACATGAGTCTTCCCTAGATTGTAGCAATTAAGTTGGCAAATAAATGTACTAGCACAATTATGCACAAAACTAAGGAAATAAAACCCAATATATAAAAATTAGAAATATTCTTTAAAGCTGTGCTGGATGGAAGCGAGAGGTTGAGTAAATATTTGAAGGCTTCACCAGCAAGAAATGTCACCTGATCTGTAATGCCTCTTCAACAACACACAAACAAGAGGTGAAAGTTGGAGATCCTTTGAGGTTAACTTTTATTTGGATGATGCATGCCTGCAAATGTTCATTTGAATAAAATTGATCACTTTATGTGTGGAGGGGTACTGTACCTGTGTCTAACTATACAGACACCAAAAGGTGAATGAATGGTGTCTAAGTGAGTCAGACAGGCATATTTAGCCCAACTGCAGAAAGAACTAGAACTTTACTTGAGACACTTATACTAGAAATAGGCCTTTGTTCCTAATTTCTCCTGTATATTTGATCACATTAGTAGGAGGCCTCAATATTTCTGATCTGCTCCTGTTTACTTTAACAATTTCTTCTTCTTTTCTTCCCCATCCGAACTAGGCTGCTTAAAGAAGTTTTACCCTTAGTTAGCACTTCCTTACTAGACATGATCAATCTGATTGTATCATCAGGATATGTACCACAGTCCTTTTAAAGTAGCTGTAATTAACCTCTTCTTAAAAAGGCTGTGCTTGATCCAGAGGTTTTAGCTAACTATAGACCTATATCTAACCTTCCGTTTCTCTCTAAGATCCTTGAGAAAGTGGTCGCCAATCAGTTATGGGACTTTCTACATAACAATAGTTTATTTGAGGATTATCAGTCAGGATTTAGAGTGCATCATAGCACAGAGACAGCACTGGTGAAAGTGACAAATGACCTTCTGATTGCATCAGACAAAGGATTTGTCTCTGTACTTGTTCTGTTAGATTTTAGTTCCGCTTTCGATACCATTGACCATCGGATCAGAGACTGGGGCATTTGATTGGCATCAAAGGACCCGCACTAAGCTGGTTTAAGTCCTATTTATCAGATAGATTTCAGTTTGTACATGTAAATGATGAATCCGAAGTTAGTCACGGAGTTCCACAAGGGTCTGTGCTTGGACCAATTTTATTCACCTTATATATGCTTCCTTTAGGCAATATTATTAGGCTCCATAAACTTTCACTGCTATGCAGATGACACTCAATTTTATTTATTGATAAAGCCACAAGCACCCAATCAGCCAAACTTCAGGCATGCATTAATGTTCTTGGCCCCATACACCTGCGAGACACATTATCTAGAGATATAGTTACTCTATATGGCATTGTCCTGGCCTCAATCACCACTGTGAGGAATCTAGGGATGACATTTGATCAGGACATGTCCTTTAACGCCCATATTAAACATACTTCAAGGACAGCCTTCTTCCATGTATGTATTATTGTAAAAATCAGGCATATCCTGTCTCAAAAAGATGCAGAAAAACTAATCCATGCATTTGTTACTTCTACGCTGGATTATTCTAATTCCTTATTATCGGGCTGCCCCATTAAGTCTCTTAAGACTCTCCAGCTGATCCAGAATGTGGCTGCACATGTACTGACAGGAACTAGCAAAAGGGAACATATTTCTCCAATATTAGCTTCTCTGCACTGGCCCCCTGTAAAATCCAGAACAGAATTTAAAATCCTTCCTCAACTACAAAGCTCTTAATGGTCAGGCACCATCATATCTTAAAGAGCTGATAGTACCGTATTAGCCCACTAGAGCACTGCATTCACAGAATGCAGGGTTACTTGTGGTTCCTAAAGTCTCTGAAAGTAAAACAGGAGCCAGAGCCTTCAGTTATGAAGCTCATCTCCTGTGGAACCAGCTCCCAGTTTGGGTTCAGGAGGCAGACACCCTACATTTTCTCATTTTAAAATGTTCCTCTTTGATAAAGCTTATAGTGGCTGGCTCAGGTTAGCCCTGAACCATCCCTTAGTTAGGCTACTATAGGCCTAGAATGCCGGGGGGGGGGGGTCCAATGATGCACTGAGTTCCTCTCTCCTCCTCTCCCTCTCAATCCGTACCCATTTTTATCCCATTAATGCATGTTACTAACTCCACATCTTCCCTGTAGTTTTTGTGCTTTTTCTCCTTCTCACTTTCTGCAGGTGTTTCTGCCTCTTGAGCTGTAGACTCTGGATCTGTGACTGCAGGCCATCTACTGCCCCCATGTTCCTACTCCACACTCACTGCTACAGTTATTATTATTAGTCTGATGTTGTCTGTCCTCCTGCTCTCTCTCCTCTCTCCTCCTCTAAACCCAACTCGGTCAAGGAAGATGGCCGCCCACCCAAAGCCTGGTTCTGCTCGAGGTTTCTACCTGTTAAAAGGGAGTTTTTCCTCACCACTGTCACCAAGTCATGGTGGGAACTGATGGGTCTCTATAAATAATATTTTAGAGAGTATGGTCTAGACCTACTCTATGTGAAAAGTGTCTTGAGATAACGTTTGTTATGATTTGGCACTATACAAATAACATTGACTTGACTAGACTTAAAGGTGGAGGCTTAGTGAGTGTAATTTTCTCCATTTGATGAATGTATTCCGCTATCTAATGATTATACAGTTCAAGGCTGCTGAAAGTAATATATTGAAAAAGGTATTTCTTGACCATCACATCGAGGCATTTAGGTATTACTCCCAATAGGGCCAGTGTGGGGTTTTGTGGAATATCCTGTTGGAAAACCACTTTTAGGCCATCAAATACCTATTTGCGCCTGTTCAACTTCTTCCAAGTGTACCTGTAAAGTCTTTTCTAAACTCGCTAAACCAACATTGCAAACCCTGAACTGAGTTCAAATGCTGAACTAGCCTGTTATACAGACAGAAGTACAACAGTACAAACACTCAGAACTGGGTGAAGGGTTAGCACATACCGATGCGTAGCATGAAGTTGTTGAATGACTGGTAGTTGATGTTCATCAGTGTGACCTTCATGGCCAAAGCAAAGTCTGCCAGGTCTGCCAGGTGCTGCCAGCGCTCTCTGTCAGACTGCTCCTCCTTCTGTCAGACAAAAACAGCTTAAACTATACCTCAACAGCACCACCATCATGACTGGCAACAACAATCTGGATTTTAGCACAATTGAGATGATCATTTGTGAAGTCTAAGAAAGACCAATACTGCTGAATCATTTTCTTAAGTTAGTTCAATCAAGTTCAGTCAGAGACACACACTGAAGCCCGGGGAAGTCATGTGACTGTGCTGACCTTCATGCAGGAGTAGCCGTTGCTGACGTCTGGGGTGACACCTGATGCTGCCATGTAGGTGCTGCCGATGGTCTTGATTTTTGTGATGCAGCGGAACTGAGGCTCATCCAGCAGCTGACATGGATACAGGTAACGGATTACGTTTCTTCAAAAACAGCTAATATACTTTTGGTCAAGAGGAAATCCTAATGGTCAGCAGGATAATGAATCGAACTGTAATCTCTAACAAACACACACACACACACACACACACACACACACACACTTCACCAGCACTAAAGCTTGCAAGATTGGTACATGACTTTTACTTCTGAGTGACTTTTAAATCTAGGCAACTCTCAAAAGTGTCATGTTGGGTGCTATTACAGTCTCATGCTCCTGCTACTAAAACACAGAGAAGCAGATTGAGGAAAGCAGCTTACACTGTCAAAGTCTGAGATGATCTCATTGAGGAACCGTAAGCATTCGATCCCTCCATTATTGATGCTCTCCTCTGTGTAGAAGTCAGAGAAGTTGGGGATTGAGGCAAACATGACTCCAATCTCATCGTAGGACTGGCTGTACAACTCCTGGAACAGGTCAGATTAACAAAGTGGAGAACAAGACATCAGAAGGTTTGTGGAACCAAACCTGAATGTTGATGAGAAATATTATAGGCTAATATGATATTATAAGATACAAATGATGGCAAGAATGCTGCAGATTCAGATGCTGGGTTTACAAATAATTCACAAGAAAAAAGGAGACATCATGATGCTTCCTGACTATTTTAGTAATGTAACAGAAAACTTGAAATAACACGACTCTTGGATTTAGCGACAACTGATATTTCTTGCGTGAAGTAAGGACCGACCTGGTGTCTGTGGCTGTGAAGATCTTACCTCATCCCTTTTCTTGGAACCCAGGAAGTGTCGAGCGACATGTTCCGGCAACATGTTGGTCACTAGCGCTTCATTCCAGCGCCTCATCTCATACACTTTCTCCTTCTGCTCATGGACCTCGATCTTCCACAGAAACAGGGTGCGGGCGAGCTTCTCCACCTTCAGGCAACAGGGTCTGATGTTAGGATTTCACCAGAATATGGATATATTGAAAGCAAATATGACTGAAAGTTTGTTGGTAATCAATCCACTTATGTGACCATGTTCATGCCAAAAAGTGTTTCACTCAAAAAGGTGTATTTTTGGCAAAGCTTTCAAAAGAGCATTTATTTTTGTGAACTAAACTTTATTTGCTAATGCCAAACACAATAACATATACATACAAATCAAATGTTTTGCATACACATATACATCTTGCCCCCACCTTCGTCCTCCCTCCCCATTGCAGCATTCCTCTTAACAGCACTCTAGGGTCTCCCATGTTTGTTAGATTTTAGTGCAGCATTCAACACCATTGACCATCAGATCCTATTACAGAGACTGGAGCATTTGATTGGCATTAAAGGACCCGCACTAAGCTGGTTTAAGTCCTATTTATTATGTAAATGATGAATCCTCCATGCACACCAAAGTTAATCATGGAGTTCCACAAGGTTCTGTGCTTGGACCAATTTTATTCACCTTACATATGCTTCTTTTAGGCAATATTATTAGGGAAAAACTCCATAAACTTTCACTG
Organism: Lateolabrax maculatus; assembly: GCA_031216445.1. Taxonomy (NCBI): domain Eukaryota; kingdom Metazoa; phylum Chordata; class Actinopteri; order Acropomatiformes; family Lateolabracidae; genus Lateolabrax; species Lateolabrax maculatus. The sequence goes on from CM062199.1 coordinate 26,474,060, forward strand.
CTATGCAGACGAGACCCAATTATACTGATCGATAATGCCAGAAGAACCCAATCAGTTAGCCAAACTTCAGGCATTAAGGACATAAAAAAAACTTTAAAAAGTTTCTGTACTTCCCCCAAAACACCTGCGAGACACATTACATAGATGTATTAACTCTAGGTGGCATTGCCCTGGCCTCCAGCACCACTGTGAGGAATCTAGGAGTAACCTTTGATCAGGACATGTCAGGATCACTTTCTGCAGGTCTGTCTGCCTCTGGAGCTGTAGAGTCTGGATCTACTGCCCCCATGTTCCTGCCCCACACTCATTGCAACAGTTATTATTATTATTATTATTATTATTAGTCTGACTACTATGTTTTCTGTCGTCGTGCTCTCTCTCCCCTCTCCCCGTCTCTTCCTCTTTCAACCCAACTGGGTGGAGGCAGATGGCCGCCCAACCAGAGCCAGTGTCTGCTCGAGGTTTCTACCTGTTACAGGGAGTTTTTTCCTCGCCACTGTCACCATGTGCTGCTCATTGTGCGAACTGTTGGGTCTCTGTAAATAATATTTTAAAGAGTATGGTCTAGACCTACTCTATGTGAAAAGTGTCTTGTTTTGATTTGGCGCTATACAAAAAAAAATTATACTTGACTTGACCAGAATTAAGTCAAGTCAAGTCAATTTTATTTGTATAGCGCCAAATCATAACAAAAGTTATCTCAAGACACTTTCACATAGAGTAGGTCTAGACCATACTCTTTCAAATATTATTTACAGAGACCCAACAGTTCCCACCATGAGCAAGCACTTGGCGACAGTAGCGAGGAAAAACTCCCTTTTAACAGGTAGAAACCTCGAGCAGAACCAGGCTCTGGGTGGGCGGCCATCTGCATCGACCGAGTTGGGTTGAAAGGGGAGGAGAGAGGGGGAGAGGGGAGACAGAACAGGAGGAGAGACAACAAATCAGACTAATAATAATAACAACTGCAGCAGTGAGTGTGGAGCAGGAACATGGGGGCCGTAGACGGCCGGCAATCACAGATCCAGAATCTACAGCTCCAGGGGCGGAAATACCTGCAGAAAGTGAGAAGGCGAAAAAGCACAGAAAGCACAAGGACTACCAGGAAGAAATGGAGTTGGTAGCCTGTATTAGTGGGATAGGAATGCGTACAGATAGAGAGGGAGAGGAGGAGAGAGAAGCTCAGTGCATCATAGGAAGTCCCCCGGCAGTCTAAGCCTATAACAGCATAACTAAGGGATGGTTCAGGACTCACCTGAGCCAGCCCTAACTATAAGCTTTATCAAAAAGGAACGTTTTTAGCATACTCTTAAACGAAGAGAGGGTGTCTGCCTCCCGAACCCAAATTGGGAGCTGATTCCACAGAAGAGGAGCTTGATAACTAAAGGCTCTGGCTCCCATTCTACTTTTAGAGACTTTAGGTACCACAAGTAACCCTGCATTCTGTGAGCGTAGTGCTCTAGTGGGGTAATACGGTATTATCAGCTCTTTAAGATATGATGGTGCCTGACCAATAAGAGCTTTGTAAGTGAGGAGGACGACCTTAAATTCTATTCTAGATTTCACAGGGAGCCAGTGCAGAGAAGCTAATATCGGAGAAATATGTTCTCTTTTGCTAGTTCCTGTCAGTACACGTGCAGCCGCATTCTGGATCAGCTGGAGAGTCTTTAGAGACTTATCGGGGCAACCCGATAATAAGGAATTACAGTAATCTAACCTAGAAGTAACAAATGCATGAACTAGTTTTTCTGCATCTTTTTGAGACAGGATATGCCTGATTTTTATAATGTTACGTAAGTGGAAGAAGGCAGTCCTTGAAGTCTGTTTTATATGGGTATTAAAGGACATGTCCTGATCAAAGATTACTCCTAGACTCCTTACAGCGGTGCTAGAGGCCAGGGCAATGCCATCTAGAGTAACTATATCTATACATAGTGCGTCTCGCAGGTGTTTAGGACCCAGAACAATAACTTCAGTTTTGTCTGAGTTTAACAGCAAGAAATTGCAGGTCATCCAGTCTTTTATGTCCTTAATACATGCCTGAAGCTTGGCTAACTTACCGGTTTCATCTGGCTTTATCGATAAATATAACTGTGTATCATCTGCATAGCAGTGAAAGTTTATGGAGTGTTTCCTGATAATATTGCCTAAAGGAAGCATATACAAGGTAAATAAAAGTGGTCCGAGCACTGAACCTTGTGGAACTCCATGACTAACTTCCGTGTGCACGGAGGATTCATCATTTACATGGACAAACTGAAATCTATCTGATAAATACGACTGAAACCAGCTTAGTGCGGGTCCTTTGACGCCAATCAAATGCTCCAGTCTCTGTAATAGGATACAATGGTCAATGGTATCGAAAGCGGCACTAAGATCTAACAGAACAAGTACAGAGATAAATCCTTTATCTGACGCAATCAAAAGGTCATTTGTCACTCTCACCAGTGCTGTCTCTGTGCTATGAAATTCCCTAAATCCTGACTGAAATAAACTATTGCTGTTTAGAAAGTCACATAACTGATTAACGACCACTTTCTCAAGGATTTTGGAGAGAAAGGGAAGATTAGATATAGGTCTATAGTTGGCTAAAACCCCTGGATCAAGCGTAGGCTTTTTAAGAAGAGGTTTAATTACAGCTACTTTGAAGGACTGTGGTACATAGCCTGTTAATAAAGACAGATTGATCATGTCTAGTAAAGAAGTGCTAAGGGTAAAACTTCTTTAAGCAGCCTGGTTGGGATGGGGTCTAAAAGGCAGGTTGTTGGTTTAGACGAAAAAATCATTGAAGTTAGTTGGTAAAGGTCAATTGGAGAAAAACAGTCTAAATATAAATCTGGTTCTACAGCTGCTTCTACAATAATGACTTTATCGGTTTTGAGGACTAAACTTGTTAAAAACTCTGAGAATTCTGCTAAAAATTCAGAATACGGACCAGGAGCACGGTACAGTATGACAAATAGAATAGGCTGTACAGTTTTCCACATTGGGTGTGAAAGACTAAGAACAAGACTTTCGAATGAGTTAAAACTAAGTATAGGTTTAGGGTTGATTAATAAGCTAGAGTCGAAGATGGCTTTCTTAATTAATTAAGAAAGGTAAAATGTATGGTGCTCCTCTGTTTATTATGCTTTACTTGCAATGCTGCATATGACTATATCTCCAAAGTGAAGAATTTTGCCTTATCAATTCGGGCAGTTGATAACTCTAGTAACACAATGTCTGGAAAATGTGTCTCAAAAGAGCATTTCTACCATAGTAGATTAATAAGATCAATCAAACTGTATCATTGCTGCCATTTTAAGTGGAGGACAATGGGCCTCATGCAAGAACCACTGGTGGCAAGTGATTTAAGAGAATTTGTGGCATTTACCTATTTTCTTGTATTTAGAATTTATCTGAGGTACAAATATTTCATATCAAATGCAATAGTACGAACGAAACTATACTCGTTTGATTTAAGAATAATTATCTATAAATCTGAATGAATTTGGAATTTAAATATCATACTGACACTAAAATAAAATATTAAACTAAGACAAATTTACTGCAATGTGAATATTCTGTTCAGCAGATCATCATTACCATCATCATGGCTTACTAAGAGGTTTTTTAGTCTGTAGGATTTTGGCCTATTTTAGCACAGAACTTAAATCACATTACAGTAGTGACATTCTCTCAGTCAGACAGCTGCTTCTGGGGATGTAAGCAGGTCTTTGTCCAGTATTCTCCTGATGCTCCCAGCAGTGGAACATCACTCACTTTAGGCTAATATTCTCTGGTCTAGTGTCTCTGTGTCTGAAAATCCAAATCGTGAATTGTGAATCTCAGGTCCAACAATGCTTCTCCTGGGAATCTCCTCTAATGTGTGACTGACAGTCATTAGGCTTATTAGTGTATACAGGAAATGATATGGACAGTGCAGGGGTATTACACCTGAAACTTTTGGAGGATTCTTCAGCATGAAACTTCTATGAAAAGTTTATTCAATATAAAAAAAAGGCAATTTGTGTGATTTGAGTGAGAACAGTTTAGTCCAGGAGGCGGTAACATGGCTCTTGTCGAGCTGACCAATGAGTGAGTTTTTTTCTAATTGAAAGTAAAATGGCAGCAGTATGTAATTTTGTGACCTACATGTTTTTCTGTTTGAACTGTTGGAGAATACATAAAACGTTAAAACAGTTTGGTGAATGGATAACTCTCTCTCTCTTTCATTCTGCTGTTTAAGTACAGAAAACATAGCATACATTAACTTACATGTCGGGAGAAATAATAGAAGCTGACCATCATAATGAAGATCATAATTGTCATTGTGAACTTGGAGGGCACCAGGTATGACCTGCAAAGAAGAACAGTGACAAATTGACAATTTCCGCTGCAGTATTAGTATTTGAAAAACCCCAACATTGCAATTACTGGATGTTAAGGTGAAGAACACATGATAACATGAAACTAAGACTGTCCAAATACAGTACATGCAAAACATGCACCCAGGTTTGTGATGTCAGTCGATTGTTAGCCTTTATCTACCATTACAAAGATCCTGGGTGTGAAAGTGCTTACAAGAGATTTAATGACATGTGCTTTACAAAGATGACACTGCCTCACCTGTAGTCCTGGAAGCGGGCCGTGTCATAGCGGTCGAAGATGTCCCTCCAGCTGTAGATGTTAACAATGCCGGTGGCCACTGTGATGAGCAGCATCAGTGTGAGCTTGACCATGTGACTAACCTGAACCAGCATGGTGGTGGCCATCAGTGCGAGCACAGCGATATAGCTGTAATATTTTGGGTTGTCCAGGCAACCGTCAGGGCCAGACCAGGTAGAGGAGGAGGAGGAGGAGGAGGAGGGAACCACTGTGGAGCTGCCTGGATCTGGGACTTGAGGCAGACAACTCAGCTAGACAGTGGAGAGATACACAGTCTTGAGCTCAGAACTATTATTACTCTTATATCTAAAACTATACTCTATGATCTGTGCTCAGAAGCAACATCCAGAATTTCAATCAGTCCAGTTTTCTGGCTCTGGTCTTTCTGTGGATTACAGGTGCCATTCTTTAGACACATCTCACTGAAACTGTGTACATTTTATATTCTTCACAAAATTCACCCAAGAAATAAGTACAAATCCCCAAACTGGTTTGTCCTTCAGTGGTTGTAAAAAAAGAGAGCAGCTCACCATATCCATGATGTCGGCCATGGTGAGGATGAAGATGGCTGCCATGGCCCAGGTGTTACGAGCCCAGCGGGTGTGGTCAATCCAGGTGGAGAAAGACACCAGTTTCTTGGGAAAGACCTGGCAAAACACCATTCCAATTACAGGACATTATTTCTGTCAAACTGTTACAGTTCAGAACAGCTTATAAACCAAATCATTTTAATAATATTAATGGGCATAATCTGATCATTTCTTTAGAAGACTCGTCACTGTTGGTCTGTCTATGATTTGTGATTTTGTGCTTTATAAATATAATTTGACTTGACGTGACTTGACTTGAATTAACATTAATTATCTACAGCTGGTTTAATCTGCCAATGTTGATGTCTGTCATTTTTAAAAAGCAACTTCAAGAGTCAGCTAAAAATTATAATGTTTTCCATTGCTCTTTTCTAGTGAAAAAAACATGAGTATAGATAAAATGTTTGGTAAGATATTGGTTAACATAGGAGCTTAACAAATACGGGTATTTAGCAGACAGGTACTGGATAATGGAACTCATATCTAATGCTACATACAAATTCAAACAGGGTGTGGAGTAAGAAGTGTGTTCACTCTGAAAAGGTATACTCAAAAATGTCAGAATACACACTAAAACTGAAAACAGTGATACAAAAAATACTAGATAGGTACTTAAAATCTCACTAATCTTTCTGTTGCCGCTCGGTCAGTCTCTAAATTTGAAATAAGCAGAAACTTTCCAAAGTTACAGTTTGATTAACGTTAATTAGTACAGTACGTTTTATTTATTTTATTATTTACATTTTAGTTATTGAATTATTCTCACCAGTTTTAGTCAATCAAAATTCTCTCAACTTGTTCTTATCTGAGGTGAGACTGGCTGAGGGGAACTAGCTCTGTTTAGCCATTTATATTACTGACCTTTGGTTCTTTTACATTGTAATTGATTTGTTATGTATTGGTGAAAACAGTAACACATCGTTGTTTTTGGTTATACATATGGTTGATCTCTATTTAGTGATTGTTTCACTCTCTTCGCGAAAAAAAAAGATTGTTAAATTGCTTTTTTAAAAATGAAATCTGTTACATCATTTTTAAACCTCAGTCGGAGACTTGTTTGGAAATAGTGCGATCAAGCATGCTTTTTTGGACCTGGGACACCTAAATGGAATGCAGCTATTATTATTGTTATTAGTTACACCTGTACTTTTCCTGCTTTGACATATCAAAATGTTAGCTAAGAAAAAGCTCTGTGGCTGGTAACAGTGAGGGTAATGGACTGTGTTGTGTCCATGGAAATGGTACTGTAGGCTTAAGGCACTGAGATATTTGATGTGACGGTTACTGAAGAGCCCCAAGCATTATTTACAGCAGCTCTGCATTTTTTTCAGTCCATGTGATCGACTGCCTGCCTGTGTACGTGTTGCTGCCTAAACTGAGCTGAGTGCAGCCAGTGACAGCAGCAGTCAATACTGGCCTGACTGCTGGTTATCAATACATCTGAATTTCCATGACGAGGTGGAATCAAAAGTATTGCTCCATGCCAAACACATGCACACACGCATGAGAATAAATGTTTCTCTGACGATAGTTCCTAAAAAGATAACTCAAGCGACTCTTATTTTAAGGAAACGAGCTGTCAGCAAGCTGTCTAGTGTTTCTCTGTGTTTGGGAAGAAGAGAATGCAGTCTCCCTGGTAACAGAGGACAAGTCATGTTTCCGGGTCCACACAAGGAAACCCAGCCGCAAAAAGGATTCACAGTCTGCTGATTTTTGGCTTTGGTCAGACTGCCTGACGTGGTTGTTGGCAGTTTCCATATCTTGAGAAGGTGCTGCTACCTGGTACTTCCAGGTAGTGAAAACATGACAAAACATTAAAGTGTAAAAGTATAAACATTTGTTGTAACTCACTCTAGGAAAGATGGCGGCCAGAGAACAGATTGTCAAGATGAGCAGCAAGACTTCTCCCACTGCAAAGGTGATGTAGTTTGCAATCAGCCTGTTCCAAAACACAAACACACAGAAACATCTTGAGAGAAATATACAACGCTGGTAGCAGTCAGCAGACTCCAGATTCATGATCCGAGTCCAGACTCTCTAACATGTGTGTTAAGTCATTAAAAGCTGTATGCAGAAAACAATACTGGAGAGAGAAACATTACAATGAGGTGGGCTGCGCAAACTGTGCAAATTGCAGAAGTGAATGATAAAATAGTTTGAGATCCCACGAGTGGAGGATCCCTTGCAGAATAAATCACTATATGAATAGGATCATCGTTTCTTTTGCTTTTTGGGTAGGTGTCTCAGCCAGAGTGTGACATAAATCAAACATTGTGACATTGTGAAACCCAAAGTATGAAGAGATTAGTGCTGATCTGCGAACTGACCAGGGGTCTATGAGAGCCTCCATAGCTGCAGTGAAGAGCAGGACCACACAGGAGCAGCAGAAGGCAGCTCCACTCTGTTTCTCCTTCTCCACTGAGTAACGAGTCTCCAGGTCTGGATCCACAAACCTCAGGGAGAGCCTGTTGGTGTGTTTTCCCTTCAGACTAGACAAAGGAAGTTCACTTACATCAAATGTAAAATATTGGTATTACATTATCTCTTTTTCCGATATTGTTATTATACAAGGGTAAATGGATACATTTAAAAAACCCTTAACAAGGTTTTGGCTGCTCATTCACCCATTTCCACACACACTCACAAAGCGATAGCAGCGAGCGAACACGCAGGGCGCTGGCCAGCCATCGGGAGCATTCTGGGGTTTAGTTCTTGCCCAAGGACATGTCAACATGTGGACAGGAGGAGGGACATCCTGCTGTACCTCCTGAGCCACAGACGCCCTAATACATACATTATATTTTACAGTAACACAACATATATTGTTGAGGTTTTGTATTGTGAAATCTCACACTACAATATATTGTTACACCACTGAAAACCGATGGAACCTACTTGGCCCTAACACTGTATTTGCATTGTGTGCAACCAAGACAAATTTGGGAGAAAACTGCTACATTGATTTGTGGGGCTAGGTATACTTGATACCAACCAAAATGTGACCTTAGCACTAAGTATCAAAAACTGTCAAGCACTGAAATCTAATGGCATCTAATGTCAAATTCCTAATCTCTCTAATAAAGTCACATATGGGGCAAGTCGGGGTGGCTCAGGAGGTTGGTCAAGAGTTTGATCCCCAGGTTGATCCTGTCCACAAGACACTGAACTCCAATTTGCCCTGGTTAGGATGGTTAGGCCCACACCTTGCATAAGTGTGTGTTAATAGGTGAAAGAAACACAAAATGGTAAAGCGCTCTGTCCGTTAAGATAGGTTCAGACAACATTTAACACAGAGAACTTTTGCTTCTTGTAGGAAAAACATTTTTATCTTTCACAAAGTACTTTACCAGAATAAGTATAATTTTGGTATTGCTACTGAAAATTAGGTATCATATCTGCACTAGTATCAAAAATATTTCCAACAAAAAAAAAAAGAAACAAAACTTAAAAAAGCTTGCAGAATTTCTAACTGAAGGTTAAGTAAGAACAGAGAAATAGAAAAGTTGGTCAGAATAGTGGAGGGTTTAATGTGGAAAACGTCCTGTCCTGTCGGTCAGTAAGTTCTGTCAGAAGTATGGCAAACACATATTTCTCATCAACATAAAGTTTAAGTGTTTGTTCTTCTTTTAAAGAAAATTTACCGTCCAGTCCGTTTAATACTGCTGCTGTAGCCGGCTGCTGAACATTCCGTATCGGCAGCGCCATCTTGATATTTACAATGATACCTGAATGGCGCTCGTCTCTGTCAGTCATCGTATTGAACCCGCCTTGTACTAGATAAACGCTTGTGATTGTTTAGCCCGATTAAACGGATGAGAAATCAGTTTGAATGGGAGAGCGGCCGGACGTATCTGCCTGAGGAAATGAAACATGAGCTCGCAGATTCGTCTGCTTCCCAGGCTACCTATGTGTCATAACTGACAACAAAGAGAGTGAATGAACCTGGCTCATTGTGTCAATACCAGGTCCCGTGACGACCACAAACCTGACCACTAACCTGACCCCATACATGTGTTTTGCATCTAGAAAGAAGCAGTGCTTTATGGTTCAACAGTGTAGGTGTGCATTTACGCTTGGACTGTCTCTCTCTCCAGCAGAGCTTCGTTGAGCAGTTTGTTGAGCTCCTGCTCGTTCTCCTGAGCATCGATCACCCTTTCAGCCAGGTCCCGCAGACGCAGCCTTCTCCGTGGGTTGGGAAAAGATGGATTCACCACCTGAAGTCCCACAAAGAAAAAAAGGGAGAATGGAACACCCACATATTCCATTTCGATATCTGATATATACTATATCAATGCAATGGTCAGCAATTATGTAAGACAGCTTGTCTGTCCATCTAACAATTCAATCCACAGTAAAAACCTCACATATTCACTTGATCAACATCTTGCTTTGTAATAAAGAAACCTGCTTAACAGATTTCCATTAAATTTGCTATGGATGTGCATGATCCCCTGAGGTTGAAACTTTATCTTGTACTGGTACTATCGAGCCCAAATATGTCCCTAGTACACAGGACATATGGCCAGGGAACCACGACAACTATGACTTTATGTGCCTCAAAAGACATGGTGGTTGAAATCTTAAGCCCTTTTCACACATGCAGTCTGTCTGTTTTTTTTTCTATTATCTATTTCCTCCATGGGGTCACATGTGGGAGCAGTGATCAATATTCAGCGAATCTTTACCTTCACAAGCATGTAAAGTGTTACATCGGTCTGACAAAAGATACTTTCACGTGGCACAAGCAAACTTGTTAAATATTACAGTAAATACATTACCCGCGGAGCATGCTGGCTTTACAGCAGGGGCTCGCCTCTCATCCGCTATGACTGCATTTCCAGCCCTAGTTAAGCCTCCAGCATGCTCCACGGTTCCAGGTTTAAATCTCTGCTGCCTGGCTCTATTCCCACAGCCCCAAAGCAGCTGCTTTCTGCTCCTCTGCCAGAGAACCAATAGGTGAGTGGGAGGTCGACATGGTCTGTGCCCATGGCATGATCACACCCCTGGATGTGGAACTGTGGATTTTTTTTTTCTTGGATTTGGTGTCTCTGCTCTGTAACTTGTTATAATCTAATATATACAGTGGGTACGGAAAGTATTCAGACCCCTTTAAGTTTTTCACTCTTTGTTTCATTGCAGCCATTTGCTAAAATCAAAAAAGTTCATTTTATTTCTCACTGTAGAAATTTTTGCAAATTTATTAAAAAAGAAAAACTGAAATATCACATGGTCATAAGTATTCAAACCCTTTGCTGTGACACTCATATTTAACTCACATGCTGTCCATTTCTTCTGATCCTCCTTGAGATGGTTCTACTCCTTCATTGGAGTCCAGCTGTGTTTAATTAAACTGATTGGACTTGATTAGGAAAGGCACACACCTGTCTATATAAGACCTTACAGCTCACAGTGCATGTCAGAGCAAATGAGGTTGAAGGAACTGCCCAAGGAGCTCAGAGACAGAATTGTGGCAAGGCACAGATCTGGCCAAGGTTACAAAAGAATTTCTGCAGCACTCAAGGTTCCTAAGAGCACAGTGGCCTCCATAATCCTTAAATGGAAGAAGTTTGGGACGACCAGAACTCTTCCTAGACCTGGCCGTCCAGCCAAACTGAACAATCATGGGAGAAGAGCCTTGGTGAGAGAGGTAAAGAAGAACCCAAAGATCACTGTGGCTGAGCTCCAGAGATGCAGTAGGGAGATGGGAGAAAGTTCTACAAAGTCCACTATCACTGCAGCCCTCCACCATTCGGGGCTTTATGGCAGAGTGGCCCGAAGGAAGCCTCTCCTCATAGGATTTGCCAAAAAACACATGAAGGACTCCCAGACTATGAGAAATAAGATTCTCTGGTCTGATGAGACCAAGATTGAACTTTTTGGCGTTAATTCTAAGCGGTATGTGTGGATAAAATCAGGCACTGCTCATCACCTGCCCAATACAATCCCAACAGTGAAACATGGTGGTGGCAGCACCATGCTATGGGGGTGTTTTTCAGCTACAGGGACAGGACGACTGGTTGCAATTGAAGGAAAGATGAATGCGGCCAAGTACAGAGATATCCTAGAAGAAAACCTCTTCCAGAGTGCTCAGGACCTCAGACTGGACCGAAGGTTCCCCTTCCAACAAGACAATAACCCTAAGCACACAGCTAAAATAACAAAGGAGTGGCTTCGGAACAACTCTGTGACCATTCTTGACTGGCCCAGCCAGAGCCCTGACCTAAACCCAATTGAGCATCTCTGGAGAGACCTGAAAATGGCTGTCCACCAACGTTCACCATCCAACCTGATGGAACTGGAGAGGATCTGCAAGGAAGAATGGCAGAGGATCCCCAAATCCAGGTGTGAAAAACTTGTTGCTTCATTCCCAAGAAGACTCATGGCTGTACTAGCTCAAAAGGGTGCTTCTACTCAATACTGAGCAAAGGATCTGAATACTTATGACCATGTGATATTTCAGTTTTTCTTTTTTAATAAATTTACAAAAATTTCTACATTTGTTTTTTTTCTGTCTGTTTTGATTTTAGCAAATGGCTGCAATGAAACAGAGTGGAAAATTTAAAGGGGTCTGAATACTTTCCGTACCCTGTGTGTATATATACACATACACACTTACACTCTCGACACAAACCCATATGAAATAAAAGTTTAGCATTTATATTCTATTTATTTACATGTGTGAAAACATGCAAGAAAGAAATGTTCCTCAATGTAGCTGCATATGTGAACCAAGCCCCCAAAGTGCGCCACACTTTGAAGCCAATTTGACATAGCGGCCAAACTGTGGAATTACAACTTCCGGGTCCGTCACGTGATGCCATTGGGCCCAAAAAGACTTTTTCCCATTGACTAACATTGAGAAAGAGACGTCTGTAACTCAGTGGATAATTTTTTCTGAGGTACATCAGCTACCCAGTTCTTACACTTTAATAGCCCTTATTTAAATCATTAGGTCCTAAAAGTTGTAAAGTTCACAAACAGCCGAATCCAGAGTAACTTTATTCCGCCATTCATGTGAACAAGCCCGAGAGCGAGCAGCTGGGAGGCGGGGCTTACGGAAACGCTAGTGTGCATGCTCTATGGGCCCAACAGAGCGGGAAAATCTGTAAACTTCCGCATTCTGTATACCCAGATGTTTGCTTCATGTGCCACTGAGCAACTTCCATAGGAATGAACGAGGCCCGGCCTCCAACACTGTATCCAGTTCTCTTTATACATCCATGGTGTGAACGATGAAAATCAATAGCGATGCCTGAAAGGTAATCCCACTAATTTACAGGAAACTATGTGTGAAAGGGGCTTTAGAGATGGAGGAACTACTGATAACTGTAACTGTACTGTAACTGCCAACATGCTAGCGCTAACAGAGATGGTTTTCAACTGGTCAATAGTGCATATCCATGTATCAAAGTTCACATGTGAGACTCCTGCTACATTACATTCTAATCTAAGTCATGATTCCCGGTTACCCTTGTGTCCAGTTCTTCTGGTTCCTCCGGTGTTGTGCAGGCTGTGTTAACACTGCCGTTACACTCTGTGGTGTTGATTAACAGTGGGGAGTTTCCATTGGAAGAGGTAACAGACAGTTTCTACAGTGAAACAAGCAAACAGGATGTGCTAAGCGATTAGTATGAAAATTTGACTGCCTTTACTTTGTTCATTTTTACATTCTGAACATATCCATATGTTTTGAATGTTGAACATACAGTTTCTTACATTTTGAAAAGATATTCAAATCTAGTTTTGATTAACAAGAATTCAAATGTGACTTAACATGTAAAATTTCATCACTTTCCCTGTGCATCACCTGGCTGGATATGAGACAAACATTTGAATATCCAAATATGCAGTGTGGGTTTGTGGCAGGTTTGACTCACGACACCGTTGATGCCATTCTTTCCCACAGGTCCTTTAGGAACAACCACCAGGTAGGTGTCGATGCCCCTCTCCCTCAGGTAGTCACAGCGGTCACCTCCATTCCCTGGCTCCACATCAAACTCACCATGAAGACACTCCATGGTGCTCTGTGAGATGTGGACGCGACTGGTCAACACACACACAGACAGACAGACAGACAGACAGACAGACAGACAGACAGACACACACACACACAGGCTCATTGATCTACCAACTACCATGACAGTGCTTCTGTAGACTTAATGGATCCATGAATACCTGTGAATATTCCTTATGACATGTTTTCAATGAAAAAGCTCTAAAACCCACTGTACTAGTGTACAATGGTTGAGTGCTGTTAGCTCAGAAGCAAACAGCACAATTGAGTAGCTAGTGAACATTGTGAGTGTGTCCACCCAACAGATCTAGGTCCAGTATTCACTTACTCAAACAGCACTCCGATTGCATACTTATGTTGCTTTGTGTGATAATAAGCTACTGATGCAACATACTTGGGAGACACCAGGAGCACAACGGTGGAGATGTTGAATTGTTCCGCAATGAGACAATCATGTCTCATGGGTTTTAGATTTTTGTGTTTTCAGATTTTCAACAATAACCTAATGTTTCAATATTCCTGGGGATTGTTCTGTTCTATGTGTTGTGTTCATCTGAACCATTTTAGAGCACATAGCTACAGCCACAGTTGCTCTTTAGATTTGTCATCATGTACACTCATCATGACGCTATTTTCTTAGGTAAATATCTTATTCCTGGATTTTTTTTTTTTTTTAATGTCTGTACCTGGCCCAGGGACCCAAACTAATACAATGAAAGCAAAAAAACTTAATTTTAAAGATGTTATAATGAAATAAATATCGTACCAACAGTAGACTTGACCAAACAGAGGAACTGCATCGAGTTAATGTCTGTTCTTACCCTGGTATCCCCCCAGCCTCCATTTTGTTGGCCACAGTGACGTCTGTGGACCACACGTCGTACTGCCAGCGTTTCTGACCCAGCACTCCTCCCAGGACCGTACCACTGTGCACTCCAACCCGCATGTCAACGTCTGTCTGGGTTTTCTCTCTGACGTACCTGTGGTTGGTTTACAAAGAAACCACATTAAATAAAAATCAGTAAGAACCACAACTAGGTTCTGTTTTTTTTTTTTTTTCCAGCTCTCTCCTGTTTCAAAACCCTGACTACCATGACACCACAAATACATTCTCAACCTTTGAAAACACTCAGCCTTTTCACACCTTAAAGTCCAAACCAAATCGATTTTGTTACATTGTATATTTAATCTGGTTAGTTTTTGTAGACAGGTGTGTGTGTAATGTTTTCGAGACCACTTGTTTTCGTCAGACCAAGGTGCGGCTGTTTCACAGCTCTAATTTTGGTTCGGATCAAACTGGAAAGTCTGAAAGTCCGGACCAAACGAGGTAAGTGTTTCTGATATATCCCATTATAGCATCAAGGGACACCAAAACTAAATCCATTCATGCAAACTTGTCTGGAGTCTGACATCAGAATCGATTTGAGCTGAATGACCCCTCACTGTCAACCAGTGAGTCAACAAGTCACTTTATTTCACAGATGTAGTCCACAGAAAGTCAATAACCGTCCATCAAAGGGATCAATTCCACACTTTGGAGCAAGAGACTAACCCAATGCATCCCATCATAATATCGCTGACACTGACACAGTTATCTTAGGTTGCGCTCTCCATCTTATCTGACCCCCCTCTCCCTGTACTTACGAGATGGCCTCCACCATGGCTAGGCCCATCATGATGGAGCAGGCAGCATGGTCCTCCCTGTAGTCTGGCAGCCCACAGATACAGTAGTAGCAGTCTCCCAAGATCTTGATCCTCAGCTGGTGATATTTCTGACACGGTAGATAAGGTTTAGTCAGAGAGATCGACCCAAGAACGTGTAAAGAACAGATACATCCTCATCCATCTTTCTTTTTTTAGTAGTTATAGAAAATGACAGAATGGGTGACCTTTTAAACATTGTGTAATTGTTTTTAGGGATGCACAGATCTGTTTACTTGGGCATGGGGGGTACGTGTAGCTTCAGATACCAGTGAGAAAGGATTACAATCCAGTCCAGTTTGATTTACAGATCCGTAAACTGTAAGATTTCTCAGATGCCAAAACCTCAGTACTCACAGACAGGACTTTAAATAAAGATGAGGCAGCAATTATTTTATCTCTCGTTACGATCTTCAGGTAAACAGCAGACATGCAGCATTCACATTACAACTTACGCAGTGCCTTTCCAAATGACATTGCATTGCCTTGCAACTAAAGTTGTGCCTGGTGCAACGTTTTTGCTGGACGGCCCTGTGGCGTGCAACTGCACTGCCGGACTGGCTCCATTCAAATGAATGAGAGTGCTGTGGGTTTTTTTTCCCCGCAGGGCTACTGTCGGTCTGAATGCAGCCATACTGTGAAAGCCGAAGTGTTGAAAATCTAATTGTTAACCAACGACACTTACTTACCAATGATATTTAATCCACAAAGTACATTGCTAAATTTAGACATTTTCTGCACTTTTTGTCAGTACGTTATTTTAAAACATAGCATGGACAACATAAATTTAAAAGGAGCGCAGCTCAGAAAACAAGGACTGGTGCTACATCTTAACACTAGTTCCAGGAAGTCACTGCACACTGCTATTGTTTGGTGTGTTTTAATCACTTCTAAACAGGGAGGTTTATAGGTTTTAAATTTGGGAAAAGAGGGCACTGGTATGGGGACAAATGACACAACCCATCAGTCTGAGCACACCAAAACCTAGATTTTAACATCTTAAATAACTGTGGAAAGTTTGTTTCCCCACTTCCGGTCGCAGAGCTTGTTGTTTTAGCAGAATCCTTAGCCTTCACACTAAGGTCCAGTCCACCAGCAGCACTTACAACATGGGCTTTATTGACAATTTTAATTTGTTCCAGGATCATCTCTTTTTAAAATAGACAGGCTCCATCCCGACAAGCAGGGTAGCAGAATGCTATCAGCTATATCGGAATCGGAATCGGGTTTATTGCCAAGTAGGTTTTCACATACAAGGAATTTGCTGTGGTGTATTGGTGCATAACAAGTACAGACAATTACAGACAAGTACAGACAAGACAAGTAGTGCGAGGTGCAAGGGTATGCATAAAGTACAGTATCACTAGCGTGTAGCTATATCAGCTACACACAGCATGCTGTGCAGCCCATTCCATGTGACTGACTGTTTATGTCTCACAAAACCCCCCAGACCCTCACTCTTCCTCTATGACACAACTTCAGCATACAGCATTTCCCATGAGATCTCCCCTCATAAGTCCCACCTGTCAATTATACCCCTATCCGATCACACCCATCTTTCTGTTTCCACTATTAGTCCTAAACCTCTCACTCCCACACCAATGGACATTCCAGTCAGAATCACTGATGAATATAGATCCTATAGCAATGCTATAAAAAATAAGAATGTCATAGTGCGTGGACCAGTCATGATGAATGACACCCCTATTCCACTAAAACACTATAAGCCACAGAAACTGCAAATGGCACTTTTAAATATTAGGTCCCTGTCAGACAAAACCTTCCTGGTCAAAGACATTATCGTAGAGCGTAGATTGATTGTATGTTTTTTATCTGAAACTTGGCTTAACTCTGATGCACCTGCTGTCTTCATTGAAACAGCCCCCTCAAACTTTGACTTCTATTCCTGTAGACTGGAAAAAAAGGGGAGGGGGGTTTGCTACTATTGCTTCTCAGGCCTTCGAGTGTCAACAACTTGTTCAGAATTAGTGATTTGGGGGCCCCAGGCAAACGCCATCTAGCTTTACTTTTTACCCTTTCTCTAACTTGGAATGTTGGCATCGGCAAAACCTTTTTCTGAAGTAAAACTATTAACTATTAAAAGTAAAACTATTAACACTGCACAGTAGAGGTAAAAGTCCTGCATTCAAATCTTTACTTAAAGGGAAGAATGACTACATTGAGACCATTAAATATTTGTGTGAGCTTTTTCACCCACATGACACATAGGCAGGTGTTTTGCTCATGAAGCGCATCCCAAGGAAGCGCAGTGACAAGTGTGAAGCAGTCTGGATGAGCGATTCTCGAAAAAGCTGCAAGCAGCGATACTAGAGGCCAAGCAACAGCCTGAACAGGCATGTTTTTAATGGGTACTGCACTATTATAAATAAAATTGAGTTGAGTACCAGCAGATACTTGACTCTAGGTGTCAAGGGAGAAAAAGTCAGACCTGAGGATGCCTACTTGATTAGAACAAGAGGATTGGGACAGTCATCCTGGGAGTAAGGATTAATGCATAATAACAGTTTGATCCCAAATAATTAAAATAAACGATTAAAAAAATGTCTTTATAACAGTCAGAATATTTGATAATTTCTTGTCGTTTTGTATTAACATCATGTAAAATTTATAAATGTATATAACTGGAACAAATAATTGTAATAATATCACTGTTGTTAAGTGACAGAGTAAAACTCACTGCAGCCAGTTTGTCAAAGCGAGCAAAGAGCTCGTTGAGCAGTTTGACCAGCTCCTGAGCGCTGCAAGACGACGACAGCTGGGTGAAGCCCACAATGTCTGCAAACAAAATACTGCACGACAACAAGACACAGATAGACAGCACATTAGTAATGACATCATGGTACTACAGTCACATAAAAAGTTTCCTCCACGCATATTTTCACTGTTTCAACATATCATATTGTTACAAATCTGAGTTACAATCTGTGACTCTCATCAGAGCAGTGATTACTTTCTAAGTAATCACTGCTCTGAAGTAAACGGAATGATGACTGGCTGCACCCCATTTGGTTGTGCCAGCATACCAGCATGGTACTTAGCAGCAATGGTTGGGAACCCCACTGAAATGGAGGCAGCACGTGAGGCAGCAGGTATGTCGTTGAATCTTCATCAGGTGATAATCAAACAACAGCAGGTGGTGGAGATGCTGTGATGAACTTTGTTTTGATCTTTTCACAGATTCAAGTGATCGTAGAAACACTAAATAACCTTTTGGATTTAGTTACAACAAGCCAAGCCGTGTTCATTAGTCTTCATTGTTTATGATGCTGGTACACGTAGGATTTAGTTTACCACTTCAGTCGGCACGTGCCGTATTGTGTGCCAAATTGAAATGGAAAGGAAACAATGCCCACCCGGCACAAACCCACAGTGTGCCACTTGGGCGCGCACCCATTCATCCTGCACTAGCAGCTTTGAATCGACCCAGTAAAGACATAAAAACTTCTGAAGTTATCCACCATTTTACCACAATTCTTATGAATTCTTATAATACTGATATATGTATGTCATAATATAAATTAGGTCATAATTTCTCTTGAGGAATTGTTTAAGCTTAAAAATTCCTACTTTGGAGATTTAGACCCTGAAAATGAGCAGCAGATAATTGCAAACAGACGATCTATTTAAATAAATCAATGACACATAAAGAACTTCAATCTTATTAGTATAACTTCTTATAAATCTGACATCAACTTCATCAAATAAGATTAACTGTTTCAAATGCTACATTTAGGAACAATAAGAGATAGATGTTTTTTGTCAAACCCTACACAAAAACTGAATATAATGTGTATACCAAGAATATAAGAATAAACTAAAGCCGTGATTTCCACTGCTGGAACTTTCCCCAGGGTCTAAGAACCTTCGGAGGAACAAAGGTCTAAATTAATTCCCCCCCTCCCGTTCTCACTCAGTCAAGCTCAATATCTTCAGCGCAGAGCTTCAGGAACTTATCAATCAAATTGCTGCATATACAATCAAAAAGATCAACCAGACAAGATTCATGTTACATTTGAACGTATGGCTAAAGACTAACCTGTTTTGGTCAGACAGACATACAGCACCCTGAATGTCAATCGCCAACAGAGGTACCAAGTTACCTGACGTTTTCGTGTCTGTACATGTACATGGTGTTGAACTGCTGCATCTCTTTCTGACTAGGCTCCTTCTTCATGTCCTGAAGCATCTCATCAGCTATGTGCTTTGGAAGGATGGAGAGCAGCAAACGTTCCTGTGAGGGACAAAGACAGACACACAGAGAACATCACACACAGCTACTGAAAATAAACAACAAGCATACTTCTATTAGAGATCGTATCTGCCCTGTCAATATCACTGATGATGAAAATGAGTTAGATTTATTATGACTAATGTAGATCCAA
The DNA here is from genome assembly GCA_031216445.1 of Lateolabrax maculatus. NCBI lineage: Eukaryota > Metazoa > Chordata > Actinopteri > Acropomatiformes > Lateolabracidae > Lateolabrax > Lateolabrax maculatus. The sequence goes on from CM062199.1 coordinate 26,493,415, forward strand.
CTGTAAAGAATGACAAAATCATTCCAGCCAGTCATCATTTCATTACAACTGACCACTGCATACTGTCATACCAAGGCACCTGTTAGTGGCTGGTCATTTTGAACTTCATTCAAAAGATTATTTCCAGTTAATGTAAACAGCTCTTGGAAATATTCAAAAACATTGAGCGCCAGTAGGCGAAAGGAAATAGCCTGACATCGCCAGACTAAATCACAAATGCGTATTATTCTGGAACCTCTCAGTTGATTTTTGATTTCCAAGGGGCATTAACAACGGGCGCAGACAACCAATCAGAGCAACGAAACGCCGTCCTGTCGTACAGTATGTCCTGTCAGAAGTATGGTGAACACATATTTCTTATCTACACAAAGTATAAGTGCAATTGTTTGTTGTTCGACAAAATTAGTCTGAAAAGGAGAGGGGCCAGACGTATCTGCATGACCAAATAAAACATGAGCTTGCAGATTCGTCTGGCTCCCCGGGTAGGGCGGAAAGGGATCTGAAAGAGATCACAGGAAGGAGGTAAGAGCAGAACCACCTAGGGATGCACCAATCTGACACAGGATATGCTAGAAGGATTATACATCCCATTTGGCCTGGGAACGCCTCAGGATCCCCCACCAAAGCTGGAGGACGCAGCTAGAGAGAAGGCTACTGGGCTACTTTGCTACTTTGCTTAGCCTGCTGTCACCAAGAACCAGACCTGGTAATAAGTGTCAGGAACCCAATTGGTACAAAACATATTAGAATTTGAATTTGAACCTGTTGCATACGGTGATGCTGGTGATGACGATGCTTACCGATTATCTAGCCATGTTTCTCAACCCTTTTTTCTTGTATTTATTTTTTGAGAAAAACAGCTGTTTGATCTAAAATGCAAAAACACTTATGATACAATAATGGTGTACATCGTGTACACAGCTGCCTTTCTAGAAAGCACTGTTTACAGGGAGCTGAACGGCCTCAAACTGTCAGTCAGTATGGCTGCAGAGATCCTGCACACAGTGACCCAGACCAACACAGACGGACATCACGGAGGTGTCAAACAACACAAAAAGCCTCGATTACACACAGACACACATACACACGTATACACACTCAACCAGTGTATACATATTTAAAACAGGCCTTCACAAATATACACACACAGTGTACAACGGAAGGGGGGGTGGGGGTGGGTTGATATTCTTATCAAAACCTGACAGAGACGCAGAGAAGCAGCAAACGGCTGAGCGGGTTGGCTCTGTGATTACAGCTGACACCATCTCAGGAGGCCAGTTGCCATGGTACCCAGCAGCAACCGGATGCTCCTTGATTGGGTGGCGGCCCTTGTCTCCCAACAGCCTGTGCTTCTCCATTAGTATTATGGGAGTTTATTCCGCTTGTGGTTTTAGCAGCACTCTTGTTTTTTTATCTCTATCACTTCTCCCAACACCTTCACTCTCTTTATATTCTCCTACATAATCATGCCTATCTGCTCTCTCTCTCCCTTCCTTTCTTCTCAGCCTTTTTCTTTGCTCCCTCGCTCTCTGTGAGGAAAACCATCTGTTCCATAAATAGTAGTGATTGAGAATGCCCAGTGGCCACAGATGTGAGGAGAGCTGACTGCTGACACAGTAAGACCAACACACACACACACTCAAAAGAACAGATATCACTTAGTGCATGTAGTGCTGAAGAGGACCAGATGAAAAAGATATATACTGCAACTGCAACATCTGAACTCTTTCAGGGGTGTATCATAAAGCAAAGTGGCCAGTTAAACCAGGCTAACTACACTAAATTAAACTTATTATCAGGAAATTCTGTCTTATAAAGGAAACTGAAGTTTCCATGGAAACTTATGATTCCAGACTAGCCTGGCTAGTTTTCAGGTTTAGCTTCACACTGTCAGCTGTTACGTTTGCAATGCTTACCTCTAAGTTTAGCATGTTAGCATACTAACAGTTGCTAATAGCACTGAACACTAAGTACTAAGGCAGATGGAAATGTAGTTTTTTAGCTGTGATGTCTGATATCGATCTTCTGTTCTGACTTTAGGTACATTACCCCAAAAGTGAACATTTCTCTTAAACTCACACATAGACTACCAGAATGTTGTATTGTTCGTCCTCTGACCTGTTGCTGGCTCTGCTCCTCCAGGTTGAGCTTGACCTCCAGTGACTGTCTTGCCTCCAGAAAGGCCTTCCGATGCTTCCGGTCAGCCATGTAGTAGGACATGACGCCCACCGTGATGGCACAAACATAGATCACAATATTGGCCAGCAGCTTGAAAACAAAAAAGAATGCAACAGTTAGGGATCAATATTTAATGAACACATGCACAATAAAGTCATAATAGGACACTACAAAAAAGTTTTGAGAAGTCTAAAAAGAAAAAGAAGAAAAAAAAAAATCTACATTCATAAATTCAACACAACAAACCATGAATTTAAAATGTATATGAAATGTATTTATTTTATAAAAGTAAATCACAGCAATAATCAAATTTGCTGATTGTAATGTTAAGTTTCTCACCGCAATGACAAAACTCGAAGCAATCCAACACAAGCAGAGGTGTGTGGCTGATTTTAACAAATTTTAGGCTCATTTCTAGGCTCAGTGATGTGATAGAGAGATAGACACTTCCATTACTCAATATATCTCTGCACAAAATGCACTTTTCACCATTTCCAATGGCTTTAATAAATCTGTGATCCCATCTCCTGGATCACATGCTTTTTACTACTACCCCCTTTGTCAAAAGGTGTCATCTCGTGTGGATATGAGAGAAAGAGTTCCTCATTGTCAGCTGCCAAAACATCATGGGAGCAGGATAGAAATAGAAATTACAGATGATCTATGGAATGATATTCTCCTCCAGGTCCACTCTTCATTTGTATGTGCCAAACATGGTCTAATCCAATGTAAAATCGTACATTGCACTCACTGGACAAAACTCAGACTCTCTCAAATTTACTTGGCCATCTCTCCATAATTATTGGTCCAATATTTTTGAAACTCTATCAGGAGTACTTCAGGTACCCTTTGATCCAGTTACTGGTTATTATTTTTGTATGTAAACATGTTGAAACAATTTGATAAACTACTGTTTACATTATGTAAAAACATTTAGAGCCATTTTTGTTCTATAATAAATAAAATAGCTATATAGGCCTATTGTCATAGCAGATTTGGCAACCCATCAAATGCCTGCAACCCAATCTAGGTCCCGAACCAGAGTTGAGGAAAAGATGCCATAAAAGCATCGAAAGAAAATGAGAATTAATGTGTGTTTTGTGGAAACTTTTTGTACAAAAATTCTGTCAGGTTCCAAATTGAAAAAAAACAATCTTTACATGTGATTTAGAAGAATACAGAGGGATGTGATGAGAATTTAATGCAGCATGGAGGGAAATACAAACAAGTAGTATCTGCAACTCTCTGCTCTGCATCCTAAAGGCAGAAAAATCTATACCCTAACACAGATGTTTGTCTGATGTGACCAAAAGGCAAAATTAACATAGGCTAATATACGTCTGCTTCACAAAGGTGAATTGAATTCCAGGCTTTCCTGTATAATACAATTAAGTTGCTATTGTAATGACAACAGGCCAAAAGGGGGAGTGGCTAAGATTCTGGAAGAAGTTCAGTTCCCTTGATAGTTACGGTATGACTCTCCACTAAACTGGGCTCTTCTTTTCCCACTGGGTATGTCAAGGGGTTTCACTCGCAGGGGTCTCTTAATCAGTGTAGCTAGCTTGTCTTAACACAGAGTTTACTGTCATACAGAAAGGTGGCACTTAATCAGGATACAAAAAGCCAATATTAAGATAACATAAAACTACTTTCTAATGAATTGGTTAGGACTATTATTTCAGTATTTTATTTCAGTTCTTCTTTGCCAATGTGTGTTTCTACTGGCCCGCAACAACCCTGCTTTGCCATAACAGAATACAATTTTGGCTTGTACGGCCATGATTCATCCACCCATTTTCTGCCGGTTATCTGAGGCTTTGCTAAACAAGGTAGTCCAGACATCCTGCTCCACAATGTGTTCAAGCTCCTCATTGGGGATCCCGAGGCATTCCCAAGATGGCATCGCCATGATTCATTAATCAGCAATATCAGAATATTATGATACATTAGTATTAGCGATTTATGTAAAAAGAAAACTAATTGGAAACACAATAAACTCTAACGAAGTGGGGTTAACAACAAGCTTTTATTATGTGGCCAAGGTGAAACCATGCCGTTGCATCTCCCATGTTGTTTATTAGCATTAATTCTATATCAAGATTAATGTCAATAATCTCAATATAGTGCATCATCATGTCAGGGAGTATTGTGTAGCTGATAGAAAACTGCAGAATTTATTCCTGTACAAACTAAATTGAGAGTCCATAAACAGTCAGAAAAGAGCCATGCTTAAACCAAGCTGCAATCAACCACATCCATCCCATGAAACATCTGTGTACTGTGAAAATATTAAGGCAATCTGATTACTCCCCTCTTTCAGCGTTAATCTGACTTCTGAAACAAGAAATACTGTTTTCAGGTTAAGGCACTAGAGAAAATTGTTTAGCAAAAGGAGATTTCTGCTGGAGAAATGAAATAATGACCAAGTAAACCATTACAGGCCAGGTGTCTAACTCTTTGAACTCTATGACAAAGACATGGCATCGCCATGATTCAGGGACAGTATTACCTCATGAGCAGTAAAACAATGAAAATACGTTAACCAGATTTCTAATACTAAGTCACTTGGTTTCTTGAGTGCACTTCAACATTTTGATGGTTGGTCTTTGATCGTATGATTGTAGAAAGTTCACTCAAGGATAAAGTTGCCCAGTGATGAGGCAGGCTGAAGCTTATTGACAACAAAACACTGTGAGTGAAAGAGCTGTAAACAATCCTGAAATGTCAATGTTCAAAGAGTACATGGCCTTGAACATAGTGACCACTCCAGATATGTTGTTAGGACTGTGTTTTCTGTTTACAAAAGGGACCATTTAGATTTTTCTACAGCCATTGTTTTACGGTCCACTCAGCGTAAACACCTGAGAACAGTGCTTCTACACTCAGTGATATCTATTTACATGTATACAGGTTTATAGAACACAATAAGGCTCAGTATTAATCATTAAGGTGCTTTCAGGTTGTCAAGTCAATTTTATTTCTATAGTGCTAAATCATAACAGAAGTTATCTCAAGACACTTTTCATACAGAGTAGGTAAGGTCCCTTTTAACAGGTAGAAACCTCGAACAGAACTGACAGTGAGTGATTGTCACAACCACCTCCATTGTTTTCAATGTTTTCATTGAAAGCCCCTTTAGACTCAGGCATTATTCTACATTTTTGTTACGGTCAACAAATCCCATGAAAAAAGAAAATCCAACAATGTGTTAGTCCATTCATCGCGTGTATTTGCTATGTGTTTATTGCGCATGTTCATATCGCAATGATGATAATACCATTTATTGGTCAGCACTAGTAAAAAGTAAAGGCAAAATGGCTAAAAAGTAGTTAAAACATAAATATGTTGATGATGTGACAAGCATTGGGGTCGAACATTAATACTTATTTGGTACGAACAAAATGTGTCCATAGAAGTGAGTAAAGCTCACTGATAAGCACAGAAATCAGGCAACAATGTCTGATCAGATACTAAAATTTGCTGACTTATTCTTTGATCAGGTAGTTCCGGATTTAAATAATGTCTTTTATTACGTCCTGCACTGTTGCTTGTGTTGAGACACAATTTAATCCCACATTAGTTCTGTTCAAGCACTCATAGCTCTCTCCTTCATTAAGACACTTTGTCGCTATCCCATAACTGTTGACACACTATTCCAATCTGTTAGTTACCATACTTTCCTGCTGTAGGTACCTAACCCCGAGTAACAGGTGCAGGCCCAGCCCCAGAGCAGCAGTGAAACCAGAGTGGCTAGCTGACAACCAGCTAAGGATAATTGTAAATATAGTAAATTGTTATTTAAGTCAGCGGTACAAATTTAAGTCACTTACAATGAATGTAGATTCAAGGTGTACATATGCAGAGACAATATAGGAATTGGCCCATGCCAAATCTGACCAGTGATGACATGTAGAGTTGCATGTCATAATTCAACCACTTGCTGTGGAGGTGGTGTCCAGTACATTATTTGGGCTCTTAGATAATCATTTGGACTTTCTGGGGGACATCTGATCAGATTAGGAGAGACGGCATTCATCCCACTTTGGATGGTGCAGCTCTCATATCTAGAAATCTGACCGAGTTTATTAGTGGTCCCACACTGTGACAATGAGTTAAGACCAGGAGGCAGAACTGCAGTCCTACACGCTTCTCTGCGCTTCCATTAGAGCGGTTACCCACCCAAAAACCCATAGAAACTCTGTCTGCCCCCTGACCACTTCAATTAATTCAATCAAATTTAAACAAGACAAGTTACTTATCAAAACTTAACAAAAATTAAAACCACCACTGCATTAGCACAATAAAATAGGATAATTAAATTCTTCTTTTAAACATTAGATCTCTGTCATCTAAAGCTGTGTTAGTCAACGATTTAATATCTGACTATCATATGGATATATTTTGTCTAACTGAAACTTGGCTGTGTCGGGAAAATTATGTTAGCCTGAATGAATCCACTCTTCCTAATCATATTAATACTCACATTCCTCAAGGCACCAGCCGAGGAGGTGGAGTTGCAGCCATCTTCGACTGTAGCTTATTAATCAACCCTAAACCCAAACTCAGTTTGAACTCATTCGAAAGCCTTGTCTTTCACACCTAACGTGGTAACGTTAAAAAACGTGTAAAACTCTACAGCCAATTCTATTTGTCATAGTGTACTGTGCTCCTGGTCCGTATTCTGAATGTTTTTTTAGCAGAATTCTCAGAGTTTTTAACAAGTACTCAAAACAGATAAGGTCATAATTGTACGTGATTTTAATATTCACATGAATGTCGATAATGATAGCCTTAGTTCTGCGTTTATCTCACTATTAGATTCAATTGGCTTCTGTCAGAGTGTAACCAAACCAACTCACTGTTTTAGCCACACCCTGGATCTTGTTTTATCATATAGCATCAAAATTAAACATTTAATAGTCTTTCCACAAAATCCTCTCTTTTCAGACCATTATTTAATAACTTTTGAATTAATATTACTGGACTACATTAGCCTAGCATCGCAGGACTAATTTGCAAATGCGTATTAGTCTGGAACCTCTCAGTTAATTTTTTATTTCCAAGGGGCAATTATTTCCAAGGGGCATTCAACAGTCGAAGACAAGCAATCAGAGCAACAAAGTGCTGTCTTGTTGGACAGTATGTCCTGTCGGAAGTTCGGCAAACATATATTTCTTATCAACATTAAGGTTTAAGTTGTTTGTTCTTCTTTTAGAAAAAAATTACCGTCCAGTCCATTCAATACTGCTGTTGTAGCCAGCCATTGAACGCTCCGTATTGGCAGCCACCATCTTGGATATTTTCAAAGATACTTCTCCTCTCTGTCAGTCATCGTATTCAACCTGCCTCATCCTAGATAAACACTTGTGATTGGTTCGCCCAACACAGCGGCACTTCCAGTACCAAGGAAATTTGTTTGAAAGGGATAGGGGCCAGACGAATCTGCAAAATCAAATAAAACATAAGCTTGCATATTCGTCAGGTTCCCAGGTGAGGACTACAGGCCATTAGGCAAACATTCCTTCACTAGATGCCTGTCTGATAGTGCTGTAGCTAAATTCAAAGAAGTGATTCCATTGGCATTTAATTCAATGCCATGTCTCAATATAGCGGAGGTCTCCTGTGCTAACTTTAGTCCCTCCCAAATTGATCATCTGGTTGATAGTGCTGCAGGCTTGCTGCAAACGACTCTTGATTCTATTACCCCTATGAAAACGTTGATAATAAAAAAAGAGGTTAGCTCCATGATATAACTCCTTAACCCGCAAATTAAAAGAAACATTGCAAAAACTAAAAAGGAAATGGCAGAGGAGCCTATTACACTTCACTAATAGAGGAACATAAGAACAACCCCAGGTTTCTTTTCAGCACTGTAGCCAGGCTGACACAGAGTCAGAGCTCTGCTGAGCCATGTATTCCCAGAGCTCACAGTAGTAATGACTTCATGAGCTTCTTCGATGATAAAATTCTAAGGATTAGAGACAAAATCCATCATCTTGTGCCCTCAACCAGTTCAGATATATTTTCAAGTACAGGAACCTCAGAAACAGCTGTAGAACCAGATTTATATTTAGACAGTTTTGCTCCAATTGACCTTCACCAACTAACTTCATGATTTCTTTGTCTAAACCAACAACCTGCCTCTTAGACCCCATCCAAACTAGGTTGCTTAAAGAAGTTGTACCCTTAAGTAAGCACTTATTTACCTGACATGATCAATCTGTGTTTATCAACAGGCTATGTACCACAGTCCTTCAAAGTAGCTGTAATTAAACCTCTTCTGAAAAAGCCTACGCTTGATCCAGGGGTTTTAGTCATCTATAGACCTATATCTAACCTTCCCTTTCTCTTTAAGATCCTTGAGAAAGCAGTTGCTAATCAGTTATGTGACTTTCTACACAACAACAGTTTATTTGAGGACTTTCATTTAGGATTTAGACCTGACAGTTATCCCCACCCACCCACCCTTTCAACTCAATTGGTGTTGATGATGCTCAGAATCATGCTCAAGCATCTGCTGATGAGGACCGTTTGACATGGTCAAAAGCTCATGAGTTGAGGTTGTTTTGTAAGCAATGTGATTTTAGTTAACAATACCAAATCTCAGGTGTCATATTCACAATAGCTATTACCGAAGTTAGTCTGTAGCCCTAAAAGTGTCCTTTAGAAATTCTGAAGAAGCAGCTTGTTTGGTTGCATGTTTGAAAATGTTCGCCTCTGACTTCTGTAAGCTTGACAAGTGGAGGTCTGGCTACATGAGATTACATACAGGCAAGTACATGCATTTCAGGACAACGACCTACCTGTCCCTCCACCCCACCTTCCTCCCTCCCTCCCTTCCCACCTTCCCATTCTTACCTGTCTGCCCAGTGCTGCCCCCTGGATGTCCTCCTGCTGCTGCTGGGCGATGGTGACACCCAGAACCAGGGTGTGGACCCCACAGGATACAGTAGTAATGAGCACGATGGGTGTCAGCCTCAAAGGCAGAGTCAGGAAAAAGGAGAAGCTGAAGAAAGCCTGCCAGCCCACCGTGTCACTGGCCTGGTGGAAGCGAGCATAGTTCAGACCAAGGTAGCAGAATATCTGAGCTGCTATGAGCACCCACAGGGCGTAGGGCACCACCCGTCTTGAAATGCGGTCTGGCAGCAGCCCGAAGCGGCACAGCAAGTAGAGGATAATATCTGCTGCCAGTCCCACTGATGCCACTAAAACAGAAGCCAGCTTGTCAGTGGTGTAGACCACTGCACACATGACAATGATGTAGCTGTCGAAGAGCGCGGCAAACACGACGAGCACCAGCAGGGTTTCATGTCTCTGCCGTCTGAAGTAGGTCTGGTACAGGTTCTCCAGAGACTCGGGCGCAAAGGTGAGGCGCATGAACCGCGGCAGGCAGAGGCAGCATCCTGAACTCCGTACCGTGACCTCGTGTGTACGCCCAACCGCCTGACCAGGGTCAGAGGGCAGCGTCACCGAGCAATCCGCTGAATATTCTGCTGAGTACTCCGGCTCTGAAAAGGCACGGTTCCGAGGCATGGTGACCACTCAGAGCTTTTGCTTCCCGCCTTTTCCTTCCTATTGAAAAATGCAAAGCAGTTTGTTGTCCTACAGGGGTAGACCAAATGCTGAGATAACTCTCAGGTATACATCATCTGCTTGTTTCTTTTCTCTTGAGTAACCACCTTTTTCTCCTGAGAGCCTACATATGTGGCCTGAATCAGAGCAGTGTGTTGATTGTCTGGACCCGTACATTGGACAGATGTCTTCTTACATAGCTGCGTCCGCGGTCACTCTGTCTAATGCAGTCATTTGACTCAGTTAGTCCTGTGTTGCACGCACAGATCGAGCACGCCTACTCTTCTTTAGCAACGTGATCCAAAGAATGTGCACCTCTTGTTTCCTCATTCAGCTTTACAAATGTGACTGTTTCACCAGCTCTTTTCCACCGTTGTTCTCCACAGTTTTGCACCATGTCAAAGTTGCTGAATTCATTAAAACTGGATCAACTAAGTTTATGTTAGTATGACTTCCTCTGGCTCCATCATTCCTCTTGGTTGGACAGCTTTTTGCATGTTGGCCTTCCATAGTTCCACCTCACATGGTCTGAATAAAGAGGAAAACATGAGGAAGAAATTTACCATGGCTCATCTCAATACGCATTTGTTTTTCTGGGTAGGTACAGTACAGTCCCTAATTATTGCACATGCCTTCTCTTGGCCACTCTCTCCTCTCACCAATATCCATGTCAGAATCCAGCTTATCTAGCTACAGGTCTGCAATTCCTGGCACCATATGACTTTGAAGACATTTCACATATTTCAAGAGACACTTGACCTGAGCTACATCCAACCGGCATTGTTTCTTTCAATAACATTTGAACAGGTTCTCCCTAGTATCCTCTTCACGCCTGTTATCAAAATATCCCTACACTGAGGTGTAAAACGCATGAGTAATATTTATGGAATATTTCACGGGGTTTGCACTTTTGCCGATAAAGTAAGGCAACCTTAAACTGGCAGCTTTTGGCGTGTGGGTCTCTCTATCCAGGGGCCAGTCTCTCTGCATTAGGCCTACCTAGCTACATGTTGCGCTCTGTCAAACACAGTTTGTCAAAACACATTCAAAACATATACACCATTACAATAAGCACAATATCAAAGCAGTCTGAGGCTCTCAGGTGATACAGAGGACCAATGCCACCCACTTAATAATCTAAACCAACCTGTTTAAATGGCTAACTTACTTTAGCATCTCTAAGCTTAACCATGTATATTTGAGTGATAATAACCTGGATCTGATTTTCACTTCACAATGTCTGCTGTCTAACCTCCATTTACCTGCTCTGCTGGAAGCTGATATTTTGTCCCCATTCTTCCAGATGCAGCGAAAATCCGTCTTTACTGATGCATCCGCTTACCGTGTATAAAGATTTGGTCTCCTATGGGGGCTGACGTTATTCCCTTCAGACAGATCTGCGTGTTCGCAGAGCACCTCAGACACAGCAGCCTACAAGGATCCAACCTCAGTCTGGAGGAAATCCAACAAATGGATCATGGAAGTCGCCTCGACGGGTACACAGACCCCCGCTTCTGTCTTTTTTGGTCTTGGGTGTTTTCCGCAGAAGACACGGAACAGCTTCATCGTCAAGCAGCACGTATTAAAAACACGATTTCCGCTCACTTTCAAAATAAACCCTTTATCAACAAACGTGCCCTTTCAACCTTTTTGCGTAATGGGTTTAATAAAGAATATTAATTTAAACCAATTTAATGTGAATCTCTACATTTGAATTGCCATTATGTTGTACAATGATGTTTCCTACGGTGGCCCTGTTGCAACTTGTTTAAACATGTGCAAATAGACAAAACACAAGCAAATTTAAAAAAAAACATCAATTTGACAACACATGCGCAGCATTTAGAAAACACGCTGTTAGAAAAACTATTTCGACACTAGTGCTGAACACGGCTTGGACAGGGTTGTGTTTTGTGATGGTTTGTGATTCGGTAAGTTATTGAAGTTGAGGGTCCTCTCTCCTGGTGTCTCTTCCTCGCCTCATCCGCTCGCATCTCTGGGAGGAGGGACTAAGACGCGGAAGAGTGGGGGGAGGGAAGGAATTGAGGAATTGAAAAAATAAGAAGAGGGGAATGTATCATTCGTTTGTTAATGTTATGGATTGACTTCTTCTACTTCCCTACCCCTCTGGCCATGGGTCCTTATTTCGTTAAAACAACAACAAAAAAAAGTAGCCTATGGTTGTTAACAGCTAGAGACAAATCATATTTTGATCCTGTTTAAATTGTGCCATGAATTACATGTTTGTCAATTTAAAAGATAATTCTGAAAGTTAAAAAAGTTGCGGTTTGTCCTAAAACTGCTGAAGTGGACTGTGAAAATAGTAATGAAAGATTACACAGCCAAAAGTTGCGTAAGTGACATCAGAACTTTGTCTCCACATGAAACTCTCCATGATACAGGATATAATAACTCTAACCCCCAAACCTAAATAAAGATAATTTATTGATAGAAAATTGGAGACCTATTACGCTCCTAAACATAGATTATAAGATTATATCTTTGGTATTTTCTAAAAGTTAAAAGAAAGTCTTAATGAGATCAGAAGTGAAACACAAACAGGTTTCGACCAGCTATCACGTTCTCATATAAAACTTGTTCTTGATTTACTGGATTACTCTGATAACATTGAAACTGATGCTTATCGTTTTTCTGGACTTTTATAAGGCATTCGATACTGTAAAACATTGTTTCTCCAGACTTTTGGTTTTGGATAACACTTTAACTGTTTTGCAAGAATATTTACAGATGTGTCAAACTATATTCAAACTTTACAAAAAAGGTTCCCAGTTCTGATATCAGTCCGTCAAGGAAGTCCAATTCCACCTTTTTTTGTATCTGATCGTAGTTGAATTACATGCATTGAATATTCTACATAATCCAGTTATTAAAGGAACATCTATTTTTGGAAAAGAAATCCGATTGACCCAGTTGGCTGATAATACAGCCCCCTTTTTTAAGGGATAAACATCAGATCAAATGATGTTATATCCCAATCATCGGCTGCATCAGAGGAAAAAAACTTTATGTGATATACCTTAAGAAATGTGTCAAATATCTAGGTATTCATGTTTTTAAGAACTCCATGGAGCGCCAACAGCTTAATTTCTCCCCCATCCATCGCGATGTTTCACTCTCAAATCGAATCGAGCTTCAGCAGACCGCTTGTGAAAATATTATATCTTATAAAAATCAGTCGTAACGAATACATTTTTATATGTATTGTATTCGCAGTCGCTATCATGCGTTTATTTTGAAGGTAAAACGCTTCCGTATTTACTCTGGCTTTCTCTGTATAATTGAGGCGGCCACTTCTCCATGTCCACATTTTCTCCCCTAGTATCCCCGCCTCCGCCCCCATCACCGCCTCCTTGCCTCCGTCCTCCTGTAGGTCAGGATCGGAATCAGAACTATGCTCAGTCTACAGTATGGGTCTACGTTCACTGTTCATCATGCATAATAATATCTGTCCATGTGCAGATGAAGAATGGCAGCCTCTATGTATACTGTTAACTATAGCCACTGCCTATTGCCACCAAAGGAGCTCCACCATTAGGTGATGGTTTCAATGCCTTGCTTCAGGACCCTTTTTGACAGAAGTTGTTTTAGTTTATTTTGTTTACTAGTAAGTGAGTACAATTTCAGAAAAGTCAGAGATTGACTGTTTAATTAATTATCATTCTCAAAACCTGCAGTAAAGAAACACTCTTCAGATCCTTGTTACATTCATCATTATTATTAGTCCTGGGTACATATATTTAAACAAACTATTAAACAAGACTAAGACTATTCAATTTGACTATACTTTATTGCACTTTTCTACCTTAGCAATAAAGCTCTTAAAAGTTGACTGATTCCCCTTTCACATACACACACACACACACACACACACACACACACACACAATGCAAGGCGTCTGTATGGTATTGATTGGGAGCAATTTGGAGACAGATGTCTTGCTCAGGGACACTTTGACATGAGAGTCCAACCTGCTCCACCTTCTAGGCCACAGCCGTCCTGAAGGTTTAACACATTAATTTTGAGATATTTGTAGCCCCATAGTATGTTTAAGCAGTGGTGTAGAAAAATACTTGAGAGTGCTGTCTAACACATCACTCCAAAATCTCCCACAGGTGTACAGTTGGGTTGAGATGTGGATTCTATGAAGGCCAAAGCATTAGCATAGCATCATTTTCATACCATCAAACTATTCAGTGAGCTTTAAACCCTTTTTCAAAGTCACTTACATTGTTCCCCTTGCCATCTTTCTCAAAATTAGGGTCACCAAAGTTTTTTTACATTTAATGACTGTTTGTCATTGAACCGTATGTGTCTGTTCAACAGGTGGACACTGACAACTGCCATTAACAGAAAACACAAAACTGAATTTTGCCTCAAACCATAGAAAATAAAACCCACTTCTTGAGCTGTCATTGGTCTTTGCTTGAGATTGTCTGACAGGAAATATATGGCAATTCTGGTCACTTGATCACACAAAATTTCTAAAAACTATATCACCAAAAATTAATTTCCAAATAAATATGATTGGTCAGTATGTTTCTGACCAGGCAGAGTCACTTTAAAAGTCCAGATCTTTTCAAAATAATTTCCAGGTGGCTGAAATAATTATGTATAAATGTCAGAGGGATTTCAGATGGATGTTCGTAATTTCTTTGTTTCTCAATAAATGATCTTCTCAGCCCTTTTTTAAAAAGCATGTTTTTTTTTTATATCATATTTATATATATATTATTATACAGACCTGAGCTTGAAAGATAGAGTGGCTGCACAATGCTGTAAAACTCTCCAAGTACATTCATGTGTCTACATGGAACCTGTGTAACATCAGCTCCTTTAAATTACACCACAGTAAGCCTGTATTGATTGTTCCACTGAAACCCGGCAGTGACCCTCTCTGATCATTATGCAGATTGTTGGCCACCCGCATTTCATCAGCATCATCTCCCAGCTTCAGTGTCCCAAACTAACTGTCAAGGTGACATTTCAAAAACACAGAGACACAACGTCTGTATGTGGTTATGGATTCAGAGATTACACCACATTGTGGGAACATGTCACCTTCAGTCTCGGGAATCATATTGAATTAACCTTTGCCTCAGTCGGGCTGTAGTCCACAGAGAATGATGTTACTGTGGGAGATGGATTACAGAGAACAGCCCACACTACAATTAATAAACTGTATGCTTCAACATGAGGAGCCAGGACTTCAGATGTAGACCAAAACACACTGCAACATGAAAAACATTCAGCCACACAAGAAAGACCCGATCAGTTTGATTTTAAATATAATAAAGTTTATTTGAATGTAATAAATACTATTTGGAAAAAACAGTCATTACACAAAACCATACAATTATCAGATTTCACAGTTCATTGCACTGTTACTGTAATGTTAGTTTGTCAGATATTTTTCAAGATCTTATTAAATTTATAGTGGAAATTTCCACTTAGCCTACTGTGGCCAAGCGCTTCCAAGGAAGAATCATTTTATCACGTGGTAAAAACAACAAACTCAGGCGTTCTTGTGGTGACGTCAGTACGCAGCGTGTACGCTGCTGACGTGTTGGCAGTGAAGTGGCTGTCGAGTTGTCCTTACCCGCTAGCTCTTAGCTCTTCTTCTTCATCATAAACTTTTGTCTTTGACAGCCCATAATGAATTAATCTGATTTAGTATTAAGCTATCAGATAAAATAACAACGGAAGACACCCGGTCTAATTGCACAGGTATGGGAGTTCTCTTAAATAACCGGCGAGAGCTAGTTGGCTAGCATGCTGCAGTGCTCGCTGTAGCCAGCTACCTACACGAGACTGACATCGTTGTTGACACATTAAGTTAGCTACACTGTTGCAGTATAACGCGACATTTCCTTATGTTGCTGCAGAAAACAAATTATTTTTATTCATAGCTGTCCCCATTTGTCCCCCATGGTGGCGGTGAAAGTGCTTATTCTGTCAGCTGCTTAGCCCAACAGTTGGCCCAGTTATAGTTAAATGCAGCCTGCTTCGATGACTAACGAAGTCATAAAGCACTAGAACAGAAATCTGTTGCAGTCACTGCATTGACATCCAGTAGAGATTAACGCGGTTATAAGTCTCAGTATGGTCTTTGTGGTTACATTAAAGCCATTGTTAGAACCAAAGCAGTTGATGAAGTCAAGGCTTAAATATTTCTTCTATGCTGTTGCTTCATAAAGGCATGTTCACTGTTACACACTTGATGTACTTTACAGTGGGGTGGTAGAATATCATAGGGTTTGTGCTGAAGTCACCAACTTTTTAGATAAATCAAGCAAAAACCAATTCAGTGCAACACAACAGTCTTACCTTCATGAAGGCTCTCTCTGTGTATTAGGGGTGTGAATCTTTGGGTATCTCAGGATTCGATACAATTCCAATTTTGGGTGTCCAATTTGATTCAGAATCAATTCTTGATTCAACACCGATTTATGATTGACCATTCATTCATTGAACCATTCACTGGTGTCCTCAGACCACTGAAAAACAATATTAAATATCTGGCATTTAAGATAAATGATCCCCAAAAAATAGGTAAATACATAAAGAATATGTAAAATATGTATTTTCTTAAAACCAAATAGCTGTACAGTTTGTGCAAAAATATGCAAAGATAATAGTAAAAAATAAAGTGTGTTAATGTTATGCATTAAATTCAGATGTGGAAACTTTATGTTAATGTAACGTGTAGCAGCTGTAGGGGAGGGATGAGGGTCTGTGTGGGAGGGATCCCGGGCCTTGTTGATGACAACATGATGTTCAGTTCCTACTTGATGTCCTGGGTGATGATGGTGCTCAGGAAGAGAAAGGGTGATGGAGGCTGATGTGAGTTTATTTCTAAGCTTGCACGATATTAGGAAAAATGCCGATGTGCAATAACGTTGTTATATATTGCTGTGATAATATGACTTGCGATAAAATGACATATATTGAAGTGTGCATATTAGCTATACAGTTCCTGTCTTTCTGCTTTAATAGGTACAATGCTAACATAAACTAAAAACATTGAAAGGCAATGCCAACTGAAGAAATAAAATTAATTTCCAACATGCTTTTATTAAACAAATTGGACATGAATACCCAACCAATCAAACAGAACATTAATTTAAATTTAAATAAGACATTATAATTGAAAGCAATTAAAGTTTAATTTCTTCTGTTCCCATTGAAATATATTTTATATATTTTTTTTATAAACATCTCTTACTGTACAGTGTTGAAATAAAACATATCTGAGGGGAAACAACTTAAATATTAAATAAATATGAATTAACATGGCAATTTAAAATATCTGTAGGTTAATATGTCTTCCATTACAATCATTAAAGCCCTTGACTCCACCCAACAAGGTGCAGAGATCTGTAGTATGAGCTGGGTTGGTCGGGCTGTTGTCTGCGAACAACAGGAGCTTGATAGACTGGTGACTGGAAGTGCAGCTGTTGGTGTAAAGGGGAAGGAACGCAGCCTTGAAGGTAACCAGTGCTGATGATCCAGGAGTCAGAGACATGTTTCTCCAGCTTCACGTGCTGCCTCTTGTCAGACAGGAAGTCTGTGATCCACTTGCAGGTGGAGTCAGGCACGCTCACCTGAGAGAGCTTGTCCTGCAGCAGAGCTGGGATGATGATGTTAAAGGTTGAGCTAAAATCCATAAACAGGATCCTGACATAGGTTCATGAGGAGTCAAGATGCTTGTACTATGAAGCAGGGTTAGTGAGTTAACTTCAGATGTAGATGCTTTTCTCTTTTTTGTTTGAGAGAACAGATCAAAGTGTATAAAAGCACTGGCTGCTGACCAATCAAATCTCTTGGAAAATTACATCATCAGTCGTAGAAGATCCTGTGGAGCTTTGTGCACGGATCGGGTTGGGGTTGCAGCTGAAAGAAGAAGGCTAAAATTGTACATCTAAGCAACACCATTTTGGAATACACAAATGTTATTATATTCTATAGATCTACTTGTGCCATAATGATAGGCAGTGATATTATCAGCCTGTATCAACTTTTATGCATTCACAGAGTCAGTGATTTTTTGCCAGCCATCCTTGCTTTTAGCCTGGTTTATGTGATTATATTTTTTCGTATTTCTAATATTATAGTTTGCTCTTCGTTTGTGAAATATGCTGCTCTGCTGCCATTAGACTTGTCCGTGTTTGCGATTGGTCATGTGCTGCAAACATTGCCCCTTTTATGTAAACAATTGGGATAACCCTGGCTTGATTTACCGAGTTGATAACCACATTGTGTGACTGCTTAGCGTGATTGCGGTTGTTAAGCTGAGGCTGCATCTAGACCAAATTAGACATTGTGGTGAAAATGCCAGTCCTCCAATTCATTTGAATGGGCAAGTGCATTTAGGCTGTGGTGGTGATTGCAGGGGATCCCTGAAAATGCCCTGCAGCGAAAAGTTGAAACAGAATCGAAGAAGACCGATCACAGAACCACAGAAGCTGATGTAGGATGTCACATCCTCTGTGTACTCATCCAGACTGTTGGTAGTAGTCCTGAAAACATCACAGTCAATACAATCCAGGCATGCCTGAAGATCTGCTTCATTGGTCTACTTAAAAAAAAAAAAATTCAGGACTTAGCCATAATGGTTTTTTAGCAGGTTTATAGCTTTAATTCCTGCCTGTTTAAATTATTTTTCTGTGACAGAGATTGATAAACTAACCCTCCCTGTTTTCAACAGGTGTGGTTGAATGAAGCAGTTTCATGAAGTGTGAGTGACTTGCACAACAACAATGGGGAAGAGGAGGGTACCAGATCTCTACAGAGCCCCCTTTCCCTTATACTCCATTAAAGTTGACCCTAAAACAGGGCTGGTTATCACAGCAGGAGGAGGAGGGGCTTCCAAGACAGGCATAAAGAATGCTGTGGTAAGTACTGAGGATCAAGTGTTTTACAGCCATGTAATTCTTCACCTTTGCTGAAATATGCTGTTTTTAGTTTAAAATAGGCCACCTATGAGATTTGTGTAGTTCCGAGGGAAAATTTGGGGGGGGGGGGGTTGGTCAGGGGCTTTTGTTCAATCAATGCAACATCGGTTCATAAGGTCTCCAGCATGTTGGATTTGTTAGTAGACAATTGTGATTTTAAGCTATTTTATTGAGTTGCATTTTAGCAAAATGCTCTGAGTGAATCTATGTTCCCTCATGGAAGCAGTGTATATGTTTAGTGCTTTTATTGTGAAAGGTACGAATGGAAGGAGTGGATCTGTAATGTGCTGCTTTTGACAAGTGTTAGGATAATACGTTTTATAATTGTGGTTTGGACAACGGAGCCTCCCGTCCCGTGTTATCATTTCATAATCCTCATAAGTATATGGCAACTCATAACCCTCAGCTACGTAATTAATAATGTTTAATTTATAGCATGATGACAGTAGCTAGTTCGTGTGTAGCTAGCATAATGATTTTCTGAGATGACACGGTGGAAAATGACAACTCCCCACGTGGTGTGTTTCATGTCGAACGGCTGGCTAACTAGCTCTATTGGAGCTGTCAGAAAGTACTTGTTTGCAAGTGGCTCGTATTCTGTTATGGTTTGCCGTTTTGGAAAGGACTCTTGTAGTGTTTGGCGTGGCCATTGCCCACAATAGAATGGAAATGTGGATTTTACGAAATATGAGTGTGTAAACAAGCAGCAACAGCAGACTCTGACTGTGTGTTTCAGCACTTTCTGGATCTACAGCTGGTTGGAGAACACCAGCACAGTGCCATTCTCCTTCACTCTCATGATACCAACACACACGCCACCATGAATATGGCTGTAGGTAATGGTGTTATTGCTGCAGGACAGGATGGGACCTGCCGTCTGATGACGTTTAAACACTGCCCACAGAAAGAAGAAGGCAAAGGTGGTGAGGCTTATTGCTACAATCTGAAATCTACCTGCTGTCTTAAAAAGGACATCAAAAATATGCTATATATGTTGCACACTAATCTTTATTTACTTGCCATTATAACATATTTTGTAAAATGTGCCGTTATTAGCCAACTGTAGTGATGGTTGAAGGGAGAAGTTCTTTGATATTTATGTCACAGTATGATAGCATCTCAGAGGGAAGCTTTCAGAGATCCACACACTGAAGAAAAATATTAAACGACAAAGATGTTTGAGGCCAGTATCACAAAGCTTGTCCAGCTCAAGCTGTTTTCTCATATGAACTCCGGACAGTGTCCTGAGTTTTTCCCGTAATTTGGTCATAAACAATAGTGTGGTGAACTTTGTCTTTAAGACAAGTTCTGCTTTAAGACCAGATTGGACACATGGTCATGCAAAAAACGTTTTTTCTATCTCTGAAAATTGTCATGGAAAGCAAAGTGATCTTACTGATAAAATATAAGAATATATAAGGTTGCTCTTTGCTCTTGTCACTTGTCATTAATTGTTAAATATTTACTTTTGTCTGTCAAGATCCCCCTGGTTAAAAGTGAGACAGCTTTGAGTTAAACACAAAGACAGCTGGACAATACACAAATCTCGCTTCCCCCGATTAAATGTTACATGTTTTTCTACATTTAAGTTGAGTAATTTCTTCTTTACTGACTTCAGACACTACTGAAGTGCTGTATTAAGTACTGAAATAGGACAAGCGCTGATTACAGCTGCATTATCACAGCTTCATCAGTGGAAAGTAAGCTTGTGAAATGTAGAGTGTCTGTAACACTTTCAGTCAGAAAGACTATAGAATTTATTGGTTTTTGGACAATCATTAAATATCAGCATTCTGCAACTCATTGTGAAACTTCATTTGAACCATAGTGCACTGAATTTCAGATTTGTAGGAATGTGACTAAAGCCACAAAGTGTTGCAATAATCTGTTTTACAATAGATGCATAATTAGATGCATAGTGATTCATGTGTAAGGAAAGGCAGATATCAGCCTTATTAATTTACATATACTTTTAAACCTTTGTCTTAGTTTACAAACCCCAGAGCCCCCCATGTTTCCCATTTGGGGTCTTTGTAATCCAGTCATCTGTGCAGCAGGGAACAGCGTGCAGCAGGGTAATGCCAGGCGAAGAGCTGGGAAAGGAGACAAAGGTGGACAGGATGGAGCTGCAGCATCTGGAGATATGTCAGATATGAAGGATGAGACATCTCAAATTTCTGTGACTGGCTTGGCTGAAGTGCAGTCAGACCTGAACCCTCAGGACCCGCTCCAGAAGGTGGTCAGGTTCAGTCCAGACCTGAGCCTCCTGCTGACAGGGGGCACAGATGGACACGTCCGGGTTTGGAAGGTAAACACTGTCTACTATTCACTTTAAGAGTATCTTTAGACCAGCCACGTTTGAGTGGTTTGTCAGGCTCTCAAGCATGTACTGCTTTTGATTCACTTAGAAGGTGAGGACAGTGCTGTTGTATTTAAGTATGGATGTAAAGTGGATGTTGATATATGATAGCTACAGTAGCTTGTAAAAATGCTCCCTATTGTGGTCTGTCCTGCAGTTTTATCATGGGTCGGCATACCTTACACTAACCTTAGCTACACCAAAGCCCTACCTAATGAAACAATAAGGTGTTAAATCCAATAGTCAGTCTACATAAAATGAATGACATTTTATTAATTGTTAAAAGGTAATTTACCAAGATAAATACTAACATTAGCTGGTTATAGCTTTCAAATGTAAAAGACATTTTTTCAATTACACTTCAGTTCTCAAAGTTTTGGTGAAAACATTATCTTTGCTGCTGCAGTTCATCCACTTCAATTCTAACCTTGAAGTGGATGAGCTACAGCCAGAGATGCACAAAACTCGACACATTAATTTTATATTTTTGGCTTTTTATTTAGATTATAGAAACCTGTACATTTCCCTCTTATTTAACTGCTGCATGTTTCATTTTTCATCATTGATCACATTTAGATACTGATAGATGAAAATCTTAGAAGGGTGGCTGCTTCTGAAAAGTGCAATGTCTGTCACTGACAGTCATGCAGTGTTAAAAGAAAAATAAATAATCCAGTTCTTATTTTTACCCTTTGTCATATTAATTAAATAGCATAAAGTGCTTGAGGTATGATGACATTGTTAGACACCGTTTACAATGACTTCATGAAGTTGCAGGTAGTGTATTACATGAACCTTTGTAAATCTCCATTAGCTTTTGCAGACTGACTGACTTCCTGGTTTGTCTTTGACCTGTTACAAATAAAACGTAATATACAGAAGATTTTGGGTGTGTTCACTTTCAAAGTGATGGGGAATAGTGGGGGAAACTGCAAAAATATGTAGATGACATATCTCTATCATTGTAATTAATTGTTTTGATGTTGTTGTTGTTTATCTTTAATAAGGTGGCATATATAATAAACAGGTCACTGGATGTATGCATTAATGTCTTGACTTTGACAGTGTGTCCTTGACTCTTCTACAGTTTCCATCCCTACAGAAGAAGTTTGACTTCAAGGCACATGAAGGGGAGATTGAAGACTTGGATATGAGTCAAGGGAACAAGGTGAAACTATGACACCTCTCAATGTGGATATTTAATGTAGGCTCTAAATAATGACATTTATTCATAGGTAATGATCCATATGTTGTATTGTGTTCTCATGCAGCACCTGGTGACTGTGGGCCGGGACTTTGCCTGCAATGTATGGAGTGGCAACCAGTTGGCTATGGGTCTGAAATGGCTTGAAACCATGCCTCAAATAGCTGAAAAGGCTTATCGATATATGGCTTGCAGGTCAAAAAAAATAACTCTTTGAAATAGCATACCAGTTGTTCACCTCATAATTATCCATCTGAATGATTTGACAATGGCTATTCATGGTTGTATTTTCAATGTATTTCAGGTTTGGAAAGGTAGAAGACCAAAATGACGCACTGAGGCTTTACACAGTGCAGATCCCCCATAAACGAGACCGAAAACCTCCTCCCTGCTACCTCACTAAGTGGGACGGCAAGAGCTTCCTGCCCATGCTGACGGCTCCTTGTGGGGTTGAGGTCATTTCCAGTCTGGCTATCAGGTAACTGACATGTATTAGGAAAAATGATTGGAAATAAAACAATTTATTGATTTCTAATGCCCCCTTATAATATTTATTTTCTGTGCCTTAGTCATGTGCCACAATAATGTAATGTTTTTGAGTTTAAATATCCTTGTTTGGGGGCTTTTCCAAGCAAATATCAATATATGTGTTAAATTAAATAAATTAATTATGTTTATCAATTAATTAAAAATGTTAATCATTTGACAGCCCTAATTATAACATGTTAACCATGGATGCTGAGATATTTGCGGGGAATGTAGGGTTTGGTCAAGACTACTTGATGGCTTGAGTCTCACTATATCTCATGTTGCCTCTTTGCCTAACAGCTGGTCCACTGTACTCCTTTTTTCTTCGGTACTTCTGACCTGTCAAATTGAATGCCACCTCACGCTGTATTGAGTGAACATGGCGGCTGATACCTGCCAAAGAAAGGCTGTTTGTGTCTTTGTCAAAACTACACTTTCTCATTCGGTAGCTGGCATCTCCTAGCTCATATGTTGGAAAAATCCTGAGTTGATCATCATCGTCAGGTCAAGCAGGACTAATGGGGAAATACCATTCTTACTGTATTTACAGCATTACTGATGGTTTGACTTTAACAATAAACTTTTAGATTGTAATGCTCATTGTTAAAAAATCCTGCATTTACAACCAGAAAAGGAGTGCTGTGTATCATTTAAAAAGTTTCTGATACTGGGGTCTATACAGTTACTAGTTTTTTGGTCCTAGGACTGAGTTCCATGCCGGAGATTTACATTCTTTCTGTGTAGTTCGTGTTAAATCGGTTAGCTGGGCAGATGTCCTGCCCACGAGTAGTTCTGATTCGCTAGCTTCTGCTCCGTGACGCACACCACATACACATGTGGTTCATCCACTGCATCACTGCCTCACCCTGACTCCTTTTTTGATAGTGTACTAAAATTACCTGGCAAGTAGATTTCTGATCTACAGTATTTACCTGCCCAGACAAGTGAAAAAGTATTTTGGAGTTGGACAGTAGGAAGTTGGAAGGGTGGCCACATATACATTGTTCTTACTTTAGCATTTCTCATTTTACTTGGAAATGTTAATAAGACTGTTTAGGATAAAAGCATTTTATTTCTTGTTGAACCTTGTCTTTACAGTGACTCTGGAACATTTCTTGGCCTTGGCACTGTAACAGGATCAGTGGCTATCTACATCGCGTTCTCCCTACAGGTAGTGACAATGTAGTCACATGTCAAACTAACATATACATAAATCAACCAAGAAGCCCTGCTGTATGATGATACCTTGGTCTCCCTCTTTGTGTGTGTAGAAGCTGTATTATGTACAGGAGTCCCATGGCATTGTTGTGACAGACCTGGCCTTCCTGCCTGACTTGCTGAAAGGCAAAAATATCAAAGGGAATAATGAAACAGCCATGTTGAGTGTAGCTGTGGACAGTCGCTGTCAAGTACATGCCGTCCCCAACCGAAGTAAGTTCTGCATCATCATCCAGTCAACACTCTAAGGCCGTGTTTCATAACCTCAGACCTTCTCACCCTTTGTCCCTTTGTTTTGAATGTTCTCCAGGATCCTTTCCAGTCTGGCTGGTGCTGCTGTTCTGTGGCTTCATGGTGGTAGGAGTTGTCCTCATCCTACAGTACTTCTTTCCAGGCTTTATTTAAATCATGCAAGTGTTGTCACAGGTCAGGGTGACCAGCTTGGACCCATCTTCACATAACTTACTCTGCCACTGTCAACATCAGCAGTCCTCAGTCTAACATCCATCCTCCCAGTGCTGCACCACATCTCCCAGCTGAGCCTGTGAAGACTCACGCAGCTGCACCTCTGGCTCTGAACAGCTCCTATAGTGCCCTGATGTTGTTATCCCTCAGCTCTTATTCAGGGTTGCTCCTCTCAGACATGTAAAACCAGTGGAATCAAACTGGGATTTTATTTGCTTTGATCTCTATCAGTTATTCTTAATTTTTTTGTTATTCATGTTGGAGATTTGAAGGATTCAGGTTCATGAATGTTTAAAGGGTGAGATCTTTTTATTGATATATTTAATGAGTAATGTAAAATTATAAATGATTGGCATATAATGTGTCTGATTTAGGTTTTTGTTTACACATAGACACTCTGAATTAGCTATTCTCTTTGAATAACTGCATGTAAAGCAGTTGATGTGTTTCCCATTTTATCCACTTGTTGGCAGCAGAGACCAGGCAATTCATAGTCTTGTGATAAAGGTCTGCCACTGAAGATAAAATGTTAACCACGTTAAAACACCTATTAGTCTCAGTATATTGGATTTTTGAATTCAAACATACAGCTACATGTTTTGACCCTGACAGGGTTGCCCAGTGTTAGGTAAATATTTCAACACAAAATTGCAACGTCTTTTACAAGTGGAGAATCATTTGATTATTACATAATAAAATGAAAACATAATGTGGGGAAATATGAGTGAAGTTGCTATAAGTATAGAAGAATGAGGGAGTCTGTCTAAATGTGATGAAAATTGTATTTTTACTGGAGCGAAAGCTGGATATTCCCTTCTTTTATGAAGACATTGTCACCTTAACCATTCTGACTGCAAATATATTGGCCGGCAGATGTACAAAAATGTGAATCAATTTTTTAAAATTAAGCCCATATTATTGTAACAAACTTGGGTAAATGATAGAAAAGAAATAAAAATTACCAAGAACACTTCATGATCTGGTCTGTGAACCTTACAGCATTTTTAAAAAACCTGTAACTGATTGGCAGCAGAGTAGAGCAACAACACTGACACATCAACAACACTGACAAACACAAAATGAAAACTAAATGAATACCAGAACCATTTTAGCCCTTAGGAGGATAAGTTCTATATTGTAAAGTATACCATTACATTTCAATTCAAACATGACCAAATATCACTGGATGATCCAGAATTCTTCTTGGAAGTGTATGTTATTTTTTCCAATCTTATAGTGTGCCATATATCTATATATTTCTACTCTTGCTCTCAAAACAAGATTCAGTGGGTATAGGTGAAATAAGAATACCTTCTTCTAAAGGAATATTTACAATACAATTTTTCAGATCATATAAATAACTTCCTTTCCAAACACTTGTATTTTAGC
This sequence comes from Lateolabrax maculatus, assembly GCA_031216445.1. NCBI lineage: Eukaryota > Metazoa > Chordata > Actinopteri > Acropomatiformes > Lateolabracidae > Lateolabrax > Lateolabrax maculatus. The sequence goes on from CM062199.1 coordinate 26,519,300, forward strand.
ACACCCCACACATAATAACCTTGCTTTCCATTTAAAACAAATATCAGGAATAGTGTCGTGATATGTATTTAGCTTAACAGGACTTGCGTAACTTATTCCGTGTTTGTGTCTGAGCTTTAACACATGCATTCCTCCAATCTTCTGTGGAAGTATCCTCCTTTAGGTCCAACTTCCAAGCTTCCAGTTTAGACTGAGGTTTCCATAGACCCTTATGGGAGCCAGTTAGAGTTCAACATCATTAATGTATATCATTTCAGTTGGGGCCTTTCTAATAATGTATATTTTGTGCAGAATAAAACAATAATAAATCAAGCTCTATATTTAGAAATACTTGAAGGGTTTCCTTGACGACAGTGGTCGAGGAAAAACTCCCTTTTAACAGGTAGAAACCTGGAGCAGAACCAGGCTCTGGGTGGGCGGTCATCTGCATCGACCGAGTTGGGTTGAAAGGGGAGGAGAGAGGGGGAGAGGGGAGACAGAACAGGAGGAGAGACAACAAATCAGACTAAGAATAATAACAACTGCAGCAGTGAGTGTGGAGCAGGAACATGGGGGCAGTAGACGGCCGGCAGCCACAGATCCAGACTCTACAGCTCCAGAGGCAGAAATACCTGCAGAAAGTGAGAAGGCGAAAAAGCACAAAAACTACTGTGAAAAGGTAGAGTTAGTAACATGTATTAGTGGGATAAGAATACATACGGATGGAGAGGGAGAGGAGGAGAGAGAAGCTCAGTGCATCATGAGAAATCCCCCAGGAGTCTAAGCCCATAGCAGCATAACTACACTCTAAGAAATTATCCATGGGGTTAGTAAGTAAAACTTAAAATCAAGAGGTTTTTCAGCATAAAACATTAAGTTTGTTCCAAGTACATGTTATAGTCAGTTGATAACTTATTACAAGAAGTTGGTCAAACTGAAAATAAAGACTGTTTTAACTTGTATATATATATATCGATTTTGAATAAACATTTGTGCCTTCAGTCAACAAAAGCAAAGTATTAAGTTAGTTCAACTTGGATATCTAGTGTGCTTACTTAAAAAGCAGGAAACTAGACTGAACTTGCCCAGGCAGGTTTTGCTGCCAGACCGCGCCTGCTGAAAGGAGCGGGAGCAACAGGAGTTTGAATGGAATAACGTTTAAGGCCAGGTTACTTGGTGAGTAACTATTTTTGCTTTGTTTTAATTGTAACAGCTACTAAGCACAGTGCAAAAAAATGTTTTTACATGACACTTAAATTGAAAATAAAGCTTGTCCAAAGCTAATTCACCAATTGTCAAGTTTGTGGACTTTTAGCTAGCTGGTGTTTTCAGAGTGTCTTTGTTTTTCATTTACAGTGGTTGCCCAATAATATTAAGTGGTAGTACTGAACTTCTGTAGCGTTAGTTGTAAAACTGAAGTAACAAGTGTTGTGCTTTGTCCTAGTTTAATTTGGGACTAGCTACAGTGATGAAGATTTGGTTAGGGACAGCTGCATGGATAAGCCGTTCGACATTTATGACTAAACCTGTAACAAATGTACATTAGTCTACTACAAATATTTCTGTTTTTAAATCGATGCATGTTGATGTTTAAACCCTACAGTTATTTTTGTGTGAGGTCAAAGTTGGTTAATCGAGCTGCAGTTAAAAAATATTCTGTGTCCAAGTGCAATCTGGAAAGGCAGACAGTGAAGCAAAACCACACTGTAGCAATTTATTGAGACAAAAATATTAATATAATGTAAATATAGTTGAAAATCTTTAAATTTATTTCATAAGCGTTCACTATCAGATTGTAACACTGTAATTCAAAGGGTTTTAATTTTTCTTGGAGTGTAGTTTGCCATTAATTCTGAAAAAAGCGTGGAAGTAAGAAAAAAGCAAATTTCTGTGCAGTTTTTTGCAAACATTGTTTTCTTGTTTTTTTTTTTTAAATATAAAATATAGATACTGTAAGACTAAAGCTGCACAAGCTGTAACAATACAGCTCAGAAAGTAATTTAAACAGAACTTTGTTTAGTTTTGCTTAGTTTTTTAAATGGATTGGACCTGTAATATTTGCAAATTTGAAATACCAAGAAAGACTGATCTCTTAAAGCATTATAGACTTAGACATGGCCATGGTGGAGAATTTCTCCCGTGTCTTTATTGGGAGTGTTATTGCTCTTTTAAAACATGGGGCAGCCTGCAAACCCATTTGTCAAGAAGCCATTCGACCCGTGAGACAGTGACACACACCGAAGTCCTGTCTTTTAAATGTCCATGTTGCTCTTTAAACACTCCACAGAAAGAGAATACTTTAAGCACAATCGCCGTCATTTAAAAAAACTGGAAACTGTGTCTTGCTTTGTAAAAATTGTCCTTTCAAAACAAACATTCATGGAACATTTGCCTCCCATAGGAGCCGGAAACACACTCCTCACTCACTGGATGACTTCAAGCCTGAGCTTTTGCAGAGGTATGTCAATCCTTTAAATGTAGGGGACGATCCTGTTGTTGAGGAGGATACGGAGGGTGCAGTGAGTGAAGATCCTGAAGATGAAGAAATGGAAGAATTGCACTTTATTTCTTCATCAGTTTAGGTCCTATTTTAAAAAAGATTTTACAGTCATGCTTAAAGAAACATAATTGTGAGGTTGATGATTTGATAATCTCAGAAATGGTGACACACCACTGCTAAAAGATCTTGCCAGCCTAGAAGAGGAAGGACTTTACATTCCTTTATTAGGCATACGAGTCAGAAGTACTGTGTATTGTGTTGTTGCAGATAACCTGGGTGCCCACTCAATTGGAGGATTTGTAGAGAGCTTCTCAAGTACACATGTCTACAGGTTATGTCTTGGAGAAAGATCCCAGTTCCAAGTAAGTGAAGTTAGAACTGGAGCATTTTGTCCTAGTACAATACAAAAGCACAGGGTGCATGTTCAGACAGCATAAGAAGATAAAAGTGAGTCTCATTGTTATGGAGTAAAGAGATAGTGCCCACTGACTTACACATTTTGATGTTTTATCTGGCTACCCACCTGATTTGCTACATTATCTCTTTGAAGGCATTGTACCTTTAGAGTTAGCACTGTGCCTGAATGCCTTAATCAAAAAGAAATATTTCACGCTTGATGAACTAAATAAATTAATAAAAGAGTTCCCATACAGATGGGCAGATAAAAGAGATGCACCACAGCCAGTTCCATTGACTTTTGCTGCAAGAAAAACTGTTGGTGGGAATGCCCATGAAAATTGGACTTTGCTTCGCCTGCTTCCCCTCATAGTTGGAGAAAGAATACCAGAGAGTGAACCAACATGGCTGGTACTTATGGACCTTAAGGACATTGTTGAACTTGTCCTTTCTTCTGTTCATACAGGCTTAACTATTTGTTTCTTTAACAGCAAGATTTCTGAGCATCGGCACAGATTCCTGGAGGTTTTTCCTCAGTAGTGAAGCATCAGTTAATGGTTGCATACCATTTATATGGCGGGAAAATTGTTCAACCATCTCTACAGGTAACAAAACTCTCAACGGTGGATCTGACTGTTGAGGGAAGACATTAAGAAAGCACTGGAAACTAAATTCCCTAGTGAGTCGGTTGTCCAGATGGCAAACACAGTGTGTTACAGTGGCACCAGTTACTCCACTGGAATGATCTTGGCACATGGTTCAACAGGTGGCCTGCCAGATTTTGTGGAGTTGATTCAGATAGTTGTTGTAAATGGGAAGGTTGGCTTCATTGTGAAATGTTTAAATGCATGGTATACGGAACATCCTAGAAGTTATGAGCTTGAAAACACAAGAAGTGTTAAAGTGATTGAGCCAAGTGAGTTGTTTGACATCTTCCCAATGGCAGCATACACAGTTGCAGGGAAGCGTATGGTGACCCAGAAATGCAACATTTATGTACCATAGGTGGCAAAATGGTCATTTCACATTGTCATTTGTTTGACTTTACCCACAAGACCTCATAAAATGAATAATCAGAAAGAGCATCATCCTCACCATATATGGGGTTAATATCGCAAAGGTGATGAAAAGTCCGAGGCTTAAATCTCAGGTAATTATCACTGATAATATTCTCCTCTCATACTGAAGGTTTAGGGGATGTGACTGGATGTATTCTATAACTCGCACTGAGATGTGGTTTCTCTTACAGATGCTCCAATGTCTAACCAAGCCAAATTTCGGATCATTCTTCAGGACCATGACATTCGGAAACTGGACTTACCTCAAGGAATCCCAGGAACTGTAGGTGAACTTGAGTCTCTTGTGAGAGAGACATTTGGGCTTGATGCAAACTTTAATTTGCATTATAAGGATGCTGATTTTGGAGAGGAATATTTTTCTCTTACCTCAACAAGTGACATCAAGGACAAGGACACAATTAAGGTGGTTCACGTTGTTGAACCTCCCACATTTACTCTGAACTTTACTGATGTGGACAGTTCCATTAAAAGTGCATCAGTGACCTCCATCCATAGCCTACAAGCCTCGAAGTATACTTCAGTGTCCTCCACCCATCCTTTTAACAGCAGTTGCTCTTCTGGATCACAGGATACCCTGATTCTTTCATCACCTGAACACAAGACACTGCGTTCGCAGCGTTGGCCCACTGAATTTCCTGTCCCTTGCTGTGCCTATGACACAGCGCTTGTTCTTGCCTCAGGTAATGAAACTTTCAAGAAGGATGGAATTCAACTCAACTTTACCAAAATCCTTCCAGACATCCTTGAGAAACTGATTGAAAGCATCCTTTCAGTATGTTGCCTACAAGCGCTCAGTTGTCTGATGTTTCTGAGGTGCTGATTCAGAAGCATCCTTGCCTTCAAGAACCAGGATCATATAATGGATCATATGGATGGCAACAAAGACTAAAATATAAAATGGGCAATTATAGATCTAAATTGAGAGGGCTTGGATGCCCTGAGCTTGATGTGAACTCTCTCAGAAAGCGAGTACATGATAAAGCACCAGCAAAGAATATCAAAAAGCCAAGAAAGGCAGAGGTGAACTATTTACTCCCTCACCCACAAGGAGAAACAGAAGGAAGTTTGGAACGTGAAAGAGTGGAACTCCTTAATGAAGTAAAGAAGAGGAACAACTGTCAGATCATCAGTGAAAAAATGGCAAAGATATTCTCCATTCGCTGGCAGGAAATTGTCAATCAAGCACCACCAGTCAATGACTTAAAAGACAGATGGCCTGCTCTTTTTGATGCAGCTCGGGTAAATATTTTTTCAAAAAAAGGGTTTGCAATATGCGTTATGTGTCAATGTCAGATTTCTACATTTCCAAATTGTGCCTTTTTATTTGAGCCATATTTTCATACAGATAAATTAAGAATTCAGAAGGATCACCACTGTTAGCCTGGAGACAACATTCATGGCAAAACTGGACCAGTATACCCCGAAAATAATGTCTTTGGTGTCCTCAAGAGGAGGTGCTGCAAAAATGAATATTCAGCGCATAAAACACTTGCTGCTAGAGGTATGAATAGATGTGACATAATTCTTTTTCAAATAGGCAATCCACTTTTTTTTCTAGTAGGTGATTATGATTTAATCATTATCTCAGGCTATTGGTGGTGCTGTGCTGGTTCAGTGTCACTGGAGAGTGAATATTAGACAAAACAAAAATACAATTTCAAATGAATACAAACACTGTTCATTGTCTCCTGGATGTGTTAAAAGGCAACAGTTTGTAGTTGTTAGATAATATGTCAGATGTTGATTACAGCTTAGTCCCCTGCTACCAATTTGCTAAGGGATGAAAAAAATCAATTAAAACCAAAACTTTGAATACTTACTAAGCAGAAAATCTATTAATTGTGAGATTGAACTTGATAGGCAGTATACAAAGCAATAACAAAGAAATAAATAAATTTAAAAGTCTTAAAATTAAATTTGCCATTAAAAATGTCATCATTGAGTCATCGTTCAACACTTTCTCCAACACAACAAAACAAGGAAATAGAATAGTTAGTAAATTAATAATTAGCAATTTTTTACCTGGAGTTGGCTTTCTTTAAAATGAACAACTTATTATTTGATTATGATTAAACACAGTATAGATTGTTAATTGGTACCGTCCGGGCCTCATAAAGTTCATCCTTCAGTATTCTTTCCCAGTGATGTCATTATTAAAATCCTAAAACCCATCCTCATGGAGGAGCATTTTAACTTAACTTTTTCTTATTCACAGAATGACTGTGGAAAGGACAGGGGTTGTTATCCGTGGCTTGGTGGTGTATCTCAAAGAAATCGAGGAAGATCTCTTCGAAGAGCATTTGGTAGGTAACTCAGACACTTAAGTTCAGACACACTTTACTTTGTGTTACTCGTTTTTAAATATGATGACTTAAAAAACCAACATTGATTCTGACCTACTTATGCCAGGATGGTGAGGATATTACAAATGAAGTGATGAAGATTGTCGTAACCAGAGGTGCCACAACGTCTGATCTAGCCAGCGCAAGGATCGTGATTGAGGGAACAGAAGTCTTGGTAGACCCAGACGTACCCAGAGCCTGCGCCTTGCTAATGGGGCTGATATATGCAGTCAACCTCAGCTGCCCATAAGAACTGAAAAACACTTTTGAGGTGTTTCAAAAGATATTCCTTGACCTGGATGGTCTGAAAGCCAGTCCGAAGGTAATGTCTCTAAAAAATAAACTGCTGTAATAAAAAATGTGAAGAATTAGGGTGTCCTCACATTCAACAGGAAGTTTTGTTTGTGAAGATTTGTTGTGCAACATACAGCAGCTGACAGTTGGCAGTTTATTAGGTACACCTAGCTAAAACTAATGCAGTTTAATACTAGGCTGTAGTTTGTGATGTTAAACTGTATTTTGTGCTGTTGAGGTTTTATCAATGTTTAGTGTGCCCTCACTAAAATAAACAGGGAGGAGTTTTTTTTTTTTCTTCTATTGAGTGTGTACTGGATTCAGTTCAGGGGATCAGTTCACAAAATCCACATGAATAATTTGAATATGTTAGTTTTAGTTAAAACTAATTTAAGTGTGGATTTGTATATTTTTGTGTCCAAGTATTGTTGGAATTTCCCATTTCTATTATGGGCACATGATTGATTGTGAACAAAAATTGTTGACAGTTAAAAAACATTTGGAAATAAATTGAAATTGATCATAAAACTGGAATTGCTATGTGTAATTTATTCTGGCTTAAGTTAAATAAGTTACTAATATTCAAAGAATTAAGGTAACAATTTGCATGGACATATCTGAGTAGAATGGAAGTAAAATAAATAACTTAAAATAACTTAAATTAAGTAATTTAACTACTTAATATCCCCAAACCTTTTTCATGAAAATTAAGTTGGTTCAACTTAATTAAGCTTTTAGAGGGCAGAGCAAAGTATGTTGGTTGTACTAAAATGAGTCTGAGGCTGAGTTGGAATTACTTAATAAGATCCATGCAAATTGTCACCTTAATTTTTTTGAGTTGAGCCAGTGTATTATTTCTTAGAGTGTAACTATAAGCTTTTAGAGGAACGTTTTTTGCAGACTCTCAAATGCCAGTGGACATGTCCCAGTTTGGGACATGTCCACTGGCAACATACAGTTCGAGAAGCTGACACAGATCAGTCATTCCTTTCGACCAGAATCTATATCTCTCATATAAATCATCAGGGAAACCAAAGGGGTTTACCAGTCTCTCCCACCCTCCTCAGAGACCCTAGCAAGATCTGCGTAGCGAGCTCCACGGAACCACTGATTGCTCAGTGGGCGGTGATTTCATACGCGTTCATCTATTCATCTGCTCTGGAGCAGGTTAACTGTGGAGAATAAGTTACCATGGCGATGCAAACTATCATATTGTTGAGTTATTAAGTTGACCATTAAGGAAAATACTTCCGGTTGGTTGATCTGGTCAGCCAGTTGCAAAGCTTCATATTGTAATAGTGCCTGTGGATGCGCTCCATTGAATCGGCTTGTTTTGCGATCTCTACAACTCAGTCCATAAGAATATACAATTTGTATGCAATTTCTTTCGTTTGAAGTGAGGATTCATAGTAGATTGGGTGTCACAAGGCAAAGACAATGATTCAAATCACTTCTTTTTATTATGATTCAAAGATTACGTGTTTTCAGTGATAGCATAGCAACCACATTAGCAAAGACAGAAAACTTTTGTAATAACTAACAAACTAAAAATAATATACATTCACTGAAAGAAGATTATGAAAATAAAATGCGCATTTCTCACTAGGAATGTTCGTCCAAATATGACTGTTAAGAGTGATGCCTGGACACATCTGATCTCCACAGAAGTGAAAGAATGCAAGGATTGGCTTTCACCTGCGTGCATAATTGGATATTGGCGTATACAGTGCAAGCAGTTTGAAAATGTTGGTCATGTTATTTGTACGCAGGAACTAGGTTGGTTAATTCATAGTATTGTTCATTTATTTTAGTTCAGTTTAGCCTACTCTGTGTTTAGGCCTACATCGAAGATGCCATGGACAGAGATCATCAAGATCCGCTGCTCTTAATCTAAACCCCACGCTTCATTTGCAAGTGCCTAGGAGTATATTACTGACATAGGTAGGCTAATACATGTTTAAAAAAAATACCAGATCTAAACAAAAGTGTAGTGAAGTTTGAAGGAAGCTGCATCTGGATGCGCCGCAGTTGATATGAGGGTTTGGGTTAGGTTAATGTTCGGTTGTGGGAAAGTGGAGTAGAAGAAATGGGATTCAAGCTGGCCAGGCAATGGGAAATCAGAGACTGTTGTGCCCACATCTTTACAGAGACCTCGTTCCATAACAACGCAGCAGATCAAGCTATTGCCCTTGATGGTCAGAAGTATTTCCTGGGCGTGTTTATGTACATTTAACTGTATATATGGTTTTTATTTTATTTTATTTTATGTTTGATCCTATTTATTCTAAATTTAATTATCTGTGTGTATGTTGTATGTTTGTGTAGCATAAAGGGGCTACAACTTTCATTGCGTTTTGCCACCCTGTGTTGTAAAATGACACATTAACCTTGATTCTTGTATTATGACATTTATTAATGCCATTGAAAGTATATATGTGCTTTATATGTTGAAGAAATTGTTCAAATGTTATGGATTCTCTTCACTTGCCTCATAGATAATTGGCCGACATTCTGGGGGAGACCTGTACTGATGAGGAGAGATGGCATTCATCCAACCTTGGATGGTGCAGCGCTCATTTCCAGAAATTTAAAAGTTTATTAGTGGTCCCACCGTGACAATCCAGTGTTGAGACCAGGAGGTAGAGCTGTAGTCCTACACGCTTCTCTGCACTTCCATTATAGCGGTTACCCACCCAAAACCCCATAGAGACTGTATCCGCCCCCCGACCACTTCAATTAATTCAATCAAGTTTAAACAGAACAGGAGTTACTCATAAAAACTTAATAAAAATGAAAACTACCAGTGTAGTGGTACAACAAAATAAGAGAATTGAATGTGGACTCTTAAACATGAGATCTGTTGTCTAAAGCTGTGTTAGTCAGATATTCAGTCGTTGACTATCATATGGTTTATTTTGTCTAACTGAAACTTGGCTGTGACAGGAAGAATATGTTAGCCTGAATGAATGCACTCCTCCCAGTTGTGATGGAAATCTTAGAGCTGGTTCACTAACAAGGAGTTTCAGGAGACCGGGATGGCTTACACAGGAATATTTATTGAAGCTCGATCGAGGAGAAAAGGGAAATACCACGTGTGAATCACAGCGTACTGCTACCCAAATCTGAAGATGGTGTCCTGAAGCTCAGTATTTAACCTTCCCCAGAACTGATAAGTTCCGCTATATCCAAATAGGGTTATTCCTACCTCAGCCTGTCATGTGTGATGACTCTATTGGATATCTGATCCAAACAGGGAAAGACGCCAACCATTGCTGTTGTAGCAACAGCATAGCCTGTTGTGTCTAAACCCGAATACAGAAGATATCTAGCTGACCTTGATCTACCAGAGGCCAGAGCCAGCTCGGCTTTGTCAGGCACACAGAGTGAGACAGGCGAACGGAGACAGGCAGTTGACCTGACCTGTGAAGCACTGTCTTAAGTTACTTTTAACGTACAAGAGAGAAGTTTAACATACAAGAAGAACAATTCCTTCACAGTTCCCCCCTTTTTGATCGTAAGATCAACACTACCTACCATCATTCTTCTTACCTTAACAAATCAGGAACACCTTCAGAGTTGAATCGCACTTGCTTACAATAACAATATTGAACATTCAATAGAAGTAAACATGTGAATCAAATTTATACATGGACCATCAACCAATAGCAATCTTCTTTCTTCAAGAGTGTCATAGAGAAACCAGATTAAAGTTTACTAACTCTTACTGTGTATGCAAATAATGTATAAACTAATTCTTATTGTATCCAAAACATTCAAACATAATGATTATCCTTACTGATTTTCAATGACTTACACAGTACACGTTACAGAGTAAAACATTTGTCATCCTCTAATTTCCCCATACATGATCATTAACTCTCATATGTCTACAAAACATTATGAATGTAAATCAAACCTACTTCAAAATTTTAGTGTAACTAAGATAAAACTAGAAACTTGGATCACTTTCAACAAGCCACAGATTTCTCTAATCTTTGGTACAGTAAATGGCAAAATCAATGCATATTTTGCATTTGTAACTCCACATTAAACATTATTAAATCAAACAGAAACCCACTGTAATTACTTTACGCTCTATGATATCAACATCAGTCCAAAACATTTCTCTTTATATATGACCTATGAGCTCCACCCTATACAGCAAAACAGAGCCTCTCATTTCCCGATGGACAGACTCACCACCAGTCTTGATTAACCGAAATAAACCTCTTTATGCTTACCACGGAATGTCTTCCCACGGGTTTAACCTCACTGTAGGTCTTATCTGTGTCGGGCACAACCATCAGTTGCAACACGTTTTAGTTTTGTAGTGCTGTGGGGCAACCTCCCTGCACAGTCTTTCTGAAGTACACCAATTTTAGCTAAATTAATTTCTGTATTTTCTGCTTTTTTTCAAAATTTGTCAATTTTGGTTTGAGCCCCCACTGAGAGAGGGGGGACTATTTGTCCTCAGACCCTGAACTTTTTTAGGCAGGTATTACATATTCAAAATGCAGAAAATACAGCTTCTTTGATTCCGTCAAACACAGACATGATAAGGCAAAATAAAGCAATGCACTTACCAGTCTTTGTTGTATTGGAATCCTGTTCGTGACGCCAATTGATGCCAGCTGGTTCACTCCAAGAAGAAGTTTCAGGAGACCGGGATGTATTATACAGGAATATTTATTGAAGCTCGATCGAGAAGAAAAGGGAAACACCATGTGTAAATCACAGCGTACTGCTACCCAAATCTGAAGATTGTGTCCTGAAGCTCAGTATTTAACCTTCCCCAGAACTGATAAGTTCCGCTGTATCCAAATAGGGTTATTCCTAACTCAGCCTGTCATGCGTGATGACTCTATTGGATACTGATCCAAACAAGGAAAGACGTCAACCATTGCTGTCGTAGCAATAGCATAGCCTCTGTACAGCCTCTCTTATCCAGCATCAATAACCAGGCGCCAGCTTGTTGTGTCTAAACCCGAATACAGAAGATATCTAGCTGACCTTGGTCTGCCAGAGGCCAGAGCCAACTCTGCCTTGTCAGGCACACAGAGTGAAACAGGCGAACAGAGACAGGCAGTTGACCTGACCTATGAAGCACTGTCTTGAGTTACTTTTAACCTACAAGAGAGAAGTTTAACATGCAAGAAGAAAAATTCCTTCACACCAGTCATATTAATACTCACATTCCTCGAGGCACTGGCAGAGGAAGGGGAGTTGCAGCCATCTCTGAGTCTAGCTTATTAATCAACCCTAAACCTAAACTTAGTTTTAACTCATCCGAAAGCCTTGTTCTTAGTCTTTCACACCAACCTGGAAAACTTTACAGCCAATTCTATTTGTCATATTGTACCCCGCTCCTCGTCCGTATTCTGAATTTTTAGCAGAATTCTCAGAGTTTTTAACAAGTTTAGTCCTCAAAACAGAACAGTCATTATCATACGTGATTTTAATATTCATGTGGATGTCGATAATGATTGCCTTAGTTCTGCGTCTATGTCACTATTAGATTAATTTGGCTTCTGTCTGAGTGTAACCACACCCTCAATCTTGTTCTGTCATATGGAATGGAAATTGAACATTTAATAGTCTTCCCACAAAATCCTCTTATCAGACCATTATTTAATAACTTTTGAATTTATATTACGAACTACAGAATGAACTACAGGCCATTAGGCAGACATTTCTTCAGTAGATGCCTGTCTGATAGTGCAGTAGCTAAATTTAAAGAAGTGATTCCATCGACATTTAATTCAATGCCATGTCTCAATATAACGGAAGACTCCTATGCTACCTTTAGTCCCTCCCAAATTAATCATATGGTTGATAGTGCTGCAGGCATGCTCTGGACTCTGGATTCTATTGCCCCTATGAAAAAAATTTAAAAAAAAGGTTAGCGCCATGATATAACTCCTTAACCTGCAAATTAAAAAAAACATATGCAAAAATTAGAAAGGGAAAGGCGTTCCACCAAACTGGAAGAATCTCATTTAGTTTAGCAAGATAGATTTAGAACATATGGGAAAGCCAACCATAATGCCAGAGAAGCCTATTACTCCTCACTAATAGAGGAACATAATGTAGCAGCATAGAGGTGGCATCTATGTTAATTACTGCCCTGGCTCGTAATTAGCGCCAGGTGGCTGTCATTAGGTGGGCCAGTATAAAGGCCATCCTCCTCTGCTGGTTCTTCCTCTTGCGCCTCTGTCATTGGTGCGTCATTTTTGGGCCAAGGTTGGTTGGCTCAACAGGTATGGCTGCCCACTGCTTCACCATGTTTGGACGCTTGGGTTTTTCTGTGTTTCACAGCATTTTGTGTGGTTGTAGGCGACTGTATGCGTGCTGCTCCATGCTCCCTTATGTGCAGCTGTGTATTTGTTTGGTAAGTGTCCCTCTCTTTCTTGGCGTTGTTGATGCTGTCTGATGGCTAACACTAGTGTGGTCAAAGGTAAACGCCAGCTACAGCTGGTGTCCTCTCTCTCCCTCCCTCCTCCTGTGCGCGTGTGTGTCCTGAAACAGGTATGTGTGTTTTAGTATACACAAGCAACCACAGTATTTTAGAGTACTGTTAATGGCATTTTTTCCTGCAATTAGGAGTTGCTGTGATCAGCTGATTGGGGTCGCTGCTGTTTTGTTTCCGGTGAAACTTCACCTCCGGGAAAGCTTCGTCTCCGCTGTGTTGCCTCTGCTGAAGCTTTACCTCCCTCGGAAACATTCTCTCCACGCTGCCTGTGTTTTAACCAGGGCTTGGTCCCTGTGTGTATGTTGAATGGGTGTTTAGCTTATTATAATTTTGTATTATAATTTGTTTCTTTCTTTTTAGTTACTGGAGATTGGTGGTGGTGGTGCTGGTGGCTGGGTGGTATCCCCCCTTTTTGTCTGCTGTGTCTTGGGAAGAGGGTTCCTCACTCCACTGAGTGTGTGTGGGTCACGTATGTTGGGTGGTTTAGTTTGTTTTTCTTAATTTGGTGGGTTCCCCCCCTTGCACCAGCCCCCTTAATTGATTTTCCTTATTTAATTTTCTTTTGGGATGAATGAAACTTTAAATCATTTTTAAAACTATTTAAAATAAAACTGTATTTTTTCTAAGTTTTGGTGAACTGCATCTCTTGCCTCAAAAAGAGTATACTTACCTGTGTGCCTGGTGCTCTACTAAATTATTTCCTGGGGTGAAATTCCCCAGGTGGCGTTGTTGGTCTTTTTCTTAATTTTTGGTGTTAGTTAAATTATTTTTAAATTAATTTGCATTCACACGCCTCGTGTCACCACAATAAAAACCCCAGGTTTTTTTTTCAGAACTGTAACCAGGCTGACAGAGTCAGAGCTCTGTTGAACCATGTATTCCCAGAACTCAGTAATAATAACTTCATGAACTTCTTTGATATAATCACTATTATCTATATATGAGAGAAAAAAAAAACATCTTGTGCCCTCAGTCAGTTCAGATACATCTTTAAGTACAGGAAACTTAAACAGCTGTAGAACCAGATATTTAGACTGTTTTTCTCGAATTGACCTTCACAAACTAACTTCAATGATTTCTTCGTCTAAACCAACAACCTGCCTGTTAGACCCCATACTAACCAGGCTGCTTAAAGAAGTTCTACCCTTAGTTAGCACTTCTTTACTAGACATAATCTGTCTTCATTAACAGGCTATGTACCACAGTCCTTTTAAAGTACTGTAATTAAACCTCTTAAAAAGCCTACGCTTGATCCAGGGGTTTTAGCTAACTATAGACCTATATCTAACCTTCCCTCTCCCTCCAAAATACTTGAGAAAGTGGCCGTCAATCAGTTATGTGACTTTGTACACAATAGTTTATTTGAAGATTTTCAGCCAGGACTTAGAGTGCATCATAGCACAGAGACAGCGCTGGTGAAAGTGACAAGTGACCTGATTCTGTCAGAGTATTTGTCTCTGTACTTCTGTTCTGTTAGATCTTAGTGCCGCCTTCAATACCATTGACCATTGTATCCTATTACAGAGACTGGAGCACACAGAAGTTAGCCTGACTTCCACAAGGTTCTGGGATTGGACCAATTTTATTTACCTCATATATGCTTCCTTTAGGCATTATTAAGAAACACTCCAGAAACTTTCATTACTATGCAGATGATAATTATATTCATTGATAAAGCCAGATGAAACCGATAAGTTAACCAAACTTCAGGCATGCATTAAGGACATAAACTGAATGACCTGCAATTTTCTGCTGTTAAACTCAGACAAAACTGAAGTTATTGTTCTGGGCCTGAAACACCTGCGAGACGCGATATCTATAGATATAGTTATGATAGTTCCTGCTCCACAGCCACTGTGGCAGTTGTTACTGCTTAATTAGTGTAACGGGTGGTGTACGGACCCAAAAGCAGCACACAGGACCCGAGGATCAGTACGTGGAGAACTTTAATGTCACGTTCAGCAGGTACATATGAAAGCACACAAAATGGACGCCGGGCAAGCTGCGGCTTGCAGCAGAGTCTCTCAGCCCCTCAAGCTGAACCATAGCAACAGTAGACAAAACCAATCCAAAACGGGAACAGAAGGCAGGTGCGTTTACCGGGAGTGCGACGATAAGGGAAAGTCCAAGGCAGGCAGGGTTGGCAACGGGAGCTCAGTCCAGGAATGAACGCTGGAAAGTCTGGCATGAGCAAAGAACAATCTGGCAATGAGTGTGAGAAAGGCAGGAGTATAACTAGTGGCTTGATTGGTGATTGCTGGCAGGTGAGTGGACAGGTGAAAGGAGTGAGGCTGATGAGGAGGGAGTGGCTGACAGGTAGGGTGGAAAGTTTCTGGAGGGTGTGGCTGAACTGTGACAATTAGTCTGATTTGTTGTCTGTCCTCCTGCTCTGTCTCCCCTCTCCCCCCTCTCCCCCCTCTCCTCCCCTTTGAACCCAACTGGGAGGATGCAGATGGCCGCCGACCCAGAGCCCGGTTCTGCTCGAGGTTTCTACCTGTTAAAAGGGAGTTTTTCCTTGCCACTGGCGCCAAGTGCTTGCTCATGGTGGGAACTGTTGGGTCTTTGTAAATAATATTTTAAAGAGTATGGTCTAGACCTACTCTATGTGAAAAGTGTCTTGAGATAACTTTCGTTATGATTTGGCACTATACAAATAAAATTGACTTCACTTGACTTGGTCTCGGGTATGGCGTAAAAGCGTCGATTTGCTTTCACAACAGGCTTGAATCAAGTGGCATTGTGTTTTTAATTTCCCAGACGATTGAATTCAGAAACAGTACTTTCAAAAAGACCATCATGTACTCACACGGTTAAACTTGTGGAGTATAAAAAGGGGGATAATGCACTAAATTTAGCACAAACAAAACAAGAATGATACAGCAGCATGGCAGCCCGGGTTGCAACAGAGCAGGTTCACCAGAAAGACATGGTTACATATAAGGTTTGTTATGAGATTTGTTAACATTGGATCAAATCTTCCCAAATGGGTATTTTGCCAAACACAAAATGGAACCAGCTATTGCAACCCAAGAGGCTAAAAAGCTCTACATAGCTGAAATGGAACTACACCTTTCATTAAACAGCTAATATTAAATATAGTTATTTGATCTGTTGTTGATATAAAGTAAATCGGGATTAGTGCAGCTCTAATGGATTGTGCATTGCAGTAAAACAATTCTCTGCAAGAAACCTAAATTCTGCCTCCTCTCTGACAAGGCATGCATTATTCTTTTGCTCTGGCAGTCACATTTCACTGTATGCCAAGCCAAGAGATGTGGGTTGAGATTATTTGGCCACCATTTACACTCTTTGATATTCAAGTGATAAGTGGTGCTACAGCCCACATCTGGGGGACCAAGGAGAAATCTAAAAGCATTTCTGTCACATGAACAGAGGGGCCCTGACATTTCACTGGGAGCGTTGGGGAACAATGCAAACATGTTTGTTCGAATGTCACGGTAGCTGTAACGATAAATGGAATGTGTGTGAAGTTTGGGACCAGCCTCACCCTGCTGGATGTGGCGTCATGGTGTCCAGCCAACATCACCTTTGATGACACAGTGGTACATATCCTGACCCTGAGTCTCAGATATGTCTCAATGCATCTATAATGAAGTCTAACACTCCCCTGGAGCTGTGATTAGCATTTTGTGAGCCATGAAGAAACACAGACAAGCCTGCAAATGCTTTTACTAGATGTAATAGCCAAATCCCTCTTTAGCGAGAGGAGCCCATTAAGCTACCAGGATATCAACGGGACACTATCAGTTTATATACCTTCCTGAGAGCCCGAGACAATTGCAGGAGGAATTCAAAAACCAGAATTGGCCACCGAGAGAGATCAACTTCCATGGCCCCCCCTTTCCCTCATCAGCTCAAATACAGCTCGGCTCAAATTGAAACCGACATGAATGATTACATTCATCATATCCCACAATGAGCATTCATACCCGTCCTGTGACGTGATCCGCTCAAATCACTGTGTGCCAGCAAGCGACGTGAAACTTCACACCATCAGATCTCTGCCAACCGGAGCCCAGGATGGCAACCCCCTCCCTCCTCACCACCCTCCTCCCCTCCCCATCTCTGGTGGCCTACGTGCAGAATGTCAGAACCTCAGCTCCAGTCTCTTTCTCTTTTCTATTCGATTCTGCACCCCCCCCCACTGTGAGTTAACATCACCCCATATTGCCCATTTTTCACTATCACAGTATTCAATACGTGCACATGCACAATTGCATTACAAATTCACACACAAACCAATGTTGGAAATATTCGCACACACATACACATCGTCGGAGAGCTCCAGCCACATTAATAATAATTGTATGCAGGCTGCATCCTTAGCAGCAGAATAGTCTCCAGGCTTTTTTAAGTGTACCCATACAAATGTATTTGAAAATAGTGCAGCTTCCGCTGAGCATCCAATCTTTGTTTTCTCTTCAAGTCCACCTACATTTCTTTTTCAACTTAGCAGCAACGTTTAAAATTAATCTGTTGAATTTTATCTGCTGTATTATAATTTCAACAACCCCAGTTTTTATAGTTTTATGGCCCTTAACATTACCCTAGTTCTAATATGGATGTTTCCTATATACATGCTTTGTTTCTTATAATTGTTACTTTTTGTTGTATATTCTTGGCAATCAGCAACATATCTCAATTCATGTGCTGGTCTACATTTCAAGATCAAATAATAACAGGTATAAAAGTGCTAAAGAAGTTTAACCTTTCTTTTTTTGCTATAATTAAAGGACGAAATATCCATTGTGTCTTTTTATAGACGCCAGTATTTGGAAAGTCAGTTGTTTAATTGTTTAGATGATCCTCTTCAAATTGTCAATTTACTGGACATTCTGGTCAGTACACACAGTGAAAAGCTGGAGGAGAGGGAAACGTGCTGGTGCACTCATGCATCTCCACCGTCGCGGCATTTGCACACCATTACCAGGCATATTTCTTTCCAACGTGCTTTCACTGTCGGCATCTTCCATCCTGTGCTCCCAACTCTCCCAACTCTACAGAGCAGATCACCAGGCGGAACCAAGACGAAAAGTGATGGTATCTGTTTTTATACCAACAGTGGCTGGTGTAACGAGGCGACAGTGATCTCCTATTCTGGAATCATTTTTCATTAACTGCAAACCCTTCTACTCCCCCCTTAAGTTTGCTTTGGTCCTTCCATGTTGACATTCCACCACAGGCCACCTTGAAGCAGGCCCAGTGCATGCTCACCTACCAGATACTTTGCGTGGAGCGGACAAACCCGGACTCCTTAGTTATTGTTCTTGGTGACTTAGACAAAGGACATCTCACGCATGAACCCCCTAAATACAGACAGTTTATTAAATGCCCGACCAGAGATGAGAACACTTTGGATCACAGACAGCAGTGCCTACCCCAAGCTGCACTGGGAAACTCTGACCACGTCATGGTAAACTTGATTCCTGCATACGCGCAGAAATTAAAGCTCTGTTAACCTTTTATGAGGACATCAAAACAGTGGACCAGTGTAGCTGTGGAGGATCTTCCGGTGTACCTGGACTGTACTGACTGGGATGTTTTCAGGACTGCCACCAACAGTCTGGATGAGTTCATAGTGGCTGTGCCGTCCTACCTCAGCTTATGTGAGAACAATTGTGTACCACAACACACCAGGGTGAGTTACAACAACGTGAAACCCTAGTTAACAGCCAAACCCAGACCGCTGATGTCACAAAAGGAGGAAGCATTCAGGAGTGGAGACAGAGTCAGGTTCAAAGAGGCCAAGTACCATTTTAGCAAAGGGAGCTAAACGGCTCTACTCTGACAAACTCAAACACCAGTTCTCAGCCAATGACTCTGCTTCTGTCTGGAAGGGGCTCAGACAGATCACCAACTCCAAAACTAGAGCCCCCCTCTCTGCTAACAAGTTGCGCCTAGCCAACCAACTGAACGAGTTCTACTGTCGTTTTGAAAGACAATGGGACAGTCCTGACACCATCCATTGTGAGTCCATCCACCAGCTCCAGCCCACCGGCTTAAACTCCCCCACCACAGCAGGGGCCTGCACCTCTCCACAGCTGCACACCTCCGAGACCCCCTCCTCCCCCACCACAATGACAAATCTTACCCTCCTGGAGAGAGACATCAACAGAGTCTTTAAGAAACAGAAATCTGCAAAGCAGCCGGGCCAGACATCCTGAAACACTGTGCTTATCAGCTGTCTCCAGTGTTCACAGACATCTTTAACACTTCACTGGAGTCAACAGGTCTGTAGACGATGCAGTAAACTTGGCCCTCCACTTCATCCTCAAGCATCTGGACTCCGCAGGAACTTACGCCAAGGTCCTGTTTGTGGATTTCAGCTCTGCATTCTACACCATCATCCTGGCTCTGCTACTGGACAAGCTCTCCCAGCTAAGTGTGCCTGACTGACAGTCTGACAGGAGGCAGCACATGAAGCTGGGAAAACATGTCTCTGACTCCCAGACCATCAGCACTGGGTCCCCTCAAGGCTGCGTTCTTCCCCTCTACTTTTCTCCCTGTACACCAACAGCTGCACCTCAAGTTACCAGTCTGTCAAGCTCTTTAAGTTTGCAGACGACACCCCCCTCATCGTACTCACCTCTGGGGATCAGGTGGGAGATTGACCATCTGGTGACATGGTGCTCTCAAGACTGTGGAGATGGTTGTGGGGTCCACCATCTCCCAGGACCTCAGGTGGGAGCCCAGCGTATCATTCGGTCCACAGAAAAAGTGCAATCCCTCCAGGACCATGAGGCATGCCGGGAAGATTGTGGCCGACCCGTCCCTCCCCGGGCACACACTCTTTGAGACACTCCCCTCTGGAAGGAGGCTGCGGGCCATCAGGACCAACTCAAGTCAAGTCAATTTTATTTGTATAGCGCCAAGTCATAACAAAAGTTATCTCAAAACACTTTTCATATAGAGTATGTCTACACCATACTCCTTAAAATATTATCAACAGAGATTATTTACAACAGTTCCCACCATGAGCAAGCACGTGGCGACAGTGGCGAGGAAAAACTCCCTTTAAGCAGGTAGAAACCTCGAGCAGAACCAGGCTCTGGGTGGGCGGCCATCTGCATCGAGTTGGGTTGAAAGGGGAGGAGAGAGGGGGAGAGGGGAAGGAGAACAGGATGGCAGGCAACAAATCAGACTAATAATAATAATTGCAGTCACAGATTTAGACTCTACAGCTCCAGAGACAGAAATACCTGCAGCAAGTGAGAAGGTGAAAAAGCACACAAGAACTACCCGGAAGAGGTGGAGTTAGTAAGATGTTTTAGTGGGATAAGAATGCGTACGGATGGAGAGGGAGAAGAGGAGAGAGAAGCTCAGTGCATCATGGGAAACTCCCCGGCAGTCTAAGCCTATAGCAGCATAACTGAACCATTCCATATGGTTCAGGGCTCACCTGAGCCAGGCCTAAGTATAAGCTATAAGTATAAGTATAAGTTTTTAGCATACTCTTAAACGATTCCACACCAGAGGACACTGGCAATGGCATCTAGAATAACTATATCTATAGATAATGCGTCTCGCAGGTGTTTAGGGCCAAGAACAATAACTTCAGTTTTGTCTGAGTTTAACAGCAGAAAAGTGCAGGTCATTCAGTTTTTTATGTCCTTAATGCATGCCTGAAGTTTGGCCAACTTATCAGTTTCATCTGGCTTTATCAATAAATATAATTGAGTATCATCTGCATAGCAGTGAAAGTTTCTGGAGTATTTCCTAATAATATTGCCCAAAGGAAGCATATATAAGGTGAATAAAATTGGTCCAAGCACAGAACCTTGTGACTAACTTCTGTGTGCACAGAGGATTCATAATTTAAATGTACAAACTGAAATTTGTCTGATAAATAGGACTTGAACCAGCTTAGTGCAGTTTTTTGATGCCAATCAAATGCTCCAGTTTCTGTAATAGGATCTGATGGTCAATGGTGTCGAATGTGGCAAGATTTAACAGAACAAGTACAGAGACAAATCCTCTGTCTGACAGACTGACTCAAAATCCTCAGATAAACTAATTGTTATGTAGAAAGTCACATAACTGATTGGCAACCGCTTCCTAAAGTCCTAAAAGTTCGAATTTTGTCATCGAAGATGACATTGTCATGAAGTCATTACTACTAAGAGCTCAGTGAATACATTACTCAACAGAGCTCTGACTGTGTGTCAGCCTGGCTACAGTGCTGGAAAGAAACCAGGGGTTGTTCTTTGTTCCTCTATTAGTGAGGAGTAATAGGCTCCTCTGGCACTATGGAGAGCCTTCCTATTTGTTCTAAGACTATATTGCCAGGCTAAATGAGATTCCTCCAGTTTTGTGGAACGCCATTTCCTTTCTAGTTTTCGCAATGTTTCTTTTAATTTGCGGGTTAAGGAGTTATAGCATGGAGCTGTGGTGGCAATTTTTGTTGAATAAAGCACAAAGTCAACACTTGTCTTTCCGCAAGTTTAATTCAGCCTCTGCAGAGGGACTCACAGCACAGTCAAATACATGAGATGCGCAAATGAGTCCAGAGCACCAGGGGTGTCTATCTTTTATATGTTTCAACAGGACAAAGTCATGGGGGAAAAGACAATGGGGTCCATTGTCTTCTCTCTCAGGTTTTAGCAGTACTTACAATGTGACATGTATATCAACTGACAGCTGATGCGTGACATGTGATTATATCATCAGTGGTCAGGAGAGTGATCAATGAATACAGAGAGTATTAATTCTGAGTTCATCCTGACCCACAGGAGTGGTCATGTGTCCAATTAAGGTAAGGGAAATGTGACCTGAATGGACACATGACCTGGTTGTGACTTGATGTAAGGAATTTCCATTATATTTCTCCCTTTGAGCATTTTATGCTTACAAAACATTTTTCAACAATCAAGTTATTAATTATTATGTTATGTAGAATGTGTATAGTTGTTATGATTTTTTTTTTCATTACAAACAGGCATCTTAAAATATTGATATAAGAATTGGGTAGGGGAAAAAATCAATTTCAAATGGATTGATCATAATAATCATCAATGTGGTATGGAGGTGTCCACTGTGGAGGTGGGATGTGGGATTGAATCAGGGATGTCTTTCTGTGGCACCTGCACATATTGCCCAATTGAGGACTTGACCAAAGAGGAGACCAAAGCTTTAACACAAGGGATTACACACCATGTCAATGCGCCAAAAATTACAATGATAGTCAGCAGAGGTACAAGAAGTTTTATCAATGTAATTTTCCATCCGCCCATAGTCAGCCAAGACCACTAACTCCATCCCGTAGGATTCTGGGAGTCCTTGCTTTTCTCTTCTTGGAACAATTCGCTCAGGTTGGAAACAACATGAGTCATGTTGGAATGACTCGGAATGAAGGTGCAGCAATCAGGCCCAGTGATATGGCAAACACCTCCCTGGCCGGCGAGCATCATGTCCAGAGCCATCCTGTTCTGCAGGGCCACATTTCTGAGACCCTGGATGCGTCCGCACACCCAGACGTGTTGTCTCAGTGATCCAAAATCCATCACTGGAGGGCATCGTGACTTTTGGGTTGTTGTTACCTGTGCGATGTAGACTAGCAGTGTTGGTTAGGTTCAGCTGAGCGATGTAAGGGTACGCACTTTTACATGTTCTTCTTGCTACTCCGTCCCATGCTTGTCCACAGGTGGCCGTGAGTGTTTGTCTGCAAAGCGACACCAGGGAAATCATGTTCCACTTCCATTTTTGTTCCGTTATGGATGTCAAACAACAGTAGTAGTGGCAGGAGTATGATATCAATCAGGAGGAACTAAAAGCATATTCCTTTCCTCTGACTTTACCCTAATAGCACATTTGGATGCCACGGTTTGTCCGTTGGCATCATCTTATCAGCAGAGTGACCTCAATCTACCCCCGTATTCAGTGTGCTGCCTCTTTGTGAGTTACGTGTGTTCCTAGAAACAATCCATCTCCCTCGCAAACACAAGGTGTGGGAAAATGTTGGTTCACTTACTGATGTTGATGTTCGCTTGGTGATAAGTCAATGGGTTTGTTAGGAGGTGGATGAGTGCTTTGTGGAGTCTGCATTCCTCTTGAGTCTGTATTCCTCTGCCTATGTTGTTAGTAGCACAGATCACACAGCTCTGCCAAAACTTTTGTGAGAAATTACAGAATCCCTTTGTGAACCAATGTCTCTGTATTTCTGTCATCATTCCTCCCTTTGACACAAGGTTTGCCATCTGGACCGTGCCAAATTTTGTCAAACAGTGAACAGCCTGCTTTTTTCCAAGTGGCATTTTCCTCCTGTGTGGCCCTTGTCTGCAATTCTTGTAAATCAGCGGTAGGTGTTACAGGTGAATCAGGCACAGAAACGCACTGAGCTGTTAGTATTTGTTTTATTGCAGCTTTTGCAGCACTATCAGCTCTAGCATTTCCCTGTGAAACTGAATCAAAGTTTTAAGTGTGTGCTTCACATTTACAGATAGCAATTTGTTTTGGTAACAACACAGCATCAAGGACACCAGCAACCAAGGTATGGTGAGCAATAGGTTTGCCCATGGATGTCAAAATTTTTCTGTTAGCCCATGGCCAAAGTCATGTACCATGCCCCATGCATAGCAGCTGTCACTTTAAATGTTGACACTTTTATCTGTAGCATGTTTACATGCTTCTGTCAATACCACTACTTTTGCTGCTCGTGCAGAGTAATTGGATGGGAGTGGTTTAGCTAAACTTGTGTCATGCGCGGTAGCGACTGCAAAACAGTTCAAAATCTGCATTAGCTAGTGGTATGTCTTGTAAATCTGGTCTGGGAGAACAAGCTTCAGTTATCACTGCAACACAATCATGTGGCTCTCCATCATCTGGTGTGGGGAAGAGAGTAGCAGGGTTAAGAGCAGTGCATCTATCTATCCATTGTAGTGGCCTTGGTAGCTGTAATCAATCATTCCAGAAAACTCCTTGTTAGTGTTCAAAAATCATCAGCAGGAGTCAGAGTTCTGGGAAGCAAAAGACTTTAATGTCGACATTAAAGGAGAGATGTTCAAAGTGCACACAAGTTACACTTGAAGAGAGCTTTGACCTGTACTGGTGTGTGTCCCAACCTTTATTCTCTTGGGATCACGCTTGTCCATGCCTATTGTCCAACCTCCAGGGTACTGGTTTGAACTGCTTTGTTACATCATTAGGTCATTTGCTGGCATGAGTCCCCACATTACCTCATTTGTCCAGGTGCACTTCTTATTTCTGGGGACATCTTTTGTATGTCCTTTTTTCCTTATTCTTGACTTTGATTCAAATTACACCAGTATTCTCCTCTCTGTTCTGCTGGTCTTCTTATCTAAGTTATTTGTTTTGTTAGACACCCATATCTTTTAGTCAGCACTTGTGTTTTTCTTTTTAAAAAACATGCAGGTGCACTTGGGTTCATGGCTGGGTCAGTGAGGATCTCATTAAATAGGTTCATGCAGATGGAGTGAGAATCCCATAAGATATATTTTTATGGATTATTTTTTAACATCTACTTCTTGTTATTGTACTTCTAAACTAACACACATCATAAAAACATAAGAGGTTGCCTAAATGAAAGAAATGAAGGGTTGTAAAAACCTACAGGAAGCTTAGTCATTTTTGGCATTTAACTGAGGCCCTTCTCACTGGAGAGAGGCTCAAGGACACAGCAGCAGGACTGACACTGACGGGTGTAGAGGTACAGCCTGAGAGCTTTTGGTTAAAGGAAAGGAAGGTTTTGCATTTGCATTTTATCTTCTTCAGCACATCACATGTTTTAATGAAAAATTATACCACATTTCCCCCCCCTTTGTGACTCTAAAGTCACATTATCATTGATCGGTTTGCAATCATGTTACTACATAGCAGGGATCTTTATACAACAAGAGTCCTGGATCCATCGTATTGCGGCCCCTCTGGATTGGAGCTGCACTGGCCCCCCTGGCTGAGCTTGCAGCAGTCCTGATGTAGATGCTTGGACTGCCATATCCACGCATATCCATGCATGCATGTAGCCCTGGGACCTGTAGTTATCGTCTGAGCTGGCCACCCAGGTGGATAAGGCTGAGCCTGGTGCATGGGTCCCTTTGGCACATGCAGGTCATACTGCCAACCAGTCACTGGACATTCAGCCATGTTTCTGTTAGTAGGGTGATACGAGAGGATTAATACACCAACAGTCCCTAAGATAATTTCTAGCTCCTCCATACTATGTAGAGATGTCTACCTACTGTAAAGCTTGATTTGTATTCACACACGTATTGTTACTCATAACATCTTGACTTCTGCTCTACTCCTGTCCTACCATTCTTTTGCAGGAACATATGTGTGCTAAATAATAAGAGTGATCATATATAATGAAATCATATTTAGTGTGTATTTAGTGCATAGGTGTACGTAGAGGAGTTCCAGGAGTCACTAAATCATATTTGAATTTTAAAGTGATTCTAGAACAGGCTGCTATGATGCCTTGTTATAGATTATAAGTTTTAGTTGACCATGACTTTGTTTCTATGGATTCAATTCGGAGTTCTTGGGGCAGTGGCGGTAATGGAAAGTCTTTGGAGTGCACAGAAGAGTTTAAATACTGCACGTGAGTTTTTTGATTGTGGGAAACACATCCAATATTCTTTGTAGATCTTTATGATACTCATGCGACAATTGTGATTTAGGTTTACCTCTTCATTGTCTGCGCTTCATCAGTTTACTTAGGTATTTATTGTCATGCTTTCATACAATGGTTCCTTGTCATCTTCTCTTATGTTACTTCCAGATTTATGCCGTTTTGGATTTGAAGCGGGAATTGTCCTGGAAGACATCTTGTCACTTTCTTTATCATTGCTGAGGTTATTGGAAATATGCAACACATGACAATTACCACTAACAGTAAGAATCCTCCCAGGAGCATTCCAATCACCTGTAGGATTTTGTGCCATGACAGATTATTCAACCACTCCCAAACCTTAGAGACAGCTTGATTTTTAGTGCGTCAGTTTAAGCTTGCTAAGTGTTCGTTTCTCAGGGTTTTGAAATTACTCAACAATTTTTTACATAAATTTGGGTCAATTTAGTTGCTTCTTCAGCAGTCATGGTTTAATGTAGGTTTATCTCTGTGTATTGATCTCGTGAACATTGTACCACTACTGTCACTGTCCCTTCTTTTAGGCATTGTCTGTGAATCGCATGTGTGTCTATCTTTATGCCTTCTGGTCCTAATGTCAATGTTTGATTGTATTGAGTTGACCTTACATACGTGAGTGTGATTACTTTGTTTTTTGGTATCTTCCCTTCTGCAGCAGCCACTGAGCCTGTGGCCAGAGCACATTCTATCATTTGCTCTCGGTCTGTTTTGCTTCCTAAAAATATATGACAATGTATGAGAATGTATAGGCTGGCTTGCTGCATGAACTCCAGACTCACTGCTGTGAGTTTAAGCGTCTGTTCAGTCAAGACAGAGACAAGCATCGCGCACCAATCACAGAGTAATTTAATAGCAATTTAATACTAGTAATAGTAATTTTATACTCATAGAATCTGGGGTTATGGTATGTAAACCACGTTTGCTTGGTTTAACCATTACTATACCAAAAAGACTTTGACCAAAATATGTTCGCCTGTTCTTCTCTGTTGCTGTTGCAGTGTTTTGGCGTGAGAATTGTTTGGGCAGTGTGAGAGGGTGAGATTGAAGGGAAAAGCGTGTGTCACACGCCAGAAGCATGAGAGTTGGCAACCCTGATAACGATGCCATTATGTCAATTATGTTGCTTTAGTATTTTGCATCTCAAATCATTTGAGTTCAGGACCTTTGAGTTATTTTTTTTAAAATCCAGTAAATCATTTTCAATTAAAGCCATGTTATTAAATTACCGTTTTTTGTGTACTGAAAGGCAAAATTACTTTTATTCTGACATCTATATAGGGCTGGAAAGGTTTCATCTTCTGTAAAACTGTAAAAAAAGAAGAATCATCAAAGTTTATATCTGAAATTCAAAAAAGGCTAAAATATTGTATTAGTGGCAATAATGGTGGCCGTGGCTCAGTGGTAGAGCAGGGTCGTCCAATAACCCAAGGTTGGAGGTTCGATCAGGTCCCCGCTCTCTCTCCCGAAGATTGGTGGACTGACAGCTGGTGGGGTGGCAGCCCACCTACTTGCCACAGCCGAGGTGCCCTTGAGCAAGGCACCGCACCCCCAATTGCTCCCTGGGCGCTGTGAACTGCTGCCCACCGCTACAGTGTGAATATGGCACCTGTCTCTTTGTGTGACCCTGTGCATGTGTGTGTTCGTACAGGTGCCACTGGATGGGTTAAATGCAGAGAAATAATTTCACTTGCCTGATTATGAAAAGTTAAAAAAAATAAATAAATAAAAAAAAAACAACAAAAAAAAACCAGATAATAAATGTTCTCTATCCTGTACCTGACAGGGTTCGTGGGTCCTTGAAAGCATCCTAGCTCTATCTCTCCTCCCCCTTCCTTTAATATGCTCCTGATTGGTTCATTCGAATTTTTGGAAGGCACTCACTACATTTGGTATAAATACCAATTGCCACCCATCGTTCATCGTATTTGTTTCCAGCAAATACTCCTGAGAGACAGAACGGGAGACAGAACAATTTATTTTCCAGATTTATTCCAGATTTTTCCACGGATTATGAGTAGCAGCAACCTACTATTTGAGGACTTGTTTCAGCATCAAGCACGGTGAGTTATTTTAATTAGTTAGGATCCGTGTCAACTAACCAGAAAATAAACATTTCGATTACTTCGCTTATGAAACTAATGTATATTCTTTTGAAACTAGTTTGTACGGCATTTTATAAACCCGATTCACGCGGGCCTCCAACCTGCTAATTAGATGAATACAGTCTGTGTTCATAGAGAGGACTATGGGGAAAGACAATGTAGGTGACTGTAGCGATGCCTGTTCAAAACACTTAAAACGTCAATAAATCGCCCAAATGTTCAATGTTTTCGGTCTTATATTTGTGTCATGATCGTTTTCAATGCGTTTGTACTCACATACAACCTATAAGTGAAACATACAGTCTGAGGTAACATGTTTACCTCCGGTTTGAACGCGGTGGGGAGATCACTGTGCAGCAGCCTACGACCAGATTAATTTGTGATACAACATTTTACCATCGGTCATGTTTTTTCAGAAATGCAAGTCTACAGAAATGTATCTGTCAAGGTAAGATATTCTACAGTATTCAGCACACTCTTTCATCCAAATGACACACGACTGTTAACCCTGATTTTGCAAATAGGGATTTTACGCAAAGTCGTAAAAGTAACTGGTATACTCCACACTATATAGATTCTGTTAACGTGTCACAATTTAGTAACTGTTTGAGTTGTTAAGCCTGATTAGACAGGGCTAATCTTTTGACGGTCACATTGGTAAACGCTTCACAATACAACCTGAATGCATCTAAGATGTGAATGAATTGTGGTATATATTGTAACCATACAAAATAAAGCTTTAAAATATATTTTAGAAAAACTTGCTGTGTTTTTTATCTTGCATTTAGACCTACCAATATTAACATGCCCATGTTAAGGAATGTGTGAATAAAACAAGTGTTCTGACCCGTTTCTCCATCTAGTGTTTTCAATGTCATATTAGATTTGGGAGTTGTACCATAGCAGACGATTATTGTTTTCTGAGGTCCACATGCATCCTTACCCTTTATCCTAAAAGTGTCAGCTCTTAGCTTAATAACAAATTAGTACTGATTGTGGAGTTTGAGGTTCAGAACCTCTCAAACTACTTTGGGATCCATTTGGGACAACCCTATCTGTCCCTACCTACCTCCACCTGTCTCACCTACCTAGTCCTACTCCCACCACTGTCTACCTACTTACCCTCACCTCTTCACACACACAAACACAACAAAATACACAAGCAAAATAACAAATAGACACCACAAACCTACAATACCAGCATCTCTCTGACACACAAGCACACTTCAATAGCTCAACCACGATCACTCAAAAGGACAACCACTATATCTCAATCAATCAGTCTCTATCGCTGTATAATCATTCTCTTAATCACTCCAACCTATTTTAAAAACCCACAAAGTTGTGACATGTAAATTGGATTTATAATTTGGATGAACCAGGTGTTCTGAATGGTGTACAGTATCTGTGTGATGAGAGAGATAAATGTCTGTAGCCTTTAACATGATTGATGGTAGATACAGATGTAGCATCACAAGTTAATCTGGGAGTATCAGGCTTTGCCACAGGTAACTCCAAACTGCATTTGAGCTGGGTGCAAACATATACTCCTGACTGATTCACTTGCAGGCTATATGAATATATAAACAGTTCTCAAATCGACTTGACATCAGATTAATAACGATATATGATAACAATATAAGACATTTTGTGAACGATTTATTCCCGTTTGCAGTGCTTTGAACAGACATTGCCACAGTCACCTACGTTGTCAATCCCTATGGTCCTCGCTTTAAACTAATTTGCAGGTTGGAGGCCCCTGTCAATCTATGTGGAGGACAAACTTGATAAAAAAGGATATACACAAGTAAACATTACAGAGACTTCTGCAGACGTTTTAGCGAAATATTTGTTACGTTTGCATCAAAAAAGACGAGTCATATAACGCCATCGCAACCACAGCCTCACGCAGCGGAATATCACCAGTTAATTCAAACTCCAGTTAATCTGTTTAGGGGTTTTTTAACACCAGATCTGGCGTGTCTCCCTGGTCACTGTGTGTCTCCGTGGCATAATGTTACTTCGGAGGGTATCATTACAAACTCTTTAGCTGAAGTGATTGTCGGTTCGACTCCAGCGTGTTACTTTGTAGTTTTTATGTGACCAGACAGCGAATTATATTTTCGTAGTGGAAAGGTCTAATATTTTGATGTATGTTTGTCGACCCCAAAATTTATGTTCCAGCAAACTGTTTGTATTGTAATGTCTCAAGACACACCGACAAAATGAATGTGATAGAGACACAAAGTAATCAGAATGTTTATTTCCTGGTTTGTTGACAAGGGGTCCTCAAAAGCCACGCCTACGACACATCTGCCTCAGACACGGGAGTATCACCAGTTAATTCAAACACCAGTTAAACCGTCACACCAGCAGGCGCGCGCGCGCGTGTGTGCGTGTGCGCGCGCGCGCGCGCGTGTGTGTGTGTGTGTGTGCGCGTGTGCGCGCATACATCAGTCCTCAGTGAAGCCTCCTGCTTCTTGCAGTGGACAAAAGGTTTCAATAGGACTTGCTGTTTTTCGAGCTGAGAGTACTTTAAAGGATTAGTGCGACAAGTACGGCTTATTATGGTGTTTTCAGTCAAAATTGGCCTGGTTTGTTTTTGTAACTGTTCATGACGCAAACATGGAGCATAAATGATCACCAGTGACCTCTTTTGACCGACTTCTACACACGTTTCTGGAAATTATTGCAAGCAGATCTTGGATATCTGAAATTATTTGGTTTCGGCGTGCGTCTGCCCACCTGGGAAAGCACCACCCAGCTGGCCCACTTAAAATGTCCAAATTAAATTTTCTAGTCATTATTTCTCCTTTTTTATTATTATTTTTTTTTCTACTTCTGTTGCTCTCAGGACTTGTCTGCCCCAACCTTTTTTCCCTGCAGAAACTGTAATGGATATAATTAACAGGGACTAACACAAAATGTGTTACAGTAGCTTGAAGAAGGAAAAAAATAACTCTAAAATTCTCAAATAGTGACCACAGCAGGCTAGCAGCTTTAATTGAAGCAGACTTATTATATTAAAATGGCATTTATGTCTAATTCTTCAAGGTGTCTTTTTATGAATGTGTATGGCTGAGACTTATGTTTATTGTGTTTTTTGCATTTGATGCATGTATTGTGTTTTACGGCATAACTCACATTGAATGCATGTTTTTATGGTATGTGTTATGGTTAAACAAGAGAATTTTCACACTGGACAATAAAGTTTTTGTCTGTATAAATCAAGTAGGTTAATGCACAAAATTAAATGGAAAGATATGTCCTTTTGTGTTTCTTTTTACCAGTTGAACAAATCATCAGAGGAGACAGTCAGATACTTCAAGACCACTTCAGGATTTGACTTTTAGAACAGCAAGACTTGTCAAGGTGAGTTATTTAAGTTAAGGATTACATTTTAAATTAACTATTGTATATGGAATAAGACCATTATTTCAGTGCTTTATTGTGAATGCATAATCCATATTGCAGTAGTGAAGCTTGCATAGATATTTATAATTATATAGCTTGGAATTAGCCAAGCCTAGCTATATCAGACCATAATAAATGTCTTTTCAACCTAAAATAGCCAGCAGTAAGCTTGATGCACCAAATTTGAGTATACTTGTGTTCTAAAATGATTTGTTTCTTGGTTATAGATGTATTTAAAAATGTAGCTGAAATTATTGTAGGCTCAAAGTGCTTTGTAATGTAATTATTAATCATCTGTGCCTACTTTTTAACTTTTAGATGCCTCGTTTCATCGTTCCCTGGCAGCCAAGAAGATAATGGCGGATCGACGTACTTTGGATCTTGATCCTCAGCAGCCCACCAATGCCAGTTGTGCACGTATGTAGCCAACTGTTTATTCATTAAATGTTTTCATACATGTGTATAAGGTGTATATTCTTGTTGCATGATTGTAAACTCTTTTTTTTCACTCCTGCATGTTGTACACTTTTCCTTGTAGGAAGGTGTGTATTGTGTTTCCACAATTTATGATTTGTAAAGGTTCATTAAGTTTTATCTTGTCTGTTTATAGATAGACAGCGGTACAGGTCACCGGCATGCTGTACGGAAATGGCCAATTTCGACCTTGACTGGACGAAGCCACAAGTTGGTCATTCCGCCTGAGTCTCCAGATAAGAAGGTATTATTGTTTTAGAATTTATGAACAAAATACTTGATCTGATGAATAATTAGTGATTTTCATTCTAAAAATATCCCTTCTGTTGGCCCAGTTTGTTCTTCTTGTCGGTGATTCCCATCTGCGACCTGTCTCAGATGGATTTGTGAAGATGCCAGAGGGAGGACTTTCCTTTGGTGTCATGTCGACACCAGGGGCGGCTGCGACTGACTTGAGGACAGAGGTGCTGCATGCTGCTGTGCCTCGGACACCCGATGCAGTCTGTGTCATCGCCCCTAGCAACAACCTGACTGCAAGTCGCACCATCGACGTGGCAGGGGCAGACTTTGCCAAGCTCCTGGCCAGTGTCTGCAGTTGCTGGCCTAAGGTAGGCTTATTTTTTATTTATATTTTTTTATTAAGGCCCGAGCGCCAAACTGGCGCGAAGCCCTATTGAAATGCAAGGAATTATTATTATTATTATTATTATTTTTTGTCCAAATGAATTCCATTTTTGAGGGACTTAACATGCATGAAAAGTCATGAAACTTTGCACATGCTTCAGAACTGGTGAAAAATTTGATATTTTAATGGTCTTGGATATGGGCGACGAAAAATGGCTCTATAGCGCCCCCTACAAGGTCGCTAAAACTAAGCCCCTCGCATTGGTTTGACCTACACGCATGAAATTTGGTAGGCACATGTAACATACCAAGACTCACAGAAAAGTCTCTTGGTGACATGATCTGAACGCAACAGGAAGTCGGCCATTTTGAATTTAATGTCATAATTTTGTGTGTTTTCGGCTATTTGGGGGGGTCATATTTTAACGAACTAGTCCTAGACAATGAATCAGAACAACTTCAAATTTGGTCTGTGACATCTAAAGGCCTTTGTGAGCAAACGATACTCGGCTCCTCCGCAAAACTTTAACGGCGTGGCCGTGGCGGCCTGGAGAATTTCGATGCTTCGCCATAAAACAGGAAGTTGCTGTATCTCCTCTGTACATTCTCCAATCCGCCCCAAACTTCTCATGTTTGATAAGAGTCCCGCCTTGAACACATCTTTATGTTGATATTGAGTCATCGTCAGAGCGCCACCTAGTGGCAACAGGAAATGACACGTTTTATACTTTAACAAACTACTCCTACGAAATTAATCAGAACGTCATCAAATTTGGTCAGTGACATCTTACGACCTTGGTGATCAAACGATACTCGGGTTTTACACAAAACTTTAACGGCGTGGCGATGGCGAGCGTCCGTTATTGATGGTTCGCCATAAAACAGGAAGTTGTTTTAACTCCACTGTACATTGTCCAATCTGCCCCAAACTTCTCATGTTTCATAAGAGTCCCCCCCGAACACATCTATGTGTCAATATTGAAACATATTCAGAGCGCCACCTAGTGGCAACAGGAAATAACATGTTGTATAGTTTGATGTAGTCCTCCTAGCAGGTTAACCCGATCCACTTCAAATTTGGCAAACAAACACTCTAAACATTGATGATGCAAAATACTGAAGATTGTGAGCTTTCATCAAACGCTGTTGCCATGGCAACACTTTGCTCGCCATGAAAGAGGAAGTTGCAGTAACATCACAGTACACGGTCCTGTCTGCTCCAAATTTCACATGCTCGATCAGACTCCTGGCCTGAACCCACCTGAACACCAATTAGGCATCATAGTCACTGCGCCACCTACTAGCAACAGGAAGTAAGCTTCATGTGGCAATCTTCATCCGATTTACATCAAATTTGCACGGTGTGCTCCGCACATGATCGGCATCCAGTCACAAGGCCGCGGCCTCGACACACCCCGACGTGCACACGGGAGCGAGGGCCCGATCATCGCTGCTTGCAGCTTTAATTATTAGGGCCCGAGCGCCAAACTGGCGCGAAGCCCTATTGAAATGCAAGGAGTTATTAGGGCCCGAGCGCCAAACTGGCGCGAAGCCCTATTGAAATGCAAGGAATTATTAGGGCCCGAGCGCCAAACTGGCGCGAAGCCCTATTGAAATGCAAGGAATTACTATTATTATTATTTTTTGTCCAAATGAATTCCATTTTTGAGGGACTTAACATGCATGAAAAGTCATGAAACTTTGCACATGCTTCAGAACTGGCGAAAAATTTGATATTTTAATGGTCTTGGATATGGGCGAAGAAAAATGGCTCTATAGTGCTCCCTACAGGGTCGCTAAAACTAAGCCCCTCGCATTGGTTTGACCTACACACATGAAATTTGGTAGGCACATGTAACATACCAAGACTCACAGAAAAGTCTCTTGGTGACATGACCTGAACGCAACAGGAAGTCGGCCATTTTGATTTTAATGTCATAATTTTGTGTGTTTTCGGCTATTTGGGGGGGTCATATTTTAACGAACTAGTCATAGACAATGAATCAGAACAACTTCAAATTTGGTCTGTGACATCTAAAGGCCTTTGTGAGCAAACGATACTCGGCTCCTCCACAAAACTTTAACGGCGTGGCCGTGGCGGCCTGGAGAATGTCGATGCTTCGCCATAAAACAGGAAGTTGCTGTATCTCCTCTGTACATTCTCCAATCCGCCCCAAACTTCTCATGTTTGATAAGAGTCCCGCCTTGAACACATCTATATGTCAATATTGAGTCGTCGTCAGAGCGCCACCTAGTGGCAACAGGAAATGACACGTTTTATACTTTAACAAACTACTCCTACGAAATTAATCAGAACGTCATCAAATTTGGTCAGTGACATCTTACCACCTTGGTGATCAAACGATACTCGGGTTTTACACAAAACTTTAACGGCGTGGCGATGGCGAGCGTCCGTTTTTGATGGTTCGCCATAAAACAGGAAGTTGTTTTAACTCCACTGTACATTGTCCAATCTGCCCCAAACTTCTCATGTTTCATAAGAGTCCCCCCCCTGAACACATCTATGTGTCAATATTGAAACATAGTCAGAGCGCCACCTAGTGGCAACAGGAAATAACATGTTGTATAGTTTGATGTAGTCCTCCTAGCAGGTTAACCCGATCCACTTCAAATTTGGAAAACAAACACTCTAAACATTGATGATGCAAAATACTGAAGATTGTGAGCTTTCATCAAATGCTGTTGCCATGGCAACACTTTGCTCGCCATGAAAGAGGAAGTTGCAGTAACATCGCAGTACACGGTCCTGTCTGCTCCAAATTTCACATGCTTGATCAGACTCCCGCCCTGAACCCACCTGAACACCAATTAGGCATCATAGTCACTGCGCCACCTACTGGCAACAGGAAGTAAGCCTCATGTGGCAATCTTCATCCGATTTACATCAAATTTGCACGGTGTACTCCGCACATGATGGGCGTCCAGTCACAAGGCCGCGGTCTCGACACACCCCGACGTGCACACGGGAGCGAGGGCCCGATCATCGCTGCTTGCAGCTTTAATTGTATTTGTTATGGCTGTTTAGTTGTATGAGGTGATGGAGAATAATGTATATTTATGTTAATTGTTATGACTTTGAGAAAAAAATTACCTATTAATGAACAACTATTGTTTTTTATGGGTGTTTGTCGTGGACTTCCCTCCACGTCCACTGCCAGTGTTGTGAAAGTGGTGGTGAAGGAGGACGTGGGTGGAGTATAAATCAGACTGAAAAACAACACTTCAGTGTTATTTTTGCTCATTAATAGTTTTAGTCCGTAGCGTTTATAGTCTAGGTTGCAACAGACAACTTTATTTTAGTTTCATTCAATAAAATAAACATCTTTAGGTAATGCAATTAATTCAAGTGTGTGTGATTTATTCATTCATTTATTCATTCATTCCCTAGGTCCAGGCAACGACAGACAATGTGGAGCTCTAGTCAAACCCGTCAACTACCAGTGATGGGACAGTTGCTGTGGAGGAGGTTAATACACTTTGTGTGAAGGATGTCTCACAAATTTGACAAATGTTTTTTTTGAATGGAGCATGCAAAGCTATTTCACTGTTGTTTTTAATGCAGTATAAATTTGAATTAAAAACACTTGAATGTAATTTTTGCTTATTAATAAATAGTTGGTAGCCTTTATGTAATCTAGGTTGCATCAAGTGTACATATTGAAAGGACAATAGACTTAATTTTAATTTCATTAAGTGTGTGTGTGTGTGTGTGTAAATCTTATGTTGTTTGTGCAGTTCATTGATTGTGTTTTTGTTTTTTTTGTTGTTGTTTTTTTTGTGAAGGTGTCTTCATAGCCATCATCTGCCAGTGCTGTGGTTGTGGAGGGGGGCGGTCTTCGCATGCAGCGCACGTCAAGAGCCGTCAAAGGTCAGATCGTTGCTGATTGTAATCCTGGCAGTTTTTTAAGAAAATCAGTCGTCGGTTGTAGTTGGGACCATGAATAGCAGTTCTGTCAGGGTTGAACATAGTGTAAGAGGATCATTTCATCAGGGGAGTGATCTGTTTCAATATGCAGGAGTTCAGTGTATGGCTATAGGTTTGGTAGGCCTAGCAAAACCTACAGTTGATGGGGTTTTTTCATGGCAAACAAAAGATCTGGACACAGTTGTATTTCTAGGTGACCAGTTGTACTCACATTTGCGAGACAACAACATGATCAGTGTTGAGTCTACTCTGTTGTGTGTTTCAGATTTGCCAAACAGTCAGTTATTGATGGACAGAACTTTGAGTTTGATTTTGGCGACTTTATATCTGGAGAGCTTATCGAGGCTGGCGTACACAGCTCTCTAATTAACAGATTGGAAAGCATGTTCGCAAGATATGACTCATGTTTTTTGACATTGAGTACCAGCACGTGTGTAATCATTTGCCAGAATAGACGTATGCAGTGGTTGATTCTCATGCACGCGATGTATCTGGAATGGCAGATGCAAATGGTCGAAGCATTGTTGTACACTTTAGTTGTCTTAGACACATGTATGATCACATACGTGATTTGGCTGCATCGCTTGGTGGAAGGAAACAGCCTTTTGAGATTGCTGGTGTTTGTGTTGTTCAGACAGGCCCAAATGCAAGCACAGATACAGTCAAGATTTTTGAAACCACTGACTTGGGTTCATCGATGGAATGTAGTGTTACAACAAAAGTTAATGAAATGGATATATTTATATACAGGCGTGTCAGATGGCTCAGATACAGTTGCATGAGCACTGCGTTGACAAATGAAGGAATATACCTGAAACATTGTGAGAATAATTTTTTTGAGCCAGTAGTTTGTGTCAAACATGGTGATAAGCAGGTTTGCTTTGATTTGTGTAAAGAGGGTGATTCATCTGAGACACATCACATGTGTAAAAGGAGTTCAACAAGGCAGGCACAGAATACAGCAAATATTGTTTTTCTAAGTATTTGAACAGGAAAAAGAACTTGCAAAGGAAAATTAATTATCAGGAAAACATGTTGCATAGGGAGAAAGTTATTGAAATGATTAAAAGGAAATATCAGGAAAATGTGTTGCATAGGCAGAAAGTTAAGGAAATTGGTAAAAGGAAATACCGTCACAATGAATTACACAGGCAGAATGTGAAAGCCATGAGTAGTAAGTATCTCAGAAATTCTGAGCATAAGAAGCGTGTTGAAGAGGCAACAAATAAAAGAAAAGTCAGAGCAGTTTGATTTTGTTATGGAGCAGTTTTTGGCTCAAGTAAAAAATGGGCCAGATTTTGTGTGTTGCGTTTGCAATGGATTGTTGTTTAGACATCATATTTTAAATTGTAAAATAGATAACTATAATAAGGGGAAATAATAGCTTCAATTGCACATAAATGTATTACGGAATAATATTTACACAAATGTAATAAGGACTGTGGTATGCTATGTGAGTTGTTGGAAATGGCTAGAGGTCAGCTGTGGATCTGTTACACATGTCATAAGATTAATACAGGTGAAATGCCACCTGACTGTGCAATGAACAAGTTGGGTGTTCATGCCATTCCACCAGAATTGGCATTGGTTTGAATAGTCCAGAACAACATTTGATTGCTTTACATATACCATTTATGAAAATGCTAGCTTTACTTAAAGGTTGGCAAAATGGAGTACATGGACCGGTGACTTGTGTTCCAGAAAATATTGTGCGACTAACAATTTGCTGCTCCGTTCTAATATGGAAGGATCTTTGTTGGCTGTAAAATTGAAGCGTAAACTAACTTATAAAAGGACATTATGAATATCAGTTTGTTGATACCATGCACATAAGGCAAGCGTTGCAGTATTTAAAACAGACAAATGTGCATTATAAAGATGTATAGTTTAATGAAGTGTAGCTAAATGAGTTTTGTAGGGAACCAGTTAATGAGGTTGTAGGAAAAGTGGCAAAGCATCTACAGATGGTGGTGAAGATGAGCTCTTGCATGATAGACAGCAACACTATATGTTGCAGGACACATGTCTCATGCCTGTTTACATTGGCCAGGAAGTTTTGGATCAATATTTTGAATGTTGCTTGAGCAGAAGGGAACAGTCCCGTTAAATTGCTTTCTGATCATGCAAATTAAGCCAAGTCAAGTCAATTTTATTTGTATAGCGCCAAATCATAACAAAAGTTATCTCAAGACGCTTTCACATAGAGTAGGTCTAGACCATACTCTTTAAAATATTATTTACAGAGACCCAACAGTTCGCACCATGAGCAAGCGCTTGGCGACAGTGGTGAGGAAAAACTCCCTTTTAACAGGTAGAAACCTCGAGCAGAACCAGGCTCTGGGTGGGTGGACATCTGCATCGACCCAGTTGGGTTGAAAGGGGAGGAGAGAGGGGGAGAGGGGAGACAGAACAGGAGAGACAACAAATCAGACTAATAATAATAACAACTGCAGCAGTGAGTGTGGAGCAGGAACATGGGGGCAGTAGACGGCCGGCAATCACAGATCCTAAGTGCTTCCCAGTGTTGTTTCCACAGGGATGTAATACATATCATGAAAGTAGACTGTATAAATTGACATTGTCACGTTACTTCAATAATAGGATTCTACATGCTGATGGCAAGTTTGCTCAAAATGTATAATATTTTTATTTTTTTTTTTGCTCAGTACATATCTGAGCATCTATCTCAATCGCAACCTATTGGTAAAGTTCAGGCCTACTTTTATCAGGTGGAATTCCAACAGCATGGTTCACCTCACGTCCATTGCCTGTTTTGGATTGGAATCCTCTGATAGATGATAGATAGAAACACAGATGAAGAGGTAGTTAAATTTATTGATGAATATCTAGCATGTGAATTACCATCACAAGATGACACATTATTGGGCGTTGTCACATCTGTGCAGCAGCATTCAAAGCACCATTCAAAAACGTGTAAAGAAAAACACTGTATGTTGTTCAAATTTTCCCAGGCAAGCATCTGCCCGAGCATTTTATGTGTCATGGCAAAAGTGATGAGGATGGCAAAAAACCATGCAAGTGTCAGGTAGATGAGACCGGTGATTCAACACAATGTGGATGTGTAAATCAGGGTCAGAAAGATTCTAATAAAATTAAAAAAGAGCAGGCAGCAGAGATTATGACAGCAATAAAGAAGGCTCTTTCAGATGAGAATAGTAGCTATGATAGTGTGGAACATTTATTTAAAAGTTTAGGATTAAATTAAGCAATATTTGATGCTGCATATATACGTCTTGGTCGAAATACACATGTAGTCTTGAAAAGGCAGGTTAATGAGGTGTGGGTAAATCAATATAGAAAGCCATTGTTAAAATGTTGGAATGCAAATATGGACATTCAGTATGTTGTTGATGTGTATGCATGTGTAGTGTACATCATTTCTTATATTTCAAAGGCAGAAAGGGAGATGGGATTGTTGCTAGGGAATGCACAAAGAGAAGCATCTAAAGATGAAAATTTTAGTGCAAAAGATGCATTGAAAAATCTAGGCAGTGTTTATCTTCATAACAGATGTGTGTGTTCAAGAAGCTGTTTATAGATTAACAAATATATGCTTTGGAATATCGTGTTTTGAGCAAAAATGGAAAAATCCCAGGCTCGGATTAAATTAAACAATGATTGTGGTTTTATTACTAGAAGAAGACTAACACAACCTTCAGTTGTTCGTTATGCGCGCTTCTCTGAGACAAAGAATCTGGAGTCATTTTATCAAAGTATCATGCAGTTGTTTCTGCCGTATTATGGAGATTTGTTCAGCTAAAACCTCCAAACTGTGAAACGTTTGAACAGTTTTACAAGAATGGTCGTGTGAGGTTTAGTGATGGCTCAAGACATTCAGTCAAGTCAGTTGTTGATTTGAATAGGAACAAGTTTTAAATAGAAGCAGATGAATTGGATAATATCCAGAATGTGATTGGTAGTGATTGTGTTAGAGAAGATGCCTTGTCTGAGCTGTGCCCAGAGCAAGAGTTAGAGCGTTTACAGTGTGAGCAGGAATGTAGGGACAAGGAACAGACAGTGGAAGAACCTGTAGAAAATATTCCAGATTTGGCAGTGAGTAGTCAACAAGTTGCACATTCAGAAAAGAAAAATAATGTGATGTGCAGAAGGGACAGTTTGGTTTTGATTAGATCTTTGAATGAGACACAGATCTCTATTTCTTTTTAATTTTTTTTTTTTTTTTATCAGATTTGACAATGGTGCCTAGACAAGATAATGGGGAAGAAGCCAGAGCCATTACATGATTTTATTACAGGTGGTGCAGGGCATAAAGACTGTTCAATATGAGGTTGGAGGCAATGAGGTTGCTGTCAACAGTTTCCTGACAACATTTGTGTTTTGTTAACTGCTCCTACAGGGATTGCTGCATACAATTTGCGTGCAGCAACGATTCATAACACATTTAGCATTGGGAAAGATGTTGGGTTACCATACACACCTTTTGGGTGAAGAAAAGCTTAATTTGTTGCGGGCTAAATATAGTGATCTACAGATTTTAATAATTGATGAAATATCCATGGTTGATCACAAACTGTTGTCTTATATTCATGACAGATTAAGCAAACTGGTGACTTTTCCCCATTTGGGAATGTGAGTGTAGTGTCTGTTGGAGATTTTTTTCCAGTTGCCTCCCGTAAAAGTTGAATCGCTGTATTTTGATAATGTAGGCGTCAACTTGTGGTCTAGTCTATTTAGGGTTGTTGAATTGAAAACCATAGTTAGGCAAAAAGACTGTGTTCGCAGAGTTGTTGAACAGGATAAGAACTCGTTCAAAAGGGACTCCGATGTTGAACAGTGACACTGAAATATTGAAACGTTGTGAAACTGGTGACGTTAGCTCAGCTGGCATATATTTTCTACAAATAAACAAGTAAATGAGCATAATGTTAAGCAGCTATTGAAGACTTGTCCTGAATATGTGGAGATAGATGCTCAGGATTTTGTCAATAATAAGAAAACAGGGAAACTCATGTTGAA
The DNA here is from genome assembly GCA_031216445.1 of Lateolabrax maculatus. Taxonomy (NCBI): domain Eukaryota; kingdom Metazoa; phylum Chordata; class Actinopteri; order Acropomatiformes; family Lateolabracidae; genus Lateolabrax; species Lateolabrax maculatus. The sequence continues at coordinate 26,560,542 of CM062199.1, forward strand.
AAGTGGGCATCATGCCAAAGCGTATAACACATGTTTGGCTGAACAGTTGTTGTTGGGGAGAAATGCGCGTGTAATGTTGTGTAAAAATGTTGTAATAGATGGTCTGGTTAATGATGTATGTGGTATTGTAACACATATTGTTAGTATGGAGAATAATAACTTTCCTCAAAAAGTGATTGTGCGCCAACATGCTCATCATCAAATTTTACAGAGGAGGAAACATTCTGCAAGTGTTTCAGTAGATTTAATGGGTTCTACGGGCATAGATCCAGAGGAAGAAAGGGTTACAAATAAAGGTGGATTGCAAAGACAATTTCCACTTAAACTTGCTTGGGCTGTTACAGTACATAAATTACAAGGCATTACGGTTGATGGCACTGTGGTTTCTCTTAGATATTTTCGGCAGGACAGGCATATGTGGCATTGAGTCGCATTAGAAGTTTGTCAGGGTTGGCTATACAGGATTTTGACGATAAAACCATATATTGTAAGGATGATATTAAGGATGCAATTCAGAGTATGCCCCAATTCTAGATTTGAAAACAAAACAAGGCACACATTGAATACACATTTTTTTTTTTTTTTTTTACACTTTAAATGTGTTTTTGATGACTGTGCAAAATTTGACTGGGCGCGTATCAGATTTGGCATTGTGTACACAGCATTTGCAGCTTATCTGTATTGCTGTTACAGAAACATGGCTACCTGCTGCTTCCTCATATGAAACTGTAAATATAGATGGTTATAGTTTTCATGGTACTGTACTATAAACTTTGCGGAGAACGAACAACCCAGCGTTGATTACATTGAAGGGACAACAACATGGTGGTGTCGGCTTGTATAGTACAGACAATGTGGAATATAACATGAAAGTACCAAAGATCAATTTGGAGTGTTTGGTTTACAACTGTGTTACTTATAACATATTGGTAGCAGTTATTTATCGACCACCATCTTATCCCATGTCTTTGTTTAAATAAATTTAGGGGAGTTACTTGATTGGCAGGATCCAATAAGTAACACAATTGCGGTCATGTGAGATTTTAATGACGATATTTTAAAATCGTCAGAAGTGTGTAAATTTATGATATACAGAGGGTATGTTCAACATGTGACACAACCCACAACTGAGAAAGGGAGGTTAATTGACAATGTGTATGTGAAAACAACACATTATGAAGTAGAATGTATAGTGTTGCCGATATATTTTACTGATCACGAGGCAATTGTATGTTCTTTTAAAGGTACAACTTTTAAAAGTGAGAAGGCAGAATAACATAACGACTTGTTTTATATGTTCAGCTTTGTTTGGCAAAGGAGGCAGAAGGTTCACATCACTGTGGATCTCTGCTGAGTCAAAAATAACTGTATTGCAGTGTTTCTTCCACTGCAAGGGAAAAAAAGTAGGTTTAAGGTTAAGGTGACATGGTTGGCTTTGTTTGGCAACAGTGGTGAAGTGGATGTAACTGCATACGATGTCTTTTTTTCCTTATCTGTTTTGATGTTTATATTATACGTATGTGTCTTATACAAGTTCTTGTGTGTTCCTTTTTGTGTAAAAAAAAAAAAAAATTTGATATTAAGATGCTAGTTTTATAGAAATAGAAATCTGGTTAGGTTTCTTTTCCTGCATTACAACAGCATTTATAACTAAAATATGTATTTATAAACATTTAGTTCATGTGTTATACTTATTCAGAACTCATTTATTTGTGCTATGCTCTGATTTTCCCTTGGCCAGGCATAACAAAGAGCTTTATCTATTAGCAGGGCAGCACTGTCCTTTACTGGTCAATAAAAATGTGTGTGCAGGAAGTTGTTGTTTTTCGTGAACCAAATGTAAATAAAATCAATAATACTATAATATCATGAATTAATAATATGCAAGAATAAACATGTAAATTACACAGGATATATCCAGTGCTCCTATGGCAATGCAAGCTACTTAAATAACAAATAGGCAGATTAAACAGTGAGGGATTTTACCTTGACATGTTAAAGCTACTAACATGAAAACTCAACTTAATAACCCTTATTTCCCGTGTAGGCTGCCTGGCACTGGAGGTGACATATTGGTAAGTGTGTGTACATTTGATGAATATATTTAGTTGTGGTCGTCGAAGAAACATGCATTTTCATCAATATTGGTCATTGCACGATAGAATTAATTATGACTTCCTATGTCCAGTACTAGAGAACATGCACTTATTACATTTCATGTTGCTTGAATATTTAATGTAATTCAAATAATCATTGTCACATGAGGCTTATTTCCTGTTGCCAGTAGGTAGCGCAGTGACGGACACCTAATTGGCGGCGCTGTGACTGTTTCAATATTGGCCTGTAAATGTGTTCAGGCTGGGACTTTTATCAAACATGTAAAATTTGGAAAAGGTCTGACAATGTGGAGTGGAGTTACAACATGTTCATGGCGCAGTAGGTGGTGCTCTGACTATTAGTGAATATTGACATACAGATGTATTCAGGGCGGGACTTTTATTAAACAGAAGTTTGGGGCAGATTGGATAATGTACATAGGATCTTCAAAAGTTTCATGACTTTTTAATGCATGTTACGCACCTCAAAAATGGAATTCATTTGGAAAAGAAAAATAAAAGAAGAAGAATTTCTTGCATTTCAATAGGGCTTCGCACCAGTTTGGCGCTCAGGCCCTTAATATTGCTGCAAAATACTAGCCCGTTACTTTATCTGAAATTTCCAGTGGTTAATGCCTCGTTAGCCTTGGCACAATCTTTACGGTCACCGGTCCAATAAACCAATCGGATAAGCTTATATATAGAAACTACTGTCCGAAGCACTTCTAGCAGCTTGGTTCTTCCTTACGGCTCATGTTGAGAGAATGCCCATCGCTTGATAAGATGTTACAACAGAAATTCTCCATTTTCCACTGAACCCAGTTAATAACCTGCTGTTTTGATAGCTGCTTCAGAGAGCTGAAAAAACTGTGTCCAATGGGTCAGTTAAGGGATAAATACATTATGAAACAGCTAAACAGGAAAGTCAATGGTTAAATAATTACTTTTTCTTTTTTTTTTCTCAAGTATTACCTCAACTGTAACAATAAATTAGTAATTAAGAACAGAGTGTTGAAAATAGGGTGGTTACATTGTTAAATTTATGGAATTGAAGTGATTGAAATGTTCATTATGCTTATTGCCATGCACATTATATGCAGTTGAGAATGAGTTTATGGACCCTTGTTTTTAACTTGCTTGTAATTTGTGTTGGGCTTTTAATTGTTTGTGTCAACCACACCCCTGGCCATTATTTGAGGAAATATGGTAAACATGGATGACCCAACAACGAGCACGGGGGAACAGACGACAGGATTGTCCTCAACAGCTGCCTCAGTGGACGTCCCAGGGTGCACATTGACAAAGGAGTGAGGCGGAGGCCCCAAGTAATGCTTGATCACCGGGCGAGAGCAAGCCTTATCGGGTCGCTTCCTTTGGTAATGGACAGGTGTGTTTCCTTTAATCCGCTGCATCCCTCTTCCAGTACACACCTAGCCTGGCATCGCCAGACCAATTTGTAAATGCATATTAGTCTGGAACCTTTCAGTTAATTTTCAAGGGGGGCGTTATCAACAGGTATGACAACCGATCAGAGCATTGATATGCCATCCTGTTGTGCGGTACGTCCTGACAGAAGTACGGCAAACACATTCGTTATGAACATAAAGCCTATGTGCAGCTATTTGTTTAACTTTTAGAGAAGATTTACCGACCAGTCCGTTTAATACTGGCTACAGCGGCCATCTTGGTTATTTACAAAGATGCCTGAACTGCAGTCATCGTATTATTATTATTATTATTAAACCCGCCTCATACTAGATCAACGGTTGTGATTGGCTCAGCCAGATACCTGAAACTATGAAATGAATTTGAATGGGAGAGGGGCCTGGCGTATCTACCAGAGCAAATAAAACATGAGCTTGTAGATTCGTCTGGTTCCCAGGCCAGGAGACAGCTGGGGAGAAAAAACAGGAGAGCAATCAGTTAGACTGCCACAAACAGTTAAAAACAGTGAAACAGCAAAAAGTGAAAAAGAACTGATGTTGAAACATTTGGGCTAGGCAACCTACCCTTTGAGCCCTATCTTTGTTATTTAGTCAAGTAATATAGGCCATATAAAATAGAAAAAACAGTAAAAATTACATTTTAAGTTTAAAGCCAGTGATAGAAATAAAAGTACGGTGTATATAACCACTTAAGTGTATCGTATATTAAGTCTTTGTAGTCGCCTATATTGTATAAACTTTAAATCTATTTAGTGTGATTGTTCTCCAAAAGCTAAATTTTGAGGTCATTTGCTTGTTATGTTCACCTACGGCTAATTTTATAAGTTATAAAACAATTCAAATTATCTTGTCTTTGCTTACATACTAATTTTATGTACAGACTCTCCTCACAACTATGAAGTTCATGAATTAAGTATGAAATTAATAATTGCCCACTAATTATTTCTTTGAGTAGCGTTAAATGGCATCATAATGTAACTCAATGCAACCTTTCCCTACACCAATTTCAACTAAAAGAAAAACGTAATAAAAAATCAAATCTTACATTTTTGACTAACTGCTGTTTTGAGTAAGAACATACCAGTAAACGTGTTGTTGCGGGTATCATAACGATTAAGACTAACTGGTTAACTTCAATAACACAAACCAACTTACCCACTGAGGCAGCGGTAGACCAGCAACTCCCTTGTTCTGCGAAGTAAAATTACTGTTTTTGTTTTAAGTCTGTAGGGATCCTTTCCATAATGTCATCAGATGCTTATAATAACGATCTGAGCCTGTCACTGGCAAAAACAAGCAGTTTTAGTGGACATACTTTGACAGGCGCAGTTGCCCTCAAGGATTAACATTAGATTGCAGCCAATTTTAGCTCATAGCGCAGCTACTGTGGCAATCCAATGTTAATGTTACTGGCCCAATTCCAAAATATTTTATACCTATTAGCTAGTCATTTAAACACCAAAATATGTAAAACGACTAAGGGTGTTTTTACATATTTTGGTGTTTTGGTGAGCCCAGCCCAGCTAACGTACACACAACCTTTTAGCCTCCAAGTTTCAGCACGAGAGAAAAACTGCACCCCCATTTAAAAAAAACACTGTTCTTCATTGTGTGGTCACACAAAACTCTGGTATAAAAGAGCTAGCTTTGACATTAGCTAAGGTAAATGAATACTTACCTTGCCTCCGTGTTTGCTTAGGTTATTTTGTTAATGATGTGCATATCCTGTATGGTTTATGAAAACAATTCAATGCATTTACCAATCTTGACACTTACTGACATCAACGTTAGAGCCAACTTTTTACTTGAGCGCAGTGGAATGAGATTAGACACTAGGGCACCGCTTGCCTTGTGGTTTTAGTGATAGAAGTGCTCTAAATGGTAATTTAGCCCCATAGCCCTATAATTTAATACCATATTACAAATCATAAACATTAAGTACATCTAACTATAAAGCAAAGAATCTCTGTATGTATGTTTGTCCTGCACTTAGCTCTCGAACCGTTTGCTACTTCATATGAGGTGGGTGTATTGCTGGGGAACTAAGGAAGTGCAGTGTAGGATTTTGTGCAATTTGGTCGCACGATACATTAAATATTAATAAATCTTTGGATAAAAAAGCATGCAGTAAGTGGCTAATCGGTAGAATATTTAAATCCCACAAGAGCAGAACACACAATGCTTACTTATTAACAGATTTGAAACCAGAAATTGTGGCATCAACCACTATTGTTTCCCTGGAATCTGCTTTCACAGCCCTGCCGTATTTCCCTCCTTCTCACCCTGTTTGAATATTTTTGTGAATTTCTTTTCAATAAACCTGTTGGACTTTAGTTTTTGTGTCTGCGATTGGGTCCTTTCCCTGTGTTCCCCGTGCCTCCGTGTCCCCACCCTGACAGTAGGACCAGACCTGTCATGGACCCAGGAGACCCTTTTGACGATGAATTTTATGATCTAATTTACATTTTAGTTTTCATGGGGAGTGGAAGCATGCTCCCACTAAGGAGCACAAGGAGGCTGCTCAGAGGTTGGCAAATTGGGAGGTACCCAAGAAGCCATGGCTGAAGAGTTCTCTGCCTGGCTGGCTCCTGAACTTTCTAGAGCCCCTGGATCATCAGCCCTCTGTTTCTATGCCTGCACCTCAGCCTGTCTCTCTGTCCGCAACTCTGCCTGCAACTCAGCCTGTTCCTCCGCCTGCTCACCACCAGCCTGCCACGCCAACAGTTAGGCTAGTCCACCTATCCTGAGCCAGATCCAGACCCTAACCCTTCCCTGGGAACCAACCTGGCCCGGGGAGGTTCTCGAAGCCACTAGACTCTTAGGCTTCAGGGAAGGAAACCCAGAGGCTTTTTGGTTGTTCCAGTGTCGAGGGTCCCGGCAGAGGCTTCACCTGTTCCCTGTGCTCCCTGTGCCTCCGTGTCCCCACCCTGACATCCGCAAAGAAATACTTCAGCTGATGAAATAGGTGAGGCATACTCTGGTGCACAACCAGATTGCAGTTTTGATGCCCCAAGGAACCTTCCAAATGTAATTGAACATACTTTTGCAGCAGTTTTGTTGAAGTAAGAACATTTTACCCATGCAGTTTGTCCCCATTCTTGAATCCCTACAAGTGCTGTTGAATAAGAAAGGTATTGTCAAGTTTGTAATCATGAAACACAAAGGGAAACAGAGACAGCAAAATAAATTGTGTGCAAGTCTCTTAGGGATGGTCTGAATTGTTAGCAAAACAGTTTCTGGTCAGGGCAAGAGTTACGGCTATCAGTTTGTATGTGGATGACTTTGAAGTATGCAACCCTCTAGGCACTTCCCTGTAAAGTCCACAAACTTTGTGTCGTGTATTAGGTGCTGAGTCATCTACCCTTTGTTTGTTCTTTTAGTTTCTTTTAATACCCACATTTTTGACTGTGACATGGGTTTTTCTTTTTCTTTCATAATTTGTTAATTACATTATTGAAGTACAAAAAAGTATAGATGAAATGAGTATTACCAGTTGGTACTTGAAAAGGTTAGTATAGTAGTAGTTTATATTGCTTTTCTTATGCCTACTCCTGTAGTTGCAGTCAAGTTACCTTGGTCCAATAAAATTCAAGAGATGCTTGACAATTAACCCTTTTTGAAGATGACAAGCATTCACTCTTCTCTTACCAAGCTCCCTATTTACACAATAAAAAAATTATCAACCAGCCCCATGATGAGATTTTGATGCTCACATGTACCTGAAATACAACTCATTCTAAAACTTTTCTTGTTTACTCTTTTTCCTAACAGACAATGATGTAAGACCATGACGACCACAGCTGTTTTCAGAGCAATCCTGGCGGCAGACAATTGTCAGAGGATGTTTTTTTTTTTTTTCTGCTGGCCTGCCTTCAACTGTGACTGAACTGGAAACTGAGATAAAAAGTAAATGTGTAAAAAAAAAGAAAAAAAAAAAAAAAAAAAAAACCTTTCAGCTGCAGTTCATGGACTCACTTTTTGGCAACGAGTTTATGAACTTAACTTCCATGCAAGAAGTACAAGACAAAGCTACAGTCAAGATCAGTGTGTGGAGAGTTGCTCCTTTCCACCAACCTGACACCACGTCTTCTTTTGGTGACAGCACTGTCATTTACTCATTTACAGAGTCCACTTCTTTGTGGCCAGATATGTTCCCTGTTTCCTGTTTTGCATTGATGCAGAGTTGAAGCTTGAAAAGGCACCATGAAGCTTTTAGAGAAAAAGGGACGCTGCTGGTCCCTGATCCAAAGCTGAAGTTTAATATACCAGAGGGGATGATGATGATGATGATGATGATGATAATACATTTTATTTATAGAGCGCTCAAAGACACTTTGAACACCAAACAAACCTTACAAACACTAAAATCATTATTAAAAAGCTACACATTAAAAACATAGTACATACAATATTGTATAGTTGTATGATATTACCAAGAGGGAGCAAGTAGAGGATGAACAGGAGAGGACCAAGCTCTGAACCCTGGGAGACGCTTTGGTGGAAGAGGTGCAGTTGTTGATGCTGATGAACTGTTGTCTGTAAGATATCATTTCAGCCAGGAGAGCACCGGTGATGTTGAGGGAGGATTCGAGGCGGGAGAGAACAATGTTGTGGTTGATGGTGTAGAAAGCTGCAGTGAGGTCGAGGAGAATGAAAATGTTAAGGTGAAGGAGGTCGCTGGTGATTTTGAGGAGGGCTGTTGGAGAGATGAAAAGGATGGGGGAGGTGTTAAGATTAAGGTAAGGAGAAGCGATGTCCAACCCAAGAGTATCCATGGGATGATCCCCAGAGCATAACAGCGGAAAGATGTCAAATCATAACAAAAGTTTCAAGACGCTTTTCACATAGAGTAGGTCTAGACCATACTCTTTAAAATATTACTTACAGAGACCCAACAACTGTTCCCACCCTGAGCAAGCGTTTGGCGACAGTGGCAAAGAAACTCCCTTTTAACAGGTAGAAACCTCGAGCAGAACCGGGCTCTGGGTGGGCCGCCATTTGCATCGACTGAGTTGGGTTGAAAGGGGAGGAAGGGGGGGAGAGGGGAGACATAGCAGGAGGACAGACAACAAATCAGACTAATAATAACAACTGCAGCAGTGAGTATGGAGCAGGAACATGGGGGCAGTAGACGGCCAGCAATCACAGATCCAGACTTTACAGCTCCAGAGGCTGCCTGCAGAAAGTGGGCAGGCAAAAACCACAAGAACTACCCTGGAAGAATTTAAGTTAATAACATATATTAGTGGGATAGGAATGCGTACGGATAGAGAGGGAGAGGAGGAGAGAGAAGCTCAGTGCATCATGGGAAGTCCCCTGGCAGTCTAAACCTATAGCAGCATAACTAAGGGATGGTTCAGGGCTCACCTGAGCCAGCCCTAACTATAAGCTTTATCAAAAAGGAAAGTTTTTAGCATACTCTTAAACAAAGAGGGTGTCCGCCTCCCGAACCCAAAGTGGGAACTGGTTCCACAGCTTGATAACTAAAGGCTCTGGCTCCCATTCTACTTTTAGAGACTTTAAGTACCACAAGTAACCCTGTGTTCTGTGAGCGTAGTGCTCTAGTGGGGTAATACAGTACTATCAGCTCTTTAAGATATGATGGTGCCTGACCATTAAGAGCTTTGTAAGTGAGGAGGAGGATTTTCAATTCTATTCTGGATTTTACAGGGAGCCATTGGAGAGAAGCTAATGTTGGAGAAATATGTTCTTATAGACTTATCTTTAAAGGACTGTGGTACATAGCCTGTTGATAAAAACAGATCGATCATGTCTAGTAAAGAAGTGCTTACTAAGGGTAGAACTTCTTTAAGCAGCCTATTTGGGATGGGGTCTAAGAGGCAGGTTGTTGGTTTAGAAGAAGAAATCATTAAAATTAGTTGGTGAACGTCAATTGGAGAAAAACAGTCTAAATATATATCTGGTTCTACAGCTGTGTCTGAGGTTCCTGTACTTTAAGATATATCTGAACTGGCTGAGGGCACAAGATGATGAATTTTTTCTCTCATAGTTAGTAGTAATAACTTCATGAGCTTCTTTGATGATAAAATTCTGAGAGCTCTGGGAATACATGGCTCAGCACTGCTCTGACTCTGTGTCAGCCTGGCAACAGTGCTGAAAAGAAACCTGGGGTTGTTCTCATGTTCCTCTATTAGTGAGGAGTAGTAGACTCCTCTGGCATTACGGAGGGCCTTCCTGTGTTTCTAAGACTATCTTGCCAAACTAAATGAGTTTCCTCCAGTTTAGTGTAACGCCATTTCTTTTCTAATTTTCACAATGTTCTTTTAATTTGCGGGTTAAGGGGGTATACTTTGGAGCTGACCTTTTGTTTTATTATCATCTTTTTCATAGGGGCAAAAGAATCCAGAGTCGTTTGCAGCAAGCCTGCAGCACTATCAATTCAGATGATCAATTTGGGGGAGACTAAAGGTAGCATAGGAGTCCTCGGTTACATTGAGACATGGCAATGAATTAAATGCCAATGGAATCACTTCTTTAAATTTAGCTACAGCACTATCAGACAGGCATCAACTGAAGGAATGTTTGCCTAATGGCCTGTAGTCCAGTAATATGATTTCAAAACTTATTAAATAATGGTCTGATAAGACAAGATTTTGTGGGAAGACTATTCAATATTGAATTTCGATTCCATATGACAGAACAAGATCGAGGGTGTGGTTAAAACAGTGAGTTGGTATGTTTACACTCTGACAGAAGCCAGTCGAATCTAATAGTGAGATAAATGCAGAACTAAGGCTCATTATTCATCATCATTATTGACGTCCACATGAATATTAAAATCACCTACAATAATGACTATTTGTTTTGAGGACTAAACTTGTTAAAAACTCTGAGAATTCTGCTTGAAATTCAGAATTGTACCAGGACAGTACACTATGACATACAATTGGCTGTAGAGTTTTCCACGTTGGGTGTGAAAGACTAAGAACAAGGCTTCCATATGAGTTTAGTTTTAGGATTGATTAATAAATTAGAGTTGAAGATGGTTGCAACTCCACCTCCTCGGCCGGTGCCTCAAGGAATGTGAGTATTAATATGACTAGGAGGAGTGGACTCATTCAGGCTTACATTCTTCCTGACACAGCCAAGTTTCACAGCCAGGAAGAGTGGTAGCGTGGAGGGGCTACCAGGCTGTTAGCTTGGCAGTCCTCCAGAGAATGGAGGTCAACCTGGTGCAGTGGTGGCTAGTGGAGAAGACCAACCCGAGCCTGCTAACCGCGCCGGGACGGAAAGATCCCAGCGGGATAAGCAGGTGGTCTCATGCTGGCTAGCGATGTGGCAGACAGGGATGAGAAGGTTGACCTCTCCAGTAGCAGGACAATGAAGCAGCACTGTGGATCAAACCCAGGAGTCCTGGGGCCAGCAAGGAAGTTACTTTTGGCAGATGGAAAGAGTGAGCAGATCTGTTGACGGTAATCCAGTGAGGATGTTTGTGTAGATTGGAGGATAGACGGTAGTACATTGCGGCAAAAACGGCAGAACTTTGGATCAGGTTCAGAGTGGCAGCTAAAGTTGCGCCAGCATCCGCCATCTTGGTATAGTTAAGCACAAAGTCCATGTCACAAACAGGGAGTTTGACAAAGTTGCAGAGGCACTCATCATGAGGCATCCATGTTTACAGGAAAAAGGATCAGCGGAATGGAAGACCAGTCTCAAATACAAGTTGTCTAACTACGGCACACATCTCTGCAAAGTAGGATGTCCTGATGTTTCTGTAAATTCTTTGAAATGTAGACCATATGGGAAACGTCCTGCCTTTTTGAAGTTAAGAAACCAAAATGGGGTGAAGTGAGGATGTTATGTGACTTAATCAGTTATGTGACTTTCTAAACAGCAATAGTTTATTTGAGGATTTTCAGTCAGGATTTAGGCAGTATCATAGCACAGAGACAGCACTGGTGAAAGTGACAAATTAACTTTTGATTGCGTCAGACAAAGAATTTGTCTCTGTACTTGTTCTGTTAGATCTTAGTGCCGCTTCCGATTCCATTGACCATTGTATCCTATTACAGAGACTGGAGCATTTGATTGGCGTCAAAGGACATATTTATCAGATAGATTTCAGTTTGTCCATGTAAATGATGAATCCTCCGTGCACACGGAAGTTAGTCATGGATTTCCACAAGGTTCGGTGCTCGGACCACTTTTATTCACCTTGTATATGCTTCCTTTAGGAAATATTATCAGGAAACACTCCATAAACTTTCACTGCTATGCAGATGATACTCAATTATACTTATCGATAAAGCCAGATGAAACCGGTAAGTTAGCCAAGCTTCAGGCATGTATTAAGGACATAAAAGACTGGATGACCTGCAATTTTCTGCTGTTAAACTCAGACAAAACTGAAGTTATTGTTCTGGGTCCTAAACACCTGCGAGACGCACTATGTATAGATATAGTTACCCTAGATGGCATTGCCCTGGCCTCTAGTACCGCTGTAAGGAATCTAGGAGTAATCTTTGATCAGGACATGTCCTTCAATACCCATATAAAACAGACTTCAAGGACTGCCTTCTACCACTTACGTAACATCATAAAAATCAGGCATATCCTGTCTCAAAAAGATACAGAAAAACTAGTTAATCCATTTGTTACTTCTAGGTTGGATTATTGTAATTCCTTATTATCGGGCTGCCCGGATAAGTCTCTAAAGACTCTCTAGCTGATCCAGAATGCGGCTGCACGTGTACTGAAAGGAACTAGCAAAAGAGAACATATTTCTCCAATATTAGCTTCTCTGCACTGGCTCCCTGTGAAATCTAGAATAGAATTTAAAATCGTCCTCCTCACTTACAAAGCTCTTATTGGTCAGGCACCATCATATCTTAAAGAGCTGATAGTACCGTATTACCCCACTAGAGCACTACGCTCACAGAATGCAGGGTTACTTGTGGTACCTAAAGTCTCTAAAAGTAGAATGGGAGCCAGAGCCTTTAGTTATCAAGCTCCTCTTCTGTGGAACCAGCTCCCAATTTGGGTTCGGGAGGCAGACACCCTCTCTTCGTTTAAGAGTCTGCTAAAAACGTTCCTTTTTGATAAAGCTTATAGTTATGACTGCCGGGGGATTTTCTATGACGCACTGAGCTTCTCTCTCCTCCTCTCCCTCTCTATCTGTACGCATTCCTATCCCACTAATACAGGTTACCAACTCCACTTCTTCCTGGTAGTTTTTGTGCTTTCTGTGCTTTTTTGTCTTCTTACTTTCTGCAGGTATTTCTGCCTCTGGAGCTGTAGAGTCTGGATCTGTGTTTGCCGGCCGTCTACTGCCCCCATTTTCCTGCTCCACACTCACTGCTGCAGTTGTTGTTGTTGTTGTTGTTATTATTATTATTATTATTATTATTATTATTATTATTAGTCTGATTTGTTGTCTCTCCTCCTGTTCTGTCTCCCCTCTCCCCCTCTCTCCTCTCCTTTCAACCCAACTCGGCAGATGCAGATGGCGGCCCACCCAGAGCCTGGTTCTGCTCGTGGTTTCTACCTGTTAAAAGGGAGTTTTTCCTCGCCACTGTCGCCAAGTGCTGCTCATGGTGGGAACTGTTGGGTCTCTGTAAATAATATTATAGAGTATGGTCTAAACCTACTCTATGTGAAAGCGTCTTGAGATAACTTTTGTTATGATTTGGCGCTATACAAATAAAATTGACTTGACTTCATCATTTACATGGACAAACTGAAATCTATCTGATAAATAGGACTGAAACCAGCTTAGTCCGGGTCCTTTGATGCCAATCAAATGCTCCAGTCTCTGTAATAGGATACAATGGTCAATGGTATCGAAAGCGGCACTAAGATCTAACAGAACAAGTACAGAGACAAATCCTTTGTCTGACGCAATCAAAAGGTCGTTTGTCACTTTCACCAGTGCTGTCTCTGTGCTATGATATTCCCTAAATCCTGACTGAAAATCCTCAAATAAACTATTGCTGTTTAGAGGCAGGTTGTTGGTTTAGACGAAAAAATCATTGAAGTTAGTTGGTAAAGGTCAATTGGAGAAAAACAGTCTAAATATAAATCTGGTTCTACTGCTGCTTCTGAGGTTCCTGAGGTTCCTGTACTCGAAGATGTATCTGAACTGGCTGAGAGCACAAGATGATGAATTTTTTTTCTAATAGTTAGAATTTTATCATCAAAAAAGCTCATGAAGTTATTACTACTGAGCGCTCTGGCATTACGGAGGGCCTTCCTGTATGTTCTAAGACTATCTAGCCAAACTAAATGAGTTTCCTACAGTTTGGTGGAACGCCATTTCCTTTCTAATTTTCGCGATGTTTCTTTTCATTTGCAGGTTAAGGAGTTATACCATGGAGATAACCTCTTTTGTTTTATTATTTTCTTTTTGATAGGGGCAATACAATCAAGAGTCGTTCGCAGCGAGCCTGCAGCACTATCAACCAGATGATCAATTTGGGAGGGACTAAAGTTAGCATAGGAGTCCTCTGTTACATTGAGACATGGCATTGAATTAAATGCCAATGGAATCACTTCTTTAAATTTAGCTACAGCACTATCAGACAGGCATCTACTAAAGGAATGTCTGCCTAATGGCCTATAGTCCAGTAATATAAATTCAAAAGTTATTAAATAATGGTCTGATAAGACAGAATTTTGTGGGAAGACTTTTAAATCTTTTAAATCTTTTTTAAATCAATTTCGATTCCATATGACAGAACAAGATTGAGGGTATGGTTAAAACAATGAGTGGGTTTTTTTACACTCTGACAGAAACCAATCGAATCTAATAGTGAGATAAACGCAGAACTAAGGCTATCATTATCTACGTCCACGTGAAAATTGAAATCACCTACAATAATGACTTTGTCTGTTTTGAGGACTAAACTTGTTAAAAACTCTGAGAATTCTGCTAAAAATTCAGAATACGGACCAGGAGCGCGGTACACTATGACAAATAGAATAGGCTGTACAGTTTTCCACATTGGGTGTGAAAGACTAAGAACAAGACTTTCGAATGAGTTAAAACTAAGTTTAGGTTTAGGGTTGATTAGTAAGCTTGAGTCGAAGATGGCTGCAACTCTACCTCCTCGGCCAATGCCTCGAAAACCTATGAAAACTCCTTTAGAATATTCCATAAGAATAATCAAATGATTACTAAACATGCACAGTGCATGCAGTGTTGTGGCTGGCAGGTGTATTTTTGGTGCAACAAATGTCTTGTGTGTCTGTCAGCTGTTGTTAAAAACGGTATCATGTTTCAGATAAATGCAGAGTTAAAGCGTATAACAACTATCCGTTGCCTGTCAAGGTTTCTATCACAGCTTGACCTACGCACTGTCGAACAGGGCAACAGGGCTAGGAGCTTAAAGACATTGCTTCCATGATGACAGTAAGAAATATTTAACTATAAATTGCATTTTTGCCCCTTCAGTATTAGGTCAGTAAAATATTTAGTATTATCCATTGCAGTGATCAATTATCCCAAAATTTGACAACTCCAAAGGTGTATTGTCAAGGTGACAAAATCGCAGCTTTGTCACGACAATCATTTCATGAGTATAACCACCCTCTAAAGTGTTATGGCAATAATTTCTAATTCCACTCTGACAACAGTGTGGAACAAGACAAAAATCACGTACAGTATTACCACACGTCATTAACACATCCACCGGTGCAAGATGTACTTGTCTGTAATTGTCTGTAGTTGTTACGCACCAATACACCACAGCAAATTCCTTGTATGTGAAAACCTACTTGGCAATAAACCCAATTCCGATTCCGATGTAAATGTGAACAGAGTTAATTTCATCCAGACTTAATCTAAGGACCTGAAATGTATAAAACAGGTAAGCATCTGCCTACAATTTACGGCATACTGTAGAGGGTGATTAAAATCATGACACAAAGCTGCCACTCAGCAATGGTTATCAAGTCAGGTATACTTAATTTGTTCCCAGAGGGGGAATTGGTTTTACAGTAGATTGAAAAACAACCAAATAAAATAACAACTGATAATGTCAACTTTTTGTTTTAGTTTAGGGCAAAACTGCTCATTAATTATTCAGTGATCATTTTCCATAGGTGTGAACAGAGCCTCTGCATTTTATTTGGTTTTCAGATTGTTTATGCAGAAACCAGCCTCACAAGTTAACCGTTACAGAACCGTTTTCAGATCCCTGCTGTCAGTAACAGCATGTTCCTTTGTTTTAATTCTTGAGGATCACATCAATGCTAGCAGGGAGTGTCTTATAAAAGGATCGAGGATCCTGAGGATGTTGTGCAGGAGTACATGGTGAGTGTGTGCAAAAGTGGGTGGTGCCTTTACCACATTTTTAAAAATAGATATGTTTATTTGAATTTTATTTATTTTTTTATTAGCCTAAGTTATAAGAACTTAATTTTATCAGACATACGTGTGTGTGTGTGTGGTCTCATTATTCCGACAAAGCCTCGTGGTAATTTGATCTGGCCAACAAAAAGAAGATTTTATAGAGCTGTATTTATAGATATTTTTTTTTCTTAAATGCAGAAATTTGTGCGACTCTGCATGTAATTTTTATTTGTTTTGTTAAAATTAACATGGTCTGTCAACAGTGAAAATATTGATTTTTTTCTGATGATTGCAGAGACACTATAAAATAATAATACAGTAGTCTTAAGTATAGCTCTGTTTCTCCTCTGTCTGCACTATCCTCCACCTATTTAATGCTTTGCTCATTATTCTGCAGCATGTGGTGTCATTGCATTTCACCTGTTGCTGCAGTGTTTACTCACTCAATTACATCTAAATTGGCTTACAATCTGTTAGCCAGGCTGGTGAAAACCACAGATGAAAACAAACTGGTCATCTTCTTCGCCAGCAACTTTCTGGGTTCATTGGGCTTTTTCAAATTAGTCAATTCAATTGATCAAAATTGCATTAAAGCAAGCTAAGACAGGATGGCAAAAAAAAAAAAAAACACGTACCACATAATCCTAATACAGCGATTAAGGCAACACTCTGTTGAAGGTTTTTGCATGGTTTTTCATATTCTGTTTGCTGTTTTACAGTTGTAATTATGGCACAGTTATCTGCCTATTTGATATTACCTTTTTAATTTAGTAATGTGATACATTATTGAATGATCTTGACGTTGCAAAGCACATTTAAGGTGCATTTTTTGTTCAAGGATATGTGTGAATTGTACACAGACTCCTATAAATAAGGGAGAGGGGGAGGATAGGGAAAGCTGATTTGGGGGGAGTTAACAAGATAAATGAGTTGAGGATATAGCTGCAAAGGAGACACCGAATGATGGAATAAAGGAAGGATAAAGGCAGTTGGAGGAAACAAGAGGACAACTGAATCCTACCAGATCTTATCCACTGCACGGTTCACCCACCAAAACAATGTTGCCAGTACCAAGGAAATAAGTTTGAATGAGAGAGGGGCCAGACCTATGTGCCAGAGCAAATAAAATGAGCTCGCAGATTTGTCTGGTTCCCATGCTACATCACACTGCTTTTCCTGTGAAACCTAACTTGAAGAGCAGCACCCCAAGTCGCAGCAATTGTCCCGAGGCTGTCTTTGTAGCAAATCATCAGGTCAGATGTAGGCTAAGGAAACCTGCTGGAGCTTTTAATGCACTGAATGATTTCAAATGAATGCTTTAGAGCAACCAATCATGTTTTGGATGTAAAAATTTTTTTAAAGGAATTAAGTAGGTCCTTATATGGTCTCCCCAGTGTTTCCTCTGTAACTTTATGCAGCTATGGTGGTTTTGGTACCAATTCAAGTTGTGTTGCATATCTGTTGTTTTGGCCCAAGTTATGTTTTGAGTTGAGGGTGTAGCAAAGTATTGTATTAATAATAAAATATGTTAGTTCCCATTCAGTCAGTAAAACAAATCAGTATGGGGATTGTGTCCTTGTGAGACCAACCTGAAGACAACCTCTCAAAATGCTTGTCAGGACCGATGAGACTGTCACAAGCAGTGGGGTCCCACCTTCCCCTGGGGCTATAAAAGACCCTACACAGTATCTCCTCCCCAATATTTTCACCTCACCTCGCTTAACCTGAGTATAGCAGATCCCTTGCTAGCGATTTAAAAGTCTGACAGGAGGTGAGCTATCAAAGTTTGTTTCTATGTTGCGCTTGTTTTAACCTTCTAAAAAGCTGAACTCCCTGCCTTTTATCTTAGCTAATGGATATGTGTTTAGCCTCGTTTACAAATACCCCATTCCCTCACCTCAACATTATCTCTCTCATGACTCGCCTGTTTATCATGCTAACTTACGAAGTGGAATGGTTCCAGAACAGAGCTCAAAGCTAGCACAGCAAGGAGAACTAAGTGTCACCCATGCCTAAGCGCTTGCGAGTTTTCCCACGCCAAGACATTAACACACAAAGTTTGCCTGATGTTTCTTGGCATGTTGCATGCAAGAGCTGCAGTTGCTAGGCCGGAGACATGTGACTCCAGAGGACAACCCTGGAGAGACATGTGGCATTCCTGTCCAAGGTGCTGGGAAGCTCAGCAGCTCATGAAGACCCTCTGTTGTCCAAAGACGAGCCCTTCACAGAGTTGGAACTTGATGACGGGGACTATGATGGCAGAGCATGACAATCATGGGGGGCAAAGATGGATGATGTCCTCCCTATAATTAAGTACGTAGACATGAAGGAGGACCCAGACAACTTGCCTCTGTGGTCAATGTACAGCTATGTGTGCTGTGCAATGATGATCTGTTGTTGATTCAGAAGGTTTCTCTGAGGGGGATACTAAGTCGGAGGGGAGGAGGAGGGAGAGGAGCACAACCAGGTCCTTTGTGCTGGAGAGCTTCTGACAGAGACAGACGGTACCACCCTAGCCTTAATCAACTTAACTTCTTAGAACACGTGGACAGAACATTTAAAAATCCCATTCTAGAACCTCTTTTGTTCTGACATAGCTTGTGGTTCAGGCGTCCACACGTAACACAAGAAGCAGAACAAAATACACATGTTGGTTTATTTAATGTTGCACAAGAGAGAATGCCACCAACATCTTATATTTGGAACTTCCAAATCCTTAAACTTTTACTTACTATTTGATTTGGTAATTTTGGTCGTAGTGTATTGTGTATGTGAATTTAATTAATAATCCAAGTTCCAATTTGATAGTTTAGAACACTTAATGAGTCTAGGTTATTTCATATGGTCATCATTTCCCTGTTTTCAGGGTAGTGCCCCACCTTAATATTTAATCATTGTAATTAATAATAAAATATTAATAAAATTTGAAGCAAACATCTGGGTATTCAGTATGCGGAAGTTGCGGAAGAATTATTCTTAAAAAAATTACCTATTGCACTTTTAAAGGTTAAAGCTCATTATAGTATATATTTTTGCAATTTTCAATAAATCCCATGAAAAGATAAAAAACAACAACATGGAAGTTAGTGTCTCAATACTTTATGACTTTCCAACTTTAGCTGTGGCACTCTGGTCCAAGCCCATCATTTCCTGGTGAAGACGTAAATCTTTATAAACAACTCATAAATATATAATTTAAATTTTAAAGAAGTTCAGTTATTTCCTAAAACAGCTGGTCACTGTAGTTTTTAACAAACATTGGTCAAACCGGAGGGAAAGATTGAGCTCTGCTTGACGGGTCTAACTGTAGTGGAGTTGGCCAATGAAATTGATCCTGAGAATGTGTCAGAGTTGAGTGGAATAGTTCTGTTAATCTGCACTCTATTGTTCTTCCTCAGTGACCAAGATGTTTGTGAATTTGAATTGTAAGAACAGAATGTTCAAGTAAATAGAGAGTTGAATTTCCAGTGAGGATCAAAATCTGTTTCAGAGCAAATTAATTTAATTTCATGATATTACATTAAGTGTGAAGTCTATTGGAAATCTGTTCAAAACTAATAAATTCAATTTCAAATAATGTAATTCTGATTCAGTTTTTCAAAATATTCAAGTTAAACAATACAAATTCAGATTATACGATTCAAATTATTTTTAATGCAATTACTCAAATTGAGCATTTCAAATTCAAATAAATTATTCAAATTCAGTTTTTAGTGGCACATATTTTATGCCCATTATCACCCATTTCACTTTAATATACATTATAGTACAATCAAGTACAAAATTCTATTTTGGGAAAACCACTGACTACAAGTCTGTTGGCTAATTGGTATTTAGGACTTTCAGTGCCCGTTTTACTTACTGTGCCGTTTCTGGTTCAAGCTTAGACACTAGGCCAGATCTGAAATTGCTGATGTCTGCTTCAGGTGTTCATCAGCTGTTTGTGAACACCAGACCAAAACTGCTCACAGCATCCACCAGGAAGAGGTCAGGAACA
The DNA here is from genome assembly GCA_031216445.1 of Lateolabrax maculatus. Taxonomy (NCBI): domain Eukaryota; kingdom Metazoa; phylum Chordata; class Actinopteri; order Acropomatiformes; family Lateolabracidae; genus Lateolabrax; species Lateolabrax maculatus. The sequence continues at coordinate 26,580,390 of CM062199.1, forward strand.
GAGACAGGATTTACCATCTACCCCATATACAACCACCTGTTATCATGTGACTGAAGTTGAGATTTTTTTTTACATGTACTGATCCGAAGGTCAAGAAGGAACTTTCATGCATGTTTGTTAGGAACTGGTACAGGTTCATGTTATAGCTCTTTTTGATGTATTTGCTCATATGTCTGGTGTTCTGTGGATGGCCTTCAGCTATCATTATCTCAGTGAGTGTAGTGCAACATATTGTATATCTATGAGCAGGGGTGGATGGGGATTTGCTGACTTAACTTTGAGAAAAATACTGGTCCAGTAAAAAAGGCCTCTCTGAGAATCATGACCATATGGTGCAGCTTTTTTCAATTTGTCTTGAAGGCTTTTTCCTCGTGTTTCCTTTCTGGCACACCAGCCTCTCTTTTTTGCCAGTGCCTTTTGATGTAGGAGAATGATAGAGTGGAGCTAGGTGAATTTCCTATTGAAGTTTAAGGTCATTATTTATCCCATGTGTAAACGAGGGGGAATGGAATCTCCTCCTTAGTGGCAGCTTCATATCTCCTGAGAGAGATACTAACAACACTTGACGCTTCATTTGAGTGTCTCTCAAATTCATTGTCATGGTCTCCTTCCCTCATCTAGGACTTCTTTAGGAGAAATGTAATTCTACTTGAAAATGTTTGTGAGAATTTGGTCAAAAGTTGGGCCACATCATATTTCAATAAGAGGATGCCTGGTGGAGGGTTTTAGTGGTACATATCATTCAGGGGTACCATTACATCAGCTGTTAATGTTGACCAGAATTGCAACAGGGGTAATTGCAACTTGCTGACTGGAACACAACACAACACACACACTGACATTCTTTTTTTGGAGACTTACCCTAAGCCAGGGGTGTCAAACTCATTTCACATCGCGGGCCGCATATGGCCTAGGAAGATGTCAAGTGGGCTGGACCATTAAAATTGTAGCATACTCAGCTATAAATAACAAAAATGTCATGTCTTTCCTTTGTTTTAGTGTAAAGAAGTACAAGAACATTAGGAAAAACTTGATATTTAATGAACTATTCTTTTACAAAACATTTCATGAAACACCTCAGATTTCTTTAGACAAACGTGCAATTTACTTTTATCATTCACATGTATGCATTGCAACTGATCCTATTGATTGTACAAAGGCACAAAACTTTAACAAGCAATTGGTATTGAAAAATATAGTAATGCACTTTAAGATTAAATGAGACTTATAAAGAAAGGACTTTTTAAACCATTTACACATGTGCATATAAAATCTAAATTGAATCCCTGCCTACACCTTACAAACTAAAGAGAGTGCTATTAAATGTGTAAGGAAGAAAGTATTCACCTGTCCTGTAAACTTCAACTTGTGTAAACTTCATACATGAAACATACATACACATACAATGCATGCTGAAAATTTATGGAGTTGCATGAACAGTAGCATTCCACCATACTCTTTGGTAGTGAAGCTGTTGACTAACATTAAATTGCACATTTTTTTTAATCACCACAGTAAGGATTCATTTTCACAGAGCTGTATTCTTTCAGTGCAAACAGTGTCTAATTTTAAAGGCGTTAGTCTAGTCTAGACTGCTTTGTTTTTGTTCCTGAAACTTGGCATCTTTTGGCCTGCACAAGTGCATCAACATCATGTGTCATGTCCTGACTACCTGTCACTCTCAGAATGTCATTTAAGTGCTTGTGTGTGAGCCTTGAACACATTTTTGTTTTATTGATGTTCATTACTGAGGTAGGTTGTCCCAAAACATGCACAACATTTTTGCAGCCAGGGCTGTTAATTTGGGGTACCCTGGCAATAGATACTGATAAAATGTGTCCAGACCTACGGAGGCAAATTTGTCCTTCAAATCTGCGTCACATTGCAAATCAATTATTTCTAGCTGGATGTCGACAGGCACATCAGAAGCTTTAACTGTGAAAGGTGAGCGAAAAACTGAAAATTCTGTCTCAAGTTCACCAAATACCTGAAAATGTCTCTCAAACTCCCACAGCAATCCTGCAATCTTGTCTTTGTACCGTTTCACGTCCGCATCAGGTCTGGTCACACGCACATCTCTCAGACAGGGGAAATGAGCAGGGTCGCCACTTGCCAGTTGCGTCTCCCACAAAGTCAGCTTCAACTTGAATGCATGTATGTTGTCATAAAACTGTGTGACAACCTTTTTGCGGCCTTGCAACATTTTGTTCAGATTGTTCAAGTGTTCAGTAATATCAACCAAAAATGCAAGGTCCTGCAGCCATTCCTGAGATTGTAATTCCAACACTGGTTTTCCTTTTTTCTCCATGAACTGTCCGATTTCCTCTCGTAGATCAAAGACACCTCGGCTTAACCATCTCACTTCAGTGTGGTATGGCAGGCTATGGGTAATGTTACTGTCACTGAGAAGGCTGTCAAACTGACGATGATTCAGACCTCTGGCTCGGATGAAATTTACAGTTCGAACAACCACCTGCATTATGTGGTCCATTTTTAAGGACTTACAACACAATGCCTTCTGGTGCAAAATACAGTGAAATGTCCAGAAACCATCTCCTCCATTAAGAGCTTGTACTTTCTCTCTGAATTTTGTCACGACACCTGCTTTATTTCCGATCATTGATGGCGCACCGTCTGTAGCCAGGCTGACAGCGCGGGACCAGTCCACTCAGACTCTGTCCAGTGCACCAACGACAGAGCTGAAAATGTCCTTGGCTGTTGTGGTGTCAGTCATAGGCACCAACTCAAGAAACTCTTCACTGACAGTCAGTGTCTTATTAACTCCACGAATAAATATGGCCAGTTGAGCCACGTCTGTGATGTCAGTGCTCTCATCAATTGCAATGGAAAATGCAACGAATGACTTGACTCTGTTTCAATTGGTTGTCTAAATCTGCCGATAGTCCCGAAATCCTCTCTGCTATGGTATTCCTCGTCAGGCTAATGTTGGCAAAAGCTTGTCGCTTCTCAGGACATACGAGTTCAGCCGCCTTCATCATGCATGTTTTAACAAACTCACCGTCGGAATATGGCTTTGATGCTAATGCTATTTCGCTAGCAATTAGGTAGCTGGCTTTTACTGCTGCTTCACTGACTTCTCAGCTCTGGGTGAAAGTGGATTGCTGTTTTCTCAGACCCACCAGCAATTCATTAATCTTCTCTCTTCTCAGTTGTCCTTGCAAGCTGTTGTATTTTTCGCCGTGAAGAGTCTCATAGTGGCGCCGAATATTATATTCCTTAAGTACCGACACTTGTTGCAAACACACCAAGCACAAAGGTTTCCCGTGTATCTCCGTGAATAAATAGGACGTAGTCTATTTTTCTTGGAAAATTCTACACTCTGTATCCACTTTTCTCCTTTTTGATAATGACATTTTGGCTAATGAGGGTGTAGCGGGCAGGTAGAGAACAGGGTAGAAACAACGTTGTACCAAACAGCAGATGGCGCATTGATACCATCTGCTGTTTGGTCTGTCTCAGTGATGCGGCGTGTCTTCTACTCTAACCAAAACAGTGCGCCCCTAGCGGATAATTCTTGAAAAGCATTTAATTTAAAAAAATAAATAAATAAATAAGAAAATCAAATCCAAGTCTTCTATGGATTTTTTCACTTTCAAATTCATCCTGCAGGCCTGATAGAACCTCCTTGAACCGGCCCGCGGGCCGTATGTTTGACACCCCTCAAACATACGGCCTAAGCACTTCTTCCCTAAACCCTAACCATACCCTAATCTTAAAACAAGTTTTCACCCTAAAATTGAATGATTTACATTATGGGGACTTAAATGGTAAATTAATTTATGTCCCCACAACATGAGTAATACATTGTACACACACACACACACACACCCTTTCAACATACACTTACAAATGTAGCCTGAAGGGAGAAGGTGGTAATGTGGCAGGAAACTACACAGCCCTTTGATCACACAGCCAAGAGACAGTTTGGTTCTCATAATGAGAAATTTGTGGGGGTATAGAGGTGCATCCACATTTGAGCCAGTTCCGGTGCCATTTTCTGTAAGTGCATCCTTTATTTAACCCTATCTGCCCCACCAGAACAGCAGTGTTTCATTCACTATTTTAAAGAAGCTCACAGGGGATTGACTGGTCTATTGCCAATGTAAATTTACATATCAATAGCATAGCAATGTTCCATTGGAACAAAATTAATCCAGTAATTATAAGTCAGTTGAGATACCAAACCAAACCTCTCTAATGGAAAAAAATGCAGTACCAAAACAGTCCTAAACCATCAAAAATACCAATTAAACCTGTTTTAAACAGTGCAGTAGGTAACTTTTAGAAAAATAACTTTGTCATATTTGCTGAAACTGTCTATATCCTGACAGTGATACATGACAGATAATCAGAAAAAAAAAAAAAAAAAAATCAGGTGCCTGTGGCTCCTCCTAGTGCTCCTAATGGCATTTGCAAAAAATCAAACACGTTCAACGAGAATAACCAATCAGAGCAGGAGAAGTTTCTAACGCAGTGTCAATCACTGTTCATGCTAACACTGCTCAGCAGGGCTTCAGGAAGAGCTTTACAAGCACAATGGCTGAGAAACAAACATTTACGTGACATTAATTCTGAAAAGGACTAACAGTTACCAGTTTGATTAAAGCATGGATGCTGTTTTATATGTAGCTTTGAAAATAGTGAATGGGGCCCTGAATTTGATTAATTTACTGGTTGTCAAACCACAAAGGAGAAAAGCATTAGCTAGCATGCTAGCCTATGTTCCACTGCTGAATAAACAGCAGGAGGTTGTCCTCTCTGCAGTGACACAAGGCGTGTGAATGCAAATTCATTTAACTAACACCAAAAATTAAGAAAAAGACAGAACGCAACCTGGGGAATTTCACCCCAGGAAATAATTTAGTAGAGCACCAGGCACACAGGTAAGTATACTCTTTGAGGCAAGAGACGTTCACCCAAACCACAAATACAATTTTATTTTAAATAGTTTTAAAAATGGTTTAAAATTTCATTCATCACAAAAGAAAATTAAATAAGGAAAATCAATTAAGGGGGCTGGAGCTGAATGGATGGACAAGACTAGGTGCAATGGGGGAACCCACCAAATTAAGAAAAACAAACTAAACCACCCAACATACATAACACATACACACACACACTCAGTGGAGTGAGGAACCCGCTTCCCAAGACACAGCAGACAGAAAGGGGGGGGGGGGGGATACCGCCACCTGGCCACCAGCACCACCTCCAGTAACTAAAAAGAAAGAAACAAGTTATAATACAAAATTATAATAAGCCCTGGTTAAAACACAGGCAGCGTGGAGACAATGTTTCCGAGGAAGGTAAAGCTTCAGCAGAGTCAACACAGCGGAGACGAAGCTTTCCCGGAAACAAAACAGCAGCGACCCCAATCAGCTGATCACAGCAACTCCTAATTGCAGGAAAAAATGCCATTAACATTACTCTAAAATACTGTGGTTGCTTGTGTATACTAAAAACAAACACGAGAAAAAGAGAGAAAGAGAAAGAGAGAAAGAAAAAGAGAGAAAGAACCAGCTGTAGCTAGCATTTACCTGCGACCACACTAATGTTAGCCATTAGACAACATCAACAATGCCAAGAAAGAGAGGAACACTTACCAAACAAATACGCAGCTGCACATAAGGGAGCATGGAGCAGCACGCATACAGTCGCCCTACAACCACACAAAATGCCGTGAGACACAGAAAAACCCAAGCGTCCAAATGTGCTGAAGCAGTGGGCAGCCATACCTGTTGAACCAACCAACCTTGGCCCAAAAATGACGCACCAATGACAGAGGCGCAAGAGAAAGAACCAGCAGCGTAAGATGGCCTTTATACTGGCCCACCTAATGACAGCCACCTGGCGCTAATTACGAGCCAGGGCAGTAATTAACAGATGCCACCTCTATGCTGCTACATCTGGATCACACTGGTACAAAGCAAGACTGGTACGGGGCCAGTCCAAGCAAAGTCCACTCTCTTCTTAATCTTACCTTTACAGCAAATAAATAAATAGGATGTTTGTGTTGTGGTGTTGTAACTGCTTGGATAGATAAACTGATTGATAGTCTGTGTTGGAAGTACAAGAACCCCCAATTGTCATTGAGTATTTTACACACTTAATGGAAGGAAAATAAATTGAAATAAATGGAAGTAGTACAAACATTTCTGTTTGACTGTTTCAGAAAGCTTTACACCTTGAATGTTTACAGGTCCTTACTGCTCCACCGGAACATGTGCAGGATTGGATGTTTCTCCTCAGAAGTGATTAAGTATTTTGAGAGAATGGTGAATGTCAACACAAGAGGGAATTCTGTTGAATTTGGCTGGTGCATTTAGGGAGAGCAGAGCAGAGAGCAGAGCTGTTGGCTGGAAGACAGTTCAAATGTTTCTTTTGAAGAAGAATAATTATTGAGCCCCCTTCAGACTGATAGAGAATACACATTGGGGCCCCCCTGCAGACTTGCTGAATTGATTAAGTCTGGATCCCCTTCCCTTATGCTAAGTCTGGAGTTCCTTCCCCTCTGCTAATTAACCCTTTGATCTTGTCAACTTGGTGTCCCCTGAAAGTCTGATAGCAAATATATCCTTCCTACCTTTTGTTTCCTGTTGTTCTTATGTCACTGCTTTGTTCTTACTGTATAAAACTGTATATCTGTCTTGACTCTGGGTCCACTCACTGACTCAGATCCGCTCTGTGTCTGTCAGTGCACCAGTGTGCTGGCATGCTTGAATAAACACACAACACTACAGCAAACCTCTAACCTGAACTTGGATTTTTCCACAACACTTTGTAATAAAAAATAAACTGAGACAATATTATTCATTATATTGTTGTAATGTTTTAATTTCTTCATGTAACTGAATGGACAGGGGAAGCAGGCAACGCAGTGGCTCAATTTTATGTAATTTTTAGTTGAGAGTTTTGGAATATCCACGAGTCATGAATTGATCTGGGCCCACGGGCAACACAGTTGAGGAACCGGAGATCGGGATCAAATACAGCCTGAATGTTTACGCTGTGATATCCTTTTGTGTATACAAACAAATGTTAATCAAATGATGGCCCTGATTCTGACGTGTCCTATTAATGGCTTCTACAACGTTGAGAAACCTTGCAATGATGAAGAACCCACTTTTAATTTTGTTTAGCTCAGCAGGTTGGTTTGGACACTGAGCAAGCTTACTTGAGTGCCTTGATATCCTGTGTACAACCCGTGACACTGAGGACTTGCTGACACAGTGTTACCAACAACATTTAGGAAACCTGTTGAATAAAATCTCAACACAGTGCAGACCTGTAGTAGAGCTGGGATGCTGTGGCTTCTTAATGTGGCAGGGCTTAGTACTTCTGCTAATTCTTCAGTCAGGGTCAGGATAGTTTCCTTAGGCAGATGAAAGCAACTGATGATGTCCTCACTGCTGTATATATCTAGTGGGTTACTGCAGTCTGACCTGACAGGAGCTGTCTTGTCATGAGCGTGTGGGAATGGGTTATGTTAGACTCAACCATGTGAACATGTGACTCTTCTCTGCTTTCTCTTTTCCAGTCTGATCATGTCACAAGCCACACTCTCAGCCCCAGTACTCTGTGTTGCTCTCTGTCTCTGTTTCCAGTGGACTTTTCCGCAATTCTCCAGACAAGCTTTCCACAAGATGCACTCTGACTTTCCCTCCTTTCCCCATCACCTGACTGCCCTGACATCTACTCACCTGTTCCCACTTCTCTTATCAGCCCTACACTTATCTGCCCTACTCCCGTGGGAGCCACTTGTCACCTGCCGCTCATTACCTCATTAGTCACTCAACATATATACTGGTTAATTTCCCTTGTTCCTGTTCAGATCATCCTGGTTGTTTGTTGAAGTCTGGGTTTTGTGCCTTGTTGTTTGACCAAACAACTCAAACCTGTGGACCTGTAGCTGTACCTGCCTGTTACTTCTGTATCAGCTGTAAGATATTCCTTTAATAAATCACTGAAGTCATCCTGCTGCCTCTTCAACTGTCTGCACTTTGGTCCTATTGCTGCTGCCTGCCCAACCCATTGTGACATACTCTAGTTATGTCATGGTCTGTCTGTCTGTCATCGCCAGATCGTTCAGTTCACCAATGTGTTACTAATGCTACAGCCACAACACTAGTTATTATCTTTCCTGTGTGAGTGATGACATGTCATATTGTCCTAATGAAAAATACATATTCAGACATGGACACATTAAATATTGTTTTTTTTTTTTTTTTTTTTAAACATTTAAAAAGGGAGACATTTCAACATAGGGACAAAAGAGGAATCCCTCTTCTGTTGCTTCTGAGATTTCTCCTTTTCTGCAAGTAGGCTATAATCAAGTCCCCCCCCCCCATAGGACTGTACTCTCATCAATATAAGAAAGGATATTTTAGCTATTGCCATAGTTGAGCAGGTATTGTTGAATTTTTAAATATCGGACCGATGGACAACTTTAGAAAAAAGTTCAAAATCTATGCAGCAGAGCCAGATATCTTTTCATTTCACACCTTGTTAAAACCTGAAAAACCTACATTATTAATTAATTTTCAGTTTTCAAGGGGTATTATCAACGGGCAGGGACAACCAATCAGAACAACGAAACTCCGTCGTACGTCCTGTCAGAAGTACGGCAAACACATATTTCTTAAAAACAAAGTTTAAGTGCAGTTGTTTGATCTTCTTTTGAAGAAAATTTACCTTCCAGTGCGTTTTAATATTGCCGCTGTAGCCGACCACTGAATGCAGTGCATTGGCAGCCGCCATCTTGGATATTTGCAAAGATGCTTCAACAGCGCTCCTCTCTGTCAGTCATCATATTAAACCCGCCTTATACTTGATAAATGGTTGTGATTGGCTCGCCTGATACCAGTACGAAGGAAATCAGTTTGAATGTGAGGGGGGCCAGCGGTATCTGCCAGAGTAAATAAAATATGAGCTCACAGATTCGTCTGGCCTCATGCAGAGATGAGCAGCGGGCTACAGAGGTCTGGACAGGTTTTTTTCATTTTCAGACTTGTAGTCTTCAGCCATAACTGACGATGACTCAAGTGACCTCACTCGAGAATATTTATCATACGTCACACAGCTCCTTCTGGTGACACTGAAGGCTTTACATAACTTTTTTACATATACAGTAGTATACCTCAACACCTGGAAACACACTTTGATGTGTAAAACCAGTTGATGATATTTCTCCAAAATATCTGCAGTTTAACCCTGTGTCAACACATCATATTGACAGACCAGTAAGGGCAGGGCCCAGCTCTTCTATTATTCCAGTGAAAACAAGGTTTTATTTTGACAATTTAGTATGGCAACCCCGCTCAGAGCTGACTTTATACCTAATGTGATCTGGTTTGATGTTACTCGTTCCAACGTCACATGTGATTTGCGTGATGAATCAACCTTTGCTGCAGATTGCTGTTATTTATTCATTTATTTATACCTCACATCTAATTCTGCCACCCCCCCCCCCCCCGAGGTTAAACAAAAATCAAGATTAATATTAAGACTGTTGCTCCCCCACCATTGATTTCATGTCTACTCTGCAGTCTTGGGGCTACAAAGTGATGGATGAACTTTTATCTGTTACTGCTTACTCAGCTGAGACACATTCTCTTCCTGTTCTTCCTTTATTTTTACATTGTCCAGTACCTCTACATGCCACCAACACCTGTCTCTTGCACACAAACATACTTCAAAATGTCAGCGTGACATAGGACGAGGGGCCTGACGTTAGTAACGGTTGACTTGTGGATTTCTGATGACACAACAGATTGCATGTGTTTCATATTGATATATTTATGTTTATGGCCCGGCCCTGGTGTGTTTACCAAAGCTTGTTGGCAGATGCTGATGGTGGCACATCAGAGAGTGGCCAGCCATCATATTATCCATGGCGATGCATAATCTGCTCAATGTAAAAGGAAATCATCTGCAAACCTTAGATGTTATACAGCAAAAACAAAAAAAAAAGTTTGTTAAAAAGGCCCTGTCGTTGGAAGTTGTCGTCTGACTGGTCTGGTCTGGACCTTCAGCCATGACAGTGTGTGTGTGTGTGTGTGTGAGAGAGAGAGAGAGAGAAACTCAACTTCAAAGCTTTGGAAAACTCCTTGGAGAGGCCGTTCTAGCTGATATAATATTGAGGTTTAACCCTCTCTCCCCCCTTCACTCCAGATGGCCAATGCATCCATCTGCAGTGGTTTGATCTACAGCAGGGTATTGTGTGAGGGGAGCTTAATCCAAATGTGGACACTCTCATGGATGGGGTTTAGGAGGCCAACCCCACAGCAGCCCCGCAAAGGGGAGAGTAGGGGGCGGAGAGAGCAGAAATGAATTGCTGAGGGAGAGAGAGAGGGAAGGCAAGGTATACTCTTGCTAACTGTACCTTACAGTCTGTGAGTCCAAATTTGATTTCACATTAGAAGTTTTCCTTATGGTGTCATGCATACCCCCAGGCGGCATTAGATTTCAAGATACCAGAAATTAGTATACTTCTGATACTGAATGCAGCCCATACAATTTTTAAGCACTACAAATGTACACTTCAAAAATAATTCAAAATGGAAATAACATTTCCAAAGAACAATGGAGAATGTTTGTTGGAAAAACCATTATGTCCAGGCTCCTAGTATTTGGAGAGAGGAAATCATTCAGAAGGACATAGAGTCAGTGGTTAGAGAACCAAAAGGTAGACCAGAAGATGTATCAGCAACACAACACACAGTCAAACAGTACAAAATGAGTACATAAAAGTGCATAAAAAATACACACAGAAAGTAGCGCAAACTAAAAAACTAAGTGATTTGAACCCCTGGCATTTTTGGCCACCAACAATCTTGTGCTGTTCCCAGCAGGGATGTGGATTCTTTTGGCATTTATATCTTTCTCAAGACTAAAGATTTACTGAACTGATGCCTGTGGAAAAAGAGGCAATAGAGAGGGTGGGGTGACTACATCAATGGATAAAGCTAAAGAGGACAAAAAAGAAAAATCGGAGAAAGGGGGGAGAAATCTACACCTAGCACGCATTGCCATCAGTGTGCCATGTGTGCCTCTCTGCCTACACACCACTGCTACACAGAGACATCAAAGACTCTGCACACACCCTCCACTCTCCATGGATATGAGAGCTCATGACAAGCCTCCTCCTTCATGTCTTCAGGGCTCCCACACAGCTGCCCAACAAGTGCTGCTGCTGGGGCCCCACCTCACTGCGGCCTCCACGTTGAAAGTTCAACGGATGTGGTCAGGCAACAGGTACTTTGTGTTCCAGCAATAATGCAGTGCTTTATGGTAAATTATGCATCCTCAAATAAAATGTGAAACATAGTGGCAACAACAACAAGAAACAGCACAGGGATTTAGATTTACCTCCACTGGACAACATGGTTAGGTACATATCTGGCTATGAAGTGGGGAGACAGTGAGGCTTACACTAATGAGGTATAAAATATATGTTAGCATATATAAACAGTTTTGGGAAACCTCAGTAAGTAAAGAGAGTCTACAGCCATGCTAGCAGTTCTGTGAGGCAGTACTTAGGCACAACGGCTTGTGTCAGCATGCTGACATTAAAATGACAGTGTTAAAATACTGATTGTGTGTATCATGGCCACCATCTTAATTTAGCATGTTGGCATGCTAACATTCCCTAATTAGCACTAAAACAAAGTACAGCTCAGGCTGGTGAAATAGTAATTGGTTTAGCAGGTATTTGATCATAAACCAAATTATCAACCTAGTCATGGTGCTAGATCACAGCACAAACATTCACGGCAATTCATCCAATATTTTTTAAGATATTTCAGTCAGGACCAAAGTTGGGGTTGGAAACACTAGTGCAAATACCTAAGCTGACCTGTGTTCAAACTATCCTGACAAGCCACTTTTCATGGCTTGTCTAGAGTGAATGACTGTTATCTGTCATAATCAATGGCTGACTTAGTATGACATTGTTATACTGTTGCAGAACCTTTCAGGGAGGAGGTTAGGGTGGAGCGTTTATTTGAGATGATGGAGTGACAGGTCAGCCATTTATCGAAAGATAGAGGAGTGCTGTGATTGTGCCAGAGTGTAGGGTTTACTGTGACATGAAAATGCCTTTCAGGACACATCCACGCTGATGTTTTTATTTTAAAAATCAAAACGATATCTGTCCATACTAACACACGAAATTGAATATCACATGATCATTCACGTACACTCGTCATGCATGGGCACTGGTTGTTCCTGGCGTCACTCAAAACCAAGATAGGGTTGGTAATGCCACTGGACACAGGAAATCTCACAAATTGCTTAAATTATAGCTTGCCTTCTGTGCATGTAGACAGTAGTAGCATTATAAAATGCAGATTGTAAATGCACAACAGCTGCTGGTATAGACAACAAGGTAAACAACGTCTGTAATTCGTTATCCATGTTGAAGCAACCACCGGAAGTTAAGGCTGATACATGTGATGGGGCGTGATGAATCAGGGAAGGACATGTTGTGACTGTTAAGACCCAATCAGGAAGCGAATATGGATATTGTTTCCAAAGGTCTCCAATTCCGCCTGTCCACACTAAAATGCAACCCCGAAGTTTTCAAACTAAAATGGGGACAGTAGCATTTCCAAAAGCTCTCTGTTTTAGGGGTTGAAAACACCGCAATAGTGTGGACACTAGACATAACCTTAGCAGAAGTTATTTGTTTTAAAACAAAAACGTATTAGTGTGGATGTAGCCTTGGACTAATACAAGAGTCTTGAACTAGATTCAAGGTTAAAAAGGAAGCCAGTGTAGTTAACTGAGAAGTTTGGCATTTTTCCTCAATTTTTTATCCCTTTTCCATACAGATTGTATTATTTATTAACAAGTCAAACTGTTTTTTAAGGATATTTAATTCTATATTAGTACATTTGCATTCATATGAATTTGCGTTCTGGCTGCGTCACCTAAAAATACAACTCTAATTCCAGTCTACCTGTCATTCAGTGTGTTGTGATTTTGTATTAAGTCACTCATGAATATGTGCTCCTTTTTGACTGTTGAAGCAAAAGAAATCTGTATGTTGATGGAAAACATGATTATATGTGGGGTGTCTTTGTTAGTTTTATTAATGTCATGGTACGTTCTTTTATGGTATTTTAATCATGTGTTTAGCAATATTGTTTTTCTAGTTTACATGCCTCTGGCATGGAACAGTGCTGTGATTTTCACATGATTTAAAAAAAATTATCTTTCCCATTCTCTCAACATCTGTGACTTGTTTTTGCATGTCTGTTTGTTTATTTTAAGAATAGTGATTTGTAGATTAGGTGACGTGAGAGAAAATGAAATTGCGTGCAGTTGCACAGATGAGAACACCATGCCAATCTGCCCTTTAGAGTTTGATTGTTATGGTTCAGTTTTGTTATGTCATGGTTGTTTGTTCTGGGTTGTTTGGTTGTATTTCTTTTTTTTGCTCTCTCTGTTCCCCCTCCCATTTCTGTTCTCTTGCAGTGCTGGTGTGTGGCAGGGGGTGTGGCTGGCTCCTCCCGTTGGCAGCAGTAGCACACCTGATTCCACTCAGTCCATTCCCTCCTGCTCTTAAGCCCGGTCTTCACTTCTGCTCGCTGCCAGATTATTCCATGCTGGCTGTCTGTCTGTCTGTCTGTCTGTCTGTCTGTCTGTCATCCATCCATCCATCCATCCATCCATCCATCCATCCATGAACAACCTCAAAGAATTCATGGAAATCCAGTGATCTGACCAATGTATTGGTAAAAAGGAAATTTTGTTCTGTAGTTGACAGTTGAGCAGTCTATTGGTCAATAGAATAAGAATATAGGAACCCTTTAGGGACTAAGATAAGATAATCCTTCATTGATTCCCGAGAGGAGGAAGCATGTGACAGACAAGTACAAAAAAATAAGAATAGAATAATATAGAAACTTTTGAATAGCAATTAAACTCAAAATTACAGGCAGTATACATACAATACCGACAAGTAGTGTTGTACTTGAACTAATAGTGCAATACCATCTCAAGCAAAGAGACATAGTGGTGTGATTCAAAGCAGCAAAGTAAGCAAGGTATAGTATATTTAAGAGTAATATAACACGGTCAGCATATACATATACATATACAGTGTTGTCAAGTCAAGTCAATTTTATTTGTATAGTGCCAAATCATAACAAAAGTTATCTCAAGATGCTTTCACATAGAGTAGGTCTAGACCATACTCTTTAAAATATTATTTACAGAGACCCAACAGCTCCCACCATGAGCAAGCACTTGGCGACAGTGGCGAGGAAAAACTCCCTTTTAACAGGTAGAAACCTCGAGCAGAACCAGGCTCTGGGTGGGTGGCCATCTGCATCGACCGAGTTGGGTTGAAAGGGGAGGAGAGAGGGGGAGAGGGAAGACAGAACAGGAGGAGAGACAACAAATCAGACTAATAATAATAACAACTGCAGCAGTGAGTGTGGAACAGGAAAATGGGGGCAGTAGACGGCCGGCAATCACAGATCCAGAATCTAGAACTCCAGGGGCGGAAATACCTGCAGAAAGTGAGAAGGCGAAAAAGCACAGAAAGCACAAGGACTACCAGGAAGAAATGGAGTTGGTAACCTGTATTAGTGGGATAGGAATGCGTGCAGATAGAGAGGGAGAGGAGGAGAGAGAAGCTCAGTGCGTCATAGGAAGTCCCCCGGCAGTCTAAGCCTATAACAGCATAACTAAGGGATGGTTCAGGACTCACCTGAGCCAGCCCTAACTATAAGCTTTATCAAAAAGGAATGTTTTTAGAATACTCTTGAACGAAGAGAGGAATTACAATAATCTAACCTAGAAGTAACAAATGCATGAACTAGTTTTTCTGCATCTTTTTGAGACAGGATATGCCTGATTTTTATAATGTTACGTAAGTGGAAGAAGGCAGTCCTTGAAGTCTGTTTTATATGGGTATTAAAGGACATGTCCTGATCAAAGATTACTCCTAGACTCCTTACAGCGGTGCTAGAGGCCAGGGCAATGCCATCTAGAGTAACTATATCTATACACAGTGCGTCTCGCAGGTGTTTAGGACCCAGAACAATAACTTCAGTTTTGTCTGAGTTTAACAGCAAGAAATTTCAGGTCATCCAGTCTTTTATGTCCTTAATACATGCCTGAAGCTTGGCTAACTTACCGGTTTCATCTGGCTTTATCGATAAGTATAATTGAGTATCATCTGCATAGCAGTGAAAGTTTATGGAGTGTTTCCTGATAATATTGCCTAAAGGAATCATATACAAGGTAAATAAAAGTGGTCCGAGCACTGAACCTTGTGGAACTCCATGACTAACTTCTGTGTGCACGGAGGATTCATCATTTACATGGACAAACTGAAATCTATCTGATAAATACGATTGAAACCAGCTTAGTGCGGGTCCTTTGACGCCAATCAAATGCTCCAGTCTCTGTAATAGGATACAATGGTCAATGGTATCGAAAGCGGCACTAAGATCTAACAGAACAAGTACAGAGATAAATCCTTTATCTGACGCAATCAAAAGGTCGTTTGTCACTCTCACCAGTGCTGTCTCTGTGCTATGAAATTCCCTAAATCCTGACTGAAAATCCTAAAATAAACTATTGCTGTTTAGAAAGTCACATAACTGATTAACGACCACTTTCTCAAGGATTTTGGAGAGAAAGGGAAGGTTAGATATAGGTCTATAATTGGCTAAAACCCCTGGATCAAGCGTAGGCTTTTTAAGAAGAGGTTTAATTACAGCTACTTTGAAGGATTGTGGTACATAGCCTGTTAATAAAAACAGATTGATCATGTCTAGTAAAGAAGTGCTAACTAAGGGTAAAACTTCTTTAAGCAGCCTAGTTGGGATGGGGTCTTAGAGGCTGTGGTTGTGATTGAGGTTGTGAAACCAGTCAAGTCTTTTTTTATTGATTTGGACCCGAAGGTACATGTGGACATGAGTCCACTCTCTCTCCTTCCTCTCCCTGGACGATAACCATGATAGGGGCCTCCTGTTCCGTAGGTAGTCCACCACCAGCTCTTTGGTCTTTCTGATATTTGATGTTTCAGGTGATTGTTGTTGCACCATGTGACGAAGCTCAGTTGTCTGTACTCCTCCTCATCCAACTAAAAGGCTCTATATACATTGCTGAACTGTATGAGCTGTACAGTATGTGAATCCAATTTGCGTTCTTTGTCACTATTTGAAGCACACAGCATTGGACATAATAAAAATAATAGGTAGGTAGCGAGGCCGACAGCAGAGCGTTCCTTGCTGCCAACTGATGATCAATTAAAAATATTCAACGGCCTTCCTCTGATAAAGCTTAAAGTCCGGTGAGCCCTGAACCATTCCTTAGTAATATTGCAATAGGCCTAGACTGCCGGGGGATTTCCTATAATGCACTGAGTTCCTCTCTCATCCTCTCCCTCTCCATCTGTACGCATTCTTATCCCATTAATGCATGTTCCTAATTCACATCTTCACCGTATTTTTTGTGTTTTTTTGCTTTTTCACTTTCTGCAGGTATTTCTGCCTCTGGAACTGTAGAGCCTGGATCTGTGACTGCAGGCCGTCTATAGCCCCCATGTTCCTGCTCCACACTCACTGCTACTGTTGTTGTTGTTGTTGTTGTTGTTGTTGTTATTATTAGTATTATTAGTCTTATTAGATTATAATGTTATCTCTTCTCCTGTTCTCTCTCCCCCCTCCCCTTCTCTCTTCCCCTTTCAACCCAAGTGGGTCGAGGCAGATGGCCGCCAACTCTGTATAGTCTCACTAGAGGAAAAACTCAGACAATTAAAGGTCCTGTATGTAACTTTTGCATGTTTGAATTGCTTTTTTATTGCTAATGTGTGAAGGGATTGTAACACAAGTCCTATGTGTAACGGCCACTGGTGTCAATAAAACAAGGACTTTCTAAAATTACATACTGCACTTTTCTAACAAAAATGACCAATAAATCAAAAGTTAAATGGCATGGAGTCTTGTGCACTGCAAAGTCCTCAACAATCTGTTACAGGTTCAAGTTCTCTGATCGTTTATTCTCAACCTCTATATCCCACTCTAACCAGTCCACTCAACTTCTGTAAATGACTCTGATGCACCATGTAATGTACTCACATGTGTAAAGTTTGCGTTTGTAATTTATTTTTAATATTGTTTTATTTTGTTGTTTCCAGTGAAGTTAAGGGGTTTATTTTGAAAGGACACTATGCAAGTAACGAAGGGTCACTGATGACAAAAAAGGATGTAAACAGTGCAGAGATGGTAACGTGGCACGGGGATAGTAATGTAACGGCTATAAAGGGAGTATAGCTCCAGTCGAGAGTGGCAACAAGGTATTTTAATTGTAACTAAGTGTCCAATAATTTTAAATTAATGTTATATCTTTGCTAACTTCCCGGTGCTAACAGTGTCTAATGCATTATTTTGTTTTGTGTTTGTTTAATTTCTGTTTAGCTCTTACTTTGGTCTATGAACTGCATGAAACACGAATAAACGGCATTAGACCATCAGTCCAGTCCAACCTCTATATCCTACTGGAACCAGTCCATTCAACCTTTCTGGTCCTGCTATCCTACTGTAACCAGTCCATTTAACCTTTCTGGTCCCGCTATAACTAGTCCACTTGGCCTTTCTTTCCAACTCCTCAAAGTTTCAACATAAATGTTTGTGAATGCGTAGTGTCACCTATCCTGCGGCCACAGATATATCAGCAGTTTCTTAAACCCCTGGATCAAGCGCAGGCTTTTTAAGAAGAGATTTAATTACAGCTACTTTGAAGGACTGTGGTACATAGCCTGTTGATAAAGACAGACCTGTATATTCTAAGACTATCTTGCCAAACTAAATGAGATTCTTCCAGTTTGGTGGAACGCCATTTCCTTTCTAATTTTTGCGATGTTTCTTTTAATTTGAGGGTTAAGGAGTTATACCATGGAGCTAACCTCTTTTGTTTTATTATCTTCTCTTTCAAGAAGATAAGTTTATTAGTGGACCCACACCATGACAATACAGAGTTCAGACCAGGAAGCAGAGCTGCAGTCCTACACGGTTCTCTGCGCTTCCATTCCATTAATACTTACATTCCTCGAGGCACTGGCCGAGGAGGTGGAGTTGCAGCCATCTTCGACTCTAGCTTACTAATCAACCCTAAACCTAAACTTAGTTTTAACTCATTCGAAAGTCTTTCACACCCAATGTATGAATGAAATGAAAACTGTACAGCCAATTCTATTTGTCATAGTGTACCGTGCTCCTGGTCCGTATTCTGAATTTTTAGCAGAATTCTCAGAGTTTTTAACAAGTTTAGTCCTCAAAACAGATAAAGTCATTATTGTAGGTGATTTCAATATTCACGTGGACGTAGATAATGATAGCCTTAGTTCTGCGTTTATCTCACTATTAGATTCGACTGGTTTCTGTCAATAACTATAACTAATAACTTTTGAACTTATATTACTGGACTATAGGCCATTAGGCAAACATTCCTTTAGTAGATGCCTGTCTGATCGTGCTGTAGCTAAATTTAAAGAAGTGATTCCATCGGCATTTAATTCAATGTCATGTCTCAATATAATGGAGGACTCCTATGCTAACTTTAGTCCCTCCCAAATTGATCATCTGGTTGATAGTGCTGCAGGCTCGCTGCGAACGACTCTTGATTGTATTGCCCCTATCAAAAAGAAAATAATAAAACAAAAGAGGTTAGCTCCATGGTGTAACTCCTTAACCTGCAAAATTAAAAGAAACATCGCAAAAATTAGAAAGTAGAAAACTGAGTTTCCTCCAGTTTGGTGGAACGCCATTTGTTCCACCAAACTGGAGGAAACTCATTTAGTTTGGCAAGATAGTCTTAGAACATACAGGAAGGCCCTCTGTAATGCCAGAGGAGCCTATTACTCTCACTAATAGAGGAACATAGGAACAACCCTAGGTTTCTTTTCAAGACTGTAGCCAGGCTGACACAGAGTCAGAGCTCTGTTGAGCCATGTATTCCCAGAGCGCTCAGTAGTAATAACTTCATGAGCTTCCCTGATGATAAAATTCTAACTATTAGAGAAAAAATTCATCATCTTGTGCTCTCAGCTAGTTCAGATACATCTTCGAGTACAGGAACCTCAGGAACCTCAGAAGCAGCTGTAGAACCAGATATATATTTAGACTGTTTTTCTCCAATTGACCTTTACCAACTAACTTCAATGATGTCTTCGTCTAAACCAACAACCTGCCTCTTAGACCCCATCCCAACTAGGCTGCTTAAAGAAGTGTTACCGTTAGTTAGCACTTCTTTACTAGACATGATCAATCTGTCTTCATTAACAGGCTATGTACCACAGTCCTTTAAAGTAGCTGTAATTAAAACTATTCTTAAAAAGCATACGCTTGATCCAGAGGTTTTAGCCAATTATAGACCTATATCTAACCTTCCCTTTCTTTCCAAAATCCTTGAGAAAGCGGTCGTCAATCATTATGTGACTTTATAAACAACAATAGTTTATTTTAGGATTTTCAGTCAGGATTTAGGGAGCATCATAGCACAGAGACAGCACTGGTGAAAGTGACAAATGACCTTTTGAATGCGTCAGACAAAGGATTTGTCTCTGTAATTGTTCTTTTAGATCTTAGTGCCGCTTTTGATACCATTGACCATTGTATCCTATTACAGAGACTGGAGCATTTGATTGGTGTCAAAGGACCCACACTAAGCTGGTTTCAGTCGTATTTTTCAGGTAGATTTCAGTATGTCCATGTAAATGATGAATACTCCATGCACACGGAAGTTAGTCATGGAGTTCCACAAGGTTCAGTGCTTGGACCACTTTTATTCACCATGTATATGCTTCCTTTTGGCAATATTATCAGGAAACACTCCATAAACCTTTACTGCTATGCAGATGATACTCAATTATACTTATCGATAAAGCCAGATGAAACCGATAAGTTAGCCAAGCTTCAGGCATGTATTAAGGACATAATGACCTGCAATTTTCTGCTGTTAAACTCAAAACTGAAGTTATTGTTCTGGGTCCTAAACACCTGCGAGATGCACTATCTATAGATATCGTTATTCTAGATTGCATTGCCCTGGCCTCTGGCACCGCTGTAAGGAATCTAGGAGTAACCTTTGATCAGGACATATCCTTTAATGCCCATATAAAACAGACTTCAAGGACTGCCGTCTTCCAATTACGTAACATCATAAAAATCAGGCATATCCCGTCTCAAAAAGATGCAGAAAAGCTAGTTCATGCATTTGTTACTTCTAGGTTGGATTATTGTAATTCTTTATTATCAGGCTGCCCCAATAAGTCTCTAAAGACTCTCCAGCTGATCCAGAATGTGGCTGCACGTGTACTGACAGGAACTAGCAAGAGAGAACATATTTCTCCAATATTAGCTTTTCTGCACTGGCTCCCTGTAAAAGAGCCTTTAGTTATCAAGCTCCTCTTCTGTGGAATCAGCTCCCAATTTGGGTTTCGGGAGGCAGACACCCTCTCTTCGTTTAAGAGTATGCTAAAAACTTTCCTTTTTGATAAAGCTTATAGTTAGGGCTGGCTCAGGTGAGTCCTGAACCATCATAACTTACTTATGCTGTTATAGGCTTAGACTGCCATGGGATTTCTCATGATGCACTAAGTTTCTTTCTCCTCCTCTCCCTGTCTATCCGTACACATTCCTATCTTACTAATACATGTTACTAACTCCACTTTTTCCCTGTAGTTCTTGTGCTTTTTTGCCTTCTCACTTTCTGCAAGTATTTCTGCCTCTGGAGCTGTAGAGTCTGGATCTGTGATTGCCGGCCATCTACTGCCCCCATGTTCCTGTTCCACACTCACTGCTGCAGTTGTTATTATTATTATTAGCCTGATTTGTTGTCTGCCCTCCTACTCCGTCACCCCTTTCTCCCTCTCTCCTCCCCATACAACCCAACTCAGCCAATGCAGATGGCCGCCCACCCAGAGCCCAGTTCTGCTCGAGGTTTCTACCTGTTAAAAGGGAGTTTTTCCTCGCCACTCAATTTTAAAAATGTTATATGTATAGCGCCAAATCATAACAAAAGTTATATCAAGACATTTTTCACATAGAGTAGGTCTAGACCATACTTTTTAAAGTATTATTAACAGAGACCCAACAATTCCCACCATGAGCAAGCACTTGTGGCGAGGTCAGCAGCAAGTCTTATCAAAGTCTGCAGATAGATAGGACTAATATCCATAGTCTATCAAACGTCTACTGTGACTCTAGTACATGAACCAATTTAGCTATGGGGGGTCTTTATTCAAGAGCGTGGTTTTTAACGTGCATGAAAGAATGTGGGTGATTCACAACATAATTGCCAGGGTACATATGGGAGTTTTTCCCTATGGCAAAATAAAACAATATCACAAAAAGTTAGGTTAGGTTACGTTAAGGCATAAAGATTTTTTGGCCGAAGTAACCAGTTCATTTAACGTCACTCGCTAAAAAACTGATAAGGAAAAATCCTCTGCCCCACATGTCTAATATGCTCCCATGTTTGGATACTTGACCTCTCAACTGCTAAATTTCTAGACAATGTTGCAGTTCTATAGGCAGTTATGCCTTGTTTGTCTTTTAATATCTATCATTATGGCACTCATGCAAAGAGACCACATGCATACAAATATTTGTACTTATACCTGGGAATATATATACTGTATATACTCCTCTTGCTGCGTTGACAGTACATACTTATTATTCTTCTTCAGTATAAATTTTGTCTGTGCTACTCTTCTTGCAGTGTTGACAGTATATACGCAAAAAATACATCAAATCATGCGGCCTGATCGGACTGGAGTTGCTATGACTTTTATAAGAGATCTGCCAAACAGCGTTTGCACAAATTGCAATAGGAATTAATGTAAAACTGCTTTAAGAAAGTTCAGACCCACCCCACTTTAAGACCACACAGCATTGCCATACTTTGCCATAATTTTCACTCTACATACATAATTTTATCATCGAAAAGTAGGAAAACTTGTTTCCCTCACAGTGATGTAGTTTTGGGATCAATTGGACTGATACTTTTGTCACTAAAAGCTTAAAAGTGACAGCAGCATCAGCAAGCTCTCCATAGAGACTCTCCAAGTGACCATTCCCATACTAAAACCACTGGGAAGATGTTACAAATTTATGTTTACCAGTTGTCTCTGGGATTATTGAACTGCGTGGATTACCAACACAAAGAGTAATATTTTCTCAGACTAACCTTTATGATGTTTTTCATACATGACACCTTATTCTATTTAAATGCTTCTCAATGCTGTTATACACTAGAATGATTGTTGAGGGGAAATTGCAATTACTTAAAACATTTTAATTCCCTTTAAAATCTGTAAGAAAAAGTGGAAAAAACTTCTCATGTTTTGTAACTCTTTTTGTAACTGTACAAGTTCACTGTGGTACAACTGGTCCAAATGCCAGGTTTGTGTGATTTTGTGTGCCCTGCCACAAAGGCATGTGTGGTCTGGGAAAACTGAATCAGGACAATGAAGAATCAAGCCTGGCAGCTCGGAATTATGTAAAGAACACTCAAATAAAGATGTCTGCACTATCATAGAAGAACAAAAAGCTAAATGGAAGGAAAAGGGAAGGCAAGCAAAGCAAGTCAAGCATGTTCCAAATAGAACAAGTGCAGACCTCCAACTCTGTTTATTCAGTCTTCTTTTTCGTCATCTTATTTCACCCCCCCCCCCAGCCCCACTCCCCCTCCTCCTCTGCTTCATGCTCTCTTTCTCTCTCTCCTCCCGCATAGGGCTTTGTCAAAAGGATGGAAAAGTACTGGAGTGCCAGCTATAAAAAAAAACAGAGGCTCTCCCATTCTGCTCTGAGGGGTCTGGTTGACCAGACGCGGACCTGCTAGACAGACAGGTCTGGTACAGAGCCTCACTTTCATGTGTCAGTGCCAGCAAGGCAGGATGGGTCACAACAATGAGTAGAGGATTGGATGCTGGGAGATCACACACACACACACATACACACACACGCACACACACAAACACTGGTTAAGGCCTGGGGGATATACAGTATAAGCAAGGTTAGCAAACTCAGTGTCTCAGGCTGGAGTCTGAACGCATTCGTCATTGCTCAGAATTCTGACAAATCCAGTCTGTTCACTTGTGTCATATACATTACAGTACGTCACATTTACAAATGTAATTTATTTGTTTTCCTTATTATTCTGTCAATGAAACATCAGCAACTTTGGGCAAAATAGAAAATATTGTGCATACAGTACTAACTAAGTAAAATGCTGAATGTCACTGTGGACAATGAAACGTGAAATCTAGTACCCAAAGACTGTATGTGTCAACTTTGGTAGCATTTGAAAGAAGACTTGTGGAGATATAGGTATAAATTATTTTATAAATAATTTTGCACGTTTTTAAAAATATAGAGGGACAAACTTTTGAATTGACCATAGGTTGGAGTGAGGCAAACCTTTGTCACAATTCAGTGGATGTGCCAAACAAATGTCAAGTCTGTAGGACATACGGGAGATTTCTTTTGGAATGTGAAATGTTTAAACTTTTTGAATTTGTGGCGCCCCCTAGAGGTCAAGTCAAGTTAGTTTTATTTGTATAGCGCCAAATCATAACAAAAGTTATCTCAAGACGCTTTTCACATAGAGTAAGTCTAGACCTTACTCTTTAAAATATTATTTAGGTCATGCGCAATGCACTTTAAGATGTAAACTCAGTGAAAAGTCCTGAACATATGTGTCCAATTTGGTTTCAGTTCAATTCAGCATTTAAGAGTTATGGCCCATTGAGTGCAGCATGCCATGCATTTAGAAATGTGGCAACCAATTACAGACAAATGGTAAGCAATACCAAAAGACAAACTCATACGTTTTGTTGGGGTTGTCTAAAGATGGTATGTACCAAATTTGGTGAAGATTAGATGAAATATGTCCCAAAAGAAGCAAAAAATGTGTTTACCACAAAATCCAAAATGGCGGATAATTTAACAAAGAAGCAAATGGCCTATATCACAAATGGCCTATATCAGTCAAATCAGCATTATCCAAGATACCCACTGTACAATAAAGCATCTTCTATGCCTCACAGTTTTAGTTATTAGCGAAAACTTAAAATGCTTAATTACTGACCACGTGGTGGCGCTATTAAATATATGCTTTAATATGTTCAGCACATCTCCATGGGGCACCCGTGTAACAAGTATGATTATTTTATCACATATAATATTTGAGATATTAATGAGTACATGCACTCTCCCATAGACAGCCCATTAAAAAAAATTGTACGGAAAAATATTCATATTTTAATGCTTACAGCAATCACACAATAATAATAAAAAACAAACAATTATCATTTAAATTGCTACCCTTACCCTACCTGTGACTCCATCTTATCAAATGTATGTTCATTGGCCAAGCTCTGCTCAAAACCCCCAAAATTTTTTACTAAGATGGTGGCGTGAGCAGATCGCGAGGCCCAGCGTTTCCCTAGTTTTTGCAATTTTGTAGTACTTTGCCTGCTCATTTCGGGTCTGTTTGTAGTGATTTCACATCATACACCCGATTGGAGCTTTTGGACATTGGACTACGTTTTTCGGACACTTTTATCACTGATCTACCACTCATCCCTGAGATCTCCAGAACACCGGAGGCTTCGCACTCTACCCGGCCGGGCGGAAGTGAACGAAGATGGCGTCGAGATCGAAAACAAAGGACAGCAATAGACTTCTGGACTGTAATGTCATGATTTGCACCGAAACATGGCTACATGGAGGTGTACCGGACAGTGCTCTCGAGCTAGCCGGACGCTACACACACCGGGCAGATAGATCAGCTAATGACTCCATTAAGACCAGAGGGGGAGGACTGTGCATTTATGTCAACAAGGCTTGGTGTACGGACTCTATTACTCTTGGAAGTCGCTGCTCAGCTAACCTAAAGTTCATCATGGTTAAGTGTAGACCTTTCTATCTGCCACGGGAGTTCACATCCACCATCATCACCGCTGCTTACATACCACCGGATGCTAATGCCAAGCTAGCAATGAACGAACTTCATGCAGCCATTAGTAAACAACAGACTGACCACCCGGAGGCTGCCTTTATTGTTGCGGGTGATTTTAATCATTCCAACTTAAAGACAGTGCTCCCCAAATTCCACCAGCATGTTTCCTGCCACAACAGAGGAAACAAAACTTTGGACCACGTTTACACAAACATGGTTGCTGCCTACACCGTGACCCCCCTCCCCCACCTCGGACAGTCGGTTCACTTCTCTTTGTTCCTCACTCCCAAATATTTACCCCTCATCAACCGTGTCAAGCCATCAGTGAGGACCATCAAGGTGTGGCCACCTGTGGCTCACACACAGACATCAACAACTATGGTTCCTCTGTTATGGATTACATCATGTTACACCATCATCGACCCACACTGGACCCACACCAGTTTGCATACCGCAGCAATAGGAGCATAGACGATGCAGTTTCCACAGCACTGCACTCTGTGCTCACACACCTGGACAACACCAACACCTATGCGCGATTGCTGTTTGCTGACTTCAGCTCAGCTTTTAACACTGTCATTCCCTCCAAGTCAATCACTAAACTTGGAGACCTGGGCACCAACACCTCCCTCTGCACCTGGATTTTGGACTTTCTGACTAACAGACCACAACATGTAAGGTCAGGCCACACCTGCTCCACCACTGTCTCAATCAACACCGGTGTGCCACAGGGCTGTGTGCTGAGCCCATTCCTCTACTCCCTCTTCACCTACGACTGCAGACCTGTGCATGGATCCAACTCCATCATCAAGTTCGCAGACGACACCACGGTGATTGGTCTCATCAGCAAAAATGATGAGACAGCCTACAGGGAAGAGGTACAGAACCTGGCCACATGGTGCGCCAAAAATAACCTGCTCCTTAACACCAGCAAAACCAAGGAGCTCATCCTGGTCTTCAGGAAGGAAAAAAAGAAGCAAGAATGCACCCATCCACATCAATGGGATGGACGTTGAGCGTGTCTCCAGCTTCAAGTTCCTGGGGACCCACATTGCGGAAGACCTGTCCTGGACCACCAACACCTCCAGCCTTGTCAAGAAAGCTCACCAGCGCCTCTTCTTTCTAAGGACACTGAAGAAGAACCATCTGTCTTCAGCCATCCTGGTGAACTTTTACCACTGCGTGATTGAGAGCATCCTAACCAACTGTGTCACAGTCTGGTATGGGAGCTGCTCTGTCACGGAGCACAAGGGACTGCAGCGGGTGGTGAAAACTGCCCAATGCATCACTGGAACTCCACTTCCAGCCATTGAGGAAGTCCAGAGAAAACGCTGTCTGCGTCAAACTCGCAGCATTCTTAATAACGCCTCCCACCCTGCACACAGACAGTTCTCCCTTCTGCCCTCAAACAGGCGCTTCAGGAGCTTCCGGACAAGGACCAGCAGACTGAGGAATAGTTACTTCCCCAGAGCTGTGTCCTTATTGAACTCTGCCCCCCGCTGAATTTGCTTTTTGTAAATTATGTTTATAGTTCCTGCTTATAGTCTACTTGCATTTAATGCACAAATCAACCTGTGTAATATGTACATATTACCTCAACCAATCAATCTTTATATTTTTCACTTATATATTACAGTTCCACTTGAAATTCTAATTTATTATCTGTAAAATACTTATTTATCATCTGTATATTGGTACTTACTACTTATTGCACTTCTGTAATGACAATAAAGTTGAATCTAATCTAATCTAATCTAATTTTAAATTTTAGTGAAATGTTGAAAGACATAGATACATATGCAGTTAGACATACAGAAACAAGAAATCAGCAATACATCAAGTCATTTCTTAAGTGAAAAAAAATGTAATGAATGCAATTTACTTCCAACTCAGAGGTGAAGTGGTTCCTGAGTAAGCGGTCACTGAAGAGGAAGACTGTTGTACTGTTGGCAGTGAGCAGCGGGGAGTGTGTCAGAGGACATATACCGCCACAGTGACTGAGCAGCAAAGCTAATCTTTCCCTGATGGGAACATTAGCTTTATTGTCAGTAGTCCTGTGTGAACAGGAGGAATGCAATGAAACTAAAGAGACTAAACTACCTGCTGCCTCCCAGAAACCAGAGCCCCTCAACACCGCCTCAGGCTTGAGTGTGTGTTTGTGTGTGTGGGTGTGTGTGTGTGTGTGTGTGTGTGTGTGTGTGAACAGTGTCAGTAGTGAATCCATTACCTCCCAGGCCCAACTCAGTCTCTGATAAAATTTGCTTTGGTCTTGTTTTAGACTCGGATATTGGTCTCAAATTTCCTGCTGTGGACAAACTGACTGAGACTGAGCTGCATCTCTGTGTGAGGCTGACCTAGCAGAGAACTCCACACAAAATAAGTGTCTCTGTGTGCTCATGTTTGACAGTATAAGGAGCAGGTACAGTTTCCTTGTACATTAGTGTGAGGCTGACCTATCAGAGAACCTCACACAAAAGAAGTCTGTCTGTGTGCTCATGTCGGACAATATAAAGAGCAGTTATACCAATAAAAAAGACTCATACTGGTCTCCAATTAAAAGTCAGATATCAGCCAGTCACTGTTGCCCTCTTCACAAATGATGCAGTTTGAATGATCACATTTTGAACTTTTTTTTACACTCAAATGTAAAGGTATTTGATATAAACAAAGTAAGGGTTAACAATGATGCTAGTGGCTCTGTGAGGCTGTACTTAAAAAAGTGATAGTGAAAGCTCAATACTGTGTGGCCAGCAGATAAAACTGGCTGTACTGAGAAGAATTTACTTAACAAACTCAACATATTACTTAATACTTATTATTCCTTCACACTTATGGAAACAAAAAGTTAAGACAAAGACAAACCAGCTAAACTATAAATAAAATATTACAAAATCTCTAAACTAGAATTGAGACTGTCCTGATGAGCCACTGGTTGGATGGATGTTGGTGGTGCAAATTTGGCCTATGGATGATGGTGATCTAAATCAGGGATCTCGGGAGAATCTGGCACTGTCAGCATGATCTCGGGGTCCTGTCCCTGCCCTGCATCCCAAAAATGAAGCATACAATTTACAAAATATTCATAAAGTTCTGGACCAAAAGAAAGGTCAACTAAACTACACATTAACTCAGGTCACTTTAGTTTACTTTGATGTTAGCCAATCCTAACAAAGTCTTTCTACAAAATTTGGCCATGTTACGTGAATCTGTTTAGAAGTTATGCGCCATTTTGTTATAGGCCACTGTCACACCCGTTTTTGCCAATTGGCATTCATAGTTAATCAGCTATCCTTTGGCTCATGACCAACCTTTCCACAAAATCTTGTGCAAGTCTGTGAATCCTTTTAGAAGTTCTGCACCTTTTTGCAACAGGCCACCCCGACTCCTACACCCCCTTTTAAGCAATTGGCTGTTTATCTGCCAACGCCCCCCCCCCCCCCCCCCCCTTCTCTCTCCTACTCCTGGATCCCATACATTCCATTTCCTCACCAGCAAACCCATTTGATTTAGTTGACACAATGTTATAGTCACAGTACAGTTTATGCTGATGCGCAAAAGAAACCCACTGATTTGGACTGTGGACTAACAGCTTCTGTCTAAAATGTCTTAAAAAAAAGAAATATAAACAAATCAAATATACAAAATAGAAATAATAAAGTTAAAAGATAATAAATTAAAAAAATAAAATAATAATACTAATGATTCTCAAATTCAATGTATTAGTTTTGTTGATCCTAAATACTCTAGAAGCAGTTTCTAACACTTACCTGAAAATTATTTTTTAATATTACTCATACTTCTGGCAACACAATAAAACATGGTCAACTGTTTATTTCTCTTTACGATATTTACACTTTCCATTATTATGCATTCCAATAATGTAGAGAGAACTGTTAGGGCAGTATGACCATTCCTTAGTCTTGTTATAACTCTCTCCACACCCAGAAAGGATTTGTCAATATCCTACAAACGTTGTGTTATTACTATTTCAACACATGTTGTGTCGTATTATCCACTGTTTGTGTTAAAGTTTTAACAATATAATATTCACTGCGGTGCCAACGTCACCGTACAAATATAAACCTACCCCAAAATCAATCCTTTTTTTACTACTCCACACTCCAGTCCAGTAGGTGGCGGTAATGCACCTACGGCTTGTTTGCCAACCGCCTATAAATCCAAAGAAAAAGAAGTAGGTTGTTTCTTTTGACTGTGACAGCAGTGTTGAGGCGAGGAAAGTAAACGCAGACAGGTAAGTTAGCATTTATCAATATTTGAGTTTAAGTGTTGAAAATGCCTTTCCGAGCTTGTGAAACTTGGGCAGAGAGTTCAAGAAACGTTATTCATCTTGAAAACAGTAACTCAACAAGTGGTAATTAACTTTAATGTTACCATCGTGAGGGCATCAAAAGTGAATATCACATAACTGCATCCCCCCGTATTGGCATTACGACTACTAGTGTCATGTGTTTATGTTGGCTGTGCAATATGGACTGAGCTTAATGTTTTTTTTTGGGTCTGTATTTTATCTGATGGAAGTTAAAGTTAGTTAGGTGGTTAATGTCACAAGTCAAAGTCAGAGTGAGTGATTTGAGTCGATAACACTACTTTAGCGGACAGTTAACAGTTTGACGTTCTTATTCCCTTTTTGATAGTTAATGGTAAAGTTAACCTATAGCTATTTACCATGATGTGTCCGGGTTGGAGCACTAAGACCCAGAAAGCACGGGGAAAGGACTCAATCGCAGACACCAAACTGCTATCAAATAAGGTTTATTAACAAAAGAACTTACAAAAATCCAAAGGAGCCAGGACACAGGAAAAAAACTCAGGAGTGGGGAAAACACTCAAGAGCAGGGAATCAGTCCACAAATGACAAAGACCTGACAGAAAACAAAGGGAACACAGGAACATATAGGCACAGATAATTAATCAGAGGTACAAGACACAGCTGGGGTGTGCAGGTAGACAACAAGAGAAGGAGGGAAACACAGCGGCTGTGCAAACAAGATCTAAACATGAGACAGGTGCGCAGGGGAACTGAAAAACACAAGAGAAACACTGGGAAAACCCAACAGGAATCATGGCCAGGCCCTGACGTGATGTAAAACAGAGAGCGAGCTGACATAACAAAATCAACGGTTGGGGTATAGGCTGTAATGCAGAACTTAATTATGTCACAGTTCAGCTCCACCCTCCCAGTAACTTTCCACTCCTAACTCCTTTCACCTGCCTGTAATTACCAGTCAAGTCACTATATATACTCCTGCCTCTCTAACACTCATTGCCAGATTGTTCTTTGCCTTCATGCCAGACTTTCCAGCGCTTATTTCCGGACCGTGACAGTACCCCCCTTCAAGGGACGGATTCCAAACGTCCCAACAATCAGAAGACAGAGCAGGGTGGGTGGAGGGGGAAAACAGGGGCAAGAGTAATGGGGAACCTCAGGTGGACGGCCCGAGGGCTAGCCAGGGTCAAAGCAGGAGACCTCAGGCAGGCGGCCCAAGACAAAGTATGAGACCTAAGGCGGGCGGCCCAAGTGCTGACCAGGGACGGAGCAGAAGAGACCTCAGGCGGGCGGCCCAATAGCTGGCCAGGGACTGGGCTGGAAACCTCGGGGGGCTGACCGGTGATGACGCAGGGGGCCTCGGGCAGAAAGCCTAAGAACTGGGCTGGCCTATTAAGGTCCAACTGATGGGGGGGAATGTAAGTCACCAGGGTGACGGCGCTCGGGTTGGCGGCCAGAGTAATGGAGAACCAGGGTTATGTTGGACGGGCGGCCCCAGGGCTGAGAAACTAGGGAGCAGGATCAGAGGGCAGACAAAAACTGAAGGCCTCCAGGAGGCTCGGCAGCCAAGGAAACTGGGCCGCTGGGATCCGGGCAGGCTGGGGGAACTGGGCCGCTGGGGAGAATACTCATGGAACTCAGGGGGGATCGGCCGCAGAACACTCTGGGAACTCAGGGGGATCGGCCTCTGGAATCTCAGGAGGCGCTGGCAAACTCAGGAGGAAAATCTCAGGAGGAACAGGCAAACAGCCTCAGGGTTTCCTTCCCCGAAGCCTGGGAGTCTGGTGGCTTTGAGGACCTCCCCGGGCCAGGCAGGTTCCCAAGAAAGAGTTAGGGTCTGGAGCTGGCTCAGGATTGGTGGGCTGCAAACTCTCAAGCTTAGTCTAACTGTTGACCTGGCAGGCTGGTTGTGAGCCGGCGGAGGAAGGGTCTGAGTTGCAGGCAGAGAAACAGGCCGAGATGCGGGCAGAGAGACAGGCTAAAGTGCAGACACAGAAACAAAGGGCTGATGATCCGGGGCTCCAGAAAGTTCAGGAGCCAGCCAGACAGAGAACTTTTAAGCCATGGCTTCTTGGTTACCTCCCAGTTTGCCAACCTCTGAGCAGCCTGCTTGTGCTCTGTAGTGGGAGCACGCTTCCACTCTCCATGAAAACAAACCGAAGTGTTAATTAAATCACAAAGTTTATCGTCCAGAAGGTCTGCTGGGTCCGTGACTTGTCTGGTCCTACTGTCACGGTGGGGTACGGAGGCACAGGGAAAGGACCCAAACAAACACAGAATTCCAAAAGGTTTGAATTGAATTGAATACAAAAAAACGTACAAAAATATCCAGACAGAGCGGGTCCAGGACACAGGGAAACACCAACCAACAGGGAACCAAAAAAAGGGTGAGCAAGGACACGACACATCACACGACGAACAAGGAGGGAAACACAAGGGCTGTGCAAAGGATATTGAAACACAAAACAGGTGCACAGGGGAAACTGAGAAACATAAACAAAAATGGGGAACACAAGAATCACGACAGGGCAGTGACAATAAATTAAACATCCAACTGCTGTTAAAAGCTAATGCTGTTGGTAAACCTGTACATTATTAGCCAACCTTTATTTGGCTATTCTAATCTATTAGTTTTTATTGTATAAACTATTTTGGCTGCCAAGACACTAAACTGAGTTGTGAAATTCCGAACCCAGTATAGATAGGATAAGTAATGATAAGATGAGACAACACTATTGAGCAATGGTTGGAAGAGGAAGTCAAAAAAGTAACACAAAATTAGTTAAATTATCTTATTTGGTTGTACCACTACACTGGTAGTTTTAATTTTTATTAGGTTTTTATGAGTAACTCCTCTTCTGTTTGAATTTGAATTAATTAATTGAAGATATATGTGTGTATATATATATATATGTGTGTGTGTGTGTATGTGTGTGTATATATATATATATATATATATATATATATATTTTTATTTTTTTTTTCTTGTAAAGAATAGTGTAGTTGTTTTCTCAACAAAAAATGTAAATCCCCATTCTAAAGACCACTGCTCCACTTTTTGAATTATTTCCTTCAACTGTTTTACAACATATTCAACATTCCTACCTAAGTGATTTTATCAGCATTTAATTCAGTGCCATGCCCTCAATATAGGAATAACTTTAGTCCCTCCCAAATGTATCATCTGGTTAATAGTGCTGCAGGCTTGCTAACAACAACAACAATAATAATAATAATAATAATAATAATAATAATAATAATAATAATTGTAACAATGAGTGTACAGCGGGAAAATGGGGGCAGTAGAAGGCCTGAAATCACAGATCCAGACTCTAAAACTACAGAGGCAGAAATACCTGCAGAAAGCCAGAAAGCACAAAATCCACCAGGAAGAGGTGGAGTCAATGACATGCATTAATGGGATAAGAATGCATACGGATGGAGAGGATGAGGAGGAGTGCATCATGGGAAATGCCCCGGCAGACTAAGCCTAACACAGCATAACTAAGGGATGGTTCAGGGCTCACTTAAGCCTTTGTCAGTGCTGTCTCTGGGCTATTATGTACTCTAAATCCTGACTGAAAAACCTCAAATAAATTATTGTCATGTAGAAAGTTGCAAAACTGATTGGTGCCAGCTTTCTCAAGGATCTTAAAGAGAAAGGGAAGGTTAGATATAGGTCTATAGCTCTAGTCTATAGTAAAACCAAGCTCAACAGAGCTCTGACTCTGTGTCTGCCTAAAGTACTGCAAAGAAACCTGGGGTTGATCTTATGTTCTTCTATTAATGAAGAGTAATAGGCTCCTCTGGCATTACAGAGAGCCTTCCTATATGTTCTAAGACTATCTTGTCAGACTAAACGAGTTTCTTTCAGTTTGGTGGAACACCATTTAGCCCATAAAACAAAAAAATGCACATGAATTTTGACATATTTTATTCAGAACAGCACTGTAAACCATAATATCGAAACTAAAACTCAACATAGAAGGTGCACACATTTCCTTGGATTGTGCTTGACGAGATATTTTATGCTTCTAGATTCTTCTGTTTATGAGTTATGCCCATTTTCTGGGCAGTGTCCATGGGCGTTTTTTGCCAGGAATTATCTTTTTTTTCTCCTGCCAATGCATATACCTAAATATGACATGGGGCACTTGGCATGCCTTGCAACTAGAATAGGGCATTTTTATTACAAATGATGCACTTCTGCAGTCCCCTTTCTGGACTGGGCCTGTGTTGGAGAGATTGCAACAGGTGTGTGATTGTATTGCTTCTCCCCTGGAAAAACATCCAGTGGTCCTTCCATCCCTGACAGGTAGCTCCTGGAAATGCTCGTGCTTCATCTCCTCCTCCTCCTCCTCCTCCTCCTCCTCCTCCTCTTCCTCCTTCCATTCTGTTGGCAGCCCAGCTTATCAGAATCCACACTATAACATATGAAAATAAACTACTTTTTCACTGGGTAATAATAATTACTCAAAGCCTTGTTCAAAACACACACAGTGTTATCATCGTAGATAAATTACTGTAGGTCTGTCTGGATAGATTGTTGCACAAATGGTGTCCTTGTGCACAAAAACAATAGATCTGCAGTCCAAAATCAAATTTCCCTACTCTGTAGCCTACATATAATCCATCACAATTAAGATAATTTCATAATAGCATTATTTACTTGTCTCTGTACCTCTCCTCAGAATTGTCCTCCACATTGTTTTTTCTGTAACTACAATAAACTTTAGACCAACTTTTCTTCTTTGCTTTGAGCTCAAGAAATCCATAAGGCCGAAGCTGCCATAAGATAAACACAGATCACCAAGCCCACACCCCGACCCGACACCGTGACCTTTACACTCTAGACTTCAGCAAGATGTTGGTGGATGAGAACTGATCAATATACATACAGATAGAATGAGCAACGTGCCAGGCAAATGGGGAGACGATCCACATAATTTACAACTTTCCGCTTTAGTTTTACTGATAAATGACTCACATGAACAGGCAAAAAATGGCATGTCGCTAGCCCAAACCATTGAGGAGTTATGATGCTTTAAGACAACATGGTATTTAGAATGGTATACAGTCCTGTAGGTGTCAGAGGGTTAAAGAGAGTCTGGACCTACTCTATGTGAAAAGTGTCTTCAGAAAACTTCAAGTAGTTGTAGCTCTTCTTCTTTTGCATCTGCTGAATTTCTGGCAGGCTGTCCAATGAAAAGCGTAATGCTGCCATCCACAGACAAGGCCAGGTGAAACATTTTAAGATTAATCTCCCAGTAGGTGCAAAAATAAACTTAAAAGAGAAAGCCAAAAGACACAGATCTGACAACTCCCTGAATAACTGTTGTGCGTTTCACTTCTGTACTTTTTATATGAGAACATAACATGGCCCACCTCTCAAAGCCAACAAGGCAACTGCAGAATCCGAATATAAGATACTTTTAGGGGATTTGACCCATTCTATCTGCCCATAAAATAACCAGAAGCTCAGCATAAAAAAGAGACATATTATCAGATATCTGGTTGCTGTGTTAGGGCTGAGGATTAGCCACATACATCCCAAACCCAGTTTTCTCAGAGACTGGGTCCTTAGATCCATCAATAAAAATCAACATATAAGTCAAGTCAAGTCAATTTTATTTGTATAGCGCCAAATCATAACAAAAGTTATATCAGGACACTTTTCACATAGAGGAGGTCTATACCATACTCTTTAAAATATTAGTTACAGAGACCCAACAATTCCCACCATGAGTAAGCACTTGGTGACAGTGGCAAGGAAAAACTCCCTTTTAACAGGTAGAAACTGGGCTCTGGGTGGACGGCCATCTGCCTCGACCAAGTTGGGTTGAAAGGGGTATAGAGAAGGGGAGATGTGAGAGAGAACAGGAGGAGAGACAACATAATAATCTGACTAATATTAATAACTGTGGCAATGAGTGTGGAGCAGGAACATGGGGGCAGTAGATGGCCTCCAGTCATAGATCCAGAGGCACAAACACCTGCAGAAAGTGAGAAGGCAAAAAAGCACAAAAACTACCGGGAATAGATGGAGTTAGTAACATGGGTACGGATGGAGAGAGAGAGGACAAGAGAGAAGCTCAGTGTATCATGGGATATATTCTTTCTTAAATTGATTTAAATACTTGTAAATATGATTGAATGAAAGATATCTTTTTCATCCGTTCATGAGTCTTTATAACGGATTAACATACATAGAAAAATTTTAAGCAGGAATTTTTAACCCACTGATCAACCTGGTGCACGGCCTTTTGAATTTCAAAGAATATATGACCAATATTTTTCGCTTTCCTCCAGATGGCGTCATTATCCACAAATAAGGGCTAGTATTGTTGTCTTTTCCAGACATTTCATGGATTCTGGAACATATCTGCCTGATTGGAGTATCCGGACCTAGTGTCCCACAAAATGTCCTCCAACATTTCTTTTTTGCATCCTTAATAGTTTTTCTTGCTAATGCTCTGCATCGCTTGGAATTAATAGCATATGCTTGAGTAGGGTTCTTACGTAAACTAAATGCTTGCTTTCTTTTCCTCACTGCCTTATCACAGCCCCTGTTCCACTATGGAACAATAAATCGATTAGTGGGGACCACTTTGCAGAGGGTTGTCTCTAAACACTCAACATCATTGCAATTAAAGAATTGTACTTCTCTCTTGATTCAGAGCTATTGACATCCCCTAAGCCTACCGCTGTATCTTCCTCAAACTTGTCCCATTTGGCTTGGGAAAAATCTAATCTTTTAACTTTGTCCCCAGGATCCCACATTAGGGACCTTCCAAACTGGCTCAGAACAGGAAAGTGTCCTTACCTATCGAGAATTTTCCCAGGTCATCCCATATCCTCTTTCTTGCTAGGGCTGGTTAAGCAAGCAACAAGTCCAAATAAGACATTTTGAGTGAAAG
Organism: Lateolabrax maculatus; assembly: GCA_031216445.1. Taxonomy (NCBI): domain Eukaryota; kingdom Metazoa; phylum Chordata; class Actinopteri; order Acropomatiformes; family Lateolabracidae; genus Lateolabrax; species Lateolabrax maculatus. The sequence continues at coordinate 26,616,594 of CM062199.1, forward strand.
ATTCTTATCCTGTCTAATTCCCCACATCTTTTTTTTTATCATTCCCCATGCTTTATATAATGGTGCTGTTCTTCCAATATTTGAACAATATCCTCTCCAATATTCTGCTTGTTTACTTAATAGCTTCAGATCATTCTTCATTCCAACATGGCACCATCTTAACTTTCTTTGTATTAGTACTTTTCCTGACTGTTTGCGATGCCCGCTTTATCATAACTGAGATAATATTTTAATTTATTTCATCTACTTGTCCTGACATGTATCTCCCATAACTCTGAATCACAGTAAGTAGTACATTTTTTCCCAGTCTGTCTTACCAAACTTCCATTTCATGATCCCATCTAGCTGAACCGTATTATTCCTATCAAATTGAATTGCAATTGGATAATGATGACTGCCAATTCAGTACCTCTCAATTACTAGCACCAGCTAATTCAGTGGACTCCAGGGTAAGATATATAGCTGACTCTACTCCATTGCTGAAATTAATCCTAGTGTTTAACAAACCAATCCTTTAACCACTATTAGTTCCTCTATAGTCTGTCCATTGTTGTCTGTTGTCTTCCCTCCCCATAATATATTGTGGGCATTGAAATCGTCACACCATATTGCTTTGTTTCCTAGTTCAAACCTCTCTAGTTCTTTAATCCTAATTCTTCTACATGGATTATAAACATTTATGATAACTATCTTTCTTTTATTCACCCCATTCTCAGCAACTACTAACTCTTAGTCAGCATTGTGTTTAATAATACCCTTCCATACAATATTCCTTCTTTGATAAAAGTTGCACATCCCCCTCATTGTCCATCATCTCTACAGTACCTTGTCTAATTAAATTATAACCCCTAACTTAAAGTCCAGGTGTGATTACAGCCAGATCTCTTTAAAGCAGATACTTTCTGGTTTATCATTTAACTGTTGCATATATTTCTTAAATTCTAGACCATTTGCAATAAGGCTTTTGGCATTCCATTGTGGAAAAAACATGAATTTAATCACTACACAGCGTTAGACCATCATTGGGAATTAACATCTCATGCAACACTTCTACAGTCAGATCTTTTATGCACAGATACCCATCTATCACTATAGCATTAAGCCATGACCATTTTCTTGTCTGTTGCATAGTAACATTTACTGCCTTTCCGATGAAGGGCACAATATTAAACTTATCCACTATCAAGGTGTCATCTTAACTGCACACTTACATAAACACTTCATGGGATTATTATATTTTAGGTATTAATTATTTTACCCTAAAATCTAGTTGGAAGGCACTTTACTATGGTTACTTTAGACCCTTTGATTCCTTCCCTGAGACCTTCCAGGCTGATTTCTAAAGGTAATCCACTAATCACTCCACGTATCTTGTTATTTTCCCCGGAGATATGACTTTAAATTCAAACTCCATTTAGGGTCTTCATCTTCAGTATCTTTTCTTGTTTGGCAATATTAGATTATCAACATCCTTCCTTTGCTCAAAAATGTTGCTTGTTTAATCAGACCAATTTCTTCATGAATAGCCTTTGTGGGCTTCATTGGATGTAATTCGTTATTGGATTGTTCACAAAACTCTGCGATTACTTTTCACTCTTCTATCTCATTTCCTCTCTTTTCTTTTTCCCATTAATTCTGGGTTTCAGACTCACTGTGACTGGATACAGAATTATTTTTCTTTGCCTACTTTGATCTTACCTCAGTCCAATCTCTTTGAACATATATAATGGAAGATTAGACAATTTTTTAAATAAAGGGGTAACACAAAGACAAACACTATCAACTAAATTACCAAAAATGAAAACAAGACTTTAATCAATCCATATAAATGGTTTAACAATTATCCCACCAGCAGCAGCAACCAGAAGCAGCACCTAGCACTTATAACTCGAGAAAAAGAACTTAAGGCAAACCTAACAAAAGACAATTAAAGTGTTACTGTACAGAAGTTAACTAAATGTATGCTTTACAAATAGAACAATACTAAATAAACAGTGAGTATAAAACAAAAGCTATTTGTCATCATTGACCTGCTTGCTGATGTATGGACAACGTGAATGTAATGTGCATAAGGTCAAAAGGTCAACAAACTAAATGAGGATGAACTATTAAGTGTAAACTATAAAGGAATTTTATCAAAAATGGGATAAAGTAGTAAAAACTATTGGATTACTGACTTATTTTCCCCAGCTGTTTTCCATGGCTTTCTTGAGTGAAAAGTTGGTTAGGTGTCATCACATAACTTAATTACTACCATTTGTTGAGAAATGCTGTGGGAAACTCCAGAAAAACTTGAAAGTGAAACTTGAGTTTTGAATATTTGGTATTTTGATTAATTGTTTAATATGACCAGCAGTTGTAAATACATCTTTATGTATACATATACATCATTATTTCAATCCAACACACGCAATATGCATTTTGAAGTTTTGGCTTCTTTCACCAAATTCTGTCAGCTAGGTTGTGCTGACTCCTCCCTCCTTGGGAGGGAAAAAATCAAGTGGAGGGAAAGACTGGCTAAGAAGAAGGAGAGCTGGAAAAGAAAGAGGCAAAAGCCCTCTTTTTTTCTCTGTGGCACTTAAGTAGCTTAATCAGCTGTAATCTTTCCTCCCCATTCCCTGCAGCAGATCAAAGAAAGCCTCTACTTTCAGATCTGGCGCTTCAGTTAGATGGATTAGTCTCAAATTAAGTTTTGATTTGCTATCCGTTGTGACACTCCACAGGCACAGCGGGAGTGAAGGCCCAAAACACACACAATGGTCCAATGGGGCACAGGGGAAAAGGAGGTCCTCATCCCTGGAACCCCAGGAAACATGTCTTACAGGCATTCTTCAGCAACATTTGGCAGCGGCTCTTTTTTCCCTGTCTGCTTTCCTCTGCTCTTTGAACTGCTGCAGAAGTGTGTAAGAGATGATTGCCAAATGACTTCATACCCAAAACAAAAATTTTGACTGACATAAATGTGCCTCATGATAAACAGTCTCTAATGTATGATTTAACTTTTCCCATGATCTAGTGTTAAAAAAGTAAATAAAAATCCCAATAAATCGTAATATCAAATTGCATTCTATACTTTTAGAATCACAATACTACACCCAAGTATTGTGACTCAAATTGGGAGGTAAGTGTATCGTCCCAGCCCTACAGTTCAGTCAAGTCAATAAGTTTTTTTCTTTTCTGTCAACTACATAGTTCCAGTTCAGTTCAGTTATATATTTTTTAAAGCTTGTGGCGGAAAACGCCAGAACACTATCTAAAATCACAACTGGGGCAGCATTATGCCGGCATTGTTTGGTTCAGTGTAAAAAAGCAAAGCCAATGTAATGATTGGCCTTCTTTAAAACAATATTGAAAACTATATTGAAAAGGAGATTATACACTATTAAAATAAATGTTCTACAGCTAGAAGTGTATGTTTTATTGAGCTATCTGAACAGGAAGATATTTGGGGTTCCTATGATTGAACTTTTTTGGGAGGTTTTACCTGAAAACCGAAAGCAAAGCAACCTTTAGAGATGGCACAATTGCGTACAATGTAAAGACAAAATAAGTGGATACACAGATCGAGTTCACTCAATGAAGTGCGGCAAAAATGCACACCACTTGAAAAACTTCACAGCTATTTATATATCCACTCCACTTCAACAAAGGAAATGGTTCATTATCTGGAAAACAAGAACTGAAGGTCCTTGTAAGTTTTGAGGTCAAACACAGTGCTACAGTACAAGCTACAGCTTTAATGTCTGTACATTCAATACACGGGCAACTTGGGGCGAAATTGAATGAACTGCAACCACTGAAGATACATTTGCATACATAACACAAAGAGTGTGTGCAATCCTTCATTAATACCATCTAAGATACACATGTGAAAATGGGTAAAGGGGTAAACGATCTTGAGTTACAAATCACAGCTTGCATGTTGCAAATTTGGTGAAATGGGCCCCTGAGAGTGTAAGACTATGTTGGAGAGTGAACTGTGAGAGGGCCAAGAGAACAATCAACAGATGTCACAGGGATAAAAGCACAGGAAAAGGAAGGCAGAGAGAATGAGGGAAATGACACTTGAGGGAAAAGTTAAAACTTGACATAAGAAGCATATGCCAACAAAGAAAGCAGACAGGGAAGCAAACATTGACAATGCAGAGCAACTGAAAAATACACTTGATTTTTTCTCTGTTTTAGACTGTTTACACGTGTCATACTTAACAGCCTCTGAGAAGTTTGTGTATTGTGCGTGTGTGCACTTCAACATATTTTTAGTTATTAGTTTACTATAAATGAAAAAGAAGCAGTAATAACATACGAGAGGGAATATTAGGAAGTGACTAAGTTTTCAGTCTGACGTAACATCAGGAACATCTGCTCTGACCTGAAAGTTTCCACTGCATAAATGCCCTCTCACTAGTGAATGTGCAAGTAATACAAATGTATTAACTCAGTTGAAAAATGATAGTGGTCTGACCTCAGGAATTTGTGACTGATGCAATAAACAGTCAGTTGGTAGTTTTTGTGGTTGTATACAGTATGTCTGGTTAGCAGAGAGGAAAAAAACGTGACTCAGTGTAAATAAAGATGAAGTGTCATTGACTGTCTGTGTACAAAGAGCCACGGGTATGGGTGTGTACATTTCTGTGGGATTATGTGTGTGAGCTTGTACGTGAGTGCGTGCTTACTTGCAGCGTTTATAGACCTGGGGGTTGTTGCTTTATTTATACTGAGTCATGTTAGTCATTACTGTATGTCTGAAAGACTACAACTACTGCAGTCACTTCTCTATAATAATACAATAAAACCTGATTCATGTCTTTATCTGATAACTGAGTTCTGTCACAACGAAAGCTTAATTTATTGACTTTGAAGGCTGAGGCTGAAAACTGTAGTTTTCCATCCATCAATCCATTTTCTGTATCCATTAATTTTGTAATCCAGGGCCGCTGGGCTAGAACTTCTCCTAGTATACACTGGACAAGAGCAGAGTACACCTTGACCTGTTGTCTTGTCAGTCTATCCAGGACTAATCTCTCCTTACAGCAAGAAATTCATGAGTTTGAACTCACTGGTTGGCTGGGGCCTTCCTGCATGGAGTTTATATATTGTTCCTGACTCTGTGTACGCTAATTATTGCAGGTATGTTTACCATGTCATTATGTTTGCTGTTAAGTATTGGACAAATTAGATTTTGATCCTGAGGGGTTGTTTACAGTACTGTCTGCACCAGCATTTCAAGACAAACCATTTAACATTTGTTGAGACATTTCATTAAAAAACAAAAATATCCACCTCATGGTGTAAAGAGAGGAAAACTGAAGTAATTCAAATGTTGTGCTAATTCATTCATAGATATGGAAATAATTTACTATATAACTGAAAACTTTGACCTGATGATGGCGCTAGAGGAAAGTTGGGGATCCCCAAAGTCATTAGGACCCTGCTGAGCCTAATAATGTCTCCGGCCGTGGACAAAGAACATGCGCAAACCAGCTAGTTGATGCCAGACAGTCGGGATTGGTAGTTACTCCTCCTCCACTGTAGTGCTGAAAACCAGAGCCCCCCATGCCAAGTTTTTGTCAACTTTTACAGAGTGAAATAGAAAGCATTACTAATTGACCTAGGACAAGAGAGTTCTGTAGCATGTAATTAAAACAGCCAAGAACATCATTGATACCTATCTACCAAGCATCAGTAATATTGGTGAGGTGAGGTGAAGCGCAGAGCCCAATGGATATTAAAAGACTAAACCCACCCCAGCAATAGCCTGTTCACCCTGCTGCATCTGGCAAGAGATACAGAAGAATCTGCTGCCGTACCACCAGACTGCAGAGCAGCTTATTTCCTCATCAGACTGTGAGACTCCCCAACTCATCCTCCACCATAAATAATTATTATTTTTCTGGAGTAGCAAAATTGGACTATATCTGCATCTCATTGTTGTAGAATAATAATAAGTTAACCTTGTATCCTTGGATCTTGTATGTGGGATTGATTCAAAATAAACTAGTGTGTGTGTTCATGGTAATGAAGGAACATTTCACCAAGTGCAGCAGTGTGGTTCATTTATGTGTTTTTTAATAGTTTTTGGGCAACTATGGAGCTCTGTGGCGCAGAGGAAAAAGATACATCAGGCTTTGAGACAGACAATACTTGTTAGTTGATACTTTCACTGTTGGTTTCGGTCTGCACATGGGATTTGTTTTAAATAAATAAAAAAAATATAGAATACAAACAGACTAATCCTTTTAGGGCTATCCCAGACAAGTCAGTGTGAACTATAGGTGGAAGATGAAACCTGCCTTTTTCCTCTGTGATTCTATCGGTATTTCCTCCTAAATGCAGGAATCCCCTGGATACTTACTCCCACACATAAATATAATCTCTATGTGCATCATTACTTTCATCATCTGTGCAACAGTATCTGAGTGCACGTAGTGCAAGCGTAACAGACATGGAAGCTTTGTGATTGCATGGAAATTCTTCCTACACAAGGCCAGGTGTACTGTGTTTGTAAAAAAAAAAAACATGTCTTACGCAAACATTAGCACAGTCATAGGTATTATCTAACCCTTTCCTGATAAAGGAAGGGATAGTAATACAGGCCTCAAACATATGTTGTTAAGCCTGGCTGGAAATGAATCATAAGTGGAGTTAAAAGGAATTTTAGACTTCAAATCAAAACTTCAATTCCCTGGTGCATGATTACTTTTGTATGTGCTGCTTGCTGTTCAACTCTACAGCTTTGTTAAGAATAATTTTCTAGCTCAAGATTTCTCAAGATACCTTCTCCTCACACCCAGTCATTTCTACAACATCACACTTGTGTTTTAACTCTTAGCATCAAAGTTAACAGTGCAGCAGGGAGTTGGTCATTAACTGACAAGGATAGAGTAATATTAGTCACCTTGGGAATCCAGGTGAGTTAAAAGTAACATTAAAGCCATCAAACCTAAAACTTTGAAAAACATCACTTACCATCCAGGACTCACACTGGGATCAGGTTAGAATGTGAGGTGAGAATTTAGAGCCAGGTTAACCCTTGTGTTGTCCTCTGGGTCGAGGTGATGTATCATATGTTTGTGTCATCCTTTTCCTTTATTCTGTTTCTTACTCTGTTCCTATTGTCAAGAAACAAACTAAAAACAAAAGATAACCGCTTCAAGAATCACAAATGTCATGCATAACAACATTTACATACACAGAAGGACATTTTCGGCCACCGGGTCACCTTGACCCAGAGGACAACACAAGGGTTAAGAAGGGACATCATGCTAAGCAGGAAATTAATTTAGGTTGTTTGCACAAGGGAGCATGATTTGGGGTTGAATCACAAGGAGGCTGCTGGCGAGTGGTTTGGGGCCAGAAGGCCAGGACAACATGTGGTGTAAATCTGAGAGGCCCAGTGTTGGTCAATGTAGAGGGGTCAGTGGCTCTGGGGTGTCAGTAAGCAGTGGCATCTGATGTTGGCAGGTTATGTTTGCAGAAAATAAAGTTGTGGCGTGAGATCAGTTATTTTGGTTTTCTAAAGATATTCTGTAGGTACAATTCCTGTTAATTTTCTGATTCGAAAAATTGGAATGAATAGACTCAGACCTGCCGCTAGTCTCCTAAAGGGGTAGGGCAGTGACGGAACACATGTGACACATAAACAGGAAAATGACTCTGAGTCGGCTGTCTTGTTTCTGAATCTTTTCTGGCAAGGCTTCAAAAAATCTTTATATAACAGAGCTGTGAGAAAAGTTCTATATATTATTGAAACAATGTTGTTATTGTTTGTGAGAATTGACAACAAGGTTTGGTTCCTGCGGGGGTTGCCATGGAAGCCATGAAGGGGAGTGAGTGTGTGTGTGTGTGTGTGCACGCACGTTGAAACACACATGCAGAGAGAGGACGTTTTTCCATTCAATGAATGGGTTTGTGCCTGAACTCAGTTTCACACACTAATTGTAGTTTCATTCATTCATTTCTGGCCAATGATCAATTTTGGATAAATTTGTGTTTTTTCTTTTCTTAATTTGAAATGACAAAGCTCTGTGTGTGAATTCATTGATGTTTTGTAAGGTCGTCCTCTGACTAGCTTCTTCTTCAAAGCATTAGCAGCTAAGGTGCATGGGCCCATAGTGTATAAAGTCATCCATTCTACCAAACCGACAAAAAAGGAAAAACAGAGACAAGTTAATCAAACGCGATGGCAGTGATATATGAAACATAGCATAAATTCAGGTAGCAGACGGAAGTTGCACTTGGATTAGCTAATTGACATCAGTGGCTTATTCATGTTTCACCCCCAGAGGGTTGTTCCTCAGCTATTTGGCAACCAAATGACTAGTAACATCCAATCATAGTCATACAGGTGTACAGTACTGCCATTTAACCTGGAACTTCTCACTATTGCTCTGCTGATACCTTCATTGCTACAGCTCCCTCCAGCAACCCAACCTCCTCTATGTGCTGTTAATAATACTCGTTAGTTGGATACATTCATTGTTAGTTTTGGTCTTTTAAATGGAATTTGTTGACAGTAAGAAAAATAGAGAATATTGCCATCTATCTTTTAAGAAGTGATTTAGTTGGGTTTTTGCTTGGAATTTTTGAGAGCTTTCTCAAAGAGCATTCCTCCCCACCAAATCTGTGTAACTATTTAATTATTCCTTGACATGTCTTTGAGTAAAAAAAAACTATAATATGCTTCAATCATAGAGAAACATTGCAGATTTCAATAAAAGAAAACTTCAAAATGAAAATTTAAACCTTTAAAATTTTTTTTTACAGTTTTAAGCCACATTTTTATGATACACTTTTAGGTCTTGGTCTGTACTATACTATACTACATATTTTAACTTTATGAAGGATTTTAGTTATTGGACATCAGGATCTTAAGTCATCAGAGAAACAAGCTTGGTAAATGTTAGCTGCAGCTCCGTTTGCAGCCCCTCCAGGACATCCTGTGTCTGCAAGAGAGCGTCGGAGAAACTACTTTATTCAATGTTATTACCGGTTTTAATCACTCGGTCTGTTTGTTTTGGTGAGGAGGAGACTTCTGCCGATAATTCTGCTCCTGGTATAAACCTACTAAACGATGAGTACTGAAGGAAACCATAACTGCGAGAAGCTGACCGCAATGAAGGCAATGGTGGTGAACAACACGTCACCCAACTCTGTCTTTGGTTATTGTTTTGTCTGAAAGACACCGAGCAGTGGGAAATTAAATAATTTTAAATTGTTTCTCTATCAGCAGACAGCAGCCTGGCCTCACACACTACAGCCAAAACAGTGGCTAAGTGCATGAACTAAATATTACATTGAGTTGTATGTTAGGAGCAACATTGTATTTATTTTAAACCATTTTCCGGTTATGTGTCCGGAGTCCCTAGTTGTTGACTTTGCTATTTTAAATCTAAGGCAAACACAGAGGGAGCCTGAGCATTGTAACACAGCCCAAGGAAAATTAGCTAAATTAAAGGCAGGGTTTTGGACAGCTGACTGAAGGCAGAAGTGTGGATCAGTCCAGGATTTGATTGTTTCAGACTGGGCTGTAGGGGTTGGGAGGAGAGGGGGATGACATCTGATTGATTATCCTGGAAGAGAAGTGAGTAGGGTATGGAAAGAGCACAACAGTCTTTGTATGTTCTGAAGAGTCAATATGAAAGTGAGTCACAGTGTCTCAGTCCTCATTCTAAAACGATGAATTTAGCCATAAATGTGCTCACACAGGGATGAGTGTCGAAGAAAAAGAACATGTGTAGCAGTCCAAGCCGGCTGCTGAGAGTGAGAGTGAATAATCTGAGGTGACTCATGTGTGACTCTCTCTATGTGTGTCTGCTAACAGGAATTCTTAGCGTCAACATGTAGACATCCTGGAATCTCCCAACCTTTCTTGCTTCCCGTCCCATGCCTCAGACAGGAAGTAGTGTCAGTGTCCTCCCTAAAGAGGAATAACCCTATTTCATTAAGCAGGCGGTCTGCAGGGATATGCAGGAAATCAGTTTGTTCACCTTCATCCTCACAACAACCACTGTTAACCATGTGGGGACTTAAGGAGGAACGTTTAATGTCATTTAATGTGAGATGCTTCTTGCGTCATGTTATTTAAGAAGAATACATTACTGTGATATGAACAAATAATATGCTCTAAACAGACACAACCACTCCTGTTTTTTTTTTTTTTGCCTGTCACGTCATCGTCACAATTTGCTCTGTCTTCTAAAAGTTATAACTTAATATAACTATATATTACTTAGAACACACAGAGGTGTATAGTTCCTGTAAAAGCTCAATATGCAAACCTTTATGAGCCAGTGTGCACCTAGGCACCGACGAAACATTTAATTCTGGCTGATATGTCCTGCACAATGAACTGATTATATGTGTGGAAATTTTGCGTGTTGTACAAGTGATACATTTGATCAGTTCCACCCAATTATAACCCTAACCCTAGATCCAACCAATCACTGCAAGGATAGGTAGTGAGTCTCCAATACTGGCCAATTATAGACCTTTAGAAAGTCTGTCCCTGACTGTTGAAATGGATGTGACATCAGAAGTTGTTATGCCTGAAGGCACAATAACTTCAGATTGGACAACTTCTGATTGTAATATCCAGGGCCCTGTTCAGACCTGGCATTAACATTTGTCTATGCATCCGGGGTGGGAGGGGTCGGCCATAATCTTTCCTGCTTGCCTCGGATCCTGAAGGCGTACAGGTCCTGGAGGGATGGCAGATTGTAGCCAGCAACCTTCTCAGCCACCCACTTCAAATGTTATCACTCAATTGAAAGGCTGTTATCAGTGGTAATCAGCCTCATAGATATGGGAAAGAAGGGGCATGCTATGCCTACTAGTAGGTTCAGAAGACTGTTATCATCTATTTACATTGTTGATACATGGTTCTGATTGTGTGGGACAAAGGATTTGTCTCTGTTTTTGCTCTGTTGGATCTTAGTGCTGCTTTCGATACCATGACCATCGGATCCTATTACAGAGACTGGAGCATTTGATTGGCATCAAAGGACCCGCACTAAGCTGGTTTAAGTCATATTTATCAGGTAGATTTCAGTTTGTACGTGTAAATGATGAATCCTCCATGCACACGGAAGTTAGTCACAGAGTTCCTCAAGGTTCTGTGCTTGGACCAATTTTATTCCCCTTATATATGCTTCCTTTAGGCAATATTATTAGGAAACACTCCATAAACTTTCACTGCTATGCAAATGATACCCAGGCATGCATTAAGGACATAAAAAACTGGATGACCTGCAATTTTCTGCTGTCAAACTCAGACAAAACTAAAGTTATTGTTCTGGGCCCTAAACACCTGCAAGACGCATTATCTATAGATATAGTTACTGTAGATGGCACTGAGCTTTTCTCTCCTCCTCTCCCGCTCTACCTGTACGCATTCTTATCCCACTAATACATGTTACTAACTCCACTTCTTCCCAGTAGTTTTTGTGCTTTTTGTGCTTTTTTGCCTTCTCACTTTCTGCAGGTATTTCCGCCTCTGGAGCTGTAGAGTCTGGATCTGTGACTGCAGGCTGCCTATTGGCCCCATGTTCCTGCTCCACACTCACTGCTGCAGTTGTTATTATTATTAGTCTGATTTGAAGGACTATAACTGCGGTACTGGTTTGTATCAAGCTGCATGGATAGGGAATTGCAGTTTAAAAAAATTATTTGTGTTTTGTTTAGAATTTGAAGCTGTAGATACTCAATTGAGAGTACTCTAGGGGTTTAAGGGGGTGGCAAACACATTTTGTGTAATGAGATTTTAAATATCTAATTGTTAAATGGGTGAGAATTAATTTTAACCATATTTTACCAAAGTCTGAGCAAGTGGTTGACTTTACTTGCATGATAGCTGAGGTCAAGACAAATGAATTGAGTGTATTAAATATATGAAGGTGACAAGAGCTAAAACTATTATTATTGTTAATTGAATGCAATATGTGCATAAATAATTAAATTATGTAACAGTGGTGGTTGAATGCGATGCACCTAAAGTCCATTTTGATTAAATAAATTAAAGTGACAAGTGCAGGGCTGCATTTATATAGCGCTTTTCTAGTCTACTGACCACTCAAAGCACTTTATAACACATGCCAACATTCACACACACATTTATACACTGAAAGGAGAGGCTGACATGCAAGGTGCCAATCTGCTCATCAGGAGTGGTTAGGGGTTCAGTGTCTTGCTCAAAGACATTTCAACACTCTCTCTGGGGGAGTCAGAGATCGAACCAGGCCACCATGTCCAGTTTGACAACCCTGTCCTCATCCCGTTTATATGGCAACACACACACACACACACAGACACAAATATTGGACTGCTTTATTGGATGACGTGGCTCAATATTAATTGAGAAAGACTATATTTTAAGAAAGATGATTTCATGTTAAATATCCTCAGACACATTTTCTTGGACATATAAAATTAATTGAACAACTTCATATTTGACAATCACAAGCTATAAAATGCCTTTTCTTTACAGAGAGAGTAGCGTTTGGATTCGGGTTGCAGCCGACTGGCAGCAATTTGAAATGGAATAAAGCCCACTGGCCACTGACGTAAGACAGCCCAAAACAGAAGTCAAATTCCAGGCTGACGCGGTTCCCTGTCTTGGCAGCTAGACAACATGACAAGGGGATCCTTACCGCAGCTGGCCAGAGAAAGTGGCTGTGACTCACCACTTTCCCCCTGCATCCTCCCTATGTAAGCATGGTTGATCAAAATATGTTTTGCATTAGTGAACACTGTCTGTTATGTTTTTTTTTTGTTTTGAAAGTCATACAGAAACAGGAGGGTGTGTGACTAGACAGAGTTATTAACATTTTTGACGAGTTGAGCAACAGAATGAGGGAGCATGCACATCACACTAGTCAAATGATAACACATCATGAGTGAGGGAAAATACATTATTCTTACATTACTCTCCAGTGGTTGAAAGTTAGTACATTCAAGTACTGTAAGCACAGTACAGTTTTGAACCAGCTGTACTTATTGTAGTTATGTATTTTATTTTTCTACCTCACCACAGTTAAGGGGGGAATATAGTATATTTTACTCCACTACATTAATCAAATCAAAATCAAATCATAACAAAAGATATCTCACTTTCCACATAGAGTAAGTCTAGACCATACTCTTTAAAAATCTTATTTACAGAGACCCAACAGTTCCCAGCATGAGCAAGCACTTGGCAGGTAGAAACCTCGAGCAGAACCAGGCTCTGGGTGGGCGGCCATCTGCATCGACCGAGTTAGGTTGAAAGGGGAGGAGAGTGGGGGAGAGGGGAGGGAGAGCAGGAGGACGGACAAGAAAATCAGACTAATAATAATAACAACTGCAGCAGTGAGTGTGGAGCAGGAACATGGGGGCAGTACACGCCCTACAGCCACAGATCCAGACTCTATAGCTCTAGAAATACCTGCAAAATGTGAGAAGGTAAAAAAGCACAAAAAGCACAAGAACTACCGGGAAGAAGTGGAGTTAGTTACATGTATTATTGGGATAAGAATGCGTACGGATAGAGAGGGAGAGGAGGAGAGAGAAGTGCATCATGGGAAGTCCCCTGGCAATATAAGCCTATAGCAGCATAACTAATGGATGGTTCAGGGCTCACCTGAGAAGGCAGTCCTTGAAGTCTGTCTTATATGGGCATTAAAAGACATGTCCTGATCAAAGATTACTCCTAGATTCCTTACATTGGTGCTGGGGGCGAGGGCAATGCTATCTAGAGTAAATATATCTATAGGTAATGCATCTTGCCGGTGTTTAGGGCCCAGAACAATAACTTTAGTTTTGTCTGAGTTTGACAGCAGAAAATTGCAGGTCATCCAGTTTTTTATGTCCTTAATGCATGCCTAAAGTTTGGCTAACTTATTGGTTTCATCTGGCTTTATCGATAAGTATAATTGAGTATCATCTGCATAGCAATGAAAGTTTATAGAGTGTTTCCTAATAATATTGCCTAAAGAAAGCATATATAAGTGGAATAAAATTGGTCCATGCACAGGACCTTGTGGAACTCCGTGAAGAACTAACATGTGCACGGAGGATTCATAATTTACATCTACAAACTGAAATCTATCTGAGATATCCTTAATAGGATCTGATGGTCAATGGTATCAAAAACGGCACTTAGATCTAACAAGTACAGAGACAAATCCTTTGTCTGATGCAATCAGAAGATCCTTTGTCACTTTCACCTGTGCTGTCTCTGTGCTATGACGCACTCTAAATCCTGACAGAAAATCCTCAAATAAACTATTGTTTTGTAGAAAGTCACATAACTGATTGATGACTGCTTTCTCAAAGATTTTAGAGATAAAAGGAAGGTTAGATATAGATCTATAGTTGGCTACAACCCCTGGATCAAGCGAAGCCTTTTTAAAAAAAGGTTTAATTACAACTACTGTAAAGGACTGTGGTACATAGCCTGTTGATAAAAACAGATTGATCATCTAGTAAAGAAGCGCTAACTAAGGGTAAAACTTCTTAAGCAGCCTAGTTGGGATGGGGTCTAAGAGGCAGGTTGTTGGTTTAGACAATGAAATCTTTGAAGTTAGTTGGTGAGGGTCAATTGGAATAAAACAGTCTAAATATATATCTGGTTCTATATCTAAGTTTCCTGTACTTGTAGATATATCTGAACTCGCTGAGGGCACAATATAATGAATTTTGTCTCTAATAGTTAGAATTTTATCATTGAAGAAGCTCATGAAGGTATTACTGAGAGCTCTGGCAATACATGGCTCAATAGAGCTCTGACTCTTTGTCAGCCTGGCTACAGTGCTGAAAAGAAACTTGGGGTTGTTCTTATGTTCCTATATTAGTGAGGAGTAATATGCTCCTCTGGCATTACAGAGGGTCTTCCAGTATGTTCTAAGACTATCTTGCCAAACTAAATGAGATTCCTCCAGTTTGGTGGAACGCCATTTCCTTTCTAATTTTCGCAATGTTTCTTTTAATTTGCAGGTTAAGGAGTTATACCATGAACCTCATTTGTTTTATTATCTTCTTTTTCATAAGGGCAATAGAATCAAGAGTCGTTCGCAGCAAGCCTGCAGCACTATCAACCAGATGATCAATTTGGAAGGGACTAAAGTTAGCATAGGAGAAACATGGCATTGATTTAAATGCAGATGGAACTTCTTTAAATTTAGCTACAGCACTATCAGACAGGCATCTACTGAAGGAATGTTTGCGTAATGGCCTGTTGTCCAGTAATAGGAATTCAAAAGTTATTAAATAATGATCTGATAACACAGGATTTGCTGAGAAGACTATTACATGTTCAATTTCGATTCCATATGACAGAACAAAATTGACGGTGTGGTAGGAACAGTGAGTGGGTTTGTTTACGCCCTGACAGAAGCCAATTGAATCTAATAGTGAGATAAACGCAGAACTAAGGCATTACATTATCGAAGTCCACATGAATATTGAAATCATCTACAATAATGACTTTATCTGTTTTGAGGACTAAACTTGTTAAAACTCTGAGAATTCTGCTAGCGCTAGCGCAGTAGACTATGAAAAATAGAATTGGCTGTAATGTTTTCCAGGTTGGGTGTGAAAGACTAAGAACAAGGCTTTCGAATGAGTTCAAACTGAGTTTGGGTTCTGGGTTGATTAATAAGCTAGAGTGGAAGATGGTTGCAACTCCACCTCCTCAGCCGGTGTCTCGAGGAATGTGAGTATTAATATGACTAGGAGGAGTGGACTCATTCAGGCCATCATATTCTTCCTGACACAGCCAAGTTTCAGTCAGACAAAATATATCCATATGATAGTCAGATATTAAATCATTGACTAACACAGCTTTAGACAACAGAGATCTAATGTTTAAGAGTCCACATTTAATTCTCTTATTTGGTTGTACCACTACAGTGGTAGTTTTTATGAGTAACTCCTCTTCTGTTTGAATTTGAATTAATTAATTGAAGTGGTCAGGGGGCAGACACAGTCTCTATGGCGTTTTTTATGGGGGTTTTGGTGGGTTACCGCTCTAATGGAAGCACAGAGAAGTGTGTAGGACTGCAGCTCTGCTTCCTGGTCTGAACTCTGGGTTGTCACGGTGTGGGACCACTAATAAACTTTCTGGATATGAGAGCTGCAGCAATCAAAGTGGGATGAATGCCGTCTTTCCTCATCAGACCAGGTCTCCCCCAGAATGTCGGCCAATTATCTATGGGGCCCATATCGTTTGCTGGACACCACCTCGACAACCAGTGGTTGAATGACAACATGCGGCTATACATGTCATCACTGGTCAGGTTTGGCAGAGGTCCAGAGAAAATTACGGAGTCCGACATTGTCTTTGCATAGTTACACACCAACTCCACATCAATTTTGGGGACTTCCGATTGGCGTAATCGGGACAGGGCTTTGCATACATTGTAAATATTCAATGAAGTATTGAATCTAAAAACTTAGCACTAGATTTATCTACTCTGCAACTGGATATTGGACTTCATCACAAACAGACCCCAGATCATCCGAATTGGCAGTCACACCTCCTCCACTCTAGTGCTGAACACCGGAGCTCCCCAGGGCTGTGTGCTGTCCATGCTGTATACCTGCAAACCCTGATATGAAGAGAACTCTATTGTAAAATTTGTAGACACCACCATCATATATTATCATATTAATGTGTATGCTTACCTTTGTTCTGCTTTGTTATCCTTGTTTTTTGTTTATTCATCTATTTCTGTGTATGTACATTTAGAGCAATGGAAAAATCTGAGTCAAATTCTTTGTATGTGTACGCATACATGGCCAATAAAGCTGATTATTATTATGATCTGATTCTGTTCTCCACCCTGGTTAAGAAAGCTCAGAAACAGCTGTATAAGCAAACTTCCCATGCCAAGTTCTTGTCAACTTTTACAAAGAAGCAATAGAAAGTATCCTGAATCGAAACACCTAATTTGCATGGGATGTGCACAGCCCAGGACGGGAGGGCTTTGCAGCAGGTAATTAAAACAGCCCAGTGCATCATTGGTACTCATCTACTGAGCATCAGTGATATTGGTGAGCTGAGGTGCAGCACAGAGCCCAATGGAATTAAAAGACCAAACCCACCCCAGCAACAGCCTGTTCACCCTGCTGCTGTCTGGCAAGAAATACAGAAGTATCTGCTGTCGCACCACCAGACTACAAAGCGGCCAAAGAGAACATTTTAATACATTAGATTTGAAACCAAAACCAAAACCATAATCAAACCTGAACTAATACAACAAAAAACCTAAAAAGAACCTGAACCCAACCAAAGACTTAATATATTGTTGTGACACATCAGCCAGTAAAACTCCGGACAGGCTTCAACTGAACGGTTGGAACAGTTCGTCCTTCTTCTACGATTGCTTCCACAGCTGTAGGAGCATATGCCGCTGTCATCTATCAGATATATGACTATAGCTGCTCTGGCTGGCTGACTTTGGTTGCATAACAGCAGAGATGCAGAGTAATGGGTCAGCTGTTTGTCTTACTACAATGTATCCTGCAGATGAGCTAAGCGGACCAGGGCAGAGCGGACTCCGTGACAGAGCCCAGGAGGTTTCACTTGAACATCATATTCCTGAACACCCAGGTCCACCCAGGTGCTCCCATGTCAGAGACATAGGGTGGCCATTATCAGTGCAGCTGGATGCAGAAATTGCGATCCAAAATGAGTAAGCAACAGTAACAACAAATATAAGATCCATATATACAAGATACACAGACCAATAAAGAACATGCACATAAACCCATTTTTAACTAAAGTGTATGCTCATACATTAAGACACACCTTATCTTTTCACAGCCAAACACTGTAGACCACCTTCTGATTTTAATTTCCCCTGTGACACATTTAATGTCACAACTGTACATTTTTCTAATAACTGGTTTCTTTACATTTAATTTAATCATAAACTGGATTAGAGAGAAAGCTGATGGAGCTGCTTGAGGAGCATGACCTCCGGTCAGGCCTGAGGAGGTTTGTTAACACAGCTGACCTCCAACACTCAGCACTTGTTTGCTGTGATTGATAGCGAACATTCAAATAAACACACACACAATAAAATGTATCATCCAGTGAGCCTTGTCCACTGTTGACAGGATAAAGTTTCCTCCCTGACCACAGCTACATAAAAACATATTACACTACATTTATATGGCAAAGGCTTTTGTCCAAAGCGACTTACAATAAATGTATTCAACTTGATCTTCTCCCCCTCCCAATCAATAAAACAGCTAGGAATGTTACAAGTGCCTAGAATTTTTACATTTTGTCTACAAATCAGCATAAGAGCAGTGCCAAGGCAAGCCAAATTGTATTTATATAGCCAAAAATCACAAATCACAACTTGCCTTGGAGCTTTACAATCTGTACAGCGTACAGCACCCTGTATCCTTAGACCATCAATTTTGTATGTGCCAGCGCTGAGGTGGAAAATATGCAGCAATCTGCGCCGACGTAACCAAGCGGGCAACCACTGAGGGTGAGAAGTATCCAGCATTCCACACCTTCCACTAAACTTTTATCATTATGAGTACACCACCCGGGTACTCATACTGCACTGATTTTTGCAAGATTGTCAGTGTTAACGCACTTGTGCACTCAAAATAGTAAGTGTAAGTACAGTACAATGAAAATTGACACACACTAGTATATGACTGGACCCTGCTGTTGCGGTCCAGCCAAAAATAATAAACAATAATAAACAACAAATTTTTCACAGAAAGTCATGCTTGCCAGAAATTGTGGTCCACCACAGCCTGTGAGATAATTGAATGCCATCCCTACCTGTTGAAGTTGTAAGGGTTGCAAGCTAACAGGAACACAGGGAATTGGACCCAAATGCAGACAGAGGAAGAACTGGTTTAATGATTTATTGCAAAAAATGGGATACAAATGCTTACGGAATGGTGAAGCAGGCAAAGATCAAAACTAGAAGGCAGCAGTCTAACACAGGCTAATGAATCCAAAAGCAGCAGACAAGAATCCAAAAATTACCAAAAGGTAAAAACAGGCAGGTTACGGGTTAACAGAGAACAAAACACAGAGACTCAAAAGCAAGAACATCAAGTTCAAGGAAACATAATCAATGATCTGACAAGGAAGTATATATGAAATGATTTTATTACACTAACTTATGCTTCCTCGCGTCCTCTCTCCGCCCCGTGACCCAGAAAATGTCCCCCTCTGCCATCGTGAAAGATCTTCGAGTTCCTTAAATGCACCTTGAGAAAACGAGAAGCGAGGAAACACAGGTGTATCCTACGCAGAAGTTTCTTATCAAGTGGCGTGATTTAAATGGCACACTTAAACATGTGGCACGTGACGGGAACAACCCTTCATAGATTTAATCATTTTTAATGTCTACAGTAGTTTCTATAGGGATCTACAGATAATAAAATAGAACACTGTTACCTGGTGCGACACAATGCGCCATCACACTTTCGAATATAGGATCATTTATTTGTAAAGTGTTGTGGCATCACAGAAAGCAGCAGTTTGTTTTTTATTTTTTATTTTATAATACAACCAACATACACACATTGTTACGCAGTTATGTGGTGTGTTATAAGTAATCATAACAAATTGCACTGATCCGTACATAAATTAGAAGATTAAAAGGAATATTAAATCCTTTAAATCAAAATAGTGGTGCCCCACTATCAACAATATCTATCATGGAGGCTATGAAAGCTTGCCACCTCCATCGGTAACTTCTGTGACATCTCAACCACAAATTCCATTCGTCTCAGTTCAAGCAGCGCTCGAATCGTTCCAAAGTAGGTCAGTATTAAGTTTGAAAGAGAGACTGAAGTATATATAAGATATAAAACATACAGCCCTGTAACATTATAACTGGTGTGTTCATGACGTTGAACGCGATACATCAGTAAAAAAACAGAAAGCCAAACTGGAAATGGGAATTGAGTCCATTGCCTAAATATGCGTAATTTTGGTGTAAAAAGGGTATATGTTAGCATTCTCACTGTGAGCATGATGATTTAGCATAAAGCACCACTGTGCCTATACAGCCTCACAGACACATTAGCGTGTCACAGAGCGTTAAGTCATTTGACACACTTAAATTGTTGCCTGTAGCACATATTGTTATATGTCCAGTTTTTTTTTTTTCTGACACTATCTCAGTAATGTATTGAAGGGACTGGAATGTAGTTTGTAATGCTTTTCATTGGAATTGCTGAATAAATAATCTCTGTGGAAACTGGTGACAGTTAATCTGGGGATTATCCAAAAATAATTTTTCCCTGGAGAGATATGTTGAATTTTTTTAATCTTGGGTTTTCAGTGATGTGAGCAGCACAAGCTAAACTCCTTTGACTTTTATTGTATTGATGTGGAGGCAGAAATCTCAGAGACAGATATCTTAAAACTTGGACAAATAAAACCAAAACTTTCTCCAATGAGAGAGATGAGAAAATAGGATTTCGTATTTTAGGTTAAGCGACCCTTTAAAGCTGTATCCTAGGACTTTTGACTAGGGTTGAATATGGTAGTGGAGCTGGAGATGTTCAAGTAAACAAAGCATGTCAACAGACTGCCGTAATCCCTGTAATCAAAACAAAATGCTGTTTCAGTTCTAGCCGTTTACATGAGTAATTTACTGAGCACTGGTTGAGTTTAGTTGTGTCTGTATTGACTGTCTTGATAAACTTGCCAATGGATTGACTGTCCTCTGATGGCTCTGCCTTGACCCCTGTCGCCCCCTCCACCTCTCCTTTAACTCCCCTGTCTCTGCCCTCACATTCATCTTTGGTAGTTTTTCCATTCATCTGGACATGTTTCAACATCTCTTTATCCCTGTTTCACCCACACACCCCTCCTCGCCTTTTTCTCACCACCCAAATCAAAGCCAAAGTCTTGTAAAGAACTGGAGCTGCTGGCAGTAGCTGCTTATTGATCAAACGACCCTGACTGTCCCTTGACCCGTTGGCTCTGGCCAATTGTGGTGGGTGTAGGTATTGCAGTCCATCTTCACCTCCTCCATCACCCTCTCCTTCATTTGCTTGTCTCAGCCCATCTCACACACACAAACAGGGTTTGTGTGTGTGAGATGTAAATTAGTTCATTTTAAATTAGTTAATTTTGTAAATTAGTTCATTTTGTAAATTAGTTCATTTTAGTATTAACTGCTGTTTTGTGCCTCTAAGGAGTGGCCCAGACAGCCTAGTTACTGTTTTGTTTCTGCTGGTTAAACCTCTGTTCTGTTACCTCCTGCTCTTCATTATAACTTATGTGTTTCACTTTAACCAAAACAGGTTTTTGACATGAAAATGGTGATATCTTAAAGATACATTTTTTAGTGTCAAAAATTTGCCCGAAATGCTAAACCCTTCTCCAATTTACTGTTAATGTATTGGGATTTGGGTGGCACTGGGCCGTTCAACTAAATGTATCTTTAGGTTTATGAAAACTGTTGCTCATCTGTGTGTTTGTTATCCTAACATGATTTATTCTACTGCAGGAAAAAAATAATCGTAAACTTTGTGACAGTTCCATAATAAAACATTTCCATTTGGATGATTTTGGCTCATTGTTCCCATCATTAACAATGTGTGTAGTGTAAAGTGTAATAAAAACCTTGGGAAGATTTTTCCTCTCTAAACATATTTATTAACAAATACCCATTGTTTCAGCAGTGTTGGCAGTGTGCTACACTTGTATACTGCTGAACTAAAGAAGGAAAACATGTGCACACAGAACTGTACATTTTATATGTATTAATTATGTCATTCACATTTTAAATCATCGTGTGAAACACATAAATACATGAAATATGTTCTAAAATGTTACTGTGTACATTTACCATTGGCCTACACACTTAAACACTGCACATTCAATTATCTATCAAGCAACTCAAAATAAAACACATTTATATAGACAATGAATAATCAGGTGCTGCTCAATTAGAAAACACAACTTTTTTGACACTTCTTTGTGTTGTTTCCCTCACTGTGGTTTCTGTGGTTGTTTTTTAAAACTTGCCGCTGCAAGTTTTAAAAAACCCTCACTGTCTGAAAGCACCTTTAACTGTGTGCGTGTGTGCCTGCATATGCATCTGGTAAAGAGCTGCTTTTTCTGTCCATATTGTATGTGTTTTACCAAGATTAATTAATTATCAGCAAGCTTCATATCTTATAAGCTCCATCCCATCCCTAAATCACATCCATTGTTTTGACAGATAATAAAATTAGAGAAATTCATCTGACCATTTGAGTTAGTATTGTGATTATTTTCATGCATATATTTATGATGCCTGTAACATCATAAACTACATTAACCTGCTGATTACATATTACTCTTATCTTTCATCATGTCCTCAACATCTGATTGACCCCTCTCTGGCCCCAGAGTGTTTCATGGGGTCGCTCCTGGGTGGTACAGACTGCAGAGGAGGGATGGCTTGGGGACTGGGTGGGGGACAAAGGAGGAGGTGCAGGACAAAGATCAGTGGGAGTATCTGGAAAATGACTGAAACTGCTTTAGGATGAATAATGTTTCCAGGGGGAGGACTTGCACAACAACACTGTTACCAGGACACAGTGCGCTTACATAAATCCTCTTCCCATCAGCAAACTAGTTCTTCAAATGTCTGACTTTAAGTAATTATTTGCTTCTGTTAGAGCAGCAAAAAACAATGGAAACATGTTGACACTCCTCTACAGGAAGGTACTGAAGTGCTATGAAATGTTCAGATGATGCAGTATCATCTATTATACAACTGTCCAAACATGGATGTTAAATGATACAGTCTGATGAATGATACAGGTGATCTAATCACAAGTGGACAGCTTAAAGTATGTCAGTTCGAACTCCTACATCATTTCATCCATATTCTCATGGTGTTTACATATATATAGTTTATCAAACTACATTGATACTGATTGACTGCTCTATGCGGTGATCTTTTTTTGCAATTAAAAATAGAATACACATACATAATGACAGAGCCAATATGAACATATGTAGCCATGCTGTAACATTATTGTTTTCCATGTCTGCTGAAAAGGCAACAATATTTTTAGTATTTCACAATATTAAGTTGCTGTTCCTCACTTCAAAACAGCACAATTTACATCAGAATCAGTGCAGCAATTAGCAAGCTAGCTAGCAACCAACATCACTAATCAGAGACTAATCATCATAATCAAACATTAAATGAATGTATGTGACTATAAATATAAAGTGCAGCGTCTTTACTTACGTTATTATAAATATAAGGCGCATTAATTAAAGGCCTCTTTACTAACTGTCCATTTGTGAGCAGATCACCCAAGATGCATGTTAATGCCAGGTAATGATGCGTTGCTGATTGTTAGGGTGAATTCTGCGTGGATCACAAATTGTAGATCTCAAACGACAGGAACATTTACTTGAAAGAGTTAGGGCCTCAGTATGCTTCATATGAAGTGCTTTTCATCGAAAAGTATCTGAAACCCCACCATAGTCACTTTTACTAAACCATCTAGGATTTAGGGTACAGGCAGAGCAGGTTGAAGATACAGCAGCGGTAGATGACACTCTTTGGGCCCTATTTAAATTATCTATTGCACATGATCTGAAAACACAATTGCACACTTTTCCCAGTTAAAGGGCACATAATCGGGGCGCAAAGGCCCTTATCTTTCAGTGCTGGAAAAGCTGCTGCTGATTCAAAGGAAATTACAGCCGGTTTCATTCTAGCTTCTTCTATCCATCAGTCAGACAACTCAACAACAAACTCGTCTTTACACCAAAATTCTAGTTGGAATTTGTTTACTCTGGCACCTGTGGACCAGGGAATCATCATTAGGGAATAAAGGGACAGCATAATACATATTTTAAGTTCCTGTCATACATACAAACTGGATTTTGAGCACTTCCTATCTTTGGCATTTCAATTCAACTCAAATGTATAGATAATCCTCACCACAGGCCAGAAACAACTGGTCAAATCACTGAGGGCCCTAATTCACCATATCTGACTCAATTTACCAGTCCCATTTACAGTATAATTAACAAAGAGTTCACTTTAAGAATATGTTCAGGGAGTGCCAGGCCAAATACTTGCCACTCAGCTTTACAGTTTAGATCCACTCTAATTCATCTTCAAGGTGCTGCTCCTTTCACCACCTGTAGCTCTGGAACCAGTGGAAAAGCTCTATAGCAATGTTTCGCTGCATGTGTCCCAATGACATCTCATTCTTTTTCAAATGTTTTTTAATCTAATCATGATTCCTCATTATCCAGACAGGTTTCTAGTGATGTAGTGATCTAGTGATTCAAAAAGATTTTTGGATGGCTTGCAGCAAACATGAAAGTCTGTCCCTGACTAACTGAGTGAGTAATAGAGTTACATCACTGGTTAGTCGAGTGTTGGAGTTTCCCCATTGGCTGTTGCTCTTTCAAAATGAACAGGCGGTTGAGTATCGCAAGAACCCGACCAAGGAGGGCCCTGTTTCAGCAAGACTAGCTCCGAAAATTCTTAAAACAAACAAAAACCATTGACTACATCTTTTTTGACTAATTTCCTGCAGTTTACGTGAAATGGATTACTCTCACAATGGAGGATTTATCTGATCTGGAGGCCTTTGTTGATCACGACTAATATCAACAAGGCCGCCACAAAGTACTGTACGCCATCGTGAAGGAGAGCAGAAAAAATAAGTGTGCAACCTGGTGGTGGACATCTATACATTGATGGTCAACACTTCTGCAACACCAAGATAACACCATGGCCTCATCCTATGTATGTGTATAATGTCACATATTGTATAGCATGTATTCTTTAAATACACATGCTCCAATAAAAAACAGAAACATAATTTCAACCTTACATACAAATGAGGAATCTCATTTAGTTTAGCAAGATAGTCTTAGAACATACAGGAAGGCCCCCTCCGTAATGCCAGAGGAGCTTATTACTCCTCACTAATAGAGGAACATAACAACCACAAGTTTCTTTTCAGCACTGTAGCCAGGCTGACACAGAGTCAGAGCTCTGTTGAGCCATGTATTCCCAGAGCTTTCAGTAGTAACCACTTCATGAGCTTCTTTGATGATAAAATTCTAACTTTTAGAGACAAAATTCATCATCTTCTGCCCTCAACCAGTTCAGTTTTATCCACAAATATAGGAACCTTTGAAACGGCTGTAAAACCAGATCTGTATTTAGACTGTTTTTCTCCCACCGACCTTCACCAACTAACTCGCCTGATTTCTTTGTCTAAACAAATAACCTGCCTCTTAGACTCCATCCCACCTAGGCTGCTTAAATAAGTTATACCCTTAGTTAGCACTTCTTTACTAGACATGATCAATCTGTCTTTATCAACAGGCTATGTACCACAGTCCTTCAAAGTAACTGCAATTAAACCTCTTCTTAAAAAGGCTTTAGCAACTATAGACTTATTTCTAACCTTCCGTTTCTTTCTAAGATCCTTGAGGAAGTGGTCGCCAATCAGTTATGTGACTTTCTACATAATAGTTTATTTGAAGACTTTCAGTCAGGATGTAGAGTGCATCATAGCACATAAACAGCACTGGTGAAAGTGACAAATGACCTTCTGATTGCATCAGACAAAGGATTTGTCTCTGTACTTGTTCTATTATATTTTAGTGCCGCATTCAACACCATTGGCCATTGTATCCTATTAAAGAGACTGGAGCCTTGGATTGGCAATAAAAGACCCGCACTAAGCTGGTTTCAGTCGTATTTATCAGATTTCAGTTTGTACATGTAAATGATGAATCCTCCGTGTACACCGAAGTTAATCATGGAGTGAGGATAACCTGCAATTTTCTGCTGTTAAACTGAAGTTATTGTATTTGGCCCCAAACACCTGCAAGATGCATTTTCTATAGATATAGATATAGTCTAAATGGCATTGCGCTGGCCTCCAGCACCACTGTAAGGAATCTAGGAGTAACCTTTGGTCAAGACATGTCCTTTAACTCCCATATACAACAGACGTCAAGGACTGCCTTTTTTCATCTATGTAACATCAGGCACATCCTGTCTCAAAAAGACACAGAAACCCTAGTTCGTGCATTTGTTACTTCTAGGTTGGATTATTGTAATTCCTTATTATCAGGCTGCCCAAATAAGTCTCCAAAGACCCTCCATCTGATGAACTAGCAAATAGAACATATTTCTCCAATATAAGCTTCTCTGCGCTGGCTCCCTGTAAAATTCAGAATAGAATTTTAAAATCCTCCTCCTGACCTACAGAGTTCTTAATGGACAGGCACAATCATATCTTAAAGAGCTCATAGTACTGTATTACCCCACTGCGTTTACAGAATGCAGGGTTACTTGTGGTTCATAAAGTCTCTAAAAGGTGGAACAGGAGTCAGAGCCTTCAGCTTTCAAGCTCCTCTTCTGTGGAATCAGATCCCAGTTTGGGTTCTGGAGGCACCCTCTCCTCATTTAAGAGTATGCTAAAAACATCCCTCTTTTGACAAAGCTTACCTGATCCACCCCTTAGTTATGCTGCTATAGGCCTAGACTGCTGGGAGCTCTCCCTCTCCATCTGTATGCATTCTTATCCCATTAAGGCATGTTACTAACGCAACATCTTTCCTGTAGTGTTTTTTGCCTGCTCACTTTCTGCAGGTATTTCTGCCTCAGGAGCTGTAGAGTCTGGATCTGTGACTGCAGGCTGTCTACTGCCCCCATGTTCCTGCTCCACACTCACTGCTACAGTTAATATTATTAGTCTATTATGTTGTCTGTCCTCCTGCTCTCTCTTCCCTCCTCTCTTCCCCTTTCAACCCAACTGGGTTGAGGCAGACTGCCGCCCATCCAGAGCACGGTTCTGCTCGAGGTTTCTACCTGTTAAAAGGGAGTTTTTCCTCGCCACTGTCGCCAAGTGCTTGCTCATGGTAGGACTTGTTGGGTCCCTGTAAATAATTTTCTTCTAGAATA
The DNA here is from genome assembly GCA_031216445.1 of Lateolabrax maculatus. Lineage (NCBI taxonomy): Eukaryota > Metazoa > Chordata > Actinopteri > Acropomatiformes > Lateolabracidae > Lateolabrax > Lateolabrax maculatus. Next base: position 26,643,515 of record CM062199.1, read on the forward strand.
TGGTATAGATGTACTCTGTGAATAGTGTATTGAAATAACTTTTGTTATTATTTGGCACTATACAAATAAAATTGACTTGACATACTGTGTCATGGTCATACCTATCATCTTGTGTAAACTGTATAATATACTGACTAATAAACTACCATTTACTATTACTGTATAACTGAGTGGCATTTGCTTCATTATAAGTTCACTTTCAAATTAAACATCTGTTTGAAGTTTTGTTCTGGCAACTGCATTTATAATAGTCAGTTTTATTTATATAGTGCCACAGAAGTTAAGACCCCTCCCACACAGAGTAGGTCCAGACCATACTCTTTAAAATCATTTGTGGGTGGTGAAAAATATTCTAGGTAGGGCTATGCCATATTTAATCAGTTTCAGTAACCATCCCAGTACAATTGAAAACAAACTGCATATTACATGTGCTCTTTGAAATAGTAATTGTTTAATGCCAATATTAAAAAGTTGAGTCATGAAAAAAAAAAAAGTACTGTTCCTGGAGATGTGTGATGTGTCCTGCTGCATGATGAAGTTCAACTGATGTGAAGTGGACAGACACAGTGTGCACTTCCGTAGACATCCGTTACCTGTGACTCCTCTCATCCCGGCAGCCGTGTCATTTCCTCAACTTAAGTATGGCAATCCAGTTAGCCATGGTAAGCAGAGCTGACTATTCTCTATGGCCTCTGCCCTCTTACGCTCATGTTTACAGTTCATGTTGTGAGGTATTTGTCACTGCCTTTTTTAAAAGATGGGAAACAAAATATGGCATTTACATGACTGCATCCAGCTAGCCAGTTACGTTAAATTCAACAATACATCAATGTATAACTATCATATTTACCTTGCTCATTGATATATCTATTTAAGTCTAAACAAATGAAGGTGTGGGTGTTGGGAGTTGTGGGGCGGCGCCTTAGTGCCTTCTATTGGCCCGCCGCCGCCGCCGCCAACACCATTCTCTACATCAGTCAGGACCACTTTGTTGAAGAAAATTGATCTACACGCAGTAGATATATGCAGTAAGATGTATCTGGCGGTATGCTCTGTTCTGAGAGCACACCCCCTTGCCCTTCCATGAGCATGCATGGAAAGCCTAAGGCAGGGAGAGCAGCAGCAGCAAGGGCCGCCAACGGTCATACCAGGTCATACCACGTATGCATCCGCCCATCCAGATGCATACGTGTGCTCCTATGTGGAGAAAATTAGCAGTGCAGTGCTCTGGAAGGAGCCTGCAGGATTGGGAGAGGAGGCAAAGAAGCAAATAAGCTTGGGACATGAATCTCCCTTCGTGACAAAGAGAGGCTCTTGTTGGCTGGCTTGAGGTTGGCTGCTTGTATTGGCTTCTCAGTTTTGGAGAGATGCCGCAGCAGGAGGGAAGAATGGAACTCCTGTGTAGATTTGGACTGAATTTCCTGGGGCTCTCCGGGGGACTGATACCTTCGATGCTGGCTGGAGTGATGTCATCGCTCAATGTCACATGTAGCGGCCACCTCAAGTACCCAGAAAGTGTGCAAGACTTTGACATAGTGGCCAAACAGTGGAATTAGAACTTCCGTCTTCATCATGTGATGCCATTGGGCTCAAAACGTTATTTTTTTTTTTTGGAGGTACATCACTTCCCAGTTGGAAAATTTTAGTAGCCCTTGTTTAAATAATTAGGTCCTGAAGTTGTAAAATTGAGTAATAGTTGACGCCAGAGTTATTTCTTCGGCAGTGTGAATGAGCATCAGACCAAAGGGATAGCGCTCGACACGTTCATATGACAGATCTGCTGGCACATTTAAAAACAAATAAAACAAAATGAATTAAAAGACAAACAATAAACACATTATAAAAGACTACAATATGATAATAGCTTATATGAAACTATGCACTTGAGACATCGAAAACATCAGTGTATCTGCAATTTGCAATATGTACTTATTTATGAAAATTTTCTAATATACTGTTATTGTTTAATTACAGAACATATTAGTTGGGTTCTTTTACAATAACAGATATCTCCGTTTGAATTTATCCTGAATCCTGTTTTATCTTTGTGCACTCCCGGAGATATCAAACAAGCGTTTAATTTTTAGAATGGCTTTTATCTGTTTTTGTCATGACACGTGACACAATGGTATCAATTTAACACCCACGGTATCAGGGTCGCCATTTCTCAGTTCTCCAGTTTCTGTGGGTACGCATGGGTCTGAGTTACCATGGAGGACTGCACATTCTCCCTAAAGTTTGTTTAGAAAGGGGCGTACTTTTGTGCATACACAATGTTTATATATAAGGCCCAGGTCTTCCCCATAAAGTTCTGGAAGGCCCACATAATTTACTAGACACCACCTTGAACGGCCAGCAGTGGAATGACGACATGTGGCTAAACATGTCATCACTGGTCAGGTTTGGCAGGGGTCCGGAGAAAATACAGCATTGTTTTGGCATAGGTACATACGACTCTACATTTATTTTGGTGACCTCTGATTGGCGTAATTGGGAGTCAATACAGTGGTGAATTCCAATCTTACTGTATGTTTACCCAGCATTTTTAAACATGAGTCAACGTTGCCCTCTCTTGTACCAGGGATACACTGGACTATGGTCGCTGTCATTGGTAACTTCACATTTCTCATGATTGAGCTGCAAATAACCAGAGTTTGTTTCTAAGGAGGTGAGTTGGTGAGGGGCAAAAATCTGTTAGAAACGCGAAAGGGTTGGTGGTGAATCATGGGTCTCTGCTTGGGACTATGGTTCCTTCGGACAGTCACCCAGCAGCCCTGACTAGAGCTGGAGGGCTAATAAGAGCTACACTACGTCGTCCCGCACCGGTTACTGCAGGGCTGGCTAACTACAGCAGCTAAAGGCTGGGTTTTCATGGTGCAGAGCCGTGCTTCTAACCCACTGAGCCTTGCCTACATTGCTGCAAATAAACTATATTACATGCACTGTTATCACTAAATGAGACGAGGAGTAACTAAACATAAGACACACCAAGCAAGACAGCACGAGACTGAGGAGAGAAGCCACTGTTAGCTAAAAAGCTAAAAGGAGACTACGGAAGCTAAAAGTACTGAAAAAATATATACATACACACACGCACACACACACACACACACACACACACACACTTGTGAATGGTCGTTTTGAAGCTGGAAGTTCGATTCTTTTCTTCACCTTCTCTCCTTGCGTCTTAGTCTCTAGCGGAGAAGGAAAGGAAGAGACACGGGGAAAGAGGAGTCGAGGCAACAGGCATTTAACAAAATTAGACATCCTTACTTCTGAGCCATAATTTTAAATTGACGTCAACTAAATTTGACATGTGGCACATCTGCATTATCTGTTCATCGTACTTTCTGCACTTTCTGTTTTTCGTCCTTTGAACCCTGCACACAGTTTTATAAATGAGGCTCTGATCACGAAATTAGTGAGCATCATTCTTATGAAGGTAGCTGGACTATTGCAAAGACCCTGCAGCATGCAGTTGTTGGCTGTTGGAAACATAACAAAGCATTAACTCCTCCCACTCTAAATCAGAGTGCTTATTTGGTTCATCACCCCTAAAATAGTGTGCAGTAGTCAAATCAATTTTATTTGTATAGCACCAAATCATAAAATTTATCTCAAGACACTTTTCACATGGACTAGGTCTAGACCATACTCTTAAAAATATTATTTTTAAAATATTATATCATATATAATATACAGGGGTGAGGAAAAACTCCCTTTTAGAGTTGAAACCTCGAGCAGAACCAGGTTCTGGGTGGGCGGCCATTGCCTATGTTAGTGTTCATGTTTGTTGTCTGCGTGTGAAATGCTCTAAAATCGTTGTAAATTATAGTTAATAACTGTTAAATATAAATGACCCTGGCCATTTAAATAAGTGCAGAGACCATAATGTCACGTCAGCATTTTGTGAGTTACTTTCAGCACTCCCAAATCTGAACTAATTTTACCCAAATTACATAAAAAGGTTACATTTTATTTTCCCAGATTTTGAGTAACAGAACACTGAACACTGTATCTAGAACTGATGTACCTGTTCTTTTTTTTTTGGTGAAACAACTCTTTACCTTGCAATCATAAGACCATGGTCAAACTGCAGCAGGTGTTGATTCTTTCACATACACGTACGTCCTTGTTACAACCACTGCTTCCATCTGCATTTGCATACACATTTGTATTCAATATGAATCAATACATAGCCACAGGAACATGATCTCAGTAGGGCTTGCGGGGGTCCTGTCGTAAAAGTTGCTTGAGCAAAACACGATTAGTATATTAAACACACTTATTGCTTCATTTATCAGAAAAAAATTTCAGTTATAGTCATAGTAAATAACATCTTGACAGCAACATACACTGTCAGCATTCCTGTTGGTTGAAAACTGAATTTGAATTTTAGTTATTTAGTTCATGTTGGAGAGAATGTCTTAATCATGTCCAAACCTTCCTTCCACAACAGATCAATAGAGACAAATGACTATAGGACATTACACAAAATATTATAGGAAACCTGCTGGAAAGTGTGCATTTTCCAGATATTGCAGGTGAGAGGGACGAGGAGCTATACGGGTGTAACATAACAGAATATAAATATCTTTCAACAATACAAATGTGCCTCATCCACCTGGAAGTGGGAGTTACTGCACCTGGATATATAGATTCTGGAAATTAATGTGACAAAATTGCTGATTTTCTGGAAAGTTAAATTATCTGCAGCATCATTGCGGATTTGACCTCATATACAACTGTGTGTATCCCCTTACACTGTGCTCAGACTCTGAAGGAGCTGCTTCAGGTTACAGTGACATAAAAAATTATGATGCATGAAGCCCAGTTTCCTCATGTGTAAACATGTGAGAATTTTACAACTCTAGTAAAGTAAACTACAGAATTACAATTACGTTACAAAGTAATCCACCAGGAATTTGGGCATGCATGTTTCTGATTGGCCAATGTATTGAAGTGCCAATGTGATGCATTTCAGTAGAAGTTGAGCAACATTCTGTCTAGTCTAGTCAAAAAACATCTGAACAAGAGTGTAGAGGCTGAGGTTTCCTATTTTGCTCTTGCTTGATAGCTGGAAAAAATATAGCTGAACAGCACTATAGAGATTAAACCAGAGCTTCTTGAAAGGACCCAGTGTATAGCCCTTTTCATACAGGCACTGCTTCCCTGACATTGTCTGAACATTTTCTGGACACGGTGTATGTGTGAACGCAAATGTCTGCGTCAGCTGAAGCAGACTTTAACCAGCCAGCTCCCTACTACTAAAGGGCAACTCTGCACATAGTCAGGACTCGATTGTCCGCACATTGTCTGCACATTTTCCATACTGCATATGTGAAAGCAGCTTATGTGTCAGACTGTCATAGTATGATGATGCAGGCAAGATACTTCCATTATAAAGCTGGACAGGACGCAGTAAAAGCAGACAGCCAAACACACATGAGTCTAATATCAACAGCAAACTAGAATATTGGACTTGAACCCGTATCATTTCAGATAACCAAGCTCCATGTGCAATAAGTTCCAAAATGAGTGTGGAGCTTGTGATTATGAGAAGGAATCAAGTCGGAATAAATATGTCACACATAATCTGGTGATAATTCATGCTTCGTGTTTGTTTCATGAACAGTTAAAAAAACAGACTAGGCCAATTTGGGCCAAAAACACCATAATAAGCGGTACAGATGACCGTATTTCTGGCACTCATCCTTCAAATGCACTCAAAGCTTCAAAACAGTAGTCCACAAACCAATGGGTGACGTCACTGTGGCTACGTCCATTTATCTTATACAGTCTATGATGTTGACTCATGAGCAGAATAATGATCCACCCTTGAAAAGGAAAGTCACCTTTCACGTGGCCTGAGGTTGAAACATATAAACAAACAAACCGTTTTTAAAGGAGTAGGTGTGGGAACTATAATTACCTGGATGACTCAGCTGTTGATCATTGGTTTGTTTCTGTACTTGGAGTTTTCCATTTTAACCACCCTGTTTGTGGCAGGTGGCACCACTGTAAATTAAAGGAGCATGGTGATGTTTTCCTTTGCATGGGCTGTACTGCTATACCCATGTGAGTGTAACACAAAATGCTTACCTTAAGGTATAACATGCTCTAATCAGGCTGTATTGACCCCAAGAAAAAAGAAATGAAAACAAAGCACAGTAAAAGTATTTATTTAACTCCATTACTCTAACCCAAAGTCAGATATGAGTCAGTATCATCTCAGTGCAGCCAATACAAAGATAAGTCGAGTATTTGTGAATCCAGCATACCACAAAGACCACAAAATGTCAGATTGTTTGTAATGGAGCCAGATCTGTTTTGTATTGCATTTGCCACCCCCTGGTGATTTTTCTGTGTAATTTAACCCTGACAACAGGAAGTCCTTTACTCCTTCAAAACCTTGCCAGAGGCAGCCATATGTCACTGCTGGCTATAATGCAATGCCATCCTCTCGTTCATAGTTTATACATGGCATCATCTGTAAGTTGCATTGCTTATTGTTGACACTGCCATCATAAAAAGGACTTGAAACACTGATGGCTCTACATAACGGAGGAACAATGAATAATCAGACACACAGTCTTGAGTTCATCTGACTAGCATGCTTCAGCTCACCAGAAGAGCAAGCTGCAGTCCGTTTATTTGTAACTCACGGCACCTGTGTGTAACTCATCCCATTTCAGCAATCAGGCAATAATCAATCAATGTAAGAACAAACAAAACTCAACACTTATGAACATAAAGGTGTCATATGTGCATCATTTGTTTGAAAATGTGTGGTGTAGGTAGGTGTGTGTAGGTAGGTGTTTAGTTGGTCATACCTTGTATTGTACCTGGTTAGTAATGACTTTATTCTTTGTTATTTAGTAGAGTAAATTAAGATCAGATTTGTTATACTGAAATGTAAGCAATGGTTTTGCTTTGATAGCATATTTGTTCTGTATTTGTATGTGGGGGTGCAAGATGTCTAAAGCTTTTAAGCTAAATTTTTTGTGATATTGTTTGGTGATGCATTTTCATTTGTATGTCCCTGTTCTTTTGTACACAGTTCCACACTTAACCTGATTAAACTGCCAAATTCAACCCATTTGTCTATTAAGCTGTCTGTATAACAGTATACGTTCATTGGGACAACACTTAGACAGGACAGGACAGGAAGAAATTGCGGTGTGACTGCTGAAAGGGTGACGCTAAACTGGATTGCTGAAGTTAACAAAAAAGTTGAATAATATCAACAATGTATAAAAGATATGGAATACTTGAATGTTTGTTGAAAGGCTGGCGCTAAACTGGATTGCGGGCTTGAATTTGCTTGAAGCAGCTGAAGGGAGTATGAATTACTAAGAAAAGTGGGAAATGGTCTTAATATTATGAATGGGAAATAAAAGTTGAATAAATCTGAGAATGTATGAAATATGTACAATATTTTCTGGTTTGAATAGAGTTTACACCGGAAAGTATGAATGAAAAGATTAGACTTGTGTTTAAAAAGTCTAAAAATTACATAATCCTGTGTGTGTGTGTTTGTCACATCCACCAACTGCTGTTAACTGCTGTTTCAGTCCTTGGTCAGACTGGTTATTTTATGGAGGTTAACATGAGAGCAAGATATCTAACCAAAGCTCATTACTCATACTACTTGAAAAAGTCAAAAAAAGGCAAACTCCTGTGTGTGTGTGCATGTGTCTGTGTGTGTATGTAGAACTGCACTAGTTAGGTGATATCCGTCAGCTGTGCATCCCCAGTAGTCCTATACTTTATTAACATTGGTTTGAGGGTCCACAATTTGAGCCCCACGATTTACTACTGCAGGTGAATGCACAGTAATAGCCACCAACTGCTGTTAAATGCTGTGTCAGTCCTTGGTCAGACTGGTTTTCTGGTTTGAATAGAGGTCACACACTCTAGCTTATTAATCAACCCTAAATCTAAACTTAGTTTTAACTCATTCGAAAGTCTTGTTCTTAGTCTTTCACACCCAATGTGGAAAACTCTATTCATACTAAATTCATCATCTTGTGCTCTCAGCCAGTTCAGATATATCTTCGAGTACAGGAACCTCAGAAGCAGCTGTGGAACCAGATTTATATTTAGATTATTTTTCTCCAACTGACCTTCACCAACTAACTTCAATGATTTTTTCATCTAAACCAACAACCTGCCTCTTAGACCCCATCCCAACTAGGCTGCTTAAAGAAGTTTTACCCTTAGTTAGCACTTCTTTATTATACATGATCAATCTGTCTTTATTAACAGGCTATGTACCACAGTCCTTGAAAGTAGCTGTAATTAAACCTCTTCTTAAAAAGCCTACGCTTGATCCAGGGGTTTTAGCCAATTATAGACCTATATCTAACCTTCCCTTTCTCTCCAAAATCCTTGAGAAAGCGGTCGTCAATCAGTTATGTGACTTTCTAAACAGCAATAGTTTATTTGAGGATTTTCAGTCAGGATTTAGGGAGCATCATAGCAGAGACAGCACTGGTGAAAGTGACAAACAACCTTTTGATTGTGTCAGACAAAAGATTTGTCTCTGTTCTTGTTCTGTTAGATCTTAGTGCCGCTTTCGATACCTTTGACCATTGTATCCTATTACAGAGACTGGAGCATTTGATTGGCGTCAAAGGACCCGCACTAAGCTGGTTTCAGTTGTATTTATCGGATAGATTTCAGTTTGTCCATGTAAATGATGAATCCTCCGTGCACACAGAAGTTAGTCATGGAGTTCCACAAGGTTCGGTCCTTGGACCACTTTTATTCACCTTGAATATGCTTCCTTTAGGCAATATTATTAGGAAACACTCCATAAACTTTCACTGCTATGCAGATAATACTCAATTATACTTATCGATAAAGCCAGATGCAACCGGTAAGTTAGCCAAGCTTCAGGCATGTATTAAGGACATAAAAGACTGGATGACAATTTTCTGCTATTAAACTCAGACAAAACTGAAGTTATTGTTCTGGGTTCTAAACACCTGCGAGACGCACTATCTATAGATATCGTTACTCTAGATGGCATTGCCCGAGCCTCTAGCACCGCTGTAAGGAATCTAGGAGTAATCTTTGATCAGGACATGTCCTTTAATACCCATATAAAACAGACTTCAAGGACTGCCTTCTTTCACTTACGTAACATTATAAAAATCAGGCATATCCTGTCTCAAAAAGATGCAGAAAAACTAGTTCATACATTTGTTACTTCTAGGTTGGATTATTGTAATTCCTTATTATCGGGCTGCCCCGATAAGTCTCTAAAGACTCTCCAGCTGATCCAGAATGTGGCTGCACGTGTACTGACAGGAACTAGCAAAAGAGAACATATTTCTCCAATATTAGCTTCTCTGCACTGGCTCCCTGTAAAATCTAGAATAGAATTTAAAATTGTCTTCCTCACTTACAAAGCTCTTATTGGTCAGGCACCATCATATCTTAAAGAGCTGATAGGACCGTATTACCCCACTAGAGCACTACGCTCACAGAATGCAGGATTACTTGTGGTACCTAAAGTCTCTAAAAGTAGAATGGGAGCCAGAGCCTTTAGTTATCAAGCTCCTCTTCTGTGGAACCAGCTCCCAATTTGGGTTCGGGAGGCAGACACCCTCTCTTTGTTTAAGAGTATGCTAAAAATGTTCCTTTTTGATATCCCTCTCTATCTGTACGCATTCCTATCCCACTAATACACGTTACTAACTCCACTTCTTCCTGGTAGTTCCTGTGCTTTCTGTGCTTTTTCGCCTTCTCACTTTCTGCAGGTATTTCCACCTCTGGAGCTGTAGATTCTGGATCTGTGATTGCTGGCCGTCTACTGCCCCCATGTTCCTGCTCCACACTCACTGCTGCAGTTATTATTATTATTAGTCTGATTTGTTGTATCTCCTCCTGTTCTGCCTCCCCTCTCCCCTTCTCTCCTCCTCATTCAACCCAACTCGGTCGATGCAGATGGCCGCCCACCCAGAGCCTGGTTCTGCTCGAGGTTTCTACCTGTTAAAAGGGAGTTTTTCCTCGCCACTGTTGCCAAGTGCTTGCTCATGGTGGGAACTGTTGGGTCTCTGTAAATAATATTTTAAAGAGTAGACCTACTCTATGTGAAAAGCGTCTTGAGATAACTTTTGTTATGATTTGGGGCTATACAAATAAAATTGATTTGATTTGACTCAACTTTCTGGTCTCAGTTAACATTGCAGTATATGCAGCTTGGCTGGTACACCTGTCACTTGAGGACTCGTAGAGCCAAAAGTTTAGGTCCGATTGCTACCCTCGCCACATTTCTGCGACTGTAACACATTTTCCTACGTTCTGATGTAAAATCACGTATGGGGAGTGAAAATCCAGCTCCCAGTGCCAAATGTTGGCACTGGGAGCAATTTGAGTAGAAATTTTTTAATGAGTTTCAATCTCCTCCCCACTCTGCCTGTTAGGTCCCCCACTCTAGCTTTGGACATTCTACACACAAACACACTCATGTAAAAATGTCAGAAATGCTGAAAATGGTATGAATTTTGAAATGAGATTGTGTAAAAAGTATCAATGATATGGAAGAGTTGAATTTATGCCAGAAAGTCCAAAGTGTTGTGAACGTTTTAATGTTGGAATGAAAGTATGAAGGATTTGAAAGACTTTGAAGATGAGTGGTTTTGAATGATTTTCTCATTGACTATCATTATAACTAAGTTTTAAACAAAGTTGAATATTTTTAAAAGTATTAATAGGATTTGAATGTTGAATAATAATTTGAATGTACAAAAGATGTGGAACTTTTAAAAGTTTGAATGGAGTTTGTAGCTGAAAGTATGAATGAATAGAGAAGAGTTGAATAGGCATGAAAAAGTGGGAAAATGTTGAAATTTTGAATATTCCGTCCGTTCATTTGAATGGAGAGAAATTCACGAAAAACGTTGGATATTTCGGAAAGTATGAAAGGTATAAATGAGAAAAGTAATAGCAACCTGGTCCTTATTAAGCTGAACGTTTTCATGCTTGAATGAAGTTTCTACGTTGAAAAATGTGGAAGGAGAAGCGTTCACACCAACTAGAAAAGGCAGTTTCTGAAGAAAATGTGGTGTGAATGCTGACTACTGAAAGGCTGACGCTAAACTGGATTGCTGAAGTTGAGCACAAAAAGTTGAATTATATCAACAGTGTATGAAAGATGTGGAATAGTTTAAGTTTCGGTGAAAGGCTGGCGCGAAGCTGGATTGCTGGCTTGAATTTGCGTGAAGAAGCAGCTGAAGGGAGCATGAATTAGTTAAAAAAGTGGGAAATCATCTAAATATTATGAATGAGAGTTAAAAGTAAGAATGTATGAAAGAAATACAAGATTTTCTGGTTTGATTAGAGTTTACACCGGAAAGTATTAATTAGCAGATTAGACATAAAAAATGTAAAAAAGTAAAAAAATTAAAAAATCCTGTGTTTGTGTGTGTGTGTGTGTGTATGTTTGTCACATCCACCAACTGCTGTTAACTGCTGTCTCAGTCCTGGGTCAGACTGGTTATTTTATGGAGGTAAACATGACACTAAGTTTGAATGAAGTTTCTATGTTGAAAAATGTGGAAGGAGAAGCGTTGCAAAAATCGCAGCTGAAAAATAATAATAAAGATTTGAATAACATATGTTATTATAAATAACATATGTATTGAATAACATGTGCTTTCAGCATTCACACCAACTAGAAAAATTGCATTTCCTGCAGAAAATGTGTGTGAATGCTTATTGCTGAATGTAATCGCAAAGCACTGCTGCAAATGCATGATTGTGAAACTGTGTGTGGCATGTACATTATGTGTAGTTTGCGCGCTAAAGTATGTGCAGTGGCTTTAGTATAGCATGTACAGGATGTGTAGTGTGTGTAGTTTGTGTAATATATTATGTGTAGTGTGTCTATGGTGTGTATCATAGTATGTGTAGTGTGTGTATGGTGTGTAGTATAGCATGTGTAGTTTGTGTAGTATAGTATGTGTAGTGTGTGTAGTTTGTGTAGTATATATTATGTGTAGTGTGTGTATGGTGTGTATTATAGCATGTACAGTGTGTGTGTAGTGTGTGTAGTGTGTGTAGTATACTATGTGTAGTGTGTGTATGGTGTGTAGTATAGCATGTACAGTGTGTAGTGTGTGTAGTGTGTGTAGTATAGCATGCACAGTGTGTGTAGTTTGTGTAGTATAGTATGTGTAGTGTGTATAATGTGTGTAGTATAGCATGTACAGTGTGTGTAATGTGTGGAGTTTGAGTAGTATGGTATGTGTAGAAGGTGTATTCTGTGTACTATAGTATGTGTAGTGTGTGTATGGTGTGTAGTATAGCATGTACAGTGTGTGTAGTGTGTGTAGTTTGTGTAGTATAGTATGTATAGTGTCTGTAATTTGTGTAGTGTACTGTGTGTAGTTTGTGTAGAATAGTACGTGTAGTGTGTGTAGTTTGTGCAGTATAGTGTGTGTAGTATAGCATGTAAATTACGTGTATTGGGTAGTTTGTGTAGTATACTAGGTACTATATGTGTAGTGTGTGTAATTTGTATAGAATAGCATGTACAGAGTAGTAGTAGTAATATCAGAAGTAGTAGGAGTAATAGTAATATCAGGAGTAGTGGTAGTAGCAGCAGTAGTAATATCAGAAGTAGTAGGAGTAATAGTAATAATAGAAGTAGTAGGTGTAGTAGTAATAACAGAAATAGTAGAAGTAGTAGTAATATCAGAAGCAGTAGCAGTAAAGACTGTAGTATTGTGTGTGTGCATGCGTGTGTGTGTGTGCGTGTGTGTGTCTGAGACAGAGGTCCCAAATGCCAAAAATAGTCCACCAATCAGAAGAGAGGAACAAACTGCTGGAGGTTTAATCAGCCAATCAACAGCAGCTGTGTAACTGGGGCCTGACAGTGCTGTGTCATTGTTGAGAGACAGAGAGAGACACCTGCCAAAATAGCACCCAAACAAGGAACAAAGTAGCTCTTAAACCATATGTGATGTGGCTGAACAGACATGACCGTGAGCACCAGAAGAGTCTGCTGAAGACTATAGATGTGTCATTTGTGTGAATAAAGTTAAAAATAACTGAAATATCGCAGTTCAAAAAGTCCAACATTTGTGTTTTTCTCAAAAGTTTCAGAGCCAAATTATCATGAGAGTGAATGAGACAGCTGAAGGGTGCTCTTGGTGTTTGAAGACAGAAATTTCCGAAAGTGTAAGTCCAACTGCTGAAATAGTTACATGGGTGAAAGAAGACAACATTTCCTACAGTTTGATGTACAAACTGTGTGTGAGAAATGCAAATTGTGGAAGTAAGAAGAGTTTTAGAGAAAAAATTTGAAAGAAGCAGAGAGGCAGAAAAGGATCAGTGCGTGATGTCACACATGATGTCACCCACTCTAGGCAGTGCAATACACACCCATTATAAAATCAAAAGGAGCATAAAACGTTAACTGTGACAGTTCAAAAACTGTAGGAGATTTTTAAATGCTGAATTAAACTGTCATAGTTCAAAGCCTTGTAACCCATTTAAAGTTTAAACGTAGTCTCTAGCTCAAAGTATGCTGAAGCAGTAGTATTTCAAAGTGGAGTGGGTTGAAGAGGATTTGAAGATTCCTCCTATTGAGTTTCATCGTAAAAAATTGCTGGAAAAAGCTGAATATTTGAAAAAATATAAAAGGTAGTAATGAGAAAAGTCATAGCCATCATGTCCTTAATGAGCTGAACATTTTGATGGTTGAATGGTTTCTGGAGCTGAAGAATGCGGGAGAAGAAGCGATGCAAAAAACGTACGGAAGAAGAAAAAGTCAGAATAATAAAGAGCGAGAAGAACAATAGTGTGAATGCTGATTCAGCATTCACACTATTGTTCTTCTTACCACACCAATGAGGCAACATTCAGGACAGATACAAAAATATTGTCACTTTAGCAATAAACTAGCACTCCATCCAAACTAATCAGGGTTTGCATATGTTAGGTCTTCACTGTGGTGTCCTTACAGGTATACTATATGGACACAAGTAAGTGGACACCACCAGGGGCGTAGCATGGAACTCTGGGCCCTGTACATAGGCACACTCTTAGCTGTTAATTAACATACACAGATAAAATCAATTAATTGTTGAATGAGCTGCATATAACATACTGTCCTAGCCTATATGCCAACACAGAAAGAAAGTACATCAATAGGATCACTAAAACAGGATGAAATGTCTCCCTCTATTCAAAGTGAGAAACAGATACAGGCGCATAATAGTTCAATTCAAACACTGGACCATTTTGAACTTTGTGTTAAATTTTAAGTTTATGCACAGTGCTGAACTGTGATGTACCATGATCTTAAAATTGGAATAATTTTCCTCCTCAATTTTTTGTTTACTTGGTCTTCTTTTAACCCTCTGAAAATTATGGCAGATCATCAGGTTCAGTTTTTAAGATGATGTGAATCTTGAGATAGCAATGAATCTGAAATACTGCAAATAGTTTTTACAGTTAATTACTGTTGTTTCCACTGTATCATGGGAATTCTGGCTGACGTCACACACTGAATACAGAGGTTTTCTGTATATTTTGTAATTGTTGTAAATTGTATTTGGATTTTTAATTTTTCTCACGACTGTATGTTATTTTCCCTTTTGAGAAATTTGAACGGTTCAGATTTTGGAACCAACACGTTAGTTCAGCAGGTTTTTAGGAGAAAGAGTGCAGGAGTGGCACACCAGAGACGGTCTAGACAATGATACTCTATGGCTGCCTTTCATTAGTAGTTCCGCTCATTCACTTTCCCTCAGCCCTTGGTATTACGTCACAGCATATGTCGTATGGAGGCCACTTGGAGAACATCCAATGGGTGACGTCACGGAAACTACATCCACCTCTTTTATACAGTCTATGGTTCCCTCCCCGGTCCCCAAACCAGAGTCAAAACACTGATTTATCAGCAAGGACAGGTGATTTATTATAACAGGAAGTGAAAATTTTGACAATAATACTGAAGCAATTGTAATCATTGTGAACCCAGGACAAAACAACAAACAAAATATTCTATCTCCTCAAAGAAAAAGTGCTGACTAACTTTAACTGAAAGAACTGAAATAAACTAAACAGCTCACCACAAAACTTCAGTGCTATTTACAACAGATAGTGAAATGGTACAAAAACAAGACACACAAAATAACTAACCTGAGTCAACCAGGGCGCTAGGCCTAACACAATATCTATCAAACAATAATGTCTATCAAAAGTAGGTTTGGAGGCCGAGGATAGAACTGAGGTGCTGTCAAATTGCTGTTCTCGGAATGGCTGGAAACCCTGTGCTTTTTGAACAGCAGGATGTTGCTGAGGGACCGACCAGCAACAGACAGCTGGGCGGCATAAACCCGCCCATCCAGCCAATCAGGTGGAGACCAATGGTGGAAAACTACAAAGCTCCTGGCTGAAATAAGGGCACACACACTCAAAAGACAAACACGGTCATACAAAATACCAGATAACAATAGACTACGGCCAGGGTGATAACAGCCTTCCCACTTGTGAAAGAGTTGCCTGCAAAAATGCAATTAACTGCTACACTAACTTGCCAGACAATCATAAGGCATATTAGGGCTAGTTAAAAACAATACAAATATTAGAGTAAAGATCCAAGGTTAATGCATGAATGTTTTAGAAAGTTTTGATAACATATATAACCCCTGTCATATATTGACCCTGCCCCCCAAGAAACACCCTAGTAATGGTTTGCAGACCACCTAGAGCAAATCAATTAGGTGAAATTAGGTGAAACCTAATTTCCCTTCGGGGATGAATAAAGTAATCTATCTATCTATCTAAATTACAATTACACAACAGTCGTGCACATCCAGACTCAGAGGTGCTGGTTAATGCAAGGTCCAAAACATAAAGAATTAAAACTTCTTCTTAGGATTCACATCTGTAGTGAAAGAACAGCACACAAAAATTACTTAATAGTTTTTTCACTTATCTTCTTCAATGATACATCTGTAAATCATGTTTCACAGAAGACAAACACGCAGACTTAACCACCACCACTATCAGCAGAACCGAGGCCGCACGCGAACAAGCAACCAGCTCGTCAACCAGCTCAAGTTATCTCAATACACTTTTCACATAGAGTAGGTCTAGACCCTACTCTTTAAAATATTATTTAGAGACCTAGCAGTTCCCACCATGAGCAAACACGTGGCAAAAGAGGCGACGAAAAACTTCCTTTTACAGGTAGAAACTTTGAGCAGAACCGGGCTCTGTGTTGACCCAGTTGGGTTGAAAAGGGAAATTAGAGGAGGAGAGGGGAGAGAGAGCCGGAGGAAAGACAGCATAATAACAATAATAAAACTAATTATTATTGTAGCAGTGAGTGTGGAGCAGGAACATGGGGGCAGTACACTGCAGTCACAGATTCAGACTCTACAGTTCCAGAGGCAAAAACACCTTCAGAAAGTGAAAAGGCCAAAAAGCACAAAACTAAGGAGAAGACGTGGAGTTAGTAACATGCATTAATTGGGATAAGAATGCATATGAGGGTGTCTGCCTCTGGAACCCAAACTGGGAGCTGGTTCCATAGGAGAGGAGCTTGGTAACAGAAGGCTCTGGCTCCTGTTTTACTTTTAGAGACTGTAGGAACCACAAGTAACCCTGCATTCTGTGAGCCCAGTGCTCTAGTGGGGTGACTTTATCGATAAATAGAATTGAGTATGATCGACATAACAGTGAAAGTTTATGGAGTGTTTCCTAATAAAATTGTCTAAAGGAAGCATTTATAAGTTTAATAAAACTGGTCCAAGCACAGAACCTTGTGGAACTCTAACTTTGGTGTGCACAGAGAATCCTCTGATGATGAACTACGATGAACAGTTCATACATATTCATCATGAATATGTACAAACTGAAATCTATCTGATACATAGGACTTAAACCAGCTTAGTGTGGGTCCTTTATTGCAAATATGCAACACATTTTCCAGTCTCTGTAATAGGAAGATAAAGACAGACACTTTGGAAGAGGCTAGTGACCCTGCTGGAGAGAGTCCAAAGCAGGTGTAGGAAGGATGACTATCTCCTAACGTCCAGCAATGAGTCACCCAGCAGAGAAGACTGGGGGGGTCTTGCTGACAAAACATTTCCTTTCGATGTGATTGATACAATTCTCAGCATCCTTATTTTTGGGGTGCATTGTTGTGATAATTATATTAACAGAAAATTCACCTATACTGTTTGTATACTTTATGTTCAAATACATTATCATCCACCACTAATGTATCTTTATAATTGGCAATTTTTTGTGATCATATGCTGTTGCAATATGACCATCTATAAAAGCAGAAAAAACATAATTTCACTTTAGGCTCCAGCACAAAAGAAAAAATCTAACTCACACCTCAGACCAAAACCAAAAAATGTTAACAAAGCAGCACTGTTAATGTCTGCAAATGGCTGGTCACGGCCTGCAAAGTCTGTGTTTGCGGGTGCCATTAATTGTAGAGAATGAACCACTGGCGAAAGGATTGGGGACCGAGGGGCAGGTTGCATTACGGCGTGAATGACTATATATTCATGTGATAAATGTTATATGTCATATATTCATGTTGTTGTTATCCTATATGCTACACTTTAATCAACGAAAATTGATTTATTGGGGAAAGATCTATGAGGAACATTTTGAAAGTAAACGCTTTATTGATACAGATATGTAGCAAATGCACAAACACAACTGTGTGAAAACAACCCCTCATACTTTCCGCTACACACAGACGGTTCTCAGCAAAGATAGTCATATAGACATCATACAAGCAACATTACACCTTTCACGACAGCTTCAATGTTTACATCTGTAGAATATGTCACAGACATGAAAAAAACACTTACTGTATCGATTTCAAATTAAAAGGTTTATATCCTGTGGACAGAATGCCTTCATCGTTAACAAGGCTTTATTGATGGTCATTATCAAAGGCAAAGTCAACATAGAAAGACAGAAAACGCGCCTCAGCAGCAACGCTGTCTTTGTAGACACCACACCTGTGTTCAGTGAGGCAGCCATCACACATGTAGAGGATCTGGAGCATCAGATGAGCCTTGAAATGTCTTTTTGGCGTCATTGTGTCATATGTATTTGGTGACATTCTGTCCAAATGTGGTCCAATGTGTAGACGTCTGTGGTGCATAGTCGTATACTTCAGATAAGGTTCCAGTTTTGCCTGAAGCATGGTGCACAGGTCGGTGAGCTCCCGACTGCGAAAGGATGGAGGACAGGAGGACAATCCATAAAGACTGCAGACATCCTCTTCATCAGACATCATATCAATCGAGATGTCCCTCCAGAAACCCATGTCATCGGCTCAGAGTACACCGTTCTTTGCCTGTAGCAGCTGTAAACACAATCAGTACAGACAATCAGTACTGCTCATTATGTACACATATATACATATATTATACATTACACAGCACAGCACTTTACTGCTTCTTTTGCACTTCTGGTTGGATGCTAACTTCATTTTGTTGTCTTAGTACTCGTACAATGTACAATGACAATAAGGCTGAATCTAATTTTATTAATCTTACCCGACTCAGGGCTGAAGTCTCCATGACTGCTGCCTGAGCGGCAGTACTGAAGTTCCTGCGTACTGTCTCATAGTAGGTCTCACAGGCAGCTGAAAAAAAATTAAAAGAGTATGTTATAAAAAACGGAAAAGGGCACAATAAAGACTTGCAGATCCAGACTTGCAGCTAGAGCTTCGCCCACATAAAAATGGACTGCCCTGTTGTGGGGTGAGTTTTGTCTGTGAATACAAAATGTAAATAGATCAGAAGACATATTACCCACTGTACATTTAAATTTATAGTAGTTCTGCTCAAGCACTCATAGCTCTCTCCTTCTTTCTGACTTATCCCACAGTTTACACACTATTCCGTTAATGTGTGAGAAATGGACAATAAAGTGCATTTGTGTGAACATTACCAGCCGAAGTCTGTATTTGTGCTGGAGGAGGACCCTTTAGGGGCAATGAGATGGCTAAACTTGCGCCAAAACAGTGACTCAGTGCAGGATGACAGAGCCGCAGCAGATACAGCTGGTAGTGGCGCTGGCACAGATGCTGGGGGAGATCGTGGCCATGCATCGGGAGCAGACAGAGGTGAACCGCCTGTATTTGAGAGATAGACCAGGGTCCTGGAGATCCTGCTGTCCCGGTTGGGCGGGCGATGTTCCCCTCCTCTTCCCCTGCTCTTGGGCGCTGATCTTCATAAGATGGTCACGGTGGACGACCATCCCTTTCTTTACGCCTAGCAGCTGAAGGATGCTGGCGAGGAGAGGATGCTAGAGCAGGTGGTGATTGAACAGTTTGTGGAGGGGCTACCAGTTGAAGTGTCTGAAGCAGACCTGTGGGCTGCCATCATCCTCGCAGAGGATCATTTCGCCGTCCACCCCATGGTCCTGGCGACAGAGGAGCCGACACCAGGAAGTTCTTGACCCTGACGTCATCTAGCACCCATCACCAGCTCACCCACCTCAACCTTTAATGCTCCATCTGTTTCTGCTCCCTTCCAGGTTCCAGCTGCTACAGGCACTACCTTTGGCCTGGGTTCCATAGATTGGGGGGGCAATGTGTGGGGGTGCGTTGCTGATGGGGATATGTAGTATGTGTGCTGTGCTCAGTGGTGATGCCAGGTTGTCCGTCACTACAGAAAGGGAGGGGGAACCAGCGGTGCCTTCACAAAGGCACTCCATGAGAGATTTTCCACTTGAGCAGTCTCGTGACAATACACGCTTTGCCTTCGACCAAGTGATGAACTGATGAACATGTGGTACACCCTGTCACACCGCTGACACATCCACACTTTTCATTGGTTAGGGATAGACTGTATGGGGTGAGTCAGGACAGGAGAGGAAATCACCCAATTGTTGGTGCTGGTCAAATGGGGTATGACAAAACACTAGACCAGATAATGACCCGATTATATTAGCATTCGGGGAGATGTACGCCATTGGTGTGCCTCTTGCCCTGAATGCCAACTAGTAAACCAACCCTCCACCCCAAGAGCGCATTTGCGCCCATTGCCTTTAATTGAGATCTTGTTTGAGCGCATTGGTATGGACCTCAAAATGGCTTTCTGCACTGCGTACAGGTTGCATGAATTTGTTACACTTCTTTTTAGTTGATTTGGTGCCCCAGCCACCTTCCAACATATCATGGACTGGGTAATGCATCCACATGCTGCGTTTACTGCCGCCTACTTGGAAGATGTTATCATCCAAAGCAACGCCTGGGTGGAGTTCAGGCAGCGTGTGGACACTGTGCTGGAGTCACTGAGACAGGCTGGGCTCACTGCCAACCCGAAGCGTGTGCAGTTGGACGGAGGGAGGTACGGTATCTGGGGTACCACTTAGGCAGTTGGCTGGTGTGTCTTGTCAGGTAGAAAAGACAGCAGCAATTGCAGCCTGCCAAAGACCAACAAAGAGGTGAGGCAGTTCCTCGGGCTGGCAGGTTACTATCTGTGGTTTATTTCCAACTTTGTGGACATGACCAGCCCACTGACCTCACCCGAAAGGGTGCCCCAGATCTGGTACAGTGGACGGCGCAGAGCCAGCTGGCGCTTGAGAGAGTAAAACAGGCCCTCTGTGGGGAACCACTTCTCAGAACACTGAAAGTTTTTTTTCCTGGAGGTACAACGGGTCGACCGCCCAGTGCTTTATATCAGCTGGTAGCTGTCTGAGAGAGTCTTGTTACATCACTGCCAAGAAGGAGGGCCTGGCTATCCGGTGGGCTGTCTGTGCCCTTCGTTAGAGCACTGTGCTCACAGAATGCAGGGTTACTTGTGGTTCCTAAAGTCTCTAAAACGGGAGCCAGAGCCTTCAGTTATCAAGCTCCTCTCTTGTGGAACCAGCTCCCAGTTTGGGTTTGAGTGGCAGACACCCTCTCCTCATGTAAGAGTATCCTAAAAACGTTTCTCTTTGATAAAACTAATAGTTAGGGCTGGGTCAGGTAAACCCTGAACCATCCCTTAGTTATGCTGCTATAGGCCTAGACTGCCAGGGGATTTCCCATTATGCACTGAACTCCTGTCTTCTCCTTTCCCTCTCCATCTGTACGCATTCTTATCCCATTGTGGCAGGAAGTGAATCCCTGACTTCCCTCCTCAGAGGAAGGGGAGGGACTTGGAAGCAATTAAGTTCACCTGGGAGTTGGGGGAAGGGAATGCCGGTTCAGGTAGACAAAGACAGCATGGAGGAGATAGGAGGAAGTGAGAGAAAGAGGAGAAACCCAAGCATATTGGTTCTGTAGAGGAGTTAAAACCCTGAGAAGGACTAAACGCTACCCCGGAGTGTGTGTCAATCCATCGGATGTCTTTTACGCGGTACTCGGAGCATACAACCAGTCTGAAACTCAGTCAACTCTACAGCTAAGTGGTCTCGGCCTGTTGCTCTCCTGGCTTCTTCACCCCTCTCAGCTGCTGTCTGGTCTTTCCCACCATACAGCCAAACCTCTCCCTATTCCCTGGCCCCTTCTACCTCCACATATACCCATGCACCCATATAGACATAACATAATACTGGACTAAAAAGAACTGAACTGAGCTCTCCACTATAAACTCCCCCCCACACACACACACCTTTGTACACACCCTCACAAACTTCAAACCGCCTGAACTAAAAAGAACTGAACTGAATCTACAACCATTCACTCATGGTTTTTGACGGTGAATGCGTTTTTTGTTATTTAAGGATAGCCTTTGGGACTTGCATTTGAATTTGAATTTGTTATTGTTTTTTGAAATATGTTAATTTATTGTCCGATTAACTTTGTTTTTTCTACAGTGACTTATCTGTTTGATTTTGATTTGCCTAGGATGGTGAATAATTAACTTGTCATTTTCAGACATTTTGTTGATCAGTGTTTTGTTTGGGGTAATTAACTTTTGTAGCTAGGACCTTGAGCTAACTGGGATTTTGTATGTTGTTTGTTTGACAGATGTTTTGGGTTTATCTATTTGTTTTTTATATTAGAGGAATAAACGGCAGGTTGCCTTGTGCTCCTGTCTGGCGCCCAACTTTAACTTAGCGAGCATCTTTTTTCAGCCCTACGCTACAGAAATGGCGCCCAATGTGGGGCCCGAACCATGAAATTATTTCATTTAATCCATTATCATTAGTTGGGGTTAAATACATTTAACTGTTTTGAATATTGAATATTGATTGAATGGGGTTGACTGTTTTTGTGGCAGCCTTTTGATTGTGGTGACAATTTCTAATACTAGACTGTGATCATTTCTTGGAAAAAGTCATTAATTCTGTTTACCACATCATGGCTAATCAACAGTTTGTGCCTGGGTCACCCTTAGTTGCCCTTGATATAGAAGCTCCTGATGTGCAGACACCTGTAAATATGTATGGTACAGACAATGCATTTAGTGCACACTTACAGACTTATTTCCACACACCCCGGCCACCTCCCGTAGAGACATCTGAAGCTCATGGCCATGCCCTATTGTCTCCTCACTTTGAACCTGCCCATTCCATAAACCAATCACTTGCTTGGGAAACCGAAGCTGTGCAATCCTTGCCTGGTCCAGGAGGAGGTCCTTTCACTCTTTCAGCCTCTTCCCCATATTCACTGTCGCAGTCTCAGTGTGAACTTCCGGGTGCCATCCCTACTCCTGCACGGGACTTGAATCAAATCACAGTCAAAACCCAGGAGGGTTGGGACAAGATCCATAAAACATTGGAAACACAAAGTATAGCCATAAAACACCTGACAGAGGGTGTTGAACTAGTTCAAACGTCTTCCAATAAACACTTTCACGATCTTATGGATAAAACCACGGACAATCATCGTCTACTTCTGTCAAAGATCATGTCTCATAAGGAAAGTGTGGAAACAGAAATAGATAAATTAGTAAAGGGAATTAAAACGGTTGTGGAAGAAGAGCTGAAACATTCTGAAACCTCTTTTTTTTCAGCAATCCGCTTCATGGTAGAGCAACTTCAAGTAGAACTTCAGAAAGAACTGAAATGCTTTCACGCAACTGCCCAGGAAAGTATCTGCCAGCTGGGTGAAACAGTTAAACAAAGTAGCTCCGAAATAACAAAACTGACCACGCATCTGGGAAACGAAGAGACAGAGAGGAAAGAACAAATAAAAAAACTTGAACAGAAAATCACTGTACTGGACAGACGACTTGAATCCTTCTTGGGAGAAGTTACCTCTACCTCTTCTTATTCCAGTTCCCATCCATATTCAGGGGATAAATTATCATCACTTGCAACCCCTAAATCAGCTGTTACAAAGAGTGATCACATTAAATTAACCTTTCCTACTTATGGTGGGATTCATGATGATCCTGATCCTCTCAGTTATCTGTCAAAGTGTCATGACTTTCTTGCTCTTCATCCTTTATCAGATGTTGATATTCTTGCCACTTTCAGAACTGTACTCCGGGGAACAGCCCGCGACTGGTGGGAAATTGCCCGATATAAGGTAGCTACTTGGAGTCAATTTGAAACAGTTTTCCTGGCGGCTTTCCTTGCAGAAGATTATGAGGATGAGTTAGCTGAGCGTGTTCGAACCAAGAAACAACGAGAAAATGAAAGCATCAGAGACTTTGCTTTCTCATATAGAGCTCTCTGCAAACGATGGAAACCCTCTCTCACGGAGACTAGCATTGTTAAGATGATTCTGAAAAACATCAAACCTCTTCTGGCTAGTCAGCTCAGGGGTCGTGTTGACACTGTGGAAGATTTGGTGCGCCTTGGCCATCAACTTGAAAAAGATCATGAACAGCAGCTTGAGTTCAATTCAAGGATGTGTGCTAAAAATGTTAATCCTTTTCCTAAAACCATGCACCCTGGTCCACCTGTTGGAAAAAACAGACCACCTGTCTTATGCTGGAGATGCCAAGGTAACCACACTCCTGGTTCTTGTCCACATTACCGTTCACCAGAAACTTCCAGTAATTCTTCCAGGTTGCAAATACCGAAACACTTGTCACGAGCACAAAAAACAAAAGGTCTGTCTGGTGATGGCTTTGTTTCACTGGTAAAATCAAGAAAATCTGGAACGCAGCCACTTCAGCACGTGCAGAAGATAAAGAGTGGGTCAACTTCAGAGAAGTCTTGCACTCCACCTGAGTCCACCTCGAGTCCCCTACAACTTATTGTGCCTATTTCCATAAGTACATGGCGTGGAAAAGCTATAGTTGACACTGGAGCCAGTTACACTCTCATTCATGAGTATCTTTGGATGGCACTGAAGGGTTCCAAAGATGTCCTTCAGCCATGGACAGAAGGTCCACTGTATCTGGCTAATGGTGAAGCAGCTACTCCAATTGGATGGGGAAACCTCACCATGGCTCTGCATGGGCAAGTGTCCACTTTACCTGTAGCTATATTGGGACCAAAAGCTCTGGCATATAGCGTTGTTCTTGGCCTAAACTTCATTTCCAGTGTCGGAATGATAATCAATGTGGCTGATAAAGAGTATAGCTTTAAGTCAATGCCCTCTGGCACTTATCCATTCCAGCCTGGTAGTGCCCACTACACACCGAAAAGAGACAACATAACCACTCAAATGACCAGGAATCAGTCAGCCTGAATCTTTCACTGATAAGTTCTGTTCCACCTCCCATTCTCTCTCTGGAGCCGGTGCGGATGGAAGTGAAAGATTACATCGATCTTGCGGTAAAGGACGCTCATCTAAAAGACAGTGACAAGAAATTATTAAGAAATCTCCTTGAGTCTAGCCCACAGGTCTGTACAAACCAACCTGGAAAAACTGATGTTTTGCAGCACACAATCTATACTACTGTCTGTGTGCCTATCAAACAAAGGCCTTATAGACTCTCACCGGTTAAGCAAGCTATTGTGGAAGAACAACTAGGAGAGATGCTGGCTGCTGGAGTCATTGAACCCTCTCACTCAGGATGGGCATCTCCTGTTGTTTTACCTCCGAAGAAGGATGGCGGTCATAGATTCTGTGTCGATTTTCGGAAAGTCAATGCTGCCACTGAAACAGACGCCTATCCTCTCCCAAACATCAATGAAATTCTGGAGTCACTTTCTGGAGCCACAATTTTCTCTACTATTGACTTAAACAGTGGATACTGGCAAGTACCCATGGACCAAGAAAGCAAAGCAAAAACTGCCTTCATTACGCACCGTGGATTATATCACTTCAATGTTATGCCCTTTGGACTTAAAAATGCACCCGCCACTTTCCAAAGATTAATGGAGAAAGTCTTGGAAGGACTGCGAGGAGAGATCTGTCTAGTTTATCTAGATGACATAATTGTGTACTCATCATCCGTGACTCAACATCTTGAGCGTTTGCAGACTGTAATCGATCGTCTCTGCAAAGCCAATCTGACTGTTAACCTCAAGAAATCTAGGTTCTGTCTGGAAGAAATCAGATTTCTTGGACACATTGTCTCTGGTAAAGGGGTCAGTGCTGATCCTGACAAGGTTGAGGCAATTCAGTCCTATCCCGTGCCTACGAATCTCAAGGAAATTCAGCGATTCCTGGGGCTGGCAGGCTGGTATCACAAATTTGTGCCAGACTTTTCAAAAGTTGCTCAGCCCTTGAACGACCTAAAGAAGAAAGGAAAACCTTTCATCTGGAGTCAAGCATGCCAGTATTCCTTTGACAAACTTAAGTCAAGCTTGATGTCTCCACCTGTCCTGGGTCATCCTAGTCCAGACCATCCATTCTTCGTCTATACTGACGCAAGTGATATTGGTCTTGGAGCCGTACTTACCCAGAGAAAGGACGATGGAACAGAAGAAGTTCTATCTTATGCGAGTAGAACACTAAACCAAGCTGAAAAGAATTATTCAGTCACAGAGAAAGAGTGCCTTGCAGTCATTTGGGCACTAGAAAGATGGCAGCACTATCTTGAACCTAAGCTATTTACTGTCATTACCGATCACTCTGCCTTAAAGTGGGTCCTATCATCAACAAAAACAACAAGTCGCTTGATTAGATGGCCACTGAGGTTGCAACGTTTTGACTTTATTGTGGAGTACAGGAAAGGAAAATTGAACAATGTTCCTGATGCCCTTTCAAGAATTCCTGCTAAGGTTGGTTGTTGTCTGTTTTCTAAAAACGGTGATGAGACTATACCGATATCCCTTAAAACCATTCGGGAAGAGCAACATAAGGACATTAACATCGAACGAATTATCAAACAGCTCGCTGAAGGAGATAGCAAAGTGACTCAGGATTTTGTTATTCTGGAAGATAAGGTTTATCACAAAATAAAAAAGTCAGAAAACCAGTTCCATTATCGGCTCTACATTCCCAGTAGTCTGGTTCAACCAATGCTCCTGAACTATCATGAAAATCCTTTGAGTGGACATGCTGGAATCTTCAAAACCTATAAACGGATATATGAAGTGGCATATTGGCCTGGAATGTGGACTGAGGTGAAACATTTTATCAAACAATGTGTTATTTGTCAAAGTCTGAAAGCAGATAATCAAAAACCTGCTGGAAAGATGCAACAAACAGCTGTCAAAGGCCCTAATGAGATGCTTGGCATTGACCTTATGGGACCCTTACCCAGAAGTTCAGAAAGGAATGAATACTTGCTGGTCGTGGTGGATTATTTCACTCGTTGGGTTGAATTTACTCCCCTGCGAACTGCTACAGCAACTACAATAGCCCGATTTCTGAGGAAAGATATTTTTACAAGATGGGGAATACCTAGTTACATCTTGTCTGACCGAGGACCTCAATTTGTGTCCTCTATCTTTCGTGAACTCTGTAACAAGTGGTGTGTGAGGCCCAAGCTCACCACAGCATATCATCCACAGACCAATATGACGGAGAGAGTGAATCGTACTCTAAAAACTATGATAGCCTCATATCTGGATGACAATCATGGTAAATGGGATCAATACCTTCCGGAGTTCAGATTTGCCATAAACTCCGCTATTCAGGAAACTACAGGTGTAACGCCCGCTGAACTACAAATTGGCAGAAAGCTGAATAGTCCAATGGATAAAATTCTGAAAGGCAGGATTTTATCCCCTGATGAGTCTGCATATGACGTTGTGCATCACCTCACACAACTCAAAACAGATGTGGAGGAAAACATTAAAAAAGCAAAAAAGAGGAAATTGAGGAATTACAATAAAAACCACCGTAACGTTGATTTCAAAACCAAACAGAGAGTGTGGGTTAGAAATTTTCCTCTGTCTAAGGCTAAGGAGAAATTCACAGCTAAACTAGCCAAAAAGTGGAGAGGTCCCTACCGGGTAGTGCAACAACTTGGACCTCTAAATTACCAAGTTGTTCGGGAGGACACAGGGTTGGATGTAAGGACTGTGCATATCTGCAACCTTAAACCTTTCTACCCCAATGCAGAGGACTTGGAGTACATGGAAAGAAAGAAAATATTAGACCTACTACAGGAAAGCTCAGAAGAAGAGGATTTCTTAGGGTTTTAGATTGAAGTCTGGTGAGAAAATATCAATCACTGAGCTACCAGTAAGCACGGTCTTGTCAAGGGGGGGAGAGTGTGGCAGGAAGTGAATCCCTGACTTCCCTCCTCAGAGGAAGGGGAGGGACTTGGAAGCAATTAAGTTCACCTGGGAGTTGGGGGAAGGGAATGCCGGTTCAGGTAGACAAAGACAGCATGGAGGAGATAGGAGGAAGTGAGAGAAAGAGGAGAAACCCAAGCATATTGGTTCTGTAGAGGAGTTAAAACCCTGAGAAGGACTAAACGCTACCCCGGAGTGTGTGTCAATCCATCGGATGTCTTTTACGCGGTACTCGGAGCATACAACCAGTCTGAAACTCAGTCAACTCTACAGCTAAGTGGTCTCAGCCTGTTGCTCTCCTGGCTTCTTCACCCCTCTCAGCTGCTGTCTGGTCTTTCCCACCATACAGCCAAACCTCTCCCTATTCCCTGGCCCCTTCTACCTCCACATATACCCATGCACCCATATAGACATAACATAATACTGGACTAAAAAGAACTGAACTGAGCTCTCCACTATAAACTCCCCCCCACACACAAACACCTTTGTACACACCCTCACAAACTTCAAACCGCCTGAACTAAAAAGAACTGAACTGAATCTACAACCATTCACTCATGGTTTTTGACGGTGAATGCGTTTTTTGTTATTTAAGGATAGCCTTTGGGACTTGCATTTGAATTTGAATTTGTTATTGTTTTTTGAAATATGTTAATTTATTGTCCGATTAACTTTGTTTTTTCTACAGTGACTTATCTGTTTGATTTTGATTTGCCTAGGATGGTGAATAATTAACTTGTCATTTTCAGACATTTTGTTGATCAGTGTTTTGTTTGGGGTAATTAACTTTTGTAGCTAGGACCTTGAGCTAACTGGGATTTTGTATGTTGTTTGTTTGACAGATGTTTTGGGTTTATCTATTTGTTTTTTATATTAGAGGAATAAACGGCAGGTTG
The DNA here is from genome assembly GCA_031216445.1 of Lateolabrax maculatus. Lineage (NCBI taxonomy): Eukaryota > Metazoa > Chordata > Actinopteri > Acropomatiformes > Lateolabracidae > Lateolabrax > Lateolabrax maculatus. Next base: position 26,671,936 of record CM062199.1, read on the forward strand.
CCTTGTGCTCCTGTCTGGCGCCCAACTTTAACTTAGCGAGCATCTTTTTTCAGCCCTACGCTACACCATTAATACATGTTACAACGAACTCCACATCTTCCCGGTAGTTTTTGTGCTTTTTTGCCTTCTCCCTTTCTGCAGGTATTTCTGCCTCTGGAGCTGTAGAGTCTGGATCTGTTACTGCAGGCCGTCTACTACCCCCATGTTCCTGCTCCACACTCATTGCTACAGTTATTATAACTAGTCTGATTATTATGTTGTCTGTCTTCCCTTCTTTCTTCCTCTTTCAATCCAACTCGATTGAGGCAGATGGTCGTCCACCCAGAGCTCGAGGTTTCTAACTGTTAAGATGGAATTTTTTCTTGCCACTGTCACCAAGTGCCACTCATGGTGGGAGTTGTCGGGTCTGTAAATAATATTTTAAAGAGTATGGTGTAGACCTACACTATGTGAAAAGTGTTTTGAGAACTTTTGTTATGATTTAGCGCTATACAAATAAAATTGACTTGACACTGAAGCCTGTGTGTAGTTCGTGATATGAACATAGGTCCGTGTGGGAGAGTGCACAACAGCTTTCTCTGTTTTTTGTTACTGTTTGAGAAACGGACAATAAAGTGCATTTCAGTGAGCATTACCAGCCGAGGTCTGTATTTGCGCTGAGGAGGACCTTTGAATAGCAGTGAGTCGGTTACACGCTGAAAGACTGCTTTTTGCACCTTAAACATTAACTTTTATCTTTACATTCACTATTCTAGGTCACCATCCATCATTACAATGATTACAATTGCATCAATCTGGAAAAATAAAAAATTGGGAGCATGATTCATTTTGACTATTATCGTACCTATATAAATAGTACAATTATTGATTATTTGACTATATTAGCGATATTTGTTTACATTCACTTGGAGATACTCTAATACCTGATACCTAATTTTTTCACCATTTTACTGATTTTCTTTTCATTTAAGATTTTAAACATAATATCTGTTAGTTAATCCCAGCTAAAATAAATTGATTAAAAATTTTCCATTTTGATTTTACTCATTAAGCCACATTAAGCCCCCATTTTGGCCAAAATATGGGTTAAAAATGTATTGTCAGTTTTTTTACTTGTTATTCTGTCATTTATTTCAATTTCATTCCACAATTATTTTACTCTTTCTTTTACGTTTCTTTTTATGTTAAGCTCTTATTTTTGCCAGTGTAGTGAGGACTCAGGAGAAGGTTTCCATCATATTCATTTCAGATTTTTCAAAATAATTTTAGCTCATTAAATCACATTAAGCTCAACTGTTTCCATTCACTTTTAACTGGGAATATTCCTGATTTTCTTTTCACTTGAAATTTCTTACACATATACTGTGATGTGTGATATATTGTATCTTTCTGCAGCCTGAATTAAAGGCACATATTTCTATTTTGTTTTTAGGTCATCACCCAAATGAAGCTTTTGTTGGGGAAGATGTTAAGTTGCTAGCCTCTGCTGCTCATCGGGCAAAATGATATGGCACGCTTTAGAATAACATTATCATCGCAGACATCTTGGTAGGCAAATCACAAGTGATTGTAATCAATTAATAGGTGATGGCATTGCGCCATGATGGTTATGCATGCAAAAACGCCTCAATGTTTATTTATTTTTTGTATTTTAACATCCTTCTGTCCATACTTTTACTATTAATACCTGTGCGATGCTTGGCTGCACCTCACTATAGCCCCTTTCAAACATCCACTGCTACCCTGAAATTGTCTGGACATTGTTTTATTTCTGTTGAAAATCTTAAAAATGCAGAAATACAAACCTGTCCTGTCCCCTGCACCCCTTTCCTAAACTAAATGGACAATTTCCTGCATGTGTGAAAGGGCAACTCTGCACATAGTCCGGACCTGATTGTCTGCACATTATCCAGACTTCATGTGTGAAAATGGCTTATATCACTTCTATGCTTCCAGGATGCAAAGAGAAAGCCGGGTCATACAAATAGGGTGAGGCTGGGAGAGAGCCTGAGGCATGTCAAGTATGATGTTTTTTCCCTGACTGTTTATATACAACTTTATTTCAAGGGTACATTCTAATCCAGTTGTGCCAATTCTCTTGAGAAATACGAAGATGACAAAACATGGAAAACAAACCAAAAGTCAGCAACAGGAAGTTTATTCTCAAATTTTGTTTTTATTGTAAAGTTATACAGAGAGTACATGTCACTGATTAGATGATTTTGTTGCTGTTTTGTTAAAGATGTTGGTGAAAACAAGTTTAGCTCGGCACAGTTTTCCTTTTTGACTTTTGAAAAGTATTTTATAACAGCGATTAAATCTGTGAAAGGGTAGGTGCAAGTTTAGAGAAATGTGAAAGCTTTAGGTTAAAGCTTTCACATCTGAAACTGTGTTGCGTGTAGAGGTGTAAGTTAAACAAAGAGTGGGAAAAACCATCAGCACTCTGAATAATTACCTCATTAGCAGCACCAGCATGGTGTTACCTGAGCTGATCATAGATCAAACTTGTTTTGACTTTGGTCAAGGGCCTGTTGTTTGAAGTGACCTGCTCATATTCTACCTCTGACTTTAATGGCTGTGTTTTCATATAGATTTCGCTACTCCTGCATTACAAATACGCACACATGTGTGAGTGCATGATATGTTGATTAGTAAGCACTTCACCCACATCCCCAGTCTCCTGTCTGCTCCATTTGGGAAAGGCAATTTAGTTGAATTGCTCTAGTAAATTGCCAGCTGTACAAATGAAGAGCAGGATGTATGGAAATGAAGCACTCCAACACATCGACCACTTCACAGAACAGGAGGTTGGGGGAAGGGACGTCATGAATTCCAAAACACAGTTTGCAGCCAGAGTGTGACACGTGTTTGATTCTAGTCAATACCTTACAGACGTTTTATAAATACATGTAAATTAACATTTGGAGGTGATTATGGATGAGGTTGCTGCAAAAGTGATGCGTTTATGGGAACTATCAATTCTGCCTGAATGAGTGCATCAGTTAACAGAATTCTTCCACGTTCTAGGTGGTCTAGGTTTTGTTGTTTGCACTTTCCCCAACCCATCACCTCTGCTTGAAAGCCAAAATGACATTACTCAACAGATTAACTACTGCTCAGAGGGTGGCTCTTCATTTGCAGCTCCCACCTGCATTCTCTATCTTTTTGATGACTTCTTTATTTTTTTTAATTTTTTTATTTTATTTTATTTTATTAACTTTATTTATCACAACTTGTGAAATTATTTCTCCGCATTTAACCCATCCAGTGGCACCTGTACGAACACACACATGCACATGCACAGGGTCACACAAAGAGACAGGTGCCATATTCACACACTGGAGCGGTGGGCAGCAGTTCACAGCGCCCGGGGAGCAATTGGGGGTACGGTGCCTTGCTCAAGTGCACCTCGGCCGTGGCAAGTAGGTGGACTGCCACCCCACCAGCTGTCAGTCCACCAATCTTTGGGAGGGAGAGCGGGGATCGAACCTCCAACCTTAGGTTATTGGACAACCTCGCTCCAATAATTTAAGCTCAACAGCCAGCTATATGGCATTTCAAACACAGCAAAATTTCAGTTTAGATGGAGTTAAGTGTTGCCATTTGAGTTATTAAAGTATTGATAGTTTAGCCGTGATGATCTTATTGAGTCTATTGGCATTGGCTGCCATCACCCTGCTGACCCAGCACACTACAGTGTAAACGATTAAACTGGCCACCACCAAGTGATAAAACAGCTGCAAAAATGGTTCTGCAGATGTTGAAAGATCTGAATCTCCTGAAAAAAAAGAAAAAGAAAAACAAGCATCTCTGAACCTTCTTTAACAGAGCCTCTGTGATTTTAGTCCAGTCTATCTTAGTGTCTAATTGGATGCCTAGGTACCTCTTCGATAATGTCCACCTCTGATCCACTGATGTTGAGCGGTTTTGGATGCCTTTTTCTTCCTAAAAGCCATGCCACTCACGCAGTGTGTGTGTGTGTGTGTCTTTGTGTATGTGAGAGAGAGTGTCTTACTCACACATGACCCCACCACTTCAGCCTGTACCTGAATATCACAGAAATGTATTTTATTTATTTAAGGAATTTTAATTTTGACTTTTCATTTGTTTCAAGTAATAGATGTTTGACATGAAGCTCATTCAGTCTCAAGGGCCATCCACACCAAGAGCAATAACTATAAAGATAACTTTATAGTTAACTTTATGATTTCTAAAGTGATATATTTATATATATCACTTTAGAAATCGTTCTAACTCTAGTGGATGGTGGAGTCCACACCACAACTATAACGACAATGACAGTGGTGAACGTCATCATTTGGATCACTATCAGAGCAATTTAATGAACAATAGAAATGCTGACAATCAAATCCATCCGAATTTACAAGCCTATGTCACCTTATTAAACACTTATATACCGTTATCTTTGCTGCAAATTACATATTAAATAAACTTAATTTCACCTGAGACATACTGCCAAACTGTGTCTAAAGTTTGTTTGGTCCTTACTGAGCCATGTACAGCAGTAACAGATAATAAATATCCATTTTTTTCCATCAATATCCACTTTCCTAAGCTGCCAACACAGCTGAAGTGCGCAGCGTGTGCTTGATGCCTCTGTTTACGGAACTTTATCATTCATCAGTGTGGATGGTCATATCTTGACATATTTTATAGTTATAGTTCTTAGTGTCTTAAGAATGCCTTTCTCAAAAAGGTTGAAAGGAAAAAATGACTGATACTTTGTCCTAGAGGTTCTAGGTTCTTTTAAAGATGTTTTGGTGTGTTTAAAATTCCGCAACTTCATTTTGGCTATTAAAGCAGACAATTGAAGTTTCACTTTTAATTTAGCTCTAATTGCTAATTTCCGAGCTCTGCTGTGGGTCGAGCAATGTTAATGGTTGATGTACAATAATAAAGTGGTTTTGCACAATGTGGGACCTTTAATATACCATGGTTTTGTAAATCATATTTGATGTCATTTATTTTTTCATCCTACCTTTCTCAGCGACTATAAATCAAGGCTTTCCTCATAATACTTGAAAAGCTTGTGTGTGTGTGTGTGTGTGTGTGTGTGTGTGTGTGTGTGTGTGTAAGGTAGAGGGTTGTATGGTGTGGGGTGTCCATGGACAGTCCCTGTATTCCCCAGGGCAGATCGAGGGAGCCGGATACCAGGAAGCCAACATCCCTGTCTGTCTGGGCCTCGATGGGACAGTGGACCACCCAGCTGGATCTCACTGAGCTGATTGGCTCAGAGCAGATTGCCACGCAGGATGCCAAATACTCGCAGAGACCAATTGGCTGAAGCATGGGAAAATAAAACACAGGAAATATATTATATTTAGTTCAAAATCTCCCAGATTGTTTGATTTGGTTTTAGCGTAGATGGAACTAGATTTTTCTGTCCATCCAGGAATGTGTAGGCCACAGCTGCGTCATCTAAACCCCACACAGGTCAGTGGAAAGCTGAAGGTTCCAATCATGTATTAAACCAATAACGTATTTCAAAATCAAAGAGGTTTATTTGTTCAATTTGCTGCAGTGTTGTCCAGTCCTTACAGTATTTTAAGGCTTGAAAATGTGACAAATATGTTAATACCTTTGGGACTGTCTTTCCCCCAGGCAGCACGAGCTTCCAAGCAGTGCAGAATTAGACTTAGACTTAGACTTAAACAGGTTTTATTGTCATTCAATGTACAACCAGTGTACATTGAACGAAATTTCGTACCAAAGGCATAGCAACAGCATTGAAATAATAAAAATATACACTGTAAAAATACAATAAAATAAAAATATAAATAAAATACAATGTACAATATAATACAGACATATTACTACATAAATATTATTAAGTGCATAGAACAGAAATATGACAGTAGCCTGTGGAGTAATAAAAGTGCAAGTCCAACAGGTATGACCTACAGTGTACAGCTTGGAGTGAGAAGTTCTCTGGACCACAGTCCCAAGAACTGTCACCAGTGCACTGAGAACACAGTCCTACAATAGTGCACGCTGAGGTACAATAAGGTGAGAATAATGTCATTTTCTAGATTATTTGTTCAGCAACTTGATAACCTGGGGGAAAAAGCTGTTGCAGAATCTTGTGGTTCTGCTGCAGATGCTACAAAATCTCTTTCCAGAGGCTAACAGGGTGAACAGTCCACGATGGGGGTGTGAGGAGTCTTTTAGGATATTCCTAGCTCGGGACATGCAACACTTTGGTGCAATATCCTCCTGAATGGAGGGAAGAGAAGACCCAATAATCTTCTCCGCTGCCCTCACCACTCTCCTCACATTTTTCCAATCAGAGGCCTTGAAACCTCCACACCACACAGAGATGCAGCTGATCAGAATGCTCTCTATGGTGCTTCTGTAGAAAGTAGTGAGGATGGGCGGGGGCAGGTGGGCTCTTGTCATTTTCCCCAGGAAGTACAAACGTTGCTGTGCCCTCTTAACTTGTGATTCAGTGTTCACAGACCAGGTGAGGTCGTTTGTAATGTGCACACCCAGGAACTTGGTGCTAGTGACCACCTCCACAGCCGTGTTGTTGATGAGAAGAGGAGCATGACTGGGCTGGTTCACCCTGAAGTCGACAATGATTTCTTTAGTTTTGTTTATGTTCAGGAACAGGATATTATCTCTGCACCAGCCCAGAAATAACTTCACCTCCTCTCTGTAGGCCAAGTCATCATCGTCCCTGATGAGTCCCACCACTGTTGTGTCGTCAGCAAACCTCCACAATGTGGTTTGTGTCAGACCTGGGGACGCAGTCATGAGTCATCAGGGTGAACAGCAGAGGACTCAGGACACATCCTTGAGTTGAGCTTGTGCTGAGGGTAATGACACTGGAGGTGTTCTGTCTGACCTGCACTGACTGTGGTCTGTCAGTGAGGAAGTCTAGCAGCCAGTTGTACAGAGGGGTGCCAAAACCTAGTGGTCCCAGTTTGTCTACCAGATGCTGAGGAATGATGGTGTTAAATGCTGAACTGAAGTCCAAGAACAGCATCCGTACATGAGCATTTTTCTTCTCCAGATGTACAAGGCTCAGGTGAAGATCGGAGGAGATGGCGTCCTCAGTGGAGCGGTTTGGTCGGCAGGCAAACTGGAAGGGGTCGAATGTGGGAGGGACTTTGGAGATGATGTGCTCATCTGATCTGCACATTCACTGAGTACCCGCCCTTGAAGGTTATCTGGGCCCGGGGCCTTCCTTGTGTTGATGTTCCTCAGTGACCTTTGCACATCAGCTGTGTTTAGACAGAGTGCCTTTTCATCTTGTTGGGCGACAGATTGAAACATGGTGGTGGCAGCATCATGCTATGGGGGTGTTTTTCAGCTACAGGGACAGGACGACTGGTTGCAGTGACATTTAGTGTCTCAAACCTCCCAAAAAAGTTGTTTAAATTGTTGAGGAAGTCCACATCATCTTCACACACCAAAGGGGCTATCTTGTAGTTTGTGATAGCCCTTATGCCTTTCCACATATCCTTGGTGTTAGAGGGGTCATGGAAAAAGTCCTGGATTAGCGTATGAGCTCTTTTTGCTAGTCTGATGGCATGGTTTAAGTTAGCTCTCGCTGTTCTTAGAGCCTCCTCATTGCCAGATTTGAAGGCAAGATTCCGTGCTTTTAGCATTTTTCAAACTTCATAAGTCAATCAGGGTTTTTCGTTGGCCTGGGTGACGATGTTTTTTGTGATGCTGACGTCTTCCACACATTTGTTGATGTAGACTGAAACAGACATGGCATATTCATCTATGTCGATGTTGTCATTGTACAGTGGGTACGGAAAGTATTCAGACCCCTTTAAATTTTTCACTCTTTGTTTCATTGCAGCCATTTGCTAAAATCAAAAAAGTTCATTTTATTTCTCATTAATGTACACTCAGCACCCCATCTTGACAGAAAAAAAAAACAGAAATGTAGAAATTTTTGCAAATTTATTAAAAAAGAAAAACTGAAATATCACATGGTGATAAGTTGTCACATCCATTCCTGCCAGTAATTTTCCACTCTCCTCCCCTCTGCTCTTCTCTCCCTGCCGGCCACTCCCACCTCATCAGCCAACTCTGTTCACCTGTGCACTCAGTATCAAGCCTGTATTTAAGTCCCTCTGGTTCACAAACTCTTTGCCAGATTGTTCTTCGCCCGTATGCAAGACTCTCCAGCGTTTCTCTTTGGACTGATCTCCCGTTGCCGACCCTGCCTGCCCCTGACTAACCTGCCCGTCATTCTCCCGGTAACGATTCTGCTTTCTGTCTCCTACAATGATCCTGTGGTTTTGGGTTACTGCAATTGGGTCCTCACACACCTGTTACATAAGTATTCAGACCCTTTGCTCAGTATTGAGTAGAAGCACCCTTTTGAGCTAGTACAGCCATGAGTCTTCTTGGGAATGATGCAACAAGCTTTTCACACCTGGATTTGGGGATCCTCTCCAGTTCCGTCAGGTTGGATGGTGAACGTTGGTGGACAGCCATTTCCAGGTCTCTCCAGAGATGCTCAATTGGATTTAGGTCAGGGCTCTGGCTGGGCCAGTCAAGAATGGTCACAGAGTTGTTCCAAAGCCTCTCCTTTGTTATTTTAGCTGTGTGCTTAGGGTCATTGTCTTGTTGGAAGGTGAACCTTCAGCCCAGTCTGAGGTCCTGAGCACTCTGGAAGAGGTTTTCTTCCAGGATATCTCTGTACTTGGATGCATTCATCTTTCCTTCAATTGCAACCAGTCGTCCTGTCCCTGTAGCTGAAAAACACCCCCATAGCATGATGCTGCCACCACCATGTTTCACTGTTGGGATTGTATTGGGCAGGTGATGAGCAGTGCCTGGTTTTCTCCACACATACCGCTTAGAATTAACACCAAAAAGTTCAATCTTCATCTCATCAGACCAGAGAATCTTATTTCTCATAGTCTGGGAGTCCGTCATGTGTTTTTTTTTTTTTGGCAAACTCTATACGGGCTTTCGTATGTCTTGCACTGAGAGGCTTCCGTCAGGCCACTCTGCCATAAAGCCCCAACTGGTGGAGGGCTGCAGTGATAGTTGACTTTGTGGAACTTTCTCCCATCTCCCTACTGCATCTCTGGAGCTCAGCCACAGTGATCTTTGGGTTCTTCTTTACCTCTCTCATCAAGGCTCTTCTCCCACGATTGCTCAGTTTGGCTGGACGGCCAGGTCTAGGAAGAGTTCTGGTCGTCCCAAACTTCTTCCATTTAAGGATTACGGAGGCCACTGTGCTCTTAGGAACCTTGAGTGCTGCAGAAATTCTTTTGTAACCTTGGCCAGATCAGTGCCTTGCCACAATTCTGTCTCTGAGCTCCTTGGGCAGTTCCTTCGACCTCATGATTCTCATTTGCTCTGACATGCACTGTGAGCTGTAAGGTCTTATATAGACAGAGGTGTGTGTGTGTGTGTGTGTGTGTGTGTGTGTGTGTGTGTCTTTACTAATCAAGTCCAAACAGTTTAATTAAACACAGCTGGACAATGGAGTAGAACCATCTCAAGGAGGATCAGAAGAAATGGACAGCATGTGAGTTAAATATGAGTGTCACAGCAAAGGATCTGAATACTTATGACCATGTGATATTTCAGTTTTTCTTTTTTAATAAATTTGCAAAAATTTCTACATTTCTGTTTTTTTTTTCTGTCAAGATGGGGTGCTGAGTGTACATTAATGAGAAATAAAATGAACTTTTTTGATTTTAGCAAATGGCTGCAATGAAACAAAGAGAAATTTAAAGGGGTCTGAATACTTTCCTTACCTACTGTAAGTGGCAGCTGACTTGAACATCTCCCAGTCTGTGTATTCAATGCAGACCTGTAGTGCCTCCATAGCCCCCTCAGACCATACCATCAATGAGGGTTTTTCTCTGATCAGCAGGGGCTTTTATGCTGGAATCAGTATAACTGATAGATGGTCTGAAGAGCCGAGGTGTGGGCGGGGGGGCTGCCTTAAATACATTTTTGATGTTGGTGTAGGCTTTGTCTAGAGCTTTCACACCTCTGGTTGCAAAATCCACATGTTGATGAAAATGTGGGAGAACTGTTTTCATGTTGGCCTGGTTGAAATCTCCAGCAACAATGAAGATGCCCTCAGTGTGAGTGGATTACAAGTCACTGTTTTGTAGAGAACACTCATAGCCTCCTTAGTGTTAGCGCTGGGAGGGACATACACAGCAGTGATGGTAACTGTAGTAAACTCCTTGGGCAGATAGAACGGTTTACATTCAAAAGACACAATTCTTGCATTTTTACACCAGTTGATGTAAATGCATAATCCACCTCCTCGAGTTTTACCACGGAGTTCAGTTCCTATCAGCATGAAAAGTTGTAAGCACCTCAATGCTAACGGCGGAATCTGGGATAGATGAGTTCAGCCATGTCTCTGTCAGAATAATGGAGCAACAGTTCCTCATCTCTCTTTTAGATGTTGCCTCCAGCAGCAGATGATCAACTTTGCTTTCCAGTTTATACATTTTCAGTTTATACATGTAAATGATGAATCCTCCGTGCACATGGAAGTTAGTCACGGAGTTCCACAAGGTTCCGTGCTTGGACCACTTTTATCTACTTTGTATATGCTTCCTTTAGGCAATATTATTAGGAAACCCTCCATAAACTTTCACTGCTATGCAGATGATACTCAATTATACTTATCAATAAAGCCAGATGAAACCGGTAAGTTAGCCAAGCTTCAGGCATGTATTAAGGACATAAAAGACTGGATGACCTGCAATTTTCTGCTATTAAACTCAGACAAAACTGAAGTTATTGTTCTGGGTCCTAAATACCTGCAAGACGCACTATGTAGGAATCTAGGAGTAATCTTCGATCAGGACATGTCCTTTAATACCCATATAAAACAGACCAAGGACTACCTTCTTCCACTTACGTAACATTATAAAAATCAGGCATATCCTGTCTCAAAAAGATGCAGAAAAAACTAGTTCATGCATTTGTTACTTTTAGGTTGGATTATTTGTAATTCCTTATCGGGTTGCCCCGATAAGTCTCTAAAGACTCTACAGCTGATCCAGAATGTGGCTGCACGTGTACTGACAGGAACTAGCAAAAGAGAACACATTTCTCCAATATTAGCTTCTCTGCACTGGCTCCCTGTGAAATCTAGAATAGAATTTAAAGTCGTCCTCCTCACTTACAAAGCTCTTATTGGTCAGGCACCATCATATCTTAAAGAGCTGATAGGACCGTATACCCCACTAGAGCACTACGCTCACAGAATGCAGGGTTACTTGTGGTACCTAAAGTCTCTAGAAGTAGAATGGGAGCCAGAGCCTTTAGTTATCAAGCTCCTCTTCTGTGGAACCAGCTCCCAATTTGGGTTCGGGAGGCAGACACCTTCTCTTCGTTTAAGAGTATGCTTAAAAACGTTCCTTTTTGATAAAGCTTATAGTTAGGGCTGGCTCAAGTGAGTCCTGAACCATCCCTTAGTTATGCTGTTATAGGCTTAGACTACCAGGGGATTTCCTATGACGCACTGAGCTTCTCTCTCCTCCTCTCCCTCTCTATCTGTACGCATTCCTATCCCACTAATACACGTTACTAACTCCACTTCTTCCTGGTCGTCCTTGTGCTTTTTTGCCTTCTCACTTTCTGCAAGTATTTCCGCTTCTGGAGCTGTAGAGTCTGGATCTGTGATTGCCGGCCGTCTACTGCCCCCATGTTCCTGCTCCACACTCACTGCTGCAGTTGTTACTATTATTAGTCTGATTTGTTGTCTCCCCTCTCCCCCTTTCTCCTCCTCATTCAACCCAACTCGGTCGATGCAGATGGCCACCCACCCAGAGCCTGGTTCTGCTCAAGGTTTCTACCTGTTAAAAGGGAGTTTTTCTTCGCCACTGTCGCCAAGTGTTTGCTCATGGTGGGAACTGTTGGGTCTCTGTAAATATTTTTATAGTATGGTCTAGACCTGCTCTATGTGAAAGTGTCTTGAAATAACTTTTGTTATGATTTGGCACTATACAAATAAAATCGACTTGACTCCACTTGCTCCTCTGTCGGCTTGTGGTGTTAGGGTCTTGCCGGCGTTGCAATCCGAGGCTACATATCCGCTACTGAGTGGTTGTATCTATGAAGCCACACTCGCTGATGGATGATCGTAATTCCAGGAGACACTGGCGATCATACGCTAATTTATATGCCATTTTTGATTTTAGATAATCCTAGGCTGTATAATAAATGCTAAAAATTTAAAAACCAGCCAGCCAATGTAGCCACAGCCAAATAAGGTGCCGCCATGTTATACTGGCCCCAGCAAGTTGTTCCACTTCTACTCAGTAAACCATTTCTTACCTTCTAACTCAACCATCTCTAACCTGGTAACTCTAGCTAATCTGTTATTTATGCATCTTTTTGAGAGCAATCCCGGGCATTATGACATAACATGTTAATTTTGTGCTATCTCATCTCTTTCCTCTCTCCTCCAGTGAATTGCCATTTTCAGAAAAGCCCAATCACAATAACCACCACAAAACAGGATCCTGATGGGATAAAAATTCACAATTTTACACCATGTTAAGATATTTCCAAAATCGACAATATAGCTTTAGGACAGAATGTGTTTCAGCAATGTAAATCTGTAGGTGACTTTTTCTACTCACCACTCTCGGAAACTCATCACAGAAGAGGAAAATACACTAGTTTCTCATAGTAGAATTTGAAGAAAAATACACTACTCAGTATTTGGTTCATAATTTAAGCAGCCAGAAATGGCACCCCACGTTCCAGTGTGAAACCTAGCCACCTTAGAGGCTACCAGAACTGGATTAACCCTCTACCAGCAAAACAGCCAAAGGTGCTGCATAATCCTGCAAGCGGTTCAGACCTGGGTGTTACCAAAATAGATATTTAAACAAACTTACATGACAAATCAAAGACTCAGGGCTCTATTTCCCGGTGTTTTTCAGGTGTAAAGCCTGGGGCAAACTTTTTCATTTACTGTAGATTGATATGAGCATTAAAATATTTTCTTTTATTTTGAATGAGAAATATATTACCCATAATATCATCCATAACATCTTTTAGAATGGCAGCTCAGTCCTGTGCAGTTGATTAAACATGTTCAGTCATCACACAGCTCTGATTCCCTGTCCCCAACCTAACCCGGGATGCACGAGTGTAATGGCCCTGGCCGTAGTTTAATGTTTTTTCTTTTGGTATTCTGTATTGTTTATGCCCGTGTTTTCTTTAGAGTGTGTGCTCTGTTCCTATGAAGGGTTTTGTTTTCCACCTGCTGGTCTCCATCCCGATCGGCTGGAAGCGTCCTGGGAGTTGTCTGCTTCTGGTTGGTCCCTCCAAAACATCAAGCTGTACTTTTTATTTTTGAACTTCAGGTGTTTCATGGAAATTAACTTTTTTTCGCTCTCTCTCAGAGACCTCAGCCTCTCTCATCTGACTGCTCATTACTGACACCCAGACTAAATCTGCTGATTCTATATTCCTCCTACTATATGGTAATTCCAGGTGAGCCAGGCCTGTGCAGAATTGATCAGAAGTGAAAATGTTGTCGATGGGGACTGTTAGATTTTGTCTATATCTATGATACTTCTAGTCTACATATGAGAAGAAATATGAGGATTTTAAAAATAACACCTCTACAGATGTTCAACCCTTATATCTGAAAGATAAATAATGAAAAATATTGTTTTGCAGTCTGTATTTATTCAACAGTCAGACAGCATGGAGCAGAGTATGAGGCCTAATGGAATTTTTAAAGAGGTTCATAATTTGTTTCAGTACGATGCGGTTATACAATTCAAGATGATCACAAGTCAAAGGCATGTGATCTGTCTCTGTGCTCTGACCTGCATCAATGAATGATCTCAATGTGTATTTATGTAATCACATTATGCATGTAAATATAATGCATTACATAACATTTACAACTTGAGGGCAGTTTAACCACAGGCATTCCTAACCCATGCTCTCTGTCCTGGTTTTCCTGATGGGAACAAAAATAGACTAAGAGTTATATGATTACATTTTTGCACTTTAATTGGATAACAGCACAGGGCAGAAATATGGGCAGAGAAATGGAAATGACACATTCAGCAGTTACACTTAGTGAAATAACAGGTCAGCATGGATTTTATACAGATAGGTAAGAAATGCAACAAGTCCTCTAAATTAAATGTATGAAATATGTCATTTCTAATCGCCCTTTAGAACGTCACATACAAGTGTTTTCTGATCTGACGCCCCAGTCAGCAGGATGACATCATTTGGCTCTTTCTTCCAAAACTGTTATACATCACTGTTGAAAAATACATCTGTTTTATGATGTGATAACGCCATGGTTAAAGGGGAACTCCAATGATTTTACACATCAGGCAACCCTAACCCTAACAAGCCTTTAGTGTCTCCAGAGGATGCTTTGATATGTCTAATAAATATTTTCAAGTGATGGCACTTGAGTCAGCATCAGCTGGGACTGAAGACTACAACTTTGAACATTTAAAAACTCTGACCAAAACTCTGTAGCCCACTGCTCATCTCTGCTGCAGGCTAGAGGCTCCAGGGCACATTAGCCACTAGTAGCATAACACACCAGAATCTCTGACAATTCTTTTAACTGCCCACCATGAGTGCATCAATGTTATATAACTGCAATGCTAAAGTACTTCTTTGGTTAGGTTTAGGTGCAAAAATGGCTTGGTTAGGGAAAGTTTTGTTGTCTATCTTATGCGTGTATGAAGAAGTGACATGTTGGAATACAGACAATAATACAATAATCATGCTTGGCTATTCATTACATTAGATTCACAGCTTTCTCCTGCATTACATGAACAAATATTTTGTCATGATAAGTTTATGTCTGCCTTTGGTAAGTGCTGCTTCCTCAACAATTAAAACTATTTATTCACCTGCAGCAGTAGTAAAAATATATCCTTTAATAAAGATGTAATATAAGGAGATTCAATAAAGATTATTTTTATTGAATCAATGTATTAAACTTGCAAAAGAGCTTGGTTATTTATACATCCAGCAGTTATAGGGCAACTCAATCATTCATTTGGAGTGGTGTTTATGTCCACCTGATGAAAAAAAAATCCAATTTCCAATACACTGTTTTGGCATTTGGGTTAAGGCAGCTACTCAGGACTCTGTCGTAGAGATCAGTGATATCAGCCTAAAACATAACTTGTTAAGTAACTTATCACAAGTTCATGAACACAGTTTGTACAGTATATCAGACATGTATCATCGGCAGGCTAAGGAAACAGAAGATTGGACTGATGCCTCGTGTACAAGTTGGCATTGTATCAGGCACTTGAGAGACACCACAAAAGGAAGAGCAGACTATTTGAGATAAAAGTCTTGGAGAAGGATGTTGATAAAGACCTGAGACCCACAATGAGGAAAGAATAGCATGATCCTTCACACAGGACAATAAGTGGCAGCCTGCTTAACCAACACATACAACAAAGACTCTACAGCTTCCTCATGACCCATTCATTAACTCAAAGTGACATTTCATAGAGTGACATACAATGAGTCACATACTGGTTATTAAGCTCCATTACTCTTCCAGACACAAGAGGTTGCAGGTGAATTATGTGGCATGCATGTGCAAGGACATAGTGTATGTTTGATTTATTCAGAGGCCACAGGTTGAATCAAATTAAATCCTGGCTGGGAAATCATAGACATACTATAGGGATGAGAATTTTTATCAGTAAATGCATTTTCCCCTTTTTAAATGCAAACTTTGACACATGTACATTTCCATAAGAACAAGAAAAAGTCAATGCATCCCAGATATTTTCCAATGCAGGCAGGATCAATTTTGGTATTAAGCATGATGTTTATAAAACCTTACTTTGACGTGGAAATGATTTTATCTCTAAGTGAAGTCTAGACTTGACGTTAGTGATTTTCCTGCTGGTAAAGGGGTATTGCAGTTTGACACGCATATGCCCCCAAGCCTGTGGTGAACTTTGAATTAGCTTTATGATCAATGTGATCAATTACAGGTGTGAGGAATTTGCTGCCAGATATATGGTGTTTTGAATTAAAGACAGGATGCAATGTTTTTTGGAAACATTCACTGTCGCCGTCAGAGCCAGTGCATGCACTTTCCACAGTGATTGCAACGATGCGCTGGTCAGTTTGGGAGAGCTTTGGCGTGCCAGGCCCCCCTCTCGTTCCCTATCGCTGCAGTTATGTATGGGTATTCTTTTTGTTTTCTTGTAGTTTAAGGTCAGACCTTCTTTTTTTCCCCAAGATCAGTCACAGTTCTGCTTTGCTGCTTCTTTTGGTCCATGGCTATTTCTGACCAAACCCTTATTTCTCATTCAGTTTTAAGTTAATTTGAGATTTATAGGTCACAGGTGTGTAAGTTACAAATGGGCTTCTTAGAACTTGCAAAAAGGTTTTTTTTTATGCTCAGTATCTTTTATGAATCAAACATAAGCACACCAGCAGAAATGATCTTATCATTAAGTTCAAGTATACATCTAAGAACATTTTTAGAAATGATGCCCCTGGTTCTTTGATAAAAAGTCAAAGGTACATGCCTGTGGTCAGATATAGAACAGTACACCACGACTCCCAGGGGGCATTTTTGTTTATGGGGTAAAGAAAAAGCATTACATTTTCTAGAAAACTGAGCTGCAATGAATTCATTTTCAGATTCTGGGTCAATTTTGGATGATTTGCATCTATGACTGGCTTCTTCTCTACTGCAACAGCAGCCAAGGTTCATGGGTATTAAAAGCCATTTGTCAAGCAAATTTGCCTGCCTGTCTTGGTTTTATAAGTTTAATATCACTGGAAATTTCAACTTGCCTCTTCCTCCGTCTGCATTTTCCTCCTTCCCTTGTGTTCCCTGGCTACCAACCGTGACAGAAGTGGGACCACACGTATAAAGTTGTCCAAAAGGGTCATTCTTGGGAAAGGTTGTGGGATCATTTAATCTAGTTTCCTCATACGCAACAAAATAGGTTGTCTATCCATGCTTTCCAAACAACCCATTACAAAAAGTAATTCATGAGTGTTTTCTGATTTGCCACCTCCTCTTGTGAAGGTTCTATTAAATTTTCGCACTTTCTTGGTTAGGGAATTATCATGGTCATGGTAAAAAAAACAAAAAAACAACTGGGGTTACAGCTGGGGTCAGGGAAGCCAACATCGACTGATGGTAGGACACAGGATGCAAACTAAACATCATGCTACTTTTTTTTTTGTTTTCTCAGATTGTCAGTGAAAAATGCAAGCATGCCTTTTTTAGTGTTTGAACACATGACCAAAGCTGTCATTTATTTAGTGTATATCCACAGCAACTTACATGGACATCTGGCTTCTGATGTCGCCTTGCAATGGTGCGTTTATCAAGTGTTGCTTGTCTTGATGGTGGTGCTAGAAAAAGGTTCAGACTATGCTGTGGTAACCTATGCTATGATATTCACACATAAGAGAGGTTGAACCGAAGGGGAAACATGTATTAATGTGTATTCAAAACATAGTTATTAAGTCGTCAAATACTATTGAAGGTATACATAATACCTATAAAAGAACAGGAATGACTACATTTTAAAAATCCAGTGATAAACTATACTTTTTTTATATTGAGTTGAGCCCATGTTTCACTCATAGCTACACCTAGCTCACATGTTTATCTATTGGAGTACTTATCACTGCTGTCATACCACATGGCTCTGGCATAGCATGAAGGTAATCATAAACCCAACTAATCCTTCAGCAAATCAAAAAAACAGGAAGTGTCTTTTATGTTATGGGGAAATCTGTGTTTTAAGAAGTAATAGTTAATTCTATAATCTGGAAACCTCTGATTTAACCACACAGGGGGTATGGATTCCACACAGTGTCCTTTACATGTTAGACATAAGTGGACAAGTCATCAAACTGAAACCAAAAATTTTCTCTGAAAACTGTGGAGGTGTTTTTAATCTCTTGCTTTAGTGTCATATGTACTGTACATGTGGTGTTAGACTACATAATTCAGCAATAACCTCTCTAACTGCACCACTGCTCTCTGGTAAATTAATATGGAGTGAATGGTGCACACTGCATACACACATGTGGAACATTTTTCTGCCTTACACTTTTTTCATCAAACATTAACTAAGGAAAGCTTTTCTTTCAGGTACAATAGCTGCTTTTGGAGTTGGTGTATTTTTCCAGATTCAGTTTAAGACTGTACTAATCCAAATGTATCTTATCAATATGCATTAATGACTTGGGTATGACCTGTAAAAATTTTCTCCCTATATTATTTGCAGATGACACTAATATTACAGCCTCACACTATGACTCTCACATAGTTTGAGATTGTTCGCTTCTTACACAAGTTCAATAATTTTCTGACTAATCCGTTGCTTCTTGTTCACTTCCCGTTCCATTCTCTGTGTTTTTATGTGAAGACTCCTCAAAAGCCTTTGCTTGTGGATCTCCGTATGTCTGCGAGGTCCCATCATCACATCATCACTGAAAACCTTCAATTTGGCTTGGGCCAAGATATCCAACTTTCTTGTCACTTCTTGGCCCTGAGTTGCATGGTCATAGGTCTGTACAAGGCTCTCTGTTGTTTCACTTTAATGGTGAAGTCATGATCAAAGAAGATATGCACGCCATTATAAGTTGATTCCTTCTTACCTTATGCTGCATGTAGTATTTGTTTCTTTATTTCAAAGTTCAAAAAGGCAGCAATATCAGTCTGGTGTGACCTTTGTGTTCTCTGTCCACATTGTGCGCTCTTCAAGTCTGTCAAGTCTCAAGGTATTTTAAGCTCTTTTTTTGAGGAAGGCTGTCATACTGTTGCCTTTACTTTTCTCTGGTTTGTTTAGTATACGCACAATATTATCTTGTTGTTTACAAAATGCCTCAACGGCGCTCCTCTGTCAGTCATCGCATGTATCTATAGTAGAGAGAACGTGGCTTGCAGTAATATGTGGAGCTTACTCTACTCCCTAAAATATTTTTTGTGTTTCTCCAAGTAAGACTGGCCAGAGCACAATTTTTTATTAGTTTTTCTCAATCACTTACACACTATAACTGGGCCTATTAACTAAGCATTGCCAAACCATGACACCATCTGCCAAACGACAGACCCATTTCCCAAAACTACAAACACTATTCCCCTGTTTTCACATGATAAACTTTTATTTAAGTTTTTGTTAACATCTGTTCACACAAATCCCTTCATATATCACTGGCTGCACCATGTGCTTATGGAGAAAGCATTGGCATTGAAAATCATTAACTCAAGTCATCACAGCTCGATCCAACCCAATTAACACAATTCCTAAGGTGGAAACACTTTGAGTCAAAATTGTTCACACACCAATCAGAACCTCAGGAGCCATGAGTCAGTTCCCTTGTTTTGAAACAATAGATCCAGGGGAGGAGGTGAATAAGGAAGAGGAAGTCCAAAGAGACAAATAGTTTCTGATGAGTTTTGTGCAACTGTAGTTGACCATGTCAATGAGGGAAGCTGGGGTATTAGGGTTGAGGCCTGCCTGTTTAGAGCAGAGGATCTTTGGCCTGAACCAGACCAGAGACGGTATGCTGAAGCAGAATAAATGTGATTTTTTTCTTTATGTAAAAAGAATTTATTTTTTCCATTGGTAAATACATGGAAATTATTTTTACAGTACATTTACTTTTTCATTCAATTTTACTTTATTTCACCACAATACATTGAGGAATTACACATTTTGTATATGTATACATGATGAACACAATATTAAGACACAACACATGTTAACAGGTTGTTTTCTGGGGAAAACAAGCACCATTATTCATTGCAGTAACAGGTTTTCAAGGTGGCTATATTGTAGTGCAGGGGCATTTCTAGGAGTTGACCAGGTCTGAGGCTAAGTTAAGACACGGAACCCTAGTCCCTGGTAGGTTTGCTGAGCCTAATCAATAAACCAGTGGTTCTCAAATATAGGGGCAGTCGGGGGACTTTTGTTTATACCCTATCTTTTTGGTGTAATGTTGTGGGATGGGTGTGACAAAGGAATGGTTGTAACAGCAACACTTTCACCAAGAAGGGATGACATATGTGTCATGTGATAAATTTAAGGCACTTCCTTTCTGACCTTACATGTGAAATTGTATAGCTGTGTGAAGAAGTTTGCAGATTTTAGACCAAAAACACCTATTTTCATGTACGAAAGTTTTTCTTGGGACCAAGTCTATATTGTGATTAGTACTGATAACTGTTAAAGTTTGTATTATGTAACTTCTATTTGGTAAAATGTGAGGCATTTCATATATGATAATTTCAAACCACCTCCTGCTACAACTAGCAATACAGCACAATGGCTGACATGAGTGGGTATGGTTGTTACACCTTTTAAAAAGTGTTACAACTACCCCGTAATGATAATTACACACATTTTCTCCCTCCTACTTCTTTTATCAGCATGCCAAGACAGTGGTTGAGAAAAACCAATAGGGCTGTGCCTGCACATGTACTTAAATTTGCATCAGATGAGGTGAGGCAGGGAAAGACAGTAAGGTTTGTCACCAAAGAAGTCTCTATCTGCCATGTGACATTGAGCAGATACTGCAAAAAATTGAAACACTGAAAGTTTAAAAAGTATCAACAGCACTGTCAAGGGCAAATACAAACACAATGACACTATTCTTTGTTTAGTGCATATGTTCTAGAAAAAAGTTCCTCCAAAGTTTTAAAAGTATCAGCAACAGCTCATTATTGTGGATTGCAGTCATTCTTAAAGTGACTTAAAGTAAATTATTTTTGTTGGCGAAACACAGGAAGTTGTTGAAACATTGACACATGCGCAGCAAACTTCCTCAGATGAATATTTTATGGTGTGGTTTTAATTTTTTCAATTCTTCACTTTTATTTTTACAACATAGGCTACTCCAGGTTGTGTTAAGATTGTTCCCCGGTATCGGGGCCAGTTGTAACAATGGAGCTCCTTGTATTTAAAATAAACTAATGAAATCTAATATATAGTTAGAGTAATTTTAAACATTGCTATTTGTATTAAATAAATAAGGGTTCTATTTGTCAAAACGTTTTTTGTGTTCAAAAGCTTTAACACAAAAATGAAGCCAGTAATAGGTTCTGAGACAAAAAGTGTTACAACCACCCCAATTTTTTCGTCCGTCAGCAAGATTTGTGGCTAGTCAAAAACATTCCCAGTTAAAGCCCCGAAAGCCCGATGCTGTTGTCGATGATGTCAGGGCTGAGCTTGTGACCGAGAGGTCAAGGGTTGGCAGGATAAATCTTGGTGGGAAAAGTTACCCCTCCCTAATTACCACCAGTGGTGTGCCCTTGAGCGAGGCCCTAACCATGCTGTAGTGGAGCATCAGACCACAGTCTGATCTGATTGTACTGGGCAGCTTCCAGGTGTGAATGTGTAACTGTGATAATGTCATCAGGGGGTTCCTGAAAAAGAGGGAATAATTCACACCTATGGGCAATTTGGAGTTACCAATGAACCTAACCAACATGTCTTTGGACTGTGGGAGTAAGCCAGAGTACCTGGAGTACCTGAAGAGAACTCACGCAAGCACAGGGAAAACACGCAAACTCCACACAGAGAGGCCTCAGTCGGCCAGCGGGTTCCAATCCGGAACTTTCTTGCTGTTAGGCGACAGTGCTAATCACCACACCACTGTGCCGCCATATCCAATCTCACAAAACAATATCTGCTTGTAGTGACTACAGAATTCTTAAACTTTTATTGTTACGTTTTGATTAGGGAAATATCATGGTCTTGGTTTAATCCAGAAAAGGTCTGCAGTGACTTGAGACACAACCTGATTATAACTGAAACTACTATCTTTCCCTAACCTTAATCAAAGTGCTTTTGTTGCCTAAACCACAGACTGGAGTCTAAAATACTACAAGCTGAATTTGATCTTCAAAGCGGGACACTAAGGCTTGATGTAAATAAAGCCTGTTAAACCTTGATGTGAGGTACATCAAATCAAACAACGGGTTACAGTTAGACAGATAATTCATAGGCTGATAAATTATCTGATTCTATAATCAACATATTTCATTTGACACAAGTTTTTTTTACGCCTTATGTCCTTCTTGATGCACACACCTCCCCAAACAGGAAAACACATTACCTGCAATTACTTGCATTAAGCATACTATGAATAAAACATATAACACTCTTACATACTTTGGGTCTCTAACGACCCTATAAACTTTTCAGAGAAAAACACTAGAAAAACAATGTTTTTTGACATTTTGACACCAAAATTTTATCAAAGACAAATAGTTTGAGAAATACCATTGGGTTGAATGCATGAATTGATTTAATTGAATGAATAACACAGCAGGGTGTAATATAGTCCTGGGTCACTAATGACCAGAGGTATGCATTTAAGGGTTAATCTAGGTGTTAAAGATGTACTGTTTCCAGGAAGTAAATAGTGATAGTGTTTCATTTCACATGGGAATTTAAAGTCCAAATGAAATCTTATGTCGCTGATGTGATGTGTTTCCTGTTTAAACAGAGCACTGATTATAAAGAGGATCACTGTAAAAAGAGGGACATGAACCAGGAAGTGAAAGTCAGTTTAGTTTTATGGGAAAAGCAGGGGCAGGGTTGCTCATAAACTGGTGATGGCGTAACGGCCTGGTATTCAATTTCCTTCCTACTGGAACAGCATGAGGTCACTATTAAGCAGAAACTGTTTTCCAACTTTATAATTACTCAGTTTTATACGTGCTCACAGTATCATAGAGGATCCCCGCACACAGTGTCAGCAGTGTTACATAAACCAGGGATATGATCCTGGATTTACACACGGCTGGGATTCCTAGTGGCCACTAGAGGAAACATGTAAATACAAGAAAATAAAAATACCATTTTAATATTTGTTGTTTATTAGTAGCATGTAGTAACATGCTTTGCTTTTCATTGTATTTTTGATGCTGTCGGGGCCAGCTCAACAAGCTGCAATTAAACCAATATTATACCAGACATACTATCAGTTTATAAAGTTAACTACACATCCAACAAACACAGAACAACATTATCATTGATTTGGAGTTGTTTGTTTTTTAATCTGTCTCTTTAGCTGCTAAATGCTCCACTATGTTCACCAACCAGTCTCTAACTGTCTCTATAGAGCTGATTGGAACTCGGGTGTTAATGATAATTCTCTATGGGTTTGTCAGGGACACTTGTCACATGTTAATACCAAAATAGTGACTAGCGGGCCTTAATTCCAGAAAATAAAGAGGTATGTACACTGTAATGTAAAATGTATTGAGTGTTATAAAACAAATGTGCCGTCTTGACTAAATGTGATACTGAGGAACCGTGGGAATCAGAGTCACCTAATCCTAACTGTTAACCTCTAGCTGCCATAGGGAGATGACAATTTAAACATTTATTGCAGCTTTAAGCTGATTTAAAAAAGTCAAGACAAATGTTCAAATCATAATATCATAGGTTAACCTAATGCATGTGAATAGGTGTGTTATTGAAACAAAGAAAAAGTGATTAAAAAGATATCACAGTGATAAAATGAGAAATTATACACTGTGGTGATTTTTTTCCTTTATTGACATTCATATTTATTTATTCAACTTCAAACGTTATGATTTTTTTTATTATTAATTAATATTATTATATTTTTCATTGACAGTTGACAGTGGTCAACATAGCCTTTTAGCAAATAACTCCCAGATTAGCAGTAAATCGTCATGATGTTTAAAAAAACGCAGCCAAATTCAACAGTTTCAATGAAACTACATTAAATGATACAGTAGATTATGTAATTAATAAACAGTCTCTCTCTCTCTCTCTCTCTGTGTGCGTGTGTCAGCGTGAGTGAACAGCCGGTCCAGATCAAGCCCCCCCGCCCCGTTTCCATTGGTTCCTCCCAGCCGCCCCGCCTCTAACGCGCCCGCTGATGCCCGGCCACCTTTAATAAGCATGAACTACAGCAGCAGCCGCCAAGAGGAGTCGGATCGCAAGAGAGTCTGGTACCGTTGCTGAGCCGGTGACAAGCTGCTGCCCATGCTCCTGCAAAGAGCTTTACAGAGAGGAGAGAAGCCGAGGCACAGCACAGGGGCGGGCACTGAATAAGAAATACAAGAAGGGAGGGTTTTAGAAGAAAGCTGGATCACTTTTTACCGGCAAACAGTGCCTGCCTCGACACACACACACATACACACACATGGTCATGTTGTGGGATCAATGAGCGTAAAGAGAGACACCGGTGCGTAAAGTTGGTGAGTTGATCAGCACGTCTCCCGCGTCCACTGTGAATATTATAACTGTCATTTTCGGAGGATCGCTGTGTTCCCGAGGTCCCGGATCCAGCGTGGATTTAAGAACCCATCAGACTGTCTTTGTCTGTGGATGAGCGAGGTTTGTTGGATGGTAAGCTTTCCAGTGGAGCGCTGCTGGGAGACACTGGAACGTGCCACATGCCTTTGGAAGATATGGATTTGCTTTTTCTATAGCCAAGATTTGCCGCGGTTTTTTAAAATATTAATTTTTTGACTGTCTGCGTCTAGTTTTGTTGATATTGTTAGATTTTTGACTATTGAACGACCGCAGAGATTTCAAGACTCATCGTGTGGAATTACAACCATGAACTTTGTTGTCAGTTTGGTACAAATCCTTTTGGCAGCGGTTGTTCGCCTATCCACTGTAAAGGTGAGTCTTTGACTTTATATACTTGTGCTATCATTAATAATAAGACAAGTCTGTTCTCCTTTACATGTGTCTTGAAAGCTCAACACCTTTCTCTCCTCGTTTATTTCAGATTTGGTGATACCATGTTTATTATTTAAGTGTTGCGCAAAGAAAACAAAGTGCTCACATCCTTAGTGGAAGGAAAAATGTTGTTCATTATAATAACTGACTACAGGGTAATAACTCTTTTTTGTCGGCCAAATACCTCTTAGCTTGCCCTGTGGGTAAACTATCAGCCTTTTATTTTCTGTTTGTAGCTAAAAGCCTTCGTTTTATTTCGTCCCTTTACTGAAACCATAGGCCTACATGCCCTACTTTCCATTCAAAGCCAGACTCGATTTCTAACGGTGTCTAACGATTTGTTTTAGAAATGCAAAGAGACATGCTTGATAAAATAAATATCAAGTGTCTTTTTATTCTGGAAGACATTTAATTTCGGCATTGATTTTGTTCACGGTAAAAGTAGCTGAACCGACTTATTTGAGTATAAATATCGCATAAATTCCCCAAATCTGTCTTAGTCAGTATTAATGCTGTATCCTACCTGGTTAATATTTTTGGAGATTAAACTGAGAGATGTCAAAATGGATCTCTAGCTGACTCGCCTTCATGAGCATTAAGCGCTTACTTTAGTTGGAAGTCTGTCGTCATTCCTCTCAGATATTCAGCCGCAGGGTTTGGTCCCAGTCTGTGTTTTTTATCACGGTGTTCCGGAGTGTGTGGAAGCTGAGACCCGGTTTCTCCTGTCCTGCAGAATTCGCACCTCGTTCCCACACAGGCCGACCCGTTTTCTCACGCAATATCTTCGTCAGTTACAGCAGCCACATATGGTGAATAGGGATCTCTCCGGTATTTGTCGCGTCATCTTTTTACGATCAAATCAAAGACTGGTTCCTGTTGGACCTTTCAAAGTAAAAAAGCCACATTCAAGCAATTCAAGCAAGCTCTTTGTTTCCTATGAAGAAATTCTCGGAATTGTAAGTGCCTATCACACAACTTCTCCCACATACTATAGATATCAAATGTGCCCTGTTTTACATGCTGTTGGAAAATTGCCAGCAGTCTTTCCTGTAATCCTCAAAGTATTATAGACATGAAAGGATGGAATAAAATCAGTATGAGCTGACAAGCCAGAGTTTTCAATTTTTCAAATGGGTGTGTAGAATTTCCATTTAAAATGAATTTTATTATCTGATTGAAGGTAAATCAGCCTTGTTTCTCTGCTCCTGTACAGAGCTGATGACTGCACTTGTTAACAAGCAGAGTTAAGAGAGTAAAGCCTGTAACAACCAGGTTTTTAGTGTTTGACACCTCTCGTGAAACCTTTATTCTTAATAATCATGAATTATAGTCTTGTCATGGTAAATAGTGTAATCAGACTGGTGATTTGACTGCCACATGGATCATCTTTCGATGTAATGAACAGCCTGTAAAATAAGAAAATAACGACCATTGCATACTTTCAGATATGTACAGAAAAAGTTAACAAGACAGATTATTTGAAATTGTTTTATGGTGATGAGATCTTTATAAAGGCAGTGCTGCATGCAGATGAGAAAACTCTAACACCTGGTCTGATGTGTATCTCTTACAGACTGCCAGCATTAACAAAGGAGTGGAGAAGAGTAAAAATGAGGGTAAGTTTTCTATCTGCACATATAATAGATCTGTCTAATTTAAAGGCCTCTTCTTTTCTTCTGTGCTGGCCAGATGACCATAGGGCCACCTAGTGGATGTGTGATAAACTTTAGTGCCTATTCTGCCTCAGACTTACTTTGTTTCTTTTAAAAGTTTGAAGCTCTGGGTATTTGTCCCTCAGTATGAGATGAGGATTGTTTTTCTGTACGAAGCAGACAGGAACCAAACTTCCCTGTGATGAAATATCTGACTTAAAACTTTGGAGTCAAGTGATTTCAAAACAAGAGTTAATGTCAGAGAAAAGGTATGAATCAGTTGTTAAATTTTTGTGTTTCTGTTTTTTCCACCAATCTTTGGTGAGAGAACACAGTCAATAGATAGCTTTGGTTCAATGCCATACTCGTGTTTGTTTGACAGTGATACTGTTTTGTTGGGGCCAAGGTTGGACCTGTTGGTTGGTGAGGGATGGAGAGACAGATTAGACACTACAAACAGCATCACGACACAAGTTGTGTGGTTGTTGTTAGTCTTTGTAGAGGAGCAGGAAGTCTGCCATCTGCATGTTGCTGCCCTTCACACACCCACACTGTCAGAGATCACACCACCTGTCAAAAGTTGTCATATACAATGAGATAAGACTGTGGCCTGATTACTCCTGGTGGAGAGTGCTGAACTGTTATTGAAATGACTTGGTAAGTCCACCTCAGCCATGATGAAGATTAACGTATTTTCAACCGTATTAACAACCACACATCCCACAAAAAGATCAAAACCTACAGTCTGTCTCTCAGTACTTTCTGTCTGTGACTCTCAGCACCAAGCCCATCGGTTCTTTCTGAAGATGTAAATCTTTAAAAACACTTCACAAACATATAGTTTCATTTTTAAATAAATGTTACTCAAACAAGAGGAAATAGAGTATTTGTTTAGGACTATTTTCAGCTGTGGTTGTGAGTATTTGGGGCAGCAGGAAAGTGTATGTTTGAGTCAAAATAAACTGCAGTGCATGAATGTGAAAATTATTTCTTTTTACCTTGGAATAAATAAAAATCTAATTTTAACTAAAAGGGATAGTTCAGATTTTTTGAAGTGGGGTTGTATGAGGTGCTTATCTATAGTCAGTGTATTAGCTACAGAAGATGACGATAGGCTTCCCCCATTTCAGAGAAACAAGCAGCTGTACCGTCATCGACGCTAAGCAACGTACTGCTGTGGATGGGATCAGCAGCAAACTGTATTTTAGCCACTTTTCCAGCTTTCAACCACATCTTGTGGTCTTAGTTTGCACAGTTGTCATGCAGATGACTCAAGTATGAAACTTTGGTCATGTAATAATTATGAGACCATGATATGCATTGGAAAGATCAGCAAAAAAGTTTGTCACTGTGTTGATTGTGATTAAGCAACATCTCAGCCAGTGCAACAGTGGGGCCCATTGATATGCTTTTGAACAATAATGGAGCTCTATGGAACAGAAGAAGAATATATATCAGCCTTTGAGGCACACACAATACTTGTTAGTAGACACATTCACTGCTGGTTTGGCTCTTGTCATAGATTTGCTGATGATAAGAGACTATAGAGTATCACCAGACTAATCTATTAAAGGATGACGTAAGGCCGAGCAAATTTTTGTAACCTTGGTTAGGAGGTAGAACCAGTTGAGTGAGTTGACAAGAGGCTGTTGTCTGCTGACTGTCTCGCTGACCAAATTCACCCAGCCAGTCTCTCCAGCAGCTATCTGTCCTGGAGCAGGTGCTGGGGTTTTAGTTGCTCATGTCTGATGGCCAGGTCAAACTGGAGGCAAAACTGCAGAGTCTTTCATTATAGAGCTGTAATGATACACAATGCTGCAAATTCTGTCAAAAAAGCACGTGATCCATTCAGTGAGATCCGCCTTTGACATGATGGGGGCACCCTCTGACCACAGCCAGTCAGAATGTTTTTATTAGTATTATTTCTATATCAGATGTCTTACCAGAGAGCGTTTACTGTGACATGAGACTCAATAGTTTGCACAGGCAACTTGCCTCATCATGCTTCAGTTACAGTAATGTGACTTCCAGTGGACAAGTTTAGGATTAGGATTATATGTAGAATTATAAATATATAATCACAAAGATAATTGGCACACAGTCAGTCAGGAAGCACAGGGGTGGGCTTCGTGGGGTCATATGTCAAAGGTCAACCGTGGCGCCACAGTGCCTGAGGTTACGGCTCTTCTGACAAACCAGGGGTCAGGATTTAGCCAGGGGTCGCTGGGAACCCAGTCTGATGGACTGTGGGACAGATTATTCTGGGCTGCACAGAGGATGGAAATACAGAGAGGGCTGGCATGTTCCTCAATTAGCTTCATTAATCGTTGGCTTTACATTATAGGGTTCTATCTGACATTGTCAGCAGAACTCAGTTATCAACTTTCTGTTCTTGATCTCTAAATATTACTTGATGTTTGTTTGTCATTGTAGTTTTGTCATTTGTTGTTTTGTTTGTCATTTGTAGTTTTGTTTGTCATTTGTAGGGGATGTCAATACTTTTCTGCTACTGAGCTTGTCTTGTTGTTGATAGCTGAGTGTTAAAAAAATACAGGGAGGTGGGCTGGATCCATTATTACATCAAGCTTTTCTAATCACTGGCTGTAAAGATGATGATGATAAAAAGATAATCAATCCTCTTTTTTGTTTTTTAGTCATCCTTCTCCCAGAAGTCATCACCAAGAGTATGTGTCAGCCCAGGGAGGTGCTGGTGGACATCTTCCATGAGTATCCGGAGGACACGGAACACATCTATGTCCCTTCCTGTGTGGTCCTCAATCGCTGTGGAGGCTGCTGCGGTGATGAAGCAATGGAGTGTGTACCCACAGAAACCCGCAACGTCACATTGCAGGTGAGCCAGAGTAAGGATGGAGGTTCACAAACAACATAAGTCATTCAAGTGAAATCTTTTTTGATTTATGCATAAAATTAATTCTTGACCAAGGAAGTAGCGTTTTCCATAACATTAAACTGCAACCCATGTCCTTCATCAACAGATGGAGTTTGCTTGATTGTTATGAAGATGGTTCAGTTGTCATTACATGATCGAACTATGGAGGATGTGGTCACAAGACTGAATTTCCTTAGATCACATTATGACAACTGAGCCATGTACATGAAAACTGAACAAACTCCACCCACTAATGAAGATCATGTAATGTGGTTTAGAGTTCCAGAAAAAGCTAATGTATTTGAGGGCATGTATTAGTAGCTTGTGCTCTGAAACAGGTAGGGTTAGTCTCTCATTGTAATTTTTGAGCCATACACTATGAAAAGGGGTTGTCAGGCCAAGGCTTTGTTTTTGACACAACCATTGCATGTCTAGATTGTCTGAGAGACTTTATCATCCAGAAGCAGAGCAGAGAAAGTTAAGCAGCAAGGCATATGTTGCTTAACCCAGTGCACTGCGTTTACAGCTAAGGCCTTCTGTTTGGTGTGGATATCGGCTGGAGAAGTACAGTTGATGTCTTTGAGCAGTTGGGTCACAAAGCGGTCAGGGCAGTTGTGTTTAGACTGATGGTTAAGAAAAGTCATGTTGATTTTGTTTTAATCAAAACTATGCCTTGTTATATCCTCTGTTCTCTTCAAGGTAATGCGGTATAGACCAATGGTAACGCAACATACTATTCACTTAAGTTTCATAGAGCATCAAAAGTGTGATTGCAGGTAAGAAACTGTATCTCACATTCTTTCACACACTTTGCAAAAAAAGCAAAAATCTAAATCATCTTTTTTTTATTTCAGACTAAAGTCAGATGTTCAAGCAAAGAAAGAATAGTAAGTATGTGGTCTGTGTTTTTTTCATGTTTGTCAATTTGTTCCAAAGGATGGGGTGGGGTTGGGGGTACAGCATTGCTGTCAACGTGGGGCGCAATTTCTCTTAACGAAAGACAAAAAAGCTCTGAAATCTCATCTAAACACAAGATGGGAGAGAACATTACGAAAAAATGTTGTCTAAATAGCCTTAAGTGGCAAAATGAACATTTAAATCGGGAACAAATTTGTATTCTTGTTTTCTTATTCTTTGAACAGACATTCAATGCCAGTTCCCAGTTTTGGCCAAGTTTTAATGCTCAGTGCTACAGACAGGCTTTGGTTGGTACCAAAAGAAGTATTACGTTTCAATACCCAGTACTAGCTTTTTCAACTTTAGCTAATATGCACAAACTTAGAAATTATATATTTAGATTTATGTTTATTTCAGTTCAGTTGAACAGAAGGTGGATCATGCTTGATAATGCCACAATTAAGAAAGTCAAAAGTATATCATCTAATCACTCAAAAGTATACCATCATGTTTGATGTAGATGTTGGACGTACAGTGTAGGGCCTTCAGATTCTATCTTCCTCCTATTTTTACAGGGTTCTCAAACTTGCATGAGAGAACTTGCTCTTTTTTATGACGGTGGATTTAGTGCTTTATGGTGGAGCTATAACAGCATGAGTGATTGAGGCGTAGCCGGCTGGCTTCAGACCACCCGCTGCTGTCTGCACTCTGACTCCAGTTGCACAAACCTGACCCCTGGCCTTCAGCTACTTCCCCAGTCTAATCATAGAAACATGTGTGAACCAGTTTACCTATTTTTATTTTTAGTGGTGTAAATACAGGATGAGCTCGGAGACAAGCTGAGGTGTCATCGCTAGTTAAGAGAACTAACTTGATGTCACAGTTGATAAAATACTGTGTGTGTGTGTTTGACGTATGCATGCATGTGTTTTGTGAGGCTTCTCAGTGGTAGGTGAGGTTGTTTAAGTGGATAGGAGGAGTTTGTGTGTGCTGAACTGTGCCTTGGCGGGTTAAAACCTGATAGATTGGTGGAGGAGAGATGGGATCATGTTAGCTAAGTCAAACCCGTTTGTCATTGGACTGAACTGAGCTGAGATTTGTCCAGCCCTGTTGGACGTCTGCCTGTCGCTGTGCACGTAGGCAGTTAGTTCATCCTAAGGCATAGTGGAGTGGAGGTGCAATAAAGAAAATATGCACATTCATGCAGTCGGTTACAGGAACATACATCCTGATACACATAGCTCAGTCCCGTGGATCGATATCCACTCCTGCTAATGATGAGACTAGATTAGAGCAGATGTTCTGTTGGTTGATTATCTCCTGTTTGGTTTTATCAGCAATTTATTGAACTCTGTATGAATGTCCCTGCATCTGCTCAGGAGTCTCTTCTTTTTCTGTTGCCTTTGCTCCTGTTCGCCAGGGTTAAGGGCAAAAAGCTGGAGACACCAGCAGGATTGTTGAGGCCTGAGCTTATGCTGCACTATGTCTTGGCATCAGATTGGTATCTTTCTTGATGGTTAATACCAAACAATGTTTTGGTATGTTCTAGATTGACCTTCTATGCACAGGTACTTTTTGCTACCTGTGTCCTTTTTATATCTACAACATTTACTCAATTTCCATGGCATTGGCATGAAGTGGCCACAGCATTTGTCATATCACTATGAGGAGTGATTATCTTTAAGGCTGTGTGCTGCACTGATAAGTGCTTGCTGCTTTTGCTTTCTGTTTGGGGGCTTTTTATCTGTTTCCTTTTGTTTTAGATGATAGATAGATGGCCGCAACAGATACAGAATTAAAGTACATCAGTACACATGGTAGCTTAGCTTACTCTGGCACATTTACATTGATGTGGAAACTGAAATGTTGATTAATGTGCACTGTCCCTGGTAAATAAGTAAATAAATAAATAAAAAAAATACAATCATTGTAGCCTTGAGGTATACCGATAAGTTCTGCTTTGGGTTGCTTTGTTTTGTTTTCATATAGGAGGTTTAGAAGGTGATACATAATTGATCCTGCTGCTTGGATGTGTGCCATGCGAAGCAAAATGAGACAGTGGTTCCATGTTGCCACATAGCAACTACCCTTATATATCTAGTTCTGTCCTTGTTGTGTTTCTGGTGTGACCTTCCATCTTATAAGCTGAGCACTGTAACAGATACTGCAACAACTGTAGTGTCTACCTCAGTTTCAAACTGTTAGATGTTACCAATATTATAAAGGTTGGGATGAGTTGGCTCAGTTGGCTTTGGCTCCAGCCGCTTGACTTAAGGTTCTACAGTGATGATAAGTATTTGAGAAATACTCGAATCATCTTCTGCTAAACTTTAGCTCCTGCCAAACAAAAACATTCATGTCAATTTCAATATTTTATCTAAAGCATTGATTTACAGGCATGAGAATGCAAACTGAGATTGGATCCAATTAATAAATGCCTTCGAACATGAAATCCCTTATATTTTTAGAGCACATTAAAGACAATTAAATAACCTCTTTACTTTCTTAATATGACATAATTTGGGAATGTTGGGGCACTACATTTGATATCAGTGGTGGAAAGGCAGGATCTGTTAAAATGTTTGTCATAACCCACTAGTGGAGGATGATGTTACGACTGTTACGACTTAAGTATAAAGTGATGAGCATGGTGGCATAAGACTTAGTGCAAAGCAATCGTAGTGAGGGGTGGGTCAGATGGGGGGAGGTGTTGCATGAGTCTGTGTCTGCCCTTTCTGCAGAATTCGCTCTATAGCTTAGGTCTCTCTCTCTGTCTCTCCCCTTTTGCTTCCCTTGCAGCCACTGTGCACCTTGCTCAGAGAGAAGAAAGCGCTTGTTTGTGCAGGACCCTCTCACCTGTAAATGTTCCTGCAAATTCACACAATTAGACTGCAAGTCGAGGCAACTTGAGTTAAACGAAAGAACTTGCAGGTTTGTTTACCATACATACACGATAAACAACATGCATTGAATCCCCTTTTTTTTCCACGTCTCTCCGCCCATCTTTGTGCAGATAAATTTCCTGCTGATGAATGCATGCTTCTCCCTGCTTTTGATGTTGTGTTGGTGTTTGTAGATGGGAATGTGGCAGCTCCGTGCTTCTCTGTATGTTCTCTTGCACGGTCTGTTGTCAAATGCAACAGTCACATCAGATTCTAGTGTTGATAATGTCTTGAGATTACCACTGAAATGTAGTTTTAACCCAGTCTGAAGTTTAAAATGTTACATTTAACAGTTTGCATGACAGTGTTATTTAGCTCAGACTCAAAACATTGGCAACATTCATTATATATTATTATTTCATCTTTAGTGATTTGAGACATTTCCTAGTTCAAGAAGTGATGTTTAAAGGGTTTTGAAGGGGTTTTATGAGCCATAATATGATGGAGGTGAATGCAATTTTGTGGTGTAACATTGAAAACTGACTCCTAACAATGAACAGCAACACCATTTCTGCATTACTCTTAACAATCCACAGACCTCACTGTGAGCAGTTTTCATTATTACTATTCCTTCAGTATAAAGTGGTTCCAGTGAAAGCAGACATTTTTTAGGGTGCCCTGATGGCTGAATGGATACAGTGCACGTCAAACCCCCATCTCTCTCCCCTTGTTTCCTGTCATGCTTCCAGTGTTTTGGGGTGAAGCAGAGAATTCAGAGACTCATCAGCGTTTGTACATAGAGTTTGCATAGTACATAGTTTACTCATACGGAGCAAACTCCATTCGCTGATTGAGACCCTGAGATAAGGGGTCTTGAGAGAAAAAGTTAGTTAGTGGACCTTGAGGTAAGATTGTTAACATTGTTTGCGGCCAGATACCACTAAAAGAAACTGAAAATAAAAAAATTCCATCAGCTTTTCACATGGCAGTGATCATATATTTATGTACCTGTGAGGGAAGTGAATTGTATCATGCTTTGTTTTCAGTAGACAAGGAGACAAAAAATGCACCTCATGCAGGGCTAGCAATTACAGGGGTTTCCATAATCATTTATTTTGACAAAGATTTGCAGGTGGCATTTCACATTTACTGGCTCTTACTTGTGTCACCCTGACTGTGTGCAACACATAGCCAAATAGAGAGGTCCTGGGGCTGCTGCTTCTGGTTAACAAGGCTTTGGATCACGACCTCTCCTGACCCAACCACTTTCATGGCCTATGACCCCCGAGGGACCCCCCACACTGCTTTGGATTTAGAAAGCCACACACTTCTGGGTGGTGACCAGTGACATGATTCCAATTGGCTGCTCAGTGTTTAGAAGCGACATTAGAGGGACCTAAGGGTGGGGGGCCTCTGGAACTGAGGATGGTGCCTGTTCACCACCACCACTCCACTCCACCCCACCCCCCAGTTCCAGCTATAACCTGCCCCCTGAACCCTAAGCTACCATAGTCTCAGAAAACATAGTGTTGTGAAAGTTAAATCAAGTGTTCATATTTTACTTCATACACAGCTAAAAAAGTACCAGGAAGTGGAAGCTAACCCAGACCATCTATCCCCCAATCCCCAACCTCCATGACTATCCACTTCTGCTGCTGTTCTCACTCTGCTTCTAAATAAACCCTTTTTTTGCATGGAGCAGTTCTGTGCAAGACATTGTGCTCATCATATTCTGTGAGAAGAGGCTGTACAAAATCAATTTGCTTCTTGTCATTTAACCAGATTTTAATCTTTTCCTCCACAGATGTGACAAACCGAGGAGATGAAACCAGCAACACTGTTATGAAGGAATTCTTTTCTTGGCACAGCACTTTGAAACCCGAGGATGCATTCCCCGCAAGGACACAACACGAAAATGCTAGACAGGACATACTGGACGTATATCTTGGCATAGTCTTGTATTCTGTCCAAAGATATTAATATATATGTACATATACTATAAGTACATTGACAATGTGTATTGCTGCTACATAAAAAGACACTATTTAAAGCAAAACGAATGCGCCACTGGCGTGTGAATGGAAAATATTTCAGTGGCATTCTGCTCAAGGGTAGAACTGGTAGAAGAAATCTTTTATTTAATGTAACACTTCACTGGATGCTGGTCTGCTGTGGATAGGAACATTTTTTATATTTCTTAGTAGAAAAACTGGTGACAACAACTTCATTAAGTGGTGCAGCAGAAGCCCAAACTTGACTCGAACTCTGACAGAAGAGACTGAGAGGAGGTGAAGGGAGGACGTGGAGGAACGCCTGTTGTACTTGAACTTAATGGCAGGTACAAAAACTGTTTGTCTCTGTGACATGATGTGGAGTTTTGTCTCCACTGTTCGGACTGACTACAGCTGGTCTGAGAATACACTTAAAAAGTCTTCTGAAGTGATTGTTGATGCAGGTTACGTGCCGTGGTGACGGATAATGTGAAGATAACCGTCTTCATACAGGGAAGGGTTACGTGACAATGCAAGTACTGGACTAAGGTTAGCTAATGGTGAAGTTTTGGCAAGTGAAAGTATTTTAGTAAACATTAAAATTGGTTTCCATCAGGGTTAAATCTGAGAAACCACTACCTGTTTCTGGTCCTGTGTCTTTCATGCAACCCCTCCCTGGTGGGGAAACAGATTTGTCTTTCTTTTTGTGCACAGAGTGATTATTTACATTTTTAGAGGTATTGTGTTTCTTTTACAAAATGTCTTGAGTCCAAGCTGTCTAAAGGGATATTACTGTAGGTATATATGGAGACAAGAAGTAACTAGACAAGCTGATCACAGACCAGAACAGCGCCTCACTGTAGAAATCCACAACCCTCCAGTTTCCTTGTTAAATTTACTTATTTTACATACTTTACTTATTAAGTGTGTGTTCCAAAGAAATAGACAGGCATCCACAACAAGCAGTTCATCATAAATGATCTGTATATACTTACTAGATATCCCTTTGTCTAGTACACTACATCTTATTTATAAAATATTTTCAGTATTCTGTACTCTGATATTTATATACAGTGTTGTGGTTATTTTTGTTTGTACTCCTCAATTGTTCAATCTGTCCAGGAATTGAATGGAGAACACATATGACTGTAGACACCTTTTACTGTGGGAAAAAGGACTGAAGACAATGCTTTGACATTCCTGATTAAAACTAAAGCTGTGTTTCTCACCAGCCAGCAGGGGATCATGGTATCCTTGTTGACCGAAAGATGCCCCAACCACCAACATGTGCGTGCATGATGTGCCATCACAGGTGTTTTTCATTTTGGACTGGGGTGATGGACATGTGGTTTTGCACTTGTGGGCTCGAAAACACATCATATGTAAAACTGAATGAGCCTTGTTGCTGCTGCTCAGCTCGGACCTAATTTAGTGAAGACTGTCCAATCAGACTGAGGCCTCTAGTCTGAAGGTGGTAAACTGGCACAGTGTTTTCTCTGTCTTTAACCCAGGTGCTCATGCCCTTGAGATATTGACGCGTGGACAAGAATTAGTAATTTTTGCTCTGGAATTAATAACTTGTGTGTTCAAATGATTAATTTGTCCCCTTAAATTCCTTAGGAAAACCGAAAAAATCCTTGAAAATACAGGATGTCAAGAGTAACATTAATAGCTAAAACCTTTAATTAATGACAATGACATTAATTAGAGGGGATTAAGTCAGTAAAATAAGGACATATTTACACTAAACCACTCCTGCCTAACTGACAGGACCAGAAACATGTAACTTAAGTTCTTAATGCTACAATAACTTGAAACTTATTTGAATGAATGAATTGACTAATGACTAATATGTTTGCGCTAAGTGTTATTTCAAAAGTGTGAATTACTAATTGTACTACTGCAAGACTCAAAGTCAGTGATTCTGACTCAGATTTAAGTCATAATTTCCATAGAATAGTGACACTTTTGACACTTTATCAATCCTACCTGTGTTTTTGTTAGTGCCAGTTAGTACCATTGCTGTTCATGTGAACTGACCTTCTGTGCTGCCACCTTCAAGCTAGAGGCCTGAGAGTGTGGTCACTGAGACCAGCTGCTGGCTCAGTGCCCATGCCTCTCTGGTCCTCTGATGATGACAACATTCTATTTGTATTTAAATTAAAGACTTTTTCCTGAGTTTGTACAGCCACACAATTCAGTACATTTTCACATTAATATATTTATTGGTGCTGTAAAAATGTTTTAAAATATTAATACTCTTTTTTTGTTGTTTTTAGTGTAACTATTAAAACATATTTATTTTGAAAATACATAGATTTTCTTATTAAATTTCAACTAGTTTGAAAGTGTATCTTTTCAGTGTGGAAACTATGGTGTCAGATACAGCTGATTGAGACAAATATGACATGTTTCACATCTTGGTAGATCATTAACAGACATGATGTGGCCTCTAAGCAAACTCCATATAAACATAATTTGCTAGAAGGGTTGGAGGATGTTTCTAAGACTTATTTATTGATACTTTTTGTATGTTTTTGTCATTACAAAACTGGTTTGAATGCATAATCATTCCTATATTCTCATCTGGATTTACCCTATGGGTTTCCCTCGACCACCAGCATGGATGAAAGTTGGAGAAAATGCAGCAGTGATTTAGGCTGTAGTATCACTAGTTGCCACTGCACTCACTGAAAACAAATCTGCAACAGATTGCTTAAAAAGTCTACTTTAAAATGTACCAACTTTTCTGTCATAAATCAGTATTTCTTTCTATGACAAGTAAGGATGTCCGTACTACAGATACTTTTTGTAAACTATTGTTCAATTAAGATGATTTTAGGATTTAATGATGATCAGTAGTATATGTTTTGACTAACAGGTGTCTCATCCTATCATAGTCTGCCATGATGGTTGCTGCAGTCAGAATTTTTGGTACTGTCAGTATTGGCTCATTTTAATGAGTAGGACAATCCTTTCATAATCTCAGCCATGAACACATTGTACATGTAGTGCAGTGTCTGTAAGGCTGTACTTAGACACAGTGAGTTAAATGCTAACGTCAGTAGCCTAGGTGAACATGCTCACAATGGCAATGTTAACATGCTGATGTTTAGGAGGTATAATGTTTACTATGTTCACACAATTAGTTTAGCATGCTAACATATGCCAATTAGCACCAAGCACAGATGCTGATGGGAATGTAATTAGTTTTTCAGGTATTTGTTCATAAACAGAATTTGACCTGATGATGTCAGTAGTCTGGGAATCACCAAATTCATAGCAATCCATCTACTAGTCGGCAACTAGTAGATGGATGATGATGTAGATGGTGGTGCTAGATGAAAAGTTGGGATCACCAAAGTCATTACGATACATTGTCTGCGAACCATGAATGCATTAAATAATGTAATACATTTTGTGCCTATCCATCTTATTGAAGTCAAGAAATTTTGCTGAATAAATCACAACTTTGACCTTATGATGATGAAAATTAGATGGGTTACCGAAAATGTTACAATTTATGCAATGGGAAACATAAACATCTGTACCAGGCTATATGGTTACACATTCTACAGTTGTAAAGACATTTCACTTTGAATCAAAAATATCAACTTGCTTGGTTGGTTGGCTCATGATCATCTGTATGTTTTATGACAATCCATGTAATAGTTGAGATATTTCCATATATAGTTGAGAAGTGGTGGACAAACCAACCAACATTTTCTTGTGTGTCTTCATCTTTCTGATGTTAGGCACAACATCAACAAAACACTGCAAGTCATTTTGTAATGGACTGATAAAAAACTTATTTTGTGTTGGTTGGGAGGACTTGTTTGTTTTGGCTGTTTTGTATGGTGCATTCATCCATCCCATCATGGATTATTAAACTCTCCATCCAAAGCCAGATGAATGAAATTTGTTTAGGATGACTGAAATGGATTAAACTGAGGTGTCCCTGCCATTTTCCAGAATACCTACTGCAGCAGTGGTCTGTGAGGGAAGTTTATATTAGCTTTCCAAACCAAAGTGCAGGTTTCCATAAAATACAATTTGTTCAAATATCACAGTAAGTAGAAGTTTCTACAGAAACCTGCTGCAATCTTCTTGGTAAGTATACACATGAAGAAACATGTGTATTCCACTGTATTTCCTTATCTATTCAGATCTTATTTTATGTTTTAATGTTTAAATGTTGTGGTTCATGCTGAGATGGCAACTCAACAAAGTTTTATATGACAATTAATTTGAATGACAGCTTTTCTCACTTCATTTATTGAAGTTCTGTTTGGTAAACTCTGGTATTGCTTAGGTTTAAGAACTTGCGAACTTTTTTCTTGCTGCTGAATGACAGCTGACTGGAAAACTTGAGAGTTCCTGCAACATGAACTCCTGATTCAGGAGCAATAAAGACAACGTGAGAGCGCTTTGCCACCTCTGAGATTGCACTTAAACAAAAGTTTAGGAATTAATGTAATATATTGTGTTGTAGCACTTCAGATTAGCAGATATGGGGCATAAATAAGGACTACTTAGAGCACTAAATCCTAGTGCTGCTAAATACTCGAAAGTATACTGCAAATGATTTGATCCATGATTAAAGCAAATGAATGCAGGGTTACTTGTGGTACCTAAAGTCTCTAAAAGTAGAATGGGAGCCAGAGCCTTTAGTTATCAAGCTCCTCTTCTGTGGAACCAGCTCCCAATTTGGGTTCGGGAGGCAGACACCCTCTCTTCGTTTAAGAGTGTGCTAAAAACGTTCCTTTTTGATAAAGCCTATAGTTAGGGCTGGCTCAGGTGAGTCCTGAACAATCCCTTAGTTATGCTGTTATAGGCTTAAGACTGCTGGGGGACTTCCTAGGACGCACTGAGCTTCTCTCTCCTCCTCTCCCTCTCTATCTGTACGCATTCCTATCCCACTAATACAGGCTACCAACTCCATTTCTTCCTGGTAGTCCTTGTGCTTTTTGTGCTTTTTCGTCTTCTCACTTTCTGCAGGTATTTCCGCCTCTGGAGCTGTAGATTCTGGATCTGTGATTGCCGGCCGTCTACTGCCCCCATGTTCCTGCTCCACACTCACTGCTGCAGTTGTTATTATTATTAGTCTGATTTGTTGTCTCTCCTCCTGTTCTGTCTCCCCTCTCCCCCTCTCTCCTCCCCTTTCAACCCAACTCGGTCGATGCAGATGGCCGCCCACCCAGAGCCTGGTTCTGCTCGAGGTTTCTCCCTGTTAAAAGGGAGTTTTTCCTCGCCACTGTCGCCAAGCGCTTGCTCATGGTGGGAACTGTTGGGTCTCTGTAAATAATATTTTAAAGAGTATGGTCTAGACCTACTCTATGTGAAAGCGTCTTGAGATAACTTTTGTTATGATTTGGCGCTATACAAATAAAATTTACTTGACTTGACTTAAAGGGGAATTTTAGAAAATCCTGCCAACTTATTTCCTCATGTTGATTAGCAGAGTAAGTGTGGCTGGATTTCCAACTGCTCCCTCACTAAGCAACAGACAAATGGGAACCGGGGAACAAGATACCCATCATATCATTCATGTGATTATGAGAAATGTCTACTGAAATGCAATACATTCTGAAATTCAATCAACCAGACAGCTAGGGATAAAATAAGAGGTTGAATGACGTGAATGTCAAATGTTCAAGGTGGAGCTCGTAGTGATGATGAGAAAAATGATCACAAACTTAAGTTCTCCTCAGCTTTTTGCAGCTTTTTAGCTTGTTTTGGTTTTACAGCCTACAACCTTACTGTTTTGATTCAGTCTCATGGCTCTCATTAAACTCATTTCCGGCAGCAGCAGGCAGCTTTTTTCAGAGAAAAAGCTCTAAAAACCCACTGTACACTACCTGCTCAGTAATAAACAGACACAGTTGAGTGAATATTGGACTCTCATTCATCAGGTGTACATAAACACCATGCCAAATGAATGAGCATGTTGTTCTCTGTCTGCTAGGCAGATTGCTAACATGTTCACCATAACTACTTTATAAGCTAATAATATTTCAGTGTTTCATGTGGCCGAGTAGCCAAAACATCAATCAATGCAGCTTTAATTTATATCTGTTTTGCACGTTTTAAGGGGATGGTTCACCAACATTACAAAAAACATAATAAAAAGTAAATACTCATTTCCCTCTACTGGTTAGATTAGATTAGATTCAACTTTATTGTCATTACACATGTACAAGTACAGAGCAACGAAATGCAGTTCAGCATCCAACCAGAAGTGCAATAAGTAGTAAGTACCGATATACAGATAATAAATAAATAAGTATTTTACAGGTTGGTGTCTCTATTTTCCATTCAGATAGTTGTCAATGTCAATTCAATGGAGCTTAAATGGCATGGGAAACATTGCCAAAGCAAGTGTAAAAACAGCAAAAGTTTACATAGACAGAGGAATTCTGACTGAGCTGTTAATGAACTCTCTCTCTCTGTCTCTCTCTCAAATATATGTGTGTGTGTACATCTATTCTTCTCCACAAGAATACAATTATGAGCTGAATATGATGATCAGTATATATATATATTTCAAGCTAAGAGAGAGACTGATAGGGGTAGTTATGCATGTATCTGCTTACTCCTAGTCATATCAGCCTACTGTGTCTCACTTGGAGTTGGGGGGTGGTTACGTACGTGTGTTAATTCATGTAAGCATTTGCACTGTTACGGGGGGCGGAGAGGAAAGCAGTTACAGACAGCATTTTCCACTCCCTCTCATCTGTGTGGTGTAACCTGCCTATGATTTTCCTAAGTAATTATATAAGTGGAAAGTCAACGGTTGGGAAACTGCCCTGCTGCTGCTCAGTACTGCAGAGTTGTATTTCTTTACTCTTAAAAAAAGCTGTCCATTCTCCATGAAAAAAAAAGTTATTTTACATGTGATTGCTTTGTCATTTGAAATATATTGGATGGGACAGTTTTTCGTTAAGTTTTAACAATTTTTTCAATTTATAAGATAAATTCCAAATTTCCTTGGATTACATCCCAAAAATGTGTATATTATTATAGATAAACTCATAAACAGACATAACTCCCATTAATATCCTTTCTGTAACAAAAACAAAGCAAAGATTAAGCCCATACTCAGTTCACTGACAAAGTCCGCAGGGACTTTGTCAGTGAACTGAGGGGAGGGATGAAAAAAGCGAGCTGTTGATTGCCAGAAGATAAACAGGGCCAATTGGGGTCATGGTGTAGCTAGAGCGGCTAGGAACCTGTGGGTCAAGACAGAAAGCAGTTTGATAAAGAAGTTGATACCGCTGTGGTACACTTGGATGGTGGATATTCTGACTTTGAGAACTGAGTTGGCTTAAGTGATGAAGCTTGTTTATTATATAATGTTGAAGGAAGGAAATAGTAGGCAGTATGGGGTATTGAAAAATACCCCATACTGCCATCCTGAATAGTGCAATGAAAGGGTTATAGGAGCAAGAATATTTATGATCGCTTGTCGTGATGTGGTAACCAGGTGGAGAAGCTAGGGGTTCAGGTGAAGATAGTGGCTTAAAACGGAGTGACCCACTTCAGATGAGGATCCAAATCTGGTGCCAAGGATTTGAATTTCTGAAATGAGAAATGGGAGAGGGAGTCACTGAGTTTTGGTAGCCTCGAATGTAGGCAGTACGGATAATGAATTAGTGTTGGGCTGAGATTAAGTTCAGTCTTGGAGGGACTTCATGATGTTGAACAATTGTGACCAACCTTTATGTATTATGTCAACTGCGTGCAGTGTTTGTATGGACGAGATTAACTCTTTTGGACCACTCATGCCCCCAAAGGAGGACAGCAATGATTATTGGGTACAGCTCATAGACAGAAGAGGAAGGAGAGAGTGATGACAGTTTTGGCTGCAAATCGGAGCTGAACCATCTATGTAGTAACCGCCAAATCCAATGGTGGGTGCTGTGTCAGTGTACAGTTGGATGTCTTCAGGCTGAGTTATGTGGTTGCCATAGAAAAAGAAAATGCTGTTCCAAGAGGAAAGGAAGTAGCACCACAGTCTCAGCTTCATTTTACAGGCATGGTCCGAGATGGCATAATCATGCATCCATGAGGTAAGTGGCATGACAGTAAGTGGAAGAGGAAGGATAGAGCTTGAGGGATGATGCAGACGGCAAAAGTCAAGGAGATAAGCTGGTGCTGGAGTTTCTTGGGAGGGAGACCTTAAAGATGAGTGAATCCAGGGTAATGCCAACGGATCGCTGTCTGAAGGGCTGAGAA
Source organism: Lateolabrax maculatus (assembly GCA_031216445.1). Classification (NCBI taxonomy): domain Eukaryota; kingdom Metazoa; phylum Chordata; class Actinopteri; order Acropomatiformes; family Lateolabracidae; genus Lateolabrax; species Lateolabrax maculatus. Next base: position 26,715,181 of record CM062199.1, read on the forward strand.
CCAGCTTGGAGGCCATGGTAAGGTAAGAAAATCAATCAATCTCAAGTAAAGTGTGAGTCTCAGCATAAATGAACGGTCGTGAGAACTGAGACAAACAGGAGAGAAGGTTGAGAATGGTTATATAGGCATGCACAAGTGATTGGATTGAGGCATGGTCTAGTTTTCAAACCTTAGTTATAATATCTTTTGTGAAAGCTCTTATTTTAATGTATAATGTACACACAGTTCTAATCACTATTTTTAGGATGGTGACTTTGACACTAGATTAAGCAACTGTTCTTACACCATGGCTACAAGCAACAAATCTAGCAACTCTTTTCAGACAAACAATACTGTGTTGACTGCCAAGTCATTTAGCAACACATGGGTTCAGCTGTTGCCAATACATGCACACTAGGCTGCTTGTTTGCCTGCTGATCACTGCAATTCACATACAGAAAAGTGCCCTACAAACCAAAGAGGAGTTTGTATGGTCATAGGCAAATTGGAATATGACATATCAAAAATATCTGTCAAATTGTGGCAACTTTATGGAGCATCCCTAGCCTGGCATTGCCAGGTTAATTCGCGAATGTGTATTAGTGCAGTTGTTTGTTCTTCTTTAAGAGAAAATTTACCGTCAAATCTGTTTAATACTTCTGCTGTAACCGGCCGGGGAATGCTCCGCATCAGCAGCAGCCATCTTGTTTATTTACAAAGATGCCTGAAAAACGCTCCTCTCTGTCAGTCATTTTATTAAACCCGCCTCATTTTAGATAAACGGTTGTGATTGGCGAGGCCAGATAACTGTAACTACGAAATCAGTCTGAATGGATGAGGGGTAAGACGTATCTGCTGGAGCAAATAAAACATGAGCTCACAGATTCGTCTGGTTCCCAGGCTACAGTGTCCTACTACCATACAGTTCTTTCCTGTTTTTTCATACAGGTGGGGATACCTGAGCCAGGTGAGACCTGAGCAACTATGACCATTCAAACCTTGCTGTACCATTGGCTTTCTACCAGACAGCACAGCAGGGCAAAATGTGTTGTTAACCTTGATGACATGCCAGAGGTTTGTGATTAAAAATCACAGAATGACAAGTGAGTAAACCATCATAAAAAAGGAAAACGCCAATTTTTTTTTTAAAAAAGGTATGTAAATCGTTTTCACACCCTGGACACAACCTGTTCTAAAGCCTCCCCTTCTCGTAGGAGCTGCAGAATACTGTATGCCAAAACAACCAGACACCAGAACAGTTTCTTCCCATAGGCTGTCACTCTGCTGAGTGTCAATCCCTGTACCTGTATATTCTAAATTATATATTGTAGTTTTAAACACAGTCCTTTAACATATCATTGTCAATATAAATCTAAGCACACTGTATATTCTGTAATATACATTCATATACTGTCATTTATCCACCTTCCTCATGTTTATAAAGTATCCATTCCATTCCATATTTATTCCTGCACCATTGCACTATTATCTCCTTGTTCACAATTTTGTTGTTTTTATGCCTATATATACATACACATATATACATATACACACATACATACACACACACACATATGTACGCATATACATATACACACACGCATATACACACACACGCATACACACACATGCATACACACACATACATACACACACGCATACATACACACACGCATACATACACACACACGCATACACATACACGCATACGCATACACACACACACGCATACACACACACACACACACACACACACACACACACACACTTTTATATCTGTACATAGTAGTCGAATGTTTATGCTTTCTTGATTGTGCACGCATTCATGGCCAATAAAGCCTATTCTGGTATCACGATACGCTAAAGTCACTACAGTTACTGGACCCTGAGGGGCAAACTTATGTCACATGTCACTGCTAAAGTGAAATCTGTGCAAGAGACCGAACAAAACTTCTACAAGTTACTCATGTTACTGTGGATTTGAACTGTTTGAAACAAGTTGTTACTTTTTTTTGATTCACTCATCTACTACAAATAAGTAGATGCGTAAAGATGTGCGTGAGTTGCATATAGAGAGAACACACACACACTCAAGCCTAATTGACCGGAGTGCAGGCTGACTAACTCTTTTGGCCACCAACTGGACATTGGTAGGATCATGCTTCCAAAAACAAACAAGGAAAAAAACCTTAGAAAGTCCAAAGCTAAGCCAGGAAAAAGGCATGCTAGATATGCAATTGTCTGTTGAGTGTTGCGGTGATACGGGGACAGGAGAACAGGGTTCCAGGGGTAGCAGGCAACAACAGAGGAGTCAGAGTTGGTTTGCAGGACACAAATGAATTTCTCCTAGACAACATCCAGGTGGGGAACAAAATGACACACCCATGGCCTCTCCTTAAAGTACTGCTGCTGCAGAAAGATCTCTTTCATTAGTGGAATACACTGATGTGATTGAGATTCAACGAGACTTGCTACAGCCCTATCAAATTCCAAATTTTTGACTGAGAAAACATAACCTGGCGTCGCCAGACAAATTCACAAATGTATATTAGTCTGGAATCTCTCACTTCACTTTCAGATTCCAAGGGGCATTATCGACGGACAAAGACAACCAATCAGAGTGATGAAATGCCGTCCGGTATGTCCTGTCAGAAGTACTGCAAACACATACATGATTCCAATGAATACTGCGGATGCCATTTTCTTTCTTGTGCCTCAGGATTGACAGTGCCACCTCACCTTCATCACAAGATACCAGTGTCTCTTGATATCTTCAGCCAACCCACCGATTCACTCACTCAGCCCTCCCGACACACCAGCTCAGCTCCCCAGCTCACCGGCCAGCCTGTCCCAACTCCACTTACTCCCCTTTCCCAGTCCAAGCCATTAAAACAATATATTTCTCACTACTCAACCCATCCGCATCTGCTTTTGGGTCCAACCAAAACTAAGACTGTAACAGAAAGGAAGCAGGATTATAGTCCAGTGGTATTTATCGAAAAGGTGGTTTAGGATGAAGGGCAGGTAGTCAGGCAGGTAATAATTTGGGTACGGCTCCAAAAGAAAACACAAAGAGAGGGATCCACTATAAACCATGATGAATTGACCCAGAGAAAGAGAAAAACAAAGACTTAATACACTAGGGAAGAAGGATGATAAGGGACAGGTGAAACTAAACAGGTAGGAAAACACACAGGCAGGAAGTGCAGTAACAAATGAGGCTAGGGGACTACAAAAAAGAAACAAAAAAAAAACAAAAAACACATGTAACAAGGAATTAAGACTACAAAAAAACATGTCCTTAGTGTGCCTATGAAGAGTCATTGCTGAAACAGTTAAGACGTAGATCATGACAGGTTGTGGGTTTCACAGCATTGCAAAATGGTATTCAAAACAACACAATTTTACTTTGTATTATTTTATTAGAAAAATATAACAGTAAATGGAACCAAAGTTTAAATACGTTTGCAGCATGAAAAGGTTAGTGTACAACTCCGTCATTAAAACTGAAGGTTTATTGCCTCCATAAATGTCATGACAATCTGGGAGAGAGTAGGTAGACAGAGGGCCACTCCCCTTCTGTTCAAGTCTCCTCGGCACCCTGGTCCAATGGAACTTTGTCCTCCTCCGGAGCCACCTTCCGCTAGTGCATCTCACCCGGCTGCCTCACCCTCCTCCAGCCATGCAGTTGGGGGGGATGAGGCTAGCTCCAGTGGAACGTCAACGCCGCTTCCTCCAGAGACTCTGTATTTACTGCGGTCAAGCTGGTCACATCCTCGCTGGCTGTCCGAATTGGCCAAAAGAGTTGGCTCAGCAGCCGCAAGGGGGACGCTGGTGAGCCATACTTCTCTTCGTCCACCCCCCTCCAAGCGCATTCAGCTTAAAGGTACTGTTTCCTGGTCTCAAATTAACATTCCTCTCCCTGTCTTAGTTGACTCTGGCGCTGATGACAATTTCATTGACACTGGTGTTGTCACTCAGTTCGACCTTCCCTCCGAGCCACTTCCTGGACCCAAGGATGTTTTGCCCTCGATGGTTGTCTCTTGGCCCGTGTCACTCCCCTTACTGTCCCTGTGTCCCTGCAACTTTCCGGTAATCATCATGAGAACCTTCTCTTTTTACCTAATTTCCTCGCCGTCTTCACCCTTAGTTTTAGGTCTCCCCTGGCTCAAGCTTCACAACCCACACATTGACTGGTCTACAGCATCTATCTCCAATTGGAGTCTATTTTGTCACTCCCATTGCCTACACTCAGCTGTCCCCACCACCATTTCTACTCCTCCTGTTCTCCCCAAGCCTGTAGACCTTGCTACTGTCCCTCCAGAATATCCTGACCTCCAGGAGGTTTTTAACAAGGGCCGCGCTTTGTCCCTACAACCTCAAAGGCCATATGACTGTAGTATTGACCTGGTGCCCCCCATCCTACCCGCAAGCTCTACAACCTCTCTAGGCCTGAAAGAGAGGCTATGGAGTCCTATGTTTCGGACTCACTGGCAGCTGGTCTTATTCGTCCGTCCTCCTCACCTATTGGGGCGGGATTCTTTTTTGTCGAAAAGAAGGACAAGACTCTTCGTCCCTGCGTTGACTTCAGGGGCTTAAATGATATAACTATCAAGAACAAGTACCCCCTTCCTCTCATTGACTCAGCCTTTGCTCCCCTCAACCAGGCCACCATCTTCTCCAAGTTGGACCTGCTGGACCTGGTGAGAATAAGGGAGGGAGATGACTGGAAAACTGGGTTCAACACTCCTCTGGGACATTTTGAATATCTTGTTATGCCATTTGGGTTAACCAGTGCACCTGCGGTTTTTCAGTGTCTCATGAATGATATTCTGCGTGATATGCTCAACAGGTTTGTTTTTGTTTACATTGATGACATTCTGATTTTCTCTCGTACATGTGAAGAACATGTTCAACATGCCAAACTAGTTCTCCAGAGACTCCTAGAAAACAGACTGTTTGTGAAGGCGGAGAAGTGTGAATTTCATGTTTCATCTGTGAGCTTTTTGGGTTTTGTGATAGAGAAGGGGCAGATCAAGTCTGACCCTGCCAAGATTAAGGCAGTGGTAGAATGGCCTACTCCTACCACACGTAAGCAGTTACAAAGATTTCTGGGGTTTGCCAATTTTTACTGTCGGTTTACAGACTACAGTCGAGTAGCTGCACCACTCACCAGGTTAACCTCAGTCAAGTCACCTTTTGTTTGGTCACCTGCGGCGGAGGCCACTTTTGTTAAGTTAAAGAGTCTGTTCTCTGCTCCTGTATTATGTCATCCTGATCCCACAGTCCAGTTCGTGGTGGAGGTTGATGCCTCCGACTCTGGTGTTGGGGCAGTTCTGTCCCAACGATCCACCTCAGACCAGAAGCTGCACCCCTGTGCATTCTTCTCTCGCCGTCTTACACCTGCGGAGAGGAACTACGATGTGGGGAATCGTGAGCTGCTGGCAGTGGTGCTGGCCCTTTCAGGAGTGGAGGCATTGGTTGGAGGGCTTAACTCTTCCTTTAGTTGTATGGACTGATCATAAGAACTTGTCTTACCTCCATTCTGCCCGCAGACTCAACTCCCGCCAGGCTTGGTGGGCTTTGTTCCTGGGCCGGTTCAACTTCACTCTCACCTACCGTCCCAGCTCCAGGAATGTCAAACCTGATGCCCTCTCACTTCAGTTCTGTCCCCCTGTTGAGGATCCTGCTGAGGACACCATCCTGCCAACCTCCTGTGTGGTAGGAGCAGCCAGGTGGGAGATCGAGCAGCGGGTCCAGGAGGCCCTCACAGACCATCCAGCCCCTGAGGGTGCTCCACCCAACCGGCTGTTTGTGCCTCCACCTGTTCGATCCCCTGTGCTCCAGTGGGGTCACTCCTCTAAGGTGGCATGCCATCCAGGTGTTCATCGGACCCTGGCTTTGCTTCATCAGCGTTTCTGGTGGCCCTCTATGTCCGCTGACACCAGGGAGTTCATCTCTGCCTGCTCAGTCTGTGCCCGCAGTAAGGCTTCGCATCGCGCTCCTGCTGGTCTCCTTCGCCCCCTTCCTATCTCCCACCGGCCCTGGTCTCACATTGCTGTGGACTTTGTCACTGGATTGCCACCTTCAGAAGGTAACAGTACCATTTTAACTATTGTAGACCGTTTTTCCAAATCAGTGCACTTTATCCCTCTGCCTAAACTCCCCTCTGCCCTTGAGACTGCTACTTTGCTCACCCAGCATGTTTTTAGGCTGCATGGCATCCCCCAGGACATTGTGTCTGACAGAGGGCCACAGTTCTCCTCCAGAGTGTGGCGGGCTTTTTGCCAGACTATGGGGGCGTCGGCAAGCCTCTCTTCTGGATACCATCCACAAACTAATGGCCAGACTGAGGGGGCAAATTTAGGATCTGGAGGCAGCTCTTCGTTGCGTGGCCTCTCATCACCCGGCCTCCTGGTCCACCCACCTTCCCTGGGTTGAATACGCCCACAACTCCCTGGTCTGCTCTGCCACAGGTATGTCTCCCTTTATGGCTGCTAATGGCTTCCAGCCTTCACTCTTCCCCGCACAGGAGGTTGAGGTGGCAGTTCCCTCGGTGCAGGCGCACCTCCAGCGTGCCCATCAGGTCTGGTATGAAGCGCGGGCAGCTCTCACCTGAACGGCGGCTCGGAACCAGAGACTGGCAGACCGTCAACGCTCTCCAGCCCCCCAGTATCAGCCCGGCCAGAGGGTTTGGCTATCTTCCCGTGATCTTCCTCTCCAAACTGAGTCCCATCCCTCAATATTCACCCATCTTTTCATGTGTCACTCCTCAAGCCTGTCACCACCAGCCCTCTGTGCCCTCCAGCCGAACCCCCTCCACCCCCTCAGATCATCAACGATCACCCTGCATTTTCTGTCCGACAGCTGTTGGATGTACGGAGGTGAGGTCGAGGCTTCAGGATTCCCCCACGCTTCTCTACCGAAGACATTCTCCAGCCAGCCAACTCCCTGCCTCCTCAGCTTGCTTCGTTCTAGTTTTTTGGTTCGTGTTATTAAAGAATCTTTAGTTCCCACTCACCTGTGTGTGTGTGTGTGTGTGTCTCTGCCTTGGGGTCCTAATCTCAAAGAACCTAATAGACCCAACAATTCACACCATGAGCAAGCACTTGGCAACAGTGGCGAGGGAAAAAAAAATAAAATAAAAAAAATCTAAAAAAAAAACAGGTAAAACAGGTAGAAACCTCAAGCAGAACTGTGGGTGGGTGGCCACCAAGGTGGGTTGAAAGACGAAGAGAGAGGAAAGATAAAACAGGAGGAGAAACATAATATTAACTACAACAACAACGAGTGTGGAGCAGGAACATAGGGGCAGTAGACGACCTGCAGTTACAGATCCGGACTACAGCTCCAGAGGCAGAAACACCTGCAGAAAGAGAGAAGGCGAAGAAGCACAGAAACTACCGGAAAGATGTGGACTTAGTAACATGCATTAATGGTATAAGAATGCATACGGATGGAGAGGAGGAGAGAGAAGCTCAGTGCATCATGGGAAATCAAGTAACCCTGCATTCTGGGAACACAGTGCTCTATTAGGGTAATAGGGTACTATGAGCTCTTTAGGATATGACGGTGTCAGACCATTAAGAGCTTTGTAAGTGAGGAAGATTTTAAGTTCTATTCTGGATTTTACAGGGAGCCAGTGCAGCGAAGTGAATATTGGAGAAATATGTTCTTTTGCTTGTTCTGTCAGTACATGTGCAGCAGCATTCTTAATCAGCTGAAGAGTCTTTAGAGACTTATTGGGGCAGCCCAATATAAGGAATAACAATCCAACCTAGAAGTAACAAATGCATGGACTAGTTTTTCTGCATCTTTGAGACAGGATGTGCCAGATTTTTACAATGTTATGTGAATGGAAGAAGGCAGTTCTTGAAGTCTATTTTACATGACAGATAAAGAACATGTCCTGATCAAAGGTTACTCCTAGACTCCTTACATTGGTGCTGGGTGCACCACTGCCATCTACGGTAACTATATTTAATGCATCTCTGATGTCCTGGGGCCAAGTACAAAAACTTCAGTTTTACAGGAAAAAAAAAATTGCAGGTCATAATATCCTTAATGCATGTGTGGCATGGTGAGTACAGATGGAAAGGAGAAGAAGAGAGCAACAATCCCACCTGGGGGACTTTACCCCAGAAATTAGCTGAACATTGTTTTAATTGATTTAAGGCACACAGGTTTGTTACTGATATAAGACAGACATGTTTTCACAGCAAACCAAATGTTTTATGAAATTAAAGTCACTTGACTTTGATTATTTTCATAAAACAAGCAGCTCCAGGCAGGGGCTGCTTGGGAGAAAAGGAGTTAGCAAAATAATGTTAAGGAAGCAATCTGATTAACAAACATCAGATAAAACTGAACACAAAGCAAGTCAACTGAGTATAGAATATCACACCAAACACAACCAAGGCAGAGGACAACAGCCAAAGGAAAGAGCATATAGGCCAACAGGTGCTTTATATCATTTGGCCCTGATTAGGGAACTGGTTGGGGAGGATGCATTCAGTAACCCTACACCCACTTACCTAGGGGTGCAATCCCCACCACACATGCCTGTATATTGGCTAACTGAACGGTTTTGTCTGGCGTTATCAATAAATACATGTGGAAGTTTATGGAGTGTTTCCTAATAATATTGCATAAAGAAAGCATAGATAGATTGATAGTCAAGTCAAGTCAAGTCAAGTCAATTTTATTTGTATAGTGCCAAATCATAACAAAAGTTATCTCAAGACGCTTTCACATAGAGTAGGTCTAGACCATACTCTTTAAAATATTTACAGAGACCCAACAGTTCCCACCATGAGCAAGCACTTGGCGACAGTGGCGAGGAAAAACTCCCTTTTAACAGGTAGAAACCTCGAGCAGAACCAGGCTCTGGGTGGGCGGCCATCTGCATCGACCGAGTTGGGTTGAAAGGGGAGGAGAGAGGGGGAGAGGGGAGACAGAACAGGAGGAGAGACAACAAATCAGACTAATAATAATAACAACTGCAGCAGTGAGTGTGGAGCAGGAACATGGGGGCAGTAGACGGCCGGCAATCACAGATCCAGACTCTACAGCTCCAGGGGCGGAAATACCTGCAGAAAGTGAGAAGGTGAAAAAACACAGAAAGCACAAGGACTACCAGGAAGAAATGGAGTTGGTAGCCTGTATTAGTGGGATAGGAATGCGTACAGATAGAGAGGGAGAGGAGGAGAGAGAAGCTCAGTGCGTCCTAGGAAGTCCCCCAGCAGTCTTAAGCCTATAACAACATAACTAAGGGATGGTTCAGGACTCACCTGAGCCAGCCCTAACTATAGGCTTTATCAAAAAGGAACGTTTTTAGCATACTCTTAAAGGAAGAGAGGGTGTCTGCCTCCCGAACCCAAATTGGGAACTGATTCCACAGAAGAGGAGCTGGATAACTAAAGGCTCTGGCTCCCATTCTACTTTTAGAGACTTTAGGTACCACAAGTAACCCTGCATTCTGTGAGCGTAGTGCTCTAGTGGGGTAAGACGGTACTATCAGCTCTTTAAGATATGATGGTGCCTGACCAATAAGAGCTTTGTAAGTGAGGAGGACGACCTTAAATTCTATTCTAGATTTCACAGGGAGCCAGTGCAGAGAAGCTAATATCGGAGAAATATGTTCTCTTTTGCTAGTTCCTGTCAGTACACGTGCAGCCGCATTCTGGATCAGCTGGAGAGTCTTTAGAGACTTATCGGGGCAACCTGATAATAACGAATTACAGTAATCTAACCTAGAAGTAACAAATGCATGAACTAGTTTTTCTGCATCTTTTTGAGACAGGATATGCCTGATTTTTATAATGTTACGTAAGTGGAAGAAGGCAGTCCTTGAAGTCTGTTTTATATGGGTATTAAAGGACATGTCCTGATCAAAGATTACTCCTAGACTCCTTACAGCGGTGCTAGAGGCCAGGGCAATGCCATCTAGAGTAACTATTTCTATACATAGTGCGTCTCGCAGGTGTTTAGGACCCAGAAAAATAACTTCAGTTTTGTCTGAGTTTAACAGCAAGAAATTGCAGGTTATCCAGTCTTTTATGTCCTTAATACATGCCTGAAGCTTGGCTAACTTACCGGTTTCATCTGGCTTTATCGATAAGCATAACTGAGTATCATCTGCATAGCAGTGAAAGTTTATGGAGTGTTTCCTGATAATATTGCCTAAAGGAAGCATATACAAGGTAAATAAAAGTGGTCCGAGCACTGAACCTTGTGGAACTCCATGACTAACTTCCGTGTGCATGGAGGATTCATCATTTACATGGACAAACTGAAATCTATCCGATAAATACGACTGAAACCAGCTTAGTGCGGGTCCTTTGACGCCAATCAAATGCTCCAGTCTCTGTAATAGGATACAATGGTCAATGGTATCGAAAGCGGCACTGAGATCTAACAGAACAAGTACAGAGACAAATCCTTTATCTGACGCAATCAAAAGGTCGTTTGTCACTCTCACCAGTGCTGTCTCTGTGCTATGATGCTCCCTAAATCCTGACTGAAAATCCTCAAATAAACTATTGCTGTTTAGAAAGTCACATAACTGATTAACGACCACTTTCTCAAGGATTTTGGAGAGAAAGGGAAGGTTAGATATAGGTCTATAATTGGCTAAAACCCCTGGATCAAGCGTAGGCTTTTTAAGAAGAGGTTTAATTACAGCTACTTTGAAGGACTGTGGTACATAGCCTGTTAATAAAGACAGATTGATCATGTCTAGTAAAGAAGTGCTAACTAAGGGTAAAACTTCTTTAAGCAGCCTGGTTGGGATGGGGTCTAAGAGGCAGGTTGTTGGTTTAGACGAAAAAATCATTGAAGTTAGTTGGTAAAGGTCAATTGGAGAAAAACAGTCTAAATATAAATCTGGTTCTACAGCTGCTTCTGAGGTTCCTGAAGTTCCTGTACTCGAAGATGTATCTGAACTAGCTGAGAGCACAAGATGATGAATCTTTTCTCTAATAGTTAGAATTTTATCATCAAAGAAGCTCATGAAGTTATTACTGCTGAGAGCTCTTGGAATACATGGCTCAACAGAGCTCTGACTCTGTGTCAGCCTGGCTACAGTGCTGAAAAGAAACCTAGGGTTGTTCTTATGTTCCTCTATTAGTGAGGAGTAATAGGCTCCTCTGGCATTACGGAGGGCCTTCCTGTATGTTCTAAGACTTTTAAATCTTCAATTTCGATTCCATATGACAGAACAAGATCGAGGGTATGGTTAAAACAATGAGTGGGTTTGTTTACACTCTGACAGAAACCAATTGAATCTAATAGTGAGATAAACGCAGAACTAAGGCTATCATTATCTACGTCCACGTGAATATTGAAATCACCTACAATAATGACTTTATCTGTTTTGAGGACTAAACTTGTTAAAAACTCTGAGAATTCTGCTAAAAATTCAGAATACGGACCAGGAGCACATATTCTTCCTGACACAGCCAAGTTTCAGTTAGGCAAAATATATCCATATGATAGTCAGATATTAAATCATTGACTAACACAGCTTTAGACGACAGAGATCTAATGTTTAAGAGTCCACATTTAATTCTCTTATTTGGTTGTACCACTACACTGGTAGTTTTAATTTTTATTAAGTTTTTACGAGTAACTCCTCTTCTGTTTGAATTTGAATTAAATGAAGTGGTCGGGGGACAGACACAGTCTCTATGGGATTTTTTACGGGGTTTTGGGTGGGTAACCGCTCTAATGGAAGCGCAGAGAAACGCGTAGGACTGCAGCTCTGCTTCCTGGTCTGAACTCTGTATTGTCACGGTGTGGGTCCACTAATAAACTTGGTCAGATTTCTGGCTATGAGAGCTGCACCATCCAAAGTAGGATGAATGCCGTCTCTCCTCATCAGACCAGGTCTCCCCCAGAATGTGGTCCAATTATCTACGAAACCCACATCGTTTGCTGGACACCACCTTGACAACCAGCGGTTGAATGACGACATGCGGCTATACATGTCATCACTGGTCAAATTTGGCAGGGGTCCAGAGAAAACTACGGAGTCCGACATTGTCTTTGCGTAGTTACACACCGACTCCACATCAATTTTGATGACTTCCGATTGGCGTAATCGGGAGTCATTACGGCCGACGTGAATTACGATCTTACAGTATTTACGTTTACTTTTAGCCAGCAGTTTTAGGTTTGACTCAACGTCGCCCGCTCTGGCCCCGGGGATACACCTAACTATGGCTGCTGGTGTCGCTAATTTCACGTTTCTGAGGATTGAGCTGCCAATTACCAGAGTGTGTTTCTCAGCGGGTGAGTCGCTGAGGGGGGAGAATCTATTTGAAACGTGAAGGGGTTGGTGGTGAACCGTGGGTCTCTGCCTGGGACTATGCCTCCTTCGGACAGTCACCCAGCCGCCCTGACTTCCCGGCTGCTCGGGAGCTGCCGGGGGACGGCTAACAGGAGCTGCACTGGGTCGGTCCGCACCGACTACAGGGGGCTGGCTATCTACAGCTAAAGGCTGGCTATCTATAGTGCGGAGCCAGGCTTCTAGTCTGCTAAGCCTCTCCTCCAATGCTACAAATAAACTACATTTAATACACAAACCTTTATCGCTAAAGGAGGCAGAGGAGTAACTAAACATGTGACACACCGAGCAGGACAGAGCAGAAGAGGAAGAGGGAGAGAGAGAAGCCATCGCTAGCAGAGGAGCTACAAGAGGCTACAGAAGCTAACAAAACTGAGCAGCGAACAGAAGCTGTGAAATTAACGAAAAGTCGCTAAAGAAAAGGGAGAAAGCTGTGTGTGTTTTAAGACTATTTGTTTAAATAAACAGCGGGTAATTAGTCGCTGTGGTGAAGAATATAACCAGGTTAACTATTTTGAGTGAGAGCAGCAAAAACACGCAGTACAGAGACACCGGCAACCGGAAATGATACGATACGCTTACGCACGTCAGTCGCACGTCAGCACGTCAGAGCAAATAGATAGATAGATAGATAGATATGGTGAATAAAATTGGTCCAAGCACAGAACCTTCTGGAACTTTGTAACTAACTTTGGTGTGCAAGGATGATTCATCGTTAACATGTATAAACTGAAATGTCTGATAAATAGGACTTATAGGACTTATAAATAGGACTCCAGTCTCTGTAATAGGATCTGATGGATAATGATGTCGAATACAGCACTAAGATCTAACAAGACAAATCCTTTGTCTGATGCATTTAGAAAGTCACTTGTCACTTTCACCAGTGCGGTCTCTGTGCTATGATGCACTTTAAATCCTGACTGAAAATCCTCAAACTATTGTAATGTAGAAAGTCACATAACTGATTGGTGAAAGGGAAGGTTAGATATAAGTTTATAGTTGGCTAAAACCCCTGGATCAAGTATGACAAAGTGGGTGAGAACACACTATTTGTCCCATAGCTCATCACCATTCCTACAAATTTAACCATGCTTGTTGTTTGCATTTCATAAGTTAGCTATTCTCTGGGTTTGTTACTTACCATATTCACCATGTGATCTTCAGAAACAAAAAGAGGAGATGCCCCCCAAACTCCAGAATTGAAACACTGGATGACATCATTAGTGATGTCATGGGGTTAAACGAAGTGTGGGTGTTAGTGGGTCAAGTGAGTAAAGGTATTTGTTGATTTGTAAACTAGTATGTATGGATGGTTGGAGATATAGGTATGGGGATTTTGTGTTTGAAGAAGTAGTGATAATGGAGAATTATCACTTACCTGAGTTTAGGAGAAGCAGTGGGTTGACCTACTGACCTTTTTGGTACTGACTCCTGCTGATGAAAGAGACTATATAAGCAGATGGTTTTGTTTGTTACGGGGGGGAGATAGAGACATCAGGGTGTAACAGTGTGCATGTGATGTAAGTTCTGTTACATTTTATTCAGTTAAGCCAAGTTAATTGTTTAGTTGTTTTTGTTTGTATATACTTTTTTTGGTTACACATGTAGCATGGTGCCACTCTCATTTTGTAAATAAATCACCTTTTGAAACCTGCACCACGTTTTCACGTCTGCCTCTTGTGATGGAAATCTTAGAGCTGGTTCACTCTAACAAGAAGTTTCAGGAGACCAGGATGTCTTACACAGGAATATTTATTGACGCTCGATCGAGGAGAAAAGAGAAACACCACGTGTGAATCACAGCGTACTGCTACCCAAATCTGAAGATGGTGTCCTGAAACTCAGTATTTAACCCTCCCCAGAACTGATAAGTTCCGCTATATCCAAATAGGGTTATTCCTAACTCAGTGTGGCATGTGTGAGGACTCTATTGGATATCAGATCCAAACAAGGAAAGACGTCAACCATTGCTGTCCTAGCAACAGCATAGCCTCTCTACAGTTTCTCTTATCCAGCGTCAACAACCAGGCTCCAGCCTGTTGTGTCTAACCCTGAAAACAGAAGATATCTAGCAGACCTTGGTCTACCAGATGCCAGAGCCAACTCGGCCTTGTCTGGCACACAGAATGAGACAGGCAAACAGAGACAGGCAGTTGACCTGACCTGTGAAGTACTGTCTTAAGTTACCTTTAACCTACAAGAGGGAAGTTTAACATACATGAAGGAAAATTCCTTCACATCTCTTACCAGCTTCATAGCCACTCTGGTCAGGCTTCCTCACATCAAGCAAAGGCTTTTTAAGAAGAAGTTTAATTACAGCTACTTTAAAGGACTAAAATATCGTGTTGATAAAGACAGATTGATCATGTTAAGTAAAGAAGTGCTAACTTAGGGTAAAACTTTTATAAGCAGCTTAGTTGGGATAGGGTCTACAAGGCAAGCTGTTGGTTTTGACGAAGAAATTGTTGAAGTTAGTTGGTGAAGGTCGATGGGAGAAAAATATATATTTAATATATATCAGGTTCTACAGCTATTTCTAAGGTTCCATTATTTGAAGACAAATCTACTGGTTGAGGGCACAAGGTGTTGGATTTTGTCTCTAATAGTTAGAATTTCATCATTGAAGAAGCTCATAAAGTTGTTACTACTGAAAGCTCTGGTCATACATGGCTCAACAGAGCTCTGACTCTGTGTCAGCCTGGCTACAGTGCTGAAAAGAAACCTGGGGTTGTTCTTATGTTCCTCTATTAGTGAGCAGTAATTGGCTCCTCTGGCATTATGGAGGCCTTCTTCTATGTTTCAAGACTATCTTGCCAGAATAAAAATGACAATGACATTAACTTTTGAGTTTTCACGATGTTTCTTTTAATTTTCAGGTTAAGGAGTTTTTAATGTGGAGTTAACCACTTTTGTTTTTTTCTTTCTTTTGTTTTTCTCCCTTTTTTATAGGGGCAATAGAATCGAGACTCGTTCGCAGAGAGCCTGTAGCACTATCAACCAGATGATAAATTTGGGAGGGACTAAAGTTAGCATAGCATTCCTCCATTATATTGAGACATGGCATTGAATTAAATGCCAATGGAATCACTTCTCTAAATTTAGCTACAGCACTATCAGACAGGCATCTACTGAAGGAATGTTTGCCAACTGACCTGTAGTTCAGTATTATGAATTCAAAATGTATTAAATAATAGTCTGAAAAGAGGATTTTGTGGCAAGACTTTAAATGTTCAATTCCAATGCCATATGACAGAACGAGATCGAGGGTGTTGTTGAAACAGCGAGTGGGTTTGTTTACACTCTGACAGAAGCCAATTAAATCTAATAGTAACATAAACGCAGAACTAAGGCTGTCATTATATCCTTATCTCGATCATGAGAAATATGAAATTAGTGACATAGGCATAGTTAAGTGTATCCCCGGGGCCAGAGCGGGCGACGTCAAATCTTATTTCAAACTGCTGGCTAAAGATAAACGTAGATACAGTAAGATCATAATTCACGTCGGTGGTAATGACTCCCAATTACACCAAATGGAAGTGACAAAAATTAATGTGGAGTCGGTGTGTAATTATGCCAAAACAATGTCGGACTCCATAGTTTTCTCTGGAGCCCTGCCACATCTGACCAGTGATGACATGTATAGCCGCATGTCGGCATTCAACCACTAGTTGTCGAGGTTGTGTCCAGCAAACAATGTGGGCCTCATAGATCATTGGTCAACATTCTGGGGGAGCATTAATCCCACTTTGGATGATGCAGCACTCATATCTACAAATTTCACCAGTTTATTAGTGGTGCCGCACCGTGACAATCCAGAGTTGAGACCAGGAGGCAGAGCTACAGTCCTACATGCTTCTCTGCGCTACATTAGAGCAGTTACTCACCCAAAACCCCATAGAGACTATGTCTGCCCCATGACCACTTCATTTAATTAATTCAAATTTAAACAGAAGAGGAGTTACTCATAAAACCTTAATAAAATTTAAAACCACCAGCGCAGTAGTACAACAAAATAAGATAATTAAATGTGGACTCTTAAACATTAGATCTCTGTCATCTAAAGCTGTGTTAGTCAACGATTTAATATCGGATTATCATATCAATTTATTTTATTTAACTGAAACTTGGCTGTGTCAGGAATAATATGTTAGCCTGAATGAATCCACTCCTCCCAGTTATATTAATATTCATATTCCTCGAGGCAACGGCCGAGGAGGTGGAGTTGCAGCCATCTTCAACTATAGCTAATTTATCAACCCTAAACCTAAACTCAGTTTTAACTCATCTGAAAGTCTTGTTCTTAGCCTTTCACACCCAACCTGGAAAACGTTACAGCCAATTCTATTTGTCTGTGTAAGTGTACCGTGCTCTTTTATCGTAATTCTCCAAGTTTTTAACAAGTTTAGTTCTCAAAACAGATATAGTCATTATTGTAGGTGGCATTCAGTCAGCTGTGAGAATCAGGGCACAAAGCGATGGTACCATCTAGCCATCCCACATCAAAGTTCTTTGATGTTGCTGATGTCTGCTGGCTTTATCCATCTGGACTTGCCATTAACAACTGTTGAAGTGCAAGGTAGTGAAGACTACAGCTCCAGCCAACGATTCCAATATTTCCTGGATGTTTGATATGGAATAGGCATTTGATAGGCACTTTCCTGTAGTGCACACAAAACCTTGGTTTTGGATTGTGTTTTTTAGGCACCAAGATAAGTGGAGCAGCATACGTTCTATGATGTCTTTTTTCAACATTTCCTCCAAGTGCTCTTTGATCATCTGAAACTTGGATGGCGACACACAATGTCACGGTTCAGACAAGGAAAGGACCCAATCACAGACACAAATTTCAAAAAGGTCAAAAATGGTTTATTCAAATGAAAGAAAACTTACGAAATCCTCACAAAAAGGGGAGCCAGGACATAACAGGAACGACACGAACGTCATGAAAAACATGCCACAGCAACGACAATGACCAGACAGAGAACAAAGGAAACCCAGGGATATATATGTACACAACACTAATCAGAAACAAGACACAGCTGGGGTGGGCAGGCAGGCAGCAGGAGAAGGAGGAAAATACAAGGGCTGTGCAAACGAGATCTAAACACAGGGAAGACAGGAAAACACAGGGAACATGAGGAAAAACAAGAACAGAAACACAGGGATCACGGCTGGGCCGTGACACACGATAGGGCTTCTGTTTGATGGGCACCTTGTGGGTGATGAAAACTTTGTGTGTGAGAACACTAGTGCATCCTAGTTTTGCCGTGCAGACATCTGAATTTTCCTGGAGTTGACATAACAACTGATTTTTTCCAAAATCATCTAGGTGAGCATTGCAGGTGGCAGCTTGTAGAAGGTCATGACATAGCGGCAGAGGATCAAGGCTCAAAGGAGATACAGCAGAGAAGAAGGCAAAGAGAGACCAGCATTCAGCCTTGCTGTAGATTCGCTCAAGAACTGATATTGGTGCTTCTTATTCGCCTTAAACCAGTAACGGCCCCTCAGAGACATCAAACTGTAGGCTGCACGTGTAATGACAGGAATTATCAAAAGAGAACATATTTCTCCAATATAAGCTTCTCTGCACTGGCTCGCTGTTAAATCCAGACTAGAATTTAAAATGCTCCTCCTCACCTACAAAGCTCTTAATGGTCAGGCACCATCATATATTAAAGTAGTATCGTATTGTTCCATTAGAGCACTGTGCTCACAGAATGCAGGGTTAATGGTGGTTCCTAAAGTCTCTAAAAGTAGAACGGGAGCCAAAGCCTTCAGTTATCTAGCTCCTCTCCCATGGAACCAGCTCCCAGTTTGGGTTCGGGAGGTTAGCCACCCTCTCCTCATTTAAGAGTATGTTAAAAACGTTTCTCTTTGATAAAGCCTATAGTTAGGGCTGGGTCAGGTGAGCCCTGAACCATCCCTTAGTTATGCTGCTATACGCATAGACTGCAGGGGGATTTCTCATGATGCACTGAGCTTCTCTCTCCACCTCTCCATCCGTACATATTCTTATCCCACTAATACATGTTACTAACTCCACCTCTTCCCGGTAGTTCTTGTGCTTTTTGTTTTCTTTTGCCTTCTCACTTTCTGCAGGTTTTTTTGCCTCTGGAGTTGTATCGTCTGAATCTCTGACGGCAGGCCGTCTACTGCCCCCATGTTCCCACTCCACTCTCATTGCTACATTTATTATTATTCATCTGATTATTATGTTGTCTGTCCTCCTGCTCTCTCTCCTCTCCCTTTCTCTCTTCCCTTTTCAACCCAACTTGGTCGAGGCAGATGGCTGTCCACCCAGAGCCCGGTTCTGCTTGAGGTTTCTACCTGTTAAAAGGGTGTTTTCCTCTACAATGTTGCCAAGTGCTTGCTCATGGTGGGAATTGCTGGGTCTCTGTAAATAATATTTGTGAAAATAGTTTTGAGATAACTTTTGTTATAATTTGGCCCTATACAAATAAAATTGACTTGACTTGACTTAGTGCACAGATGTCACAGTGTTGAGTAATCATGCAGCCCTCACTTAGAAACACTCTTCATAGACTGCAAACATTTTTATTCATCGCAGGAGTTTTCCTTGTTTATTCTGGTCAGTGTTTACATCCCACCTCAGGCCTGTGTTAGTAATGCATTACAACATCTGGCTGACCAGATACTAACATGGAGCACAAACATCCAGACTCCCTGCTCATTCTTCTTCTCTATTTTAACAAAGCAAACCTCAGCAAAGAACTGCCAAAATACAGACAGAACAAGTGTCCCATCAGGGACAAAAAACACTGCTACACTGTAATAAACAATGCCTATTGAAACCTAAATCTGCAAAGCCTGTGGTCAAGATTGTGAGGAGATGGACCAATGCGGGAAAGCTGGAGTTACAGACCTGCTTTGACTGCACTGATTGGAGTGCTTTCGAGGCTGCTGCTACAGACCTGGATTCAGCTCACTGACACTGTAAAATTGTTCATCAGTTTTTGTGAGGACGTGTGTGCTGACTAAAACCTTCTGAACATACAACAACAATCAACCCTTGTTTACTGCAAAACTCAGGCAGCCTTGTCAGTCCAAGGAGGAGGCCTACAGAAGTGGGGACAGGATCCTGTACAACCAGGCCAGAAACACACTGATAAAGCAGACCAGAGTAGCAAAGAGGGGCTACACTGAAAAGTTGGAAAGCAGGTTTTCAGCTTAGCAGGACCTCAACAACTACAGTCAAACAGGGACTACAATACATGCTGTAACACATGCTGCAACACCTCGATTCTACAGAGACATATGCAAAGGGTTCTCATTTTGGACTTCAGCTTGGCATTCAACACCATCATCCTGGTAATCCTTCACCCCAAGCTCTCCCAGCTCACTGTGCCAGCCCCCACCTGTCAGTGGATCACAAACTTCCTCACAAACAGGAGGCAGCAGTTGAGGCTGGGGAACATCACATCCATCACCTGGACTATCAGCACCAGCGCCCCCCGGGATGTATGCTCTCCCCACTGCTCTTCTCCCTCTACACCAACAACTGCACCTCAGGACACTAGTCTGTTAAACTCCTGAACTTCAAAAAACTGAAGTTCGCAGACGAAACAACGATCATCGGCCTTATAAGTGACAGTGATTAGTCTGCGTACAGACAGGAGGTTGAACAGCTGGCTCTCTGGTGTAGTCAGAACAACCTGGAGCTGAACAAGTTCAAAACTGTGGAGATGACAGTGGACAGCCCCCCAACACTGCCCCCCTCACCATACTCTACAGTACTTTGTCTGCTGTGGAGACCTTCAGGTTTCTGGGATTCACAATCTCCCAGGACCTAAAGTGGGCCTTCAACATCAACTCCTTCACTAAAAAGGCCCAGCAGAGGAAATACTTCCTGCGCCAACTCAGGAAGTTCAACCGGCCTCAGGAGCTGCTGAGCTCCAGTTCTACTCTGCTATCATTCAGTCTGTTCTGTGCACTTCCATCACTGTCTGGTTTGGATCAGCCACCAAACGGGACAGGAACAGACTACAACGGACAGTCAGGTCTGCAGAAATAATCATTGGTGCCAGCCTGCCCTCCATCCAGGACCTGTACATCTTCAGAGTTAGGAAACGGGCAGGACACATTACTGCAGATATTCACACCCTGGACACAACAAGTTCCAACTCCTCCCCTCTGGTAGGTGCTACAGAGCACTGCAGGCCAAAACCAGAACAGCTTCTTTCCTCTGGCCATCACTCTGATGAACACATTGCACTATTTCTCCATTTCACTGTCACTGTTTAATGTTCATATATAATTTTGTACATATATTTATACATTTTCAATATATATGCTTACCTTTGTTCAGCTTTGTTGTCCTTGTTTTTTGTTTGTCTATTTCTGTGTATGTACGTTGAGAGCAATGGAAAAACTAAAGTCAAATTCCTTATATATTTACGCATACATGGCCAATAAAGCTGATTCAGATTTTATGTTGCAGGCAGGATAAATTTTACAGGAGGTTCATCTGGGATTTCCCCCAGCTGGTGTTTCACTCCTCCAAAAAGTGCAACATGTGTGAGATGGTTTTTGTTGAGACACTGTTTCTAGATAAATTGAAACTGAGAGTGACAACAAAGACACCCAATCTCCGAGTATGACTGAATGATTGAATGAATGATTCAATGTGACTAAAGCAAAATCTGTTGTGCCACTCCAACTGTTCAATCTGATTTCTTGGTTTATAAGTGCAAGCCGCTATGTTGATATTTCAGATGATTTGAATTTAAAAGTGATATCCATTTATCAAGACATTGTGTATCTCGCGTCTAAGGGCCGGAGGCACACACCTAAATCATTGTCTTGGTCTAAGCTTTTCACTGGTTCGTCACAAAAGTGTGTCACTTCTAAACAGACTAGGACACTGTGCTTTATGGGACACAGTTGTCAGACTAGACAGTAGAAGGAAAAAACAAAATACCAAAAGGATTCTTAAAGTGGTTGTTACTATGCACATGAGGGCACAAACACTTTTTTATGAGTCTGCAACACATCAGATGTATCACCTTCTTAGACTATTTGCCACAAGAGGAGAAAGATGAGTGTATAGATGTCAATAAGATCAAATGTGCAGTCGCATTAAGAACAATGGCTGTTTTGTGTGCCAGTGAGAAATCTGACAAAATGTGTTCAAATTATGTATACTTTGTGAAGAAGAAAAATGCAGAAAACTTAATCCTTCTGAAGTTCGTATATCAACATGGTGCAGATACTTCTGTTTGTGAGAGCAACATGAGAATTAGACTGGGATCTTCACCTGTCAACAGTGCACTTGATGATGGCATGGTTTTTTGATTATGATTGTGTAAATTATAGTAGATATTTACGTACATACTGGCTGACACATATCTTTCTTGCCACAATGAGCTCAGTGTTAAAGGCCAATGGAGACCATATTTTGAGCTGTAATGCATCTATTGTAAATTGGCATTATTCAAAAGTAAGGGGGTTGGGGTAACATTTTGATTGAATTTCAGCCATCTTGGGCCAAAGTGTGCTTTCTTTCCTCTGATGTGGCTACTAAAAAGTTTGATGCATAAAACATCAGTGTTTTGCAAAATTTACCATGTGTATGTTTCATTTTGCTTGGTGCCAATCAGTGAAGTTAAAGTGTATTCACAAATTTGCCATATTTCATGGTTTAAATTCAAACTTGAGTATACTAATACTTGTCTCAGATCTTTAGATACATGTATAAATGTGAACTTGAGATGTATTTTGTGTTGCTAAAAAAAATCTAAACCAGAAATGATTTCAGTTTCTTTTATTTTTTAATTCACATTTATATACATTAATAACAATAATAATAATAATAATAACAATAATAATACATTTTATTTATAGAGCGCTTTTTAAGCTAAACTCGAAGTCGCTTTACAAACAATAAAATCATCATAAAAGTTACTCATTAAAAACATAGTATACACAACATTCATCACACATTAAAAGCAGTTCTGAAAAGGTGAGTTTTGATTTGTGACTTAAACATGGAAAGATCGGTGCAGTCGCTGATGTGATTGGGGAGAGAGTTCCAGAGGGAGGGGGCAACTATGGAGAAGGCTATGTTGCCCCAGGTCCAGTGTTTGGTCCTGAGTGGCAGAGACAGGATGTTGGCGTCAGAGGAGCGGAGGCTACTGGATGGGGTGTGGTGGTGGACCAAGTCAGTCAGTAGGAGGGGGCCTGATTATGGAAGGCTTTGCGAGCAAGAGAAGGACTGTGTATTGGATCCGTTGTGGGACGGGGAGCCAGTGGAAGTTCTGGAGAACAGGGGTGATGTGATCACGGGAGCAGGAGTGGGTGAGCAAGCGAGCAGCAGAGTTCTGGATGTACTGGAGTTTATTTAGGACTTTGTATGATGTGCCAATTAAAATACTGTTGCAGTAGTTAATTCTGGGGGTTATGGATCAGAGTCTCAGCAGCAGATGAGGAGAGTGATGGGTGGAGACGGGCAATGTTTTTTAGGCAGAAAAAGGCAGTTCTGGTGATTTGGCTAACGTGGTGTTTGAAGGAGAGGTTGCTGTCAAACATGACTCCGAGGTTGCAGATGTGTGATGAGGGAGACAGAGTGATTTAATGTCAGTGAGGCAGTTGGTCAGAGTGGAGTGAGTGGCAAGGGTAATGGATTTAATGGAGATGTAGAGCTGGATATTATTGGTGTAGCAGTGGAAGTGGAGATCATGTTGATGATGATGTCACCAAGAGGGAGCAAGTAGAGGATGAAGAGAAGAGGACCAAGCACTGAATCCTGGGGGACAGAGAAGCGTGGAGGAGGTACAGTTGTTGATGCTGATGAACTGTTGTCTGTTTGTAAGATATGATTTAAGCCAGGAAAGAGCAGTACCGGTGATGTTGAGGGAGGATTCGAGGCGGGAGAGAAGAATGTTGTGGTTGATGGTGTCGAAAGCTGCAGTGAGGTCGAGGAGAATGAGAATGTTGAGGTGACCAGAGTCTGAGGAGAGGAGGAGGACGTCTTTGGTGACCAGAGACTGAGGAAAGCAGGAGGTCGTTGGTGACTTTGAGGAGGACTGTTTCAGTGCTGTGCTGTGAGCGGAAACTGGATTAAAATGGCTCGAACAGATCATTGCAGATGAGGTGGGCCATGAGTTGTGAGGCGACAACATATTTTTGACAGAAATGGTAGATTGGAGATGGGACAGAAATTGTCATGGTCAAGTCCAGGTTTTTTGAAGATGGGGGTGACAGCAGCCAGTTGTGTCCAGAACTGAGCCGGAGTTGAGGGAGGAGTTAATGATTACTGTGATGAGTGGTGAGATGGCTGGTAGACAGTCCTTGAAGCAGTTGGATGGGATGGGATCCAGGAGACAGGTGGAGCTTCTCATTCCTACTGTGAAAGCAGACAGCTCCACTGGGGACACAGGGGAGAACTGAGAGAGGGACGAGGGGTAGAAGAGGGGGGTGCAGGTGGAGAGATGGAAAGGGTGGGGGAGGTGTTCAGGTTGCCGTAAATAGTGTAAATTTTTGTTTGGAAGAATGAAAGGAAAGAGTTGCACTTGTCCACTGTGAAGGATTTGGAGATATTGTCCCTGGGTTTGAGAAGTTTGTTTATTGTGGAGACGAGAGCCTTTGGGTTGGAGGAGCCAGCGTGTATGAGGTCTGAGTAGTAGCTGGACCAGGCTGAGATAACACCGTCTTTGTATTGTTGAAGGTAGGCGGTGTGGGCTTAGAGATGGACTGTTAAACATGTTTTCTTGCAAAGTCTTTCAAGTTGGCGCTTACAGGACTTCATTTGGTGGAGTTCAGGAGTATACCAGGGAGCTGAGTGTGTGAATGAGACAGTTTTGGTTTTAATGGGAGCCAGCTGATCTAGACAGGAGGAGAGTGTGTCATTGTAGTAGTTTACAAAATCAGAGGGATTATCAGACATTGAACTGGCAAGAGAGGCTGAAAGAGTTGTGGGGGAGATAGATTTGAGATTTCTGAAGGATATATTGCATTTGTCTTTTGGGATGGGGGAAGGGATGTCAATATCCATGGTGATAGTCAGGTGGTCAGATATTTTGAGGTTGAGGCTGGAGAGTTGATGTATTGCGAAACCAGTGGAGCATACCAAATCCAGGATGTGACCACGGCTTGTAGTAGTTACAGAAATTCTGTGGCAGATTTACAGTCAGTGTCATCAATGTGGATGTTGAAATCACCTAAGAGGAGGACAGAAGGTGAGATGGCACATAGCTGGGTCAGAAAATCCGAGAAGTCAGAGAGAAAGGAGGAGTTGGGTTTGGGAGGCCGGTAGATAACACCAGTGACCAGAGGAGTGGGACCAGAGAGTTGGAAGGCAAGATGTTCAAATGAGCGGCAGGAATTTTAAATATTGACTGTTTTAATGTCCTTCCTGTAAACAGCAGCAACGCCACCTCCCCACCCCTCAGGACGAGGTTTGTCGATGTATGTGAATCCTGTGGGAGTAGTCTGGTTTAATGAGAAATAGTCCAGGGGTTTATGCCATGTTTCAGTGAGGCAGAGGAAATCAAGGTTACTGTCTGTTATGAATTCATTAAGAATGAGGCTTTTATTGTTGAGTGAGCGAGTGTTGAGCAAAGCCAGTTTCAGGTGACGTTGCTTTGTGATGGGCTGTGAGGACTGAGGGAGGGGACAGAGATTGGACAGATTCACGTGATGTTTGTTGTGGTGACGTAACAAGGAAGTTTCGGTGTGGCAGAACCATACAGAGGGGATGGAGTTTGGGGACGTGAAGTTGTAAGAAAACATGCGGCCTCGGCGAAGTAATCCATTTTCTTTGAGAATGGCCACGTAGTCTGGAAGCAGGTGGTTGCTGAGTTTGTGAAGATCTGAGGTGGAGTACAGTGGCGGCATGATTCGGTTGAGGAGCGCTAGCATAAAGCTAGCGTTAACTTGTGACCAACAGCCGGGTGTCGGTGAAAAGAGGAGTGATATCCAACCCAGTATCCACGGGATGACCCACATTGTATTGTAACAAAAAACTGCAGGATATTTTGCAGACAACTTTTAACACAAAGTCCCTAAGGGTGTTGTAATTCATTTAAAAAAAATTGTGCCCAGGTATGGGAACAAAAATCACTTTCTAGCCACTTTTTCTAAGTTCACCTTTTGGCCTAGAAGGGAAGTTGATCAGTATCTATAGACAGAAAAGAGAGCAAAGGACAACTACAAAATAAAACAGGAAACCAAGCATCAAAAAAGCAAAAAAAAAAACAAAAAACAAAAAACAAAAAAAAAAAAACAGAACTATGGCAATAGCAAACAATTCCTTAGACTGACTCTGTAAAGACAGTCCTGAAATAAAACTATCCATCTATCCATCCATTTTCTCCTGCTTATCCAGGGCCGGGTCACGGTGGCAGTAGACTAACCAGAGTATTCCAGACGTCCCTTTCCCCAGCAATGTTTTCCAGCTTCTCCTGGGTGATCCTGAAGCATTCCCAGGCCAGATGAGATACATTTTTATATGTGTATGTGTGTATATATACAGTGGGTACGGAAAGTATTCAGACCCCTTTAACTTTTTCACTCTTTGTTTCATTGCAGCCATTTGCTAAAATCAAAAAAGTTCATTTTATTTCTCATTAATGTACACTCAGCACCCCATCTTGACAGAAAAAAACAGAAATGTAGAACTTTTTGCAAATTTATTAAAAAAGAAAAACGGAAATATCACATGGTCATAAGTATTCAGACCCTTTGCTGTGACACTCATATTTAACTCACATGCTGTCCATTTCTTCTGATCCTCCTTGAGATGGTTCTACTCCTTCATTGGAGTCCAAATGTGTTTAATTAAACTGATTGGACTTGATTAGGAAAGGCACACACCTGTCTATATAAGACCTCACAGCTCACAGTGCATGTCAGAGCAAATGAGAATCATGAGGTCGAAGGAACTGCCCAAGGAGCTCAGAGACAGAATTGTGGCAAGGCACTGATCTGGCCAAGGTTACAAAAGAATTTCTGCAGCACTCAAGGTTCCTAAGAGCACAGTGGCCTCCATAATCCTTAAATGGAAGAAGTTTGGGACGACCAGAACTCTTCCTAGACCTGGCCGTCCAGCCAAACTGAGCAACCGTGGGAGAAGAGCCTTGGTGAGAGAGGTAAAGAAGAACCCAAAGATCACTGTGGCTGAGCTCCAGAGATGCAGTAGGGAGATGGGAGAAAGTTCCACAAAGTCAACTATCACTGCAGCCCTCCACCAGTTGGGGCTTTATGGCAGAGTGGCCTGACGGAAGCCTCTCCTCAGTGCAAGACATATGAAAGCCCGTATAGAGTTTGCCAAAAAAAAACACATGAAGGACTCCCAGACTATGAGAAATAAGATTCTCTGGTCTGATGAGATGAAGATTGAACTTTTTGGTGTTAATTCTAAGCGGTATGTGTGAAGAAAACCAGGCACTGCTCATCACCTGCCCAATACAATCCCAACAGTGAAACATGGTGGTGGCAGCACCATGCTATGGGGGTGTTTTTCAGCTACAGGGACAGGACGACTGGTTGCAATTGAAGGAAAGATGAATGCGTCCAAGTACAGAGATATGCTGGAAGAAAACCTCTTCCAGAGTGCTCAGGACCTCAGACTGGGCCGAAGGTTCACCTTCCAACAAGACAATGACCCTAAGCACACAGCTAAAATAACAAAGGAGTGGCTTCGGAACAACTCTGTGACCATTCTTGACTGGCCCAGCCAGAGCCCTGACCTAAACCCAATTGAGCATCTCTGGAGAGACCTGAAAATGGCTGTCCACCAACGTTCCCCATCCAACCTGACGGAACTGGAGAGGATCTGCAAGGAAGAATGGCAGAGGATCCCCAAATCCAGGTGTGAAAAACTTGTTGCATCATTCCCAAGAAGACTCATGGCTGTACTAGCTCAAAAGGGTGCTTCTACTCAATACTGAGCAAAGGGTCTGAATACTTATGACCATGTGATATTTCCGTTTTTCTTTTTTAATAAATTTGCAAAAATTTCTACTTTTGATTTTTTTCTGTCAAGATGGGGTGCTGAGTGTACATTAATGAGAAATAAAATGAACTTTTTTGATTTTAGCAAATGGCTGCAATGAAACAAAGAGTGAAAAATTTAAAGGGGTCTGAATACTTTCCATACCCACTGTGTGTGTGTGTGTGTATGTATGTGTGTATATGTGTGTGTATGTGTATATATATATATATATATATATATATATATATATATATATATAAAAGCCACAATGTGGTCAGGCATGTCTTCAAAACAATTAAGAAGATAAAGAAAAGAGATGTGTCTATAGACAGGGTTCAAAGATATCAATGAAGGGGGAGTATCTAATTGTTAGTGGCAATTTAGGCAACAACAACCAAATATGCTCAATCACCTTTTTAACTGGGTGCATGGAATGGAGAGTAGTGACTGCTCACCAAATCTGAGGAGTCAGTAGGTGGAATAGGGGATGATCAGTTCAGAGGTGTAACCTGGGTCCAGTCCATGCTGTACTCTAAAAACAAAATAAAGAATCTTAAAATCAATTCTGTACTAGATTGTTAACCAGTGAAGAGAGGCCAGTACAGGGGAGATATGGTCTCCTTTCTTGGTACAAATGAAGAGTCTTACTGCTGCATTTTGAAATAGGCTGAAGGCGAGCTAGGGCTGACTGAGTGATTCATGTGTAGAGAGATTTGCAGTAGTCGAAGCAAGAGGCAATAAAAGGGTGAACTATAGTTGAACGGACAGGAATGATTTTCATTTTGCAAGTGATTTAAGATGGAAGAAGCCAGTCAAAGGCCCAGTTGATTCAGATTTTGTATCAATATGGCAAGAGGGTTCGTTTTTGGGGCACAGATAGCAGGAGCTTCTGTCACAAGGACTGCTCAGCTGGCTCGTGTTTCAGTAGGAACAGTGAATAAAGTGACATCTGCATTTATGGGAAAGACATCAGTAAATAGGGTCGGACATTGTGGTTGACAGCGCACATTTGATGACTGTGATGCTTGTGCATTAGTTCGATATTTAAGGGAAAACAGGAAAGCAACTCTTCCTCAGGTGTTTGAGAATGTCAATACAGGACGTGATCAGACTGTCACCAAGAACAGTCTGTCGACAGTAATCAAGGATATTATAGTGGGGTTGTAGTGCATAAACCCCTCCATAACAAAGATGAATGCATATTTGAAAGTTCAGTGTAGAAAATCCCTAGGCATTGGTCTACAGACATGTGGAATAAATTTATACAGTCAGGTGAGTTATCCTTCACCATATACTCAACGAGTGGGCAAGTGCATGTGTAGCGTACACCAAGAGAACGGTACAGTCTTGAATGTTTGACCCCTACAGTGAGGGGATCCTGTGGCTTTGTTATGCTGTGGGGGGCATTTTGCTGGCAGGGTTTGGATCCACTTGTCCCCTTAGATGGGAGGGTCGCTGAAGATCAACACAAACTAGTTTAGTGCTCACCCTTTTCCTGCGATAAAACATTTCTATCCTGATGGGAGTGGTGTCTTCCAGGATGACAATGCCCCCATCCATAGGGCATGAGGGCTCAGTGAATGGTTTGATGAGTATGAAAATACTAGATCTCAACCCAATTGAACACCTATGGGAGATTTTGGACCAATGTGTTAGACAGCACTTTCCACCATCATCATCACAATACTAAATTGCAGAATACCTTGTGGAAGAATGATGTTCCATCCCTTAAGTAGAGTTCAAAGACTTGTAGAATCAATTCCAAGATGCATTTAAGCATTTCTGGTGGCACATGGTGGCCCAACACCTTACTATGACACTTGTATGTTGGTTTTTCTTTTAATTTGTCACTTGTCTGTATTTTCCTTTCTCACTAGTAATGGATGTCAACATAACCATAACCTAATGTTCAAATATTATGCACAGTTATCTTTCAGAAGATATCAAATATTAGTAAAAATATATATTGTAAGATAAGACTTACATGCATCAGATGTGCAAAAACAGTCATGTTGAGTTGAGTTGAAATGTGTGGCAGGTGAAGTTGTAATGTGAAATATGTTAAAACATTTTCGATTATCAAAAGTTCCTATCAAATTCCATAGTGAATACATTTGACCCATGTCTATAAAGTTTATGTAGAAATACAAAACCTTTGATTGTTCATAAAGCAAGAAAGGAACAAAAACCTCTCTGTGGTTCACAACAGGGGGGCAGGGGCCCAAAGGGGCCCTTGCAATGATAGGAAATTATTGAAAATATTAACTACAGAATTCTTCAGTCACAAAACATCAAGACATTAGTTATTATTCTACTAAACAAATAACACAAAGCAAATCGTTACTACATCTATATCCTACTTACTTCTGTAGATGACACATACTCTTATACGTTTACTATACATGGGAAAAAGGAATAAGGAAGGACCTTTGGTTTGTAAATATTTGAGTTATATAGATTACAGTGGCAAATTGTTTTAAAATGCTTGTATGGTAAAACAATTCCAGAGCCCATGCATGTAAGTACAGCTTCTGCCCTACATAACTGGTTGCTAACCTATGGTTATGTACATTTATCTCTTGTACTGGCCTCCTTTTATTTCTGTTCCCCAGCCACATCATCTATAAACCATGGCTCTACTCCCTTCCTCATCTGGTTGTGTCAGCTGCGACCACCCTGCTGATAAAGTTGCAGAGTTGGAACAGAGAATCTCACTGCTCTACCAGAACCAGGAAGCTGAGAAGTTCATGTACGCCATCATCTTTGGCCCAGCACAAACCGACACAACCTGTGTTCGAGAGTCTGATGCCACCGCTGTCTCTCCTGCTGCTGTCTCTGTCCCTTCCTCCTGGCCTTAAGCCTTGTCAGCTCTACTCCATCCCATCACGAGACCTGGTCCCTGGTGTTTCTCTTGTAGACTTCCTTACCATGACATCCAGCTGGAAAATAGTCAAGTCAAGTCAAGTCAATTTTATCTGTATAGCGCCAAATCATAACAAAAGTTATCTCAAGCTTTTCACATACAGTAGGTCTAGACCATACTCTTCAAACTATTATTTACAGAGACCCAACAGTTCCAACATTTATAAAAATATTAATAATGCACACGTCTTATTCTCCAGTGTTGATAGGCTGACAAACCCCCAAGTGAAAATACCCCCTGAACTGCTCTCCACTCAGTCATGTAATCAGACATGAGTCATTTTATATGGAAAAGATTCAAAAGATTTGACAAGAACTCAGCACTTCCATTTCAAGTAAAATTTCTGTCACCTTTGTATTTACACAAAACAAATCTAGCTAACAATCACAGTTTAATCAAGTTGATTACAAAACACTAGCAGAAGTG
Organism: Lateolabrax maculatus; assembly: GCA_031216445.1. Taxonomy (NCBI): domain Eukaryota; kingdom Metazoa; phylum Chordata; class Actinopteri; order Acropomatiformes; family Lateolabracidae; genus Lateolabrax; species Lateolabrax maculatus. Next base: position 26,745,811 of record CM062199.1, read on the forward strand.
GTGTTGAATATAAAGTCTTCTATCTGCTGCCTTGATAGTCTACCAAGAACCCCTTTTTAAGAATGTATTTAAGTTAGGAATGTTTTTTTTATTTTTACTATTTACTGCAGATAGGCAACAGTTCCCTTTTATCAGATTATTTCCCTAAGGCCTTGACTGCAGTTATTAAGCTTCTTCTGAAAAAGAATAACCTTGATGCCTCAATAATTAGTAACTACACGCCCATATCGAATCTGCAGTTTCTAAATAAAATAATTGTTAAGCTGTAGGAAGAGAACCTTTTCAGTTTCCTAACTTTCAACAAAACTGATATCTTCCGACAGGAATTTTGGTCCCACCACAGTACTGAGACCACTCTAGCAAAGGTTTTATATGGGTGGACGGAAAATGGGTAGGGCTGTCTGGCACAATCTTAAACTCGTTTAAATCTTACTTAAGACAGAGACTACTTTGTATCTATTGGTAACTGCATGTCTGAGGGAGGAAAAATAGCATGTGGAGTTCCCCTGGGGTCGATCCTTGGGCCTCTTTTGTTCAATCTGTACTTATTGCCACTAGCTCAAATTATGCAAAACAACAGTATTTTCTATAATAATTATGCGGACAACAAACAGATCTGTATAGCTTTATCAACTGATAATTATTGTCCAATAGACTCACTAAATAAGTACATTCAACAAAATAATGAGTGGATGTGCCACAATTTTCTGCAACTAAATAAAGACAAAATAGAAATAATTGTTTTTAGTGCCAAAGAGGAGAGATTTAGAAATGCATATTAGTCCTAAACTTACCTAAACTTCAACAGCTGCATCAAGGCAATCATAAAATCTGCCTACTATCACCTTGAAAATTAAAGAATTGATGTTCAAGCAGGATCTTGAAAAACTTGTTCATGCATTTATTTTAAGTAAATCTTTCTAAAAAAGCTTTTAAACAACTTCAGCTCAAACAGAATGCTGCTGCCATGGTTGTAACCAGAACTAAGAAAATTACTCCAGTGCTGAAATCACGACATTGGCTTCCTGTGTGCCAAAGAATTTAGTTTTCTGTTGCATGCTTATAAAGTACAAAATGGGTTAAGACCAAATTAGATCTCCAATGTATTTCAATGGTCCTCAGGTGCTGGTCTGCTCACTGTTCCCAAGTTCAGAGCAAAGTGTGGAGAAGCAGCTTTTTGTTTTTATGCTAGGAAATCTGAGGTCTGCCTCCAATTTACAATCCTTTAAATCAGGGCGTAAAGGTATAGTTCAGATTTTTTGATGTGGGGTTGTATCAGGTACTTATCTATAGTCACTGTATTACCTATGTTACAGGTCCCAGGAATGGTACCACAGCAACAATAAAGAAATTCTGTAAAATACAAATAAAAGTTCAGCAGCAATGAAGAAGTGGAGTGGCTAGGTCGTCATCCAGATTGCGTCGCTTTAATTCACAATAGAATTCTCAAACCATAACATTTCCCTGAGTGTTAGTCTCCGTCTCAGACAATAACTGTGGCTTAAGTGCATCACATATCCATACATCTCATTATTTCATAATACTTCATAATGTGTAATCTGTAGCTACTTCACATTTCTGGTGTACTTCCTACAGTTTCCTATCCCTCAGTACACACCATCACCTGTACATAAGTGACTCAGGGCTACTAGTGCAAGTTACAGCAATATGGGACTGTACCTAAAGCAAGCAGGGTCTAATCTGCAATGATTCTGGATCTGTACACTTAATTTGGAGATAACTATCACTCACGGAGAAATACAAACATTTTCACAGTAAAGCCATTAAGCTAGTTCTATTTAACCCTTTGAACCATATACATTACATAAAGCATTTAACCAGTATCTCACTATTCCTTTAACAACTTTATGTGTAGGAGCCCAAATATACCCAAATAAAACTCTGTACAGTGCACATGTAAACATAAAAACCTGTCTGTAAGACAGCATTCAGGTAAAACAAACCCAAACACACTGTTTGCACCTGCCATCGTACCTCGTAACAGAATTTCAAAGTTTTTTTTAAAGTTTGACAAAAATGCTCAAACGATATCCCCATAACACTCGTCCACATAAAGCTAGGCTTTAAAATTGGCTATTGGTAATTTTCACCAGCTACTAACCTGTAAAATGCAGATAAAAGTTGAGCAGCAATGAAGAAGCGGAGTGGCTAGGTCGTCATCCAGATTGCGTCTGGAGTGTGAGCAGGGATCCCCCCACTAAAACGACCTGGGCGCGATTAATCCGGTGCCAAACGTTCCACCTGTGTGCTGCTCCTATTTAGCATTTCGCTTTACCATATATGCATATATATAAATATATATATGAATATAAAATAACGTGGTTATCACCTGCATTATTAGGGGTAATATTAGACCCTGGAAATCAAAAAAATGACTGTCGAAGTAATTAAATTAAATAAACACAAAATGACTGCACAATTTTGGGGTGTACCACACCTACACCAGATTGCGGTCGGCATGCCCCCAATTTGGAAAAGCTAGCAACTGTACCAGAACAGACGCTAAGCAATGTACTGCTGTGTACAGGGTCAGCAGCAAAACTAATTCTAGCCACCTAATATATTAATAGTGTGATTACAGTGTGATTGAATTTAAGTGAAAAACTATTTAGAATATTTTTACCGTTTTACCTTGCCATCAGACAACCCTTTACGACTTGGAACTGAAGCAGTTATATCGCTGTCTTCAAAAACTTCTTTTAAAAAAACATAATTTTACATGGGCCTTCGATGGAGCATAAAGAAGTCTGGTTTGGTAAAGTAAAAGAAGCAGTGCTTGCCACTTCCTTATTAAATCTACTGAGGTTCCTTTGAGCAAAGCCCTTAACCCCAACTGCTCCAGTGGACCTGCTCAATGGCCAGCAGGTCAGACTGTGGTTGTACTTAACAACTTCCAGGTGTGAATGAGCAACTGTGTGAATGTGATCAACATATTCCTGAAAAAGAGAGCATTGCTCTCAGTGAAAGTCCCCCCTGAATAAATAAAGATGAAAAATCCATAACCTACAATTATCATCATTAAAAAAGGAAAGAAGGATTAAAAAGCTTTAACTCACCTGAAGGTACAACTCGACCAAGATGTGCATGGAAACCTACAAAATGAAATGTAATAATACTTTTTAGTTATGTTCTTCTGCAGAGATGGACATTCTCCACTACTAGTATTTTACATATGTTTTACACTTAAGTGTCTTATATTGATTTTATTAAGTATGTTCCTTTTTAAGTTCTTACCTTTTTAGGAATGACCTGGTTTTTACCATTTGCATGTTTTTTGCTGTTATCATATATTAGCATAGCATATTATTACTAATAACTCATTTATAAGTTTTAAGTTTTATTAACAATTTACATTTACTTTTATACATGTATATACATTCATTATTGCATTTTACTGATAGTCCGGTCTGTCAAAATCTTTTCATATATATTAATTCATGGCTAACATCTCCCTGCCCCTCTGATTAACCTATCCCCCACCTATTACCCTTACCATAACCACTCTCCTTCCCAGTGCCGAAATCCAACCACCTGGCAATTACCCCACCTCAATACCTGACCCCAACCTCACCCTGAACCCCCTTACCTACCCCAACCCCGTTTTAGAATTGTATGGCACCAGTAGCTCAAACATTTCTTGTCACCATCTGAAGGAGCAGGTGTGAAACAGGTGATTTTCTTTGTTTTAACACCAAGCTTGGGCCAGGCTTATCCCCATGGACCAATTTGGGGATTGGCAACTCCAGCTCTTTAATGACAGAAAAGAAGCATTGTGTTATTGTCTAGGATGAGGCAACTCATCCTCTGGGAAATATAACTATCCATTACAAAACTATCCATCATGAAAACACGGCCATTAGTTTTGAGATGTCATGCGCAAAAATGTCAATTTAGTACGACTTGAAAACTTTTTTAATTGGTGAAGTTTACATTCTCTGCACTGGATACATGTACAATCAGGCACCATCTTATCTTAAAGAGCTCATAGTACCTTATGTCTCTAAAGTCTCTAAGTTTCTAAAGTCTCTAAAACAGGAGCCAGAGACTTCAGTTATCAAGCTCCTCTCCTGTGGAACCAGCTCCCACTTTGGGTTCAGGAGGTAGGCACCCTCTCCTCATTTAAGTATGAGGAATTTTTAGCATTAGTATGCTAAAAATGTTCCTCTTTGATAAAGCTAATAGTTAGGGCTGGCTCAGGTGAGCCCTGAACCATCCCCTTAGTTATGCTGCTATAGGCTTAGACTGCCGGGGGACTTCCCATGATGCACTGAATTTCTCTCTCCTCCTCTCCCTATCCATCCATACGCATTCTTATCCCATTAATACAGGTTACTAACTTGACATCTTCCCGGTAGTTTTGTGCTTTTTCGCCTTCTCACTTTTTGCAGGTATTTCAGCCTCTGGAGCTGTAGAGTCTGGATCTGTGACTGCAGGCCATCTACTGCCCCCATGTTCCTGCTCCATACTCACTGCTACAGCTATTGTCTCTCCTCCTGCTCTCTCTCCTCTTCCCCACCTCTCTCTTCCCCTTTCAACCCAACTCGGTCGATGCAGATGGCCGCCCACCCAGAGCCTGGTTCTGCTCAAAGTTCTACCTGTTAAAAGGGAGTTTTTCCTCGCCACTGTCGCCAAGTGCTGCTAATGGTGGGAACTGTTGGTTCTCTGAACTAATATTTTAAAGAGTATGGTCTAGACCTGTCTTGAGATTGTTATGATTAGGCGCTATACAAATAAAATTGACTTGACTTGACATTGTGACTCTTTCTTTGTTCATTTTATTCATAGTTAACTATAAATAAACGTGATATCTGTAAGTGTGAGTTTTGGCTAAGATGTGGTAAGATGAGAAATACCTGAAAGAAAAAAACTCTGAAGATGAGGATGCAAGCCTTAACTTGTCAGAGCATTCATCGCTTCAGGAAAGAATGTAGTCAAGCTTCCATTCTGGGGAATTTCCAGTGAAAACAACCTTGTGTTTGAAATACATCAGTGCAACAAAGGAAAGGTAAAGATATCTTAATGTAAACAATAGCATATGGTAGTAAAACAGGAGGTGTTTTAAGTAGTCAGGATCAAGAATATGTGGGTTTAAGGTGGAGGATGAGATTAGGGTGGTTTGAAGGATAATCTGTCTGAAACTGATTTCCTGCAATTCAGCTTTATATATTTAACAGAGTTATTCTAACAGAATACATACAGAATGGGGGCGGCCTGGCTCAGGAGGTAGAACGGTTGTCTAGTAATTGGAAGATTCCTGGTTGGAAGATTCCTGGTTCCACCCCTGGCTCCTCCAGAGAAAGTGTCGAAGTGTCCTTGAGCAACACACTGAACCCCTAATTGCTCCTGATGAGCAGTTGGCACCTTGCACGGCAGCCTCTGCCATCAGTGTGTGAATGTGTGTGTGAATGGGTGAATGAAGGCATGTATTGTAAAGCGCTTTGAGTGGTCAGTAGACTAGAAAAGTGCTATAAAAAATGCAGTCCATGTAGTCCAGAATACAAAAAAGTTGACATTTGGATTTCACATGCTATAAAGATCCACAAAAGCCTTCAGTAGCCATTGCAGTAGTAAAATAAAAACCTTTACGTAAATGATTGTTAATGAACAGCACTGCCACTAATGACTCAGCTCCTTGTGTAAGACAAATATACTTTAGCTTATAGGGAGCACTCTTAACAGCTACTGTGGCTAAGGCTTTGTGTAGATCTGGGATGTGGAAGTGATGAAAAAACTAAAGCTCCTATAAGATATAATAATGGGATAGTATCTCATAATAATGATTTAGTATCTCATAATTATGACTTAATATCTCATAATAATGACTTAGTATCTCATAATTATGATTTAGTATCTAATAATTATGATAAGGAAGCCCGCCTCTCCTCTGTATTCTCCAAGCAATGATGGAGAGACAGTGAACCAGGTGAAGTAAAGATAAGATTTGAGTCAAAGACAACTATGCTGTGGTAATGGCCATGGTCTGTGCCCAGCTGCAGGGGAGAGATGTGTCGGAGTGGTTCAGGGGAACAGTGACTTTAATTGCCACAGCTGATATGGGGTACTAATTATGCTTGATCCTGTTAAGCAGTAGCATCTGGAGCTCTAGGTCTCACACACACCCAAGGACACAGAGACAAGCACACAAGCCCTTCTGTGGTTTTCGTTTGGTGGACTACGGGATTACGTGCACTCGGAGGATCCAGACAGCGTGGGAGAGTGCTCAGTACTTTACGCTGATGTTGTTACTGTGTGTGAGGCTGGCAATAAAGTGTGGTTGTGTGGACATTACCTGTTCTGACTGTGTTTGTGCTGAAGAGTAGCAGAGAGATGGCTACGCTTGTCACCTTTGCAGGTACATTGTAAAAGATGTGACTAATGGTTACCTAAAAAAATGATGGCAACAAAGTGACATGTAATATAATTAAACAGATTTTAAGCACTACAACTTTGATAAAAAAAGTATTGAATAAATTAACTAAATTTAAACAAAAAAATAAAGTGCCTGGTAATAAAAGCAACAGTTAAAATGTGTTGTGTGTAGTAATAGCATGCCAGATAATGAGTTATATAACTCTGAATATCTTGTAAAAATTGATTTATATTTATTAATTATCTGGTTGAAATTGATATATATTTAATAATTATGTGGGTGAAATTTATTTAAGCTTCCTTAATATCTGGATAAAAATTATTTGGATTCACCATTTACCAGGACAGTTTTGAGCAATCCAGCTCAAGGAGTTTCAGGAAGACTTCAAATGTGTACCTGAGCTCCTTGGGATAGGAAAAATTCACTGCATATGCCAACCCAACAAGGAGCAAGCCCCTTGGAAAGTTACCAAGAGCAGTCACAACTTTAATGCCCTCTACCAATGTCGTCGGGACCCTCTGATGTAGTAGTCTTGATGTTGCTGATTTTCATCCTTTGTACAGCAAGGTCCTGTGACACACTGTCTTCATTCAGCATCCTGAAATAGTAAGACCACAGTGTATTTCAGACTGTACAGCAGAAGAAGAAGGTCCAAAATGAACATCTCCCAAACTGCTTCCAACCCCTTTGCAAATACAATTATAACGTATTTTATGATCTGACCTTGCCAAGACATACCAGATGGGAAATTGCCTTTTTTATATTCTAACATGTACTTCAACTTACATGATATTCTTTTAAGAGATGCTCTGCAGATTCCCCAAACTAAGATTGCTAGGATTTCTTGGAGCCTGAAATGACAAAAATAAACATTATTCAAGTTCATGGTGTAAAAATCATCCATTGAACTCAAACTTGTTAAAGCTGCACATTTTTAACACTGGGTGAATTATATTACTGTTAAACATACCATTATTAAGAATGCTTGATGTGCTGTCTCAGGGCTAGGTGCGGTAGAAATAGTTCTAGGTCGGTATCAGAGACATGCATGGCTACTACGTCCAGGTATCTAATCACATCAGGACAATAAGAGAACATAGGTACAGAGAAGTGGCCAAATAGGTCTATGATCTTACTTAAGTACATAACTGCATTTAAAATAACCCAGTAGCCTCTGAAAGACTAAGGTGGGGCAGGACATAAATTAGAAAGAATAATGCAAATGTTGTATCTTCTGTAGCGATGATGTGATGATGATGAAGGAATCTCCGCTGACACCGACTTAGTTGTATAAAAAGGTTCATTACAAAAAGTACAGCATCAAAACAAGCACCATGGATTGCCTGTGAGAAGATCCGAAGCCAATGTGAATCTCTCCCGTTTTCCACTCAAACTACACTTTTTAAAGCCTGTTTTAAAACATTCCTACATATTCATGGTATAGCTAATGTGTGGTGACAAGATAGGCTCAGAGCCAACCTCATAACCATACATGGCTATTTTACAGAAAGGGAAGGTGGAACATATGGTTCATGTTGAAACTGATCTCATCTCTTTGGAACTTTAGGAAAACGACCCCCAAGGGACACCCATCTATGAAAGTAGCCAGACCTGGGACATAGGCTTATCTAAACATTACAGACACAAGTATCTAAACATTGGATACACATGGCAGAGACATCTCTCAGCTCAGACACCTCACAAACAATTGCCACTGATCGATTTTTTAAAGACTAAGCTAACTAGTCAGCCAAACAGCATGTAACTTCTTTACTTTACTTGAGAAAAAACAAAATGCAATAAATATAACTCGTAATTACTCACCTCTGAGAGAAAGTTGTGCATTGATGTGTTCTCTAAGGTCAGTTACTTGCTAGCATGTTAAGGTGGGGGAGGGGTCAGAGCCCCCAAGGGCAGGAAGATTGGTAAAAGTAGATTAGCTGGAATCTTAAAAGGGCATTATATACAGTACTGGCAGATGATGAGAAATGTTCATCAGGTGCAAAATGCTTTGGGCCGAAGTATAAAGGGATTAAAAAAAAAGACCTCTGATTGAGTAAAATTTACCAATATTTGGCATCTTTGACTCGATAAAATACAATTAAATTCTACTCAGTGATTCACAGCTGATTTTATTCAGACAAAACTGTGTAAAATGCAACTATATAACTCTAACTTTAAATAATTCAAATTTGTTGAATTCAGCACAATGTGATCCCGAACTGCACATAGTCTCTTTTATTATGTATAGGTGACTATTATTTATTTACTTAGTATTAATTAACCCCAGTCTTAGTTTTTACAGTGTAACAGAGTAGAGTAATTTATCAAGATGGGTGTTCATTAAGCATAAACATGCAAAAAGTTTGTTAGCTTAGCTGTTATCTTAACCAGCGTACTGTGGTTGTTTAAAACATATCGAGAGACTGCGATCAAAGCAGGTGAAAATATCGCGTTTCTACATGTTTATGCTTGTTGAACAGCTGTTTTGATGAATTACTCTACTCTTTTACCTATCTTGGTTTTATTGAAGTTACAGTGAAGAGCAAATTTGTTAACTCAAACCATATTTTTACTTCACCTTGTTCACTGTCTCTCCATCATGGTTTGGAGAAGACCAAGGAGAGGCTGGCTTCCTAAGTGATACTTATGAGATACTAAGTCATTATTATGAGATACCATCTCATAATTATGACTTACAGGATCTTTATTTTTTTTCATCACAGTGGCGCAAATGGGCTTCCACAAGTTTAATGCCAGTTATCAGTCTTGCTACATCACAAACTGGCATGTCTATTCATGGTACAACTGAGGAGCTGCGGAGGAGAAAGCTGAATAGGATGGATCACCACCCACCAGAAGCAACCTCAGCAGCTCTCTGCTGTCATCCTCCAACTTCTGTCATGGTTCTTAATGAAGCAGGGCCTGTAAACCTCACCTGATGATAACAGACTGAAACCGCTTAATCACTGTTCAGTGTAGGACACTGAACCTGCAGTCATGCTGACTGTCAGTTGCAAATTCTCTTGATGCAAGGTCATTCACCTCAGTAGAGTTCATATTGGCTGCAATTCACTTTAATCTTTATACTGATCTTAGTTGTTGTTGTTACTGCACAACAAATACTACAACACATAACAGCCTCAATTGATACCTGATTACAACAGATTACAACAATGTGGTACTGTGACATTTTCATCTTGGATCCTGGATTTTCTGTTGACAAAGTTTGGGTTCCTGGAGGTTGATGCCAGGCCATAACAACTTTAGCTGTGCATGCTAACTACTTAGTTCTTCTTCCATTTATTCCATATAATCTGGTAATGAAAACCACACAGGAATTACATTGAGGGGGGTATTTACTAAATCTGCTGCAAATTACTGCCAGGGGCAAAATTGTGCGTCACTTCATTTTATTAATTGTGCAGTAAGTTTACATTTGATTTACTTACATCTGCTAATTAAAATGTGATGCCACTTTGACGCGTGTTGCACATGTCTGGAGAGCAATGGAGCACAAAAGAAAGTGTTTTCTGCTGCTGAACTTGGAATATTGTTTGTAACTTCAAGTGTGAATTAATCTTGCAAGATGTCTACTGAAGTTTGTTTTACATATGCCTAGAGGTTATATTTTGTCTTCAAGACATTTGCAAGGATAAGGTTTTATCAATACTGTTTTTAGTTGTTTTTATGAAGAATTGTTGAATGTTTGTTAGAACTGCTAGAATTGTTAGAATAATCATACGTTAATCATACAATGTCACAGAATTCTAATCATTAACAGTAGTAAAGCTTTTTTTTTTTCAAACAGCTTTTATTATCACAACATTCTGGATTGGAGTGTGGATCACAACAATTATGATACCATTACATTAAATTCTCCTATCAATTCCTATATTTTCTATAAATCTGAAAATAGCCCTGCAACATTTCTCTAATATCTAGTTTCATGTGGAATCCTGAAACTGTCTGTTCACGTGCACTCCATGCACAAGGCCCCAGACCCTCGGACTTTGCATGTGAACTGTTAGTGGGCTGACAGAGGCCTGTGCTGGAAACTGGTGAAGAGTGGATGACCTTCTGAACAACTATACTGTAGTGCATAATAAAGTCCAACTATTAACTAATAGTACTTGTGCATTTCATCATAACTATAGCATAATTTCTCTTCATATAGCAATTGCAATGTATGACAGTACAAAAATCAAGGAGTAAATAGAAGAGACAAATGTCACACAAAACATTCGTAAATATGCAGTACATTCATTTGAAAGCAATTTTGACTTTGTATACCGCTTAAAGGGGAATGTCACATATGTTATTCCGGTGTCCAAGGACAGTCAAGTCTGCAAATGGAAACATGCATCACTCTCTCGTAAAGCTAGAAATCAGAGAGAATCCTCAAATCAAGTTACTCCAGAGACAACACATGGTGCACTGGCTTTGTGAGGTGCACTGACTATCAGCTGTTGTGTATTCAATTAAAAAAATCGATCAGTGGCAATTGTTTGCATTATTCTTTCTAATTTATGTCCTGCCCCACCACAGTCTTTCTGCCAATGTGATTCGGGTTACTCTGATTCACACTCCTCTCTTAATGAATGGTTAACTCCTTCTCCACTTAGAAGGTGGTAACAATTCCCAACCAACCCTAAGTCCTGGGGAATGGAGTCAACTCCTCAACCTCCACTCAGAGATAGAAGTAGCAGCTACCTAACTTACATTCTCTCTGAAACAGACATTGAGGAGATAGTAACAGTAGATGTAGTTTTTCCTCTAGAAGATATTCTGTCCCTTGGCCTTCTCAGCCACTGATGCACAACACATTATTCCGTGCTGATCCCTCTGAAGGGGGGACTGGGAGAAAGTAAACTTGTGTGGAAGACCAGCTCAAAAGCTGTCCATAAGTCTATACAATCCCAACCTCCCAGTGTCAGAAATTACTACAAAGAGCTGCGTCAAGCATCAATAGAAAGATCCTCTTCTCCTGTCAATGAGACCACATCAATGGTTCGTAGCCCTCTACATTAAACATTACCGCTGTGAGCATCCCAGAGATAACCACAAACGTTTGAGGCATCCATGCTTCCAGGGCAAGGAGGCACCAGGCTTAGAAGAAAACTCCACCCTCAATTCTCTGTTCTTGCAGAACCTTCACCCGTGGATACACACTCACATTATATCAACCTCACAACACGACACCATGGTCCAGCTTTGTAAGTACACTTGGACCAACTCCTTGGTAGTATTTTGTCAGAAGGATCACTATTGCAGAACACTTGTTTAAAACATTACCTTAGTAATACACATGTCCTAAATCAATACAAATTTAGGACATTAACCTACTGTCAAACAAAAACCATTAGGACTTTGAGATTTTGGAAAATGTGATGCCACCATGCCGCAACAACACCTGCCTGAAGGACAACATTTTAAAGTCTGCCAAGATCAGACTGAGTAATACATTGAGTAGTCAGTATTGTCATCCAATCCAATGAGTGAACCAACACTCTTGGACACTCCAGAAATGGCCTTATCATACTAAGTGCCACTCTCTCAGCAACTCACCTTAACATATTTACTATCACTAACATTCCTCTTGTCACTTTATTTCATACTATGCCATTGTCGTTATTATTCATCTTTTGAAACTTGATGACTGTTCCTGCTTCACCAAGATAGATTTTTTCGACAAATGCCCCATTGGTTAATGCTCAAATGTTACAAACTTGACTACAGACTATACTTTTTGCATATGCGCTTTCAGGATCACATATCAAGTAAAATCCTGTGACCAAAGGGGGGAATGTATGTACCACTGGAACTCCACAATTGAATTTGTTCATTGTGAGACTTATACTGAACTTTTAATGTTAAACATAAGCTATTGCGTAAACTGTCGCACCACTTTTCCAATCACTTTCTTTACCCTGGACAACCCCCTAACCTAGTCAACAAACCCCGGCTCCCCTATTGTTCTCTCTATTATCTTTTTTCCCTCTGATGGCTCTCAGACCTCTGGGCAGAGGTCCTGCTTACCGTGTAGTCTTCTCAGGCAGAGGCGCTAAACTCGTTTTCTTAAGGCAGCAACGCAAAAGCTTGCTTAAGACCCCTGGTTTGCTAAGTACGCACCGCTTACTGAAAGTTTATTCAACGCCAGCAGCTACAACACAGCCTGCCTGCTAACTTAACAGGCAACAGGACAACCCGACAAGTCGAGATTATAAATAACATGAGACAAAACCTTTTCTTGTAATCCTCGTAGATCATAAACCTCGTAGATCATAAACCCGTTAGATCATAAGCCTTTGAACACAATAGCACTGTAGGCACTATGGGTTGCTTAGCTAATTTTTTGGGCTATTGGGAATTATCAAGAAGTACTTTAAATAACAACTTTAATTAATATTAAAGTTTTCCGGGGTACCACCCAACAAAGGGAAACAATAGCAGATAATTGAATGTATTCTCATTAAAACTTCACTTTGAATGTTGAGTACTTTAATTACTAATTAAAATAATCTGAATAAATGGGGAACTAGTTAAATTATTAATGTATAAATCCAACAATAATCTGAATACAGTGCTCACCAGTAGGAGTGTGTGTGTATGTGTTAGTAGAGGAAGGACAAGGAGAGATAAGCATTCTAGCAGTGAAAAACTGAAAACAGTTTGTTGGTTCACAATAACATAAACGTCCTACCAAAGTCACAGTAAAAACACATCATCACATCAGCCTTACTTGACAGTCGTACTCATCAAGGAAAAACACTAGGAAGTGTGTTCACCCGCCATTTTCCACTGAACTCCGTCAAGCAAATCCAGAGAGTTGGCAGAGTTGCTGTACACTACACCATGGCCAATAGTAAGGAAAGAAAAATATGTATTTTTAATTGATTCTGTAGCTGCTATTGCACAATGTGCAGTTAACACAATGGAGCTAGCTTTCAGCATAAGGAATGTCACTGAATCAGAGATTATTAAAATAATCAGATCTCTTAAACCATTCAGAGTTATTTTAGCAAAGCCTTTTGCTAAAATAACTAACCTCTCCATCTTTATGGGAATGTTTCCAATTCAGAATCAGAATAAGAATCGTGTTTATTGCCATGTAGGTTTTCACATACAAGGAATTTGCTGTGGTGTATTGGTGTGCAGGAATGTGCAAAATACTGTACAGGGAATGTGCAACAGTTAAGAGTAAGATGTGTTGTCCACAGGTGTGCCTTAATGTAACACATAGCGACGGGGGACTGTAGGTTAATGTAACATGTAATGTCTACTGGGGGAAGGGATAAGGGTCCATGTCAGTGGGGGTCCCGGACATTGGTGATCAGGCCACTTGCAAATGGGAAGAAACTGTTCTTTTGGGGAGAGGTTTTGGTCCTGATGGACCGCAGCCTCCTGCCAGAGGGGAATGTCTCAAACTGTTTCTGTTCGGGTGTGGGAGGCGTTGGCCACAACCTTCCCTGCACGCCTCCTTGTCCTGGAGGTGTACAGGTCCTGGAGAGATGGCAGATTGCAGTCAATCACCCTCTCTGCGGAGTGAATGATATGCTGCAGTCTGTCCTTGTCCTTGGCAGTAGCAGCAGCATACAAGATGTTTATGGAAGAGGTGAGGATGGACTCAGTGATGGCGGTGAAGAAGTGCACCATCATTGTATTTGGCAGGCTGAACTTCTTCAGTTGCTGCAGAATGTACATCCTCTGTTGGGGTTACACTTGAGGTCCTGGGAGATGATGGAGACTAGGAATTGGATGGACTCCACAGTGTTGACTGGGGAGTCTCTCAGGGTGATGGGGGGTGGGTGGGGCTGGGTTCTTCCTGAAGTCAACAACCATCTCCACTGTCTTGAGATGGTTGAGCTCCAAGTTGTTCTGTCCACACCAGGCCACCAGATGGTCAATCTCCCACCTGTAGGCAAACTCATCCCCACCAGAGATGAGCCTGATAAGGGTGGTGTCATCCGCAAACTTCAGGAGCTTGACAGACTGATGACTGGAGATGCAGCTGTTGGTTTACAGGGAGAAGAGTAGAGAGGAAAGAATGCAGCCTTCAGGGGCACCGGGGCTGATGGTCCGGGAGTCAGAAACATGTTTCCCCAGCTTCACGTGCTGCCTCCTGTCGGACAGGAAGTCTGTGACCCACCTGCAGGTGGAGTCAGGCACGCTCAGCTGGGAGAGCTAGGTGGCATAGGTTCCTGCGGAGTCCAGATGCTGGAGGATGAAGTGGAGGGCCAAGTTTACTGCATCATCTACAGATCTGTTGGCTCTGTAGGCGAACTGTAGGGGGTCCAGGAGTGGGTCTGGAGTTGTTAAGTCCTGTGGTCCTTGGCTTCTTGGGTATGGGGATAATGTTGGAGGTTTTTAAGCAGGCTGGTCCGTGGCATGTCTCCAGTGAGGTGTTAAAGATGTCTGTGAACACAGGAGACAGCTGATCAGCACAATGCTTCAGGGTGGATGGAGAGACAGAGTCTGGCCCGGCTGCTTTGCGGGGGTTCTGTCTCTTAAAGAGTCTGTTAACATCCCTCTCCAGAATTGAGAGAGATGTCACTGTAGAGGGGGAGGAGGAGGGTGCCTCTGAGGTGTGCAGTTGTGGAGATGCCAAGGCCCCTGCTGTGGTGGGGGAGGTGAAGCTGGTTGGCTGGAGCTGGTGAATGGAGTCACAGACGATGGTGTCAGTACTGTCCCATTGTCTTTCAAAACGACAGTTTTTGTTGTTGGCTAGGTGCAAGTCTTTAGCAGAGTGGTGGGCTCTGGGTTTGTAGTTGGTGATCTGTCTGAGCCAATTCCAGACAGAAGCAGAGTCGTTGGCTGAGAAATAGTGTTGGACTTTCTCAGAGTACAGTTGTTTAGTTCCTCTCACCTCCTTGCTAAACTTTGACTCTTTGAACCTGACTCTGTCTCCACTCCTGAATGCTTCCTCCTTTTGCGACCTTAGCTGTCTGGGTTTGGCTGTGAGTTTGTAATTGTTGTAACTCACCTTGGTGTGTGATGGGACACAGCTGTCCTAACATAAGCTCTTGTAGGATGTCACAGCCTCTGTGAACTCATCCATACTGTTGGTTGCAGTCCTGAAAACATCCCAGTCAGTACAGTCCAAGCACGCCTGAAGATCCTCCTCCACAGCTTCACTGACCCACTGTTTTGATGTGATCACAACAGGTTTATGATCTGTAGAGTTGCAAACCTGCCAGCTGCAGCGCAGAGTCCGGGACTGATCCACGCAGCCACTTCTCCGTGAAGCACAGGATGGAAGTTTCCACTACAGTAGCTTAAGTTTGTCCAGTTTATTGCACAGTGAATGCACGTTGGAAAGGAATATTCCCGGTGACGGTGTGCAAATTCCGTGTCGGCGGAGACGCACGGCCAGGTTTCCCTCTCTGGCATTTTACTGTGTGTGCAACGGTGAGAGCACCTTTCACCAAAATGTCCAGTAATTCCACCAGTGAAGCAACAAAAGTGGGAATTAAATCCACAGGGGTTGTAGCCCTGATGTTCGTGAGCTCTTCTCTAATGAAAGAGCTCCCGGTGCTGTAGCAAAACACTGTATTTACATAAAAATAAGAAAAAATAACACTCACCAACACACTAAGGCAGCCGACTGTGGCGCCATCTTGGGTGATTGAACTCATTACAGTACCTTCAGTAGTACCAACGTAGTAAAATGGAATGAAGATTTTTACTAACATTCCTATTCTTGTCTTAATATTATTGCCATGAATGCTTATAAATGATCTCAATAACTCTGCAATTGTAATATCATATTCCATTTTAAGGGTGACTTTGTAACATCTGTCCAGAGACTACAGATGAAAAATAGCCTCTTGGCTTGCTCCAGTGCATTTACAGCAGTGTTTATTAATGTGCATTGTCCCTTTTAAATAAACTAGTACATAATATAAGTAAATAAATAAAACAAATTAACAGATCAGTCAAAAAATATTATTTTTACTTGAAAATTCTTTTTAAGAGGTTCAGGCGTTGGTAATGGGGGCATGCAACCCAATACCCACCCTTTGCAACGGGCCTGTGTCTGCTTCAAAACCTTCATACTTTCACAACGCCACACACCTGGCCAGGATGCAGCCACCTGATTCCTCCGTCAGAAAGGGGGTTTCATATGGTTTTAAATGGTCCTACAAGCACTTCACTTGAAGCATAATGAGAACTTTGAAACCCCTTCAACAGTTCCCATGTTTAGGAAGTGTTGGGAAGGTCATAAGGAATTAAAGTTTGTTGTTATTACAAGGAGAACTTCCATTCACTAATAAAATCATTTGTATTTAATGTTGTGCAGATGTAATTTTCATTTGACTGTTAGCAATGTGGTTTGAATCATTAGCCAATAAAAAGACACAAACACACCACTCATGTCCTAATTACAGTTTGTCTCTTTGAAGATAAAAAGCTCCTCTAATGGCTGGATGATGAAGAGGACAAACAGTCAGGATTGTTATTGTCTCCTGGTCTTATTCCACACACAGAGCCCCCCATCTGTGGCTCCCTGTGTTATCTCAGGAATGTAGAGGACAGTATGACTGTAATTGCCCTGCACTGTTACTTTTACACAGTTCACCATATGAAAATACTGTGACATTCCTCCGGATAGAATGGACTGTTCTTGAATTGGAGCTGCAGTCAAACCACTTACAGAATGTTGTAGTAATCTTGTGACTTGTGAGGTGGGTGTGTCTGCTAACTCATAACAGACTGGCATGTACGCCACTGTCTACATACAGTAATCTTTCCAATAGGCTTCCATCAAACACCAGCATGCTCCAAATTTGGCACCAGAAGTTTTGAAAACTGCTCATTCTCTTTCTTTGCTTCACTTCACTCAAATCACCTCCTTCTCTTTTTCCCATTTTGGATCTTTTTCTTTCAGTCTGAAAGGGTTCACATCGAGAGAAGTGGCAGCAAACTCAATACGGACTCTATATTTAAATGAAAGATTCTATTGGATGTAATTTTACACTAACTACTGTCTAGACTCATTTCAATACAGCTCACTTAGCTTACTTCAGTTCAAAGCAGTTTGGTTAATTTAGGTTCAGTTCAATTACATTCATCCATTTCCTAAACCTACTTATCCTGTCCAGATGTTGGGTCTATGTACATTGCCTGTATGATTACATCATAACTGGCTGAGGAGTCCTGTCCCACTTCATAAGCTCCTCTGAATGCAGCTGGGGAATACAGCCTTGTTTTGTCCAAATTTGGAGTAGCATCCACTGTGGCCAAATTCTGTTGTTAGTACTCTTCAAGGTATTTGTTGGTTTCTCTCTCGGTGTCTGTGTGTGTTTATAGAAGCCACCTGTTGGTTTTTAGAACAGAAGTCCAATCTTGAACTTTGGAAGCAGTAAGCTCAAAATCCTACTTACAGATGTCATTCGTTTAATTTGACGGGATTGCTGCCACATTACCATAGTGATGTTGTGGCGGTAAAAGAGGAGGCTGCTCTTAATAACTGTAGATGCTAAGTTGCAGCAGAGTGCTCATAACATGTGATTGCATTAATTCAGAGTTCTGCTTTGTAAAAAATGATGCAGAATTTACCAAAAGAACTGAGGGAATTGTGAAAAATGAAAACAATGTGGACCAACAGTATGCCCCATCTAAATAACACATATATTGCTACAGTATGTTGTCATTTTTATTCTTTGTAGTTTCATCTGGTATAAAATAAACACGTAGTGTCCACACACCCCTGTACACTGTAAATTCGAACCAGTTAAGTTTACTTAACAATTAGGAAACTGATTACCATGGGAAAAGTAAAATAACTTAAGTGTGTCAAGTTGTGTGAAAGGATTATGTGTTTAGAATGAACATGTGTTATTTGCGTAAGCTGTACTTAACTCAATAAGGATAAGTCACATAAACTTAATACACTGTGCCAAAGTAAGTGATCATCTAGTCATCCTGCATTCAAAATTAAAAGAACACAAGGAAAAAAATGAATGTAGGATGTTATGACCCACTGTTATAGTGTGTTCACTTCTGCAATCAAAGTGACTGCAGGAATCACAGTTAAACGTCACACAGAAGAAACCAGAACTCTTGTCTTGTCATGTCTTTCAGACATAATTTTTTTTCCTTCCCACACGCCTTTGGTCCAGACTCGCCAGTTGAGAACCACTTGCCTAGAGGATGAAACTTTTCCACTAGCACCACCACTAGCAGGCCACATTGTTATTACTGCTCAATAATATCTAAAAAAAACTTTGGCTAGATGATGAAACTAGAGAAACCATGACCTTTTCTCTAGTGCCACCAGCATGCCCAAAGTGGCATCTATGTTAGAAAATAACACAATTATTCAGGTCTCAGGAAAAACTTTGTCGGGTCAAAGGGCAAGCACAAAGAAACCGCACACAAAACGGCTTCAGACCTGGGAGCCTCAAACCACATAGAATCAAACAGCATTAGACCAAAGAGTGTGGCAGCAAATTCTCAGAAAAATACCTTATTTCTTTAGATATACCATATCGTACGAAACACAACCGTGATTGTTTTAAATTTCCAATATGCCTCCTTTAAGAAATGGGATGTTAAAACTATTTTACTGCAAGACCTAAAGCCTTTTAGTCTGAAGAACAATACTGTTTTTCTGAAAACTGCAGCTGAGGTCTGATTATGTCCTAAAATGTGCACCGTATGATGGACATATGGTAATCATTATGATTGACTGTACTTACTGGGCATCTAAGAAAGAACTCAATCAAAACATCTTCAAGATACAGGAGCAGACATTGCAGGACAGCAGTGCATGTTGTGGTGATGTTTTGGGTCTTATGACAAACAAAAGAGGTTAGCTCCATGGTATAACTCCTTAACCCGCAAATTAAAAGAAACATTGCAAAAATTAGAAAGGAAATGGCGTTCCACCGAACTCATGGAATCTCATTTAGTTTAGCAAGACAGTCTTGGAACATACAGGAAGGCCCTCCATAAAGCCAGAGGAGCCTATTACTCCTCGCTAATAGAGGAACATAAGAACAATCCCAAGTTTCTTTTCAACACTGTAGCCAGGCTGACACAGAGTCAGAGCTGTGTCGATGATAGAACTATTGGAGATTAAATTCATCATCTTGTGCCCTCAACCAGTTCAGAGATAGATAGATAGATAGATTTAGACTCATTGAAGTTAGTTGGTCTTCACCAACTAACTTCAAGCGCATAAGCCGCTGACTGTTACTATGCATACGGGACAAAAATACAAGAGGATTGTGGTCGGACAGCTGCTGAACTCGAACCAACATAAACCTCAAAATGCTGTAATGCCAAAAGCAATGCGAGAGCTTCCTTCTTCTCTATCATGCTATAATTCACTTGATGTTTATTGAATTTCTTTGAGTAATAGCACACAGGAGGTTCAATACCATGATCGTCCTCCTGCAACAACACAGCACCTGCACCATAAGCACTGGCACATACCTCTAATTTAAAGGGACACGCAAAATCAGGCACAGCCTGTACAGGCGCACTGCAAAGAAGAGCCTTGCCAGAATCAAATGAGTCCTGACACACATCAGTCCAGACAAACATCTTTACCAAACTCCCAGACTCAGATTCAGAGTCAAGGAAGCACTCTCCAAACGACGATATTCCTCTCAAAGTTTCTACATGCTCAGACCAGGTGGAAGAATAGCACACAATGTCATCTAGGTACACCTACACACACAGCCAAAGTATTTGTGGTGACACGAGGCGTGTGAATGCAAATTAATTGAAAAAAATAATTCAACTAACACCAAAAATTAAGAAAAAGACCGACAATGCCACCTGGGGAATTTCACCCCAGGAAATAATTTAGTAGAGCACCAGGCACACAGGTAAGTATACTCTTTGAGGCAAGAGACGCAGTTCACCAAAACTTAGAAAAAAATACAATTTTATTTTAAATAGTTTTAAAAAATGATTTAAAATTTCATTCATCCCAAAAGAAAATTAAATAAGGAAAATCAATTAAGGGGTCTGGAGCTGAATGGACGGACAAGGCTAGGTGCAAGGGGGGAACCCACCAAATTAAGAAAGACAAACTAAACCACCCAACATACGTGACCCACACACACACTCAGAGTGAGGAACCCTCTTCCCAAGACACAGCAGACAAAAAGGGGGGGATACCACCACCCGGCCACCAGCACCGCCACCACCAGTTTTCTGTGTCTCACAGCATTTTGTGTGGTTGTAGGGCAACTGTATGCGTGCTGCTCCATGCTCCCTTATGTGCAGCTGTGTATTTGTTTGGTAAGTGTCCCTCTCTTGGCGTTGTTGATGCTGTCTGATGGCTAACACTAGTGTGGTCGCAGGTAAATGCCAGCTACAGCTGGTGTCCTCTCTCTCCCTCCCTCCTCCTGTGTGTGTGTGTGTGTGTGTGTGTGTGTGTGTGTGTGTGTGTGTGTGTGTGTCCTGAAACAGGTATGTGTGTTTTAGTATACACAAGCAACCACAGTATTTTAGAGTAATGTTAACGGCATTTTTTCCTGCAATTAGGAGTTGCTGTGACCAGCTGATTGGGGTCGCTGCTGTTTTGTTTCCGGTGAAACCTCGTCCCCGATGTTTTGTTTCCGGACAAAACTTTGCCTCCGTAGTTTTGTCTCCGCTGAAGCTCCGCCTCCGGGAAAGCTTCGTCTCCGCTGTGTTGACTCTGCTGAAGCTTTACCTCCCTCAGAAACATTGTTTCTCCACGCTGCCTGTGTTTTAACCAGGGCTTGGTCCCTGTGTGTGTGTGTGTGTGTGTGTGTGTGTGTGTGTGTGTGTGTGTTGAATGGGTGTTTAGTTTATTATAATTTTGCATTTAATTTGTTTCTTTCTTTTTTAGTTACTGGAGACTGGCGTGGTGTTTCCCTTTTCTCCTCAATCGAGCTTCAATAAATATTCCTGTGTAAGACATCCCGGTCTCCTGAAACTTCTTGTTAGAGTGAACCAGCTCTAAGATTTCCATCACAATTAGTCTTAAAGCTGGGCTGAGTTTTCTGAGCAGATTGTTTGAAGGTTGATCACATTGAAAATGTAAGCATGAAACCAGGTGCCAATGTTCTGTACTGGAGCAGGCTTTCACAGTAATCCTCTGTGAATCTCAGATTTTTTACATGTGAAACTACACATAATAACACACACATGTTGCTCATATGGTACCAGAAATCTGTAATCCTTTTTACTGGAATGGGAAGTATTTTTTTGTGGGCTGCTGGTGGAGTTTGTGTTGTGTTGATGATGTCAGTGCCAGCTGGAGCAGAGAGGACCTCCCAGAACTCCGACAGAAGTAGTCTGTCAGTCTGACCTGGGAGGAATACAACTCTGACTCACTAACATAAACTGTGTGTGGCGGGGGGGGGGGGGGGTGCGTGTGTGTGTATGGGGTGTGGTACGTACATTTGTGTGCTTATCCTGCAACTGGGACTCTTAACCCAAGCTTAAAGGGAACACTATTATCTCAGAGGCAGGAGAAAAAAACAGCTGTTTATCTACATCTCACCACTTTAACAGCCTTGTATTCATTAGGATTGTTGTATTATCTGTTTTCCTCAATTATGTGGCTTTATTTAATTTTTTATCTTTTTTTATCACTTCACGGCTTCTGTTTTTCAGAGGCCAGACAATGCCTGGCCATAGTAGCAGAGGGGTAATCGGCAAGTCTACGGAACATAACTCAGCCTCAAGCATAGTTTTTTCAGCTTCAGAATCAACATTGTCTGGTTATATTTTGACTAACTTTTTTCTCCTTCTAAATTAAGTCAGGTTATTTGCTTTTAGCAAAGTTGAGACAGGGTTTTAGATAAACTAAAACTCAGCATTTCTGCATGCTTTTATTTGAAGAGTGTGCTATCAGCATTTTAGAGCTCAGTGAAGAGAAGAAAAGAGCCTGAATGGATTAAACAACAACAAAAAACAACAATACAGCTAAAACAAAAAATGATGGACATGCCTGCTGCCCATCAGGTAATCAAGGAGAGGCTGTTTTGAAAAGGACCAAGCAGGTAACGCCACAGAGAGAGTTTTTCACCAAGAGACTCGCAAGGAGACTGTCGGCTCAGGAGAACCCACCCGATCACCCCTACCACAAAGGTAAACACAAGACTCACCACTCTCACCAAGTAATGTAACTAATTACTGCTACTGCACTGTCAGTAGTGTGTTTACTCTCTCAGGAAGTAAGTATGGCATGGTTAAGACTACTTGATTAAATTTCCAAGGTAATTTGCCCAACACATTTTGTACGTTTGAAAATAAGAAGAAAATATGGTAAATTTAAAGACCCCTGAAAAGAGTTGTAAAGTGGTTAGTGATGTTCACTGCAAAATATTACATCAGTGTTGTGTGTGTTCTTGTACAACTATCTTTGTGAGAACCAGTTTGAGTTTTAGACCATGGCAGTGAGGCCATTTTTGGAAAGTGAGGACATTTTGGCTGGTCTTCACTTTCTGAGACACCTTCAATTGGCTGTTTGAGGGTTAATACTTGGTTTTAAGGTTCAGGTTAGAATTAAGTTTAGGATAAGTTTTGATAGTTAAGGTTACGGTAGGGGGCTAGGGAATGCATTATGTCAATGAATGTCCTCACAAGTATAGCTGTACAAACGTGTGTGTGTGAATGTGTGTGTGTGTCATTCTGTGCAGTGATGACTCCTAAAGCGTCTGTGGATTTGTAATGTGAGTTACAGCATAAGGAGGATTTGCACTCATTGACATTCTATCAGTGTGCTCTAAGGAGGAGGAGGTGTCTATGTTTAACCTCTTGCCTTAATATAGCTCTGAGTATGTCTTCACCTGGAGCAGGCAACAAGCAGCAATCACAAGACCTGACAAGTTCCCTGCCCTCAAGCCTCAGCCTTGGCTGCAGAGCAACCCGAGTCCATCCTGCGTAGTCAGGAGACCTCAGCCTGGTTCAAACCACAGTGCGAAAACAGGGACAGGCAGGGATCAATAATTGTATCCTTATTTTAACTATGGACAAAACTACAATCTCCTTCACAAAATACAGATTAAGCTCCACCTACAAAAGGGAAATTAGTTATTTGCCTTCTTGATACACATTTTTTGTTATCAGCCCAAAGCACTAATGTAATCAAAAAGTGAAGTAATAGAACCAATCTTCTTACCACTAGCTTTAGTCAACTAAATAGTGATTTGGAACTTGGTAATCACCATAGCTGTGACACCAGGGTGAAACTGCTTGAAACTGCAGTTCCTCTGATAGCCACTACAGCCTGGGTCAGAAAATCTCCAGCCCCACAGAACCCACTGAAAGTAGCAACTTGTATCCAGAAATACAAAGACTTTTTTT
This sequence comes from Lateolabrax maculatus, assembly GCA_031216445.1. NCBI lineage: Eukaryota > Metazoa > Chordata > Actinopteri > Acropomatiformes > Lateolabracidae > Lateolabrax > Lateolabrax maculatus. The sequence goes on from CM062199.1 coordinate 26,769,497, forward strand.
TTTCATGAAAAGTTAGGGTTTTAGTTTTAGATAATTGAGGTTGAATGTATGTTTGGGGTGTGATGGCTTGATTGACAAGTATCTTAAGGCTGGGGTTATGCTTGAGTACACAAAGTGATGCCTGACCATGTCTAATGGCAAAAGTATTTTAGAGCTCTTCTCAGGACCACACTGAAAGCCCTGTCATCATATATGGATGTGAGACATAATATTTAAAATGGGGGCCAGGTGCACACTTTCAGACATCTTTCCTTGAAGACATTCACAGAGTTGTACTTGGTGGTTGGTGTTGCACACAAAATGTGACAGAAATAGTTGTATGAAGAATGAAAAGAGAGCTTGAGAGAGCGAAGTTCAAACTTTCACACCTCCACACACGTGGTCAGTCACTGCATGTCGTTGTGGATGGATTGTGTCCGCTTCAGAAAGTTACAAAACTTGTCATACACAGGACCCCTAATTCTGACATCAGAAAGGTGTTGAGGGAGAGGGTTTCAGACACAGTAAGATGAACCAATAGGTCAGGCACTTTGTACACCATCCACCCCAACCTTTTCTCTGTGGGGTTTTATGGTGCTAAAACAAAGTCATGTTAGTTCTGCTTCCAGATATCAACTTTTTGAAAATGCTAATATGGGTCATTTTAAGTAATTGAATAAATCAAGCTTTGCTTTTGTGTTACTGCTTAGAGAAGTCTTGGACTTTCTGGGTCCCTAGCTTTTCAACCACCATCACCCCTAGCCTTGTTCACCTCTAACATTATATGGGGGAGAGTATTCTTTTTTTTTTTTTTTCCAATATGACATTTAATTTATGACTTCAGCAGATTTATTTCCCACAGTTTGTTGCAGCACATGATTATCATCTTCCACAAATGGCCAAGCAACTAATCTACAGGTTAAATTAGTAATTAGTAAATTTTATTACTTTGTAAAATTATATTATTGCTATATTTTTCACTGGAGGGTAACTACTTACACTTCCAAAATAAAGGTAGTCATTACTTAGCAAACTAACTGTTCCCAACACTGATGGTTGGATGGTTGGATGAGTATGGAAACAGGAGTGTGAGGTGTCATGAGGCAGGTATGTGGTGTGTTGGCTAAAAGTAGAAAGCAGCATGATGCCATGGGACAGCATTAGCTCTGTCTTACATAGCCACAGTCACCTCATGTGTTGGTGGAAGGAAGAATCCAACATGATGAATAGTAGTACCCTGTATGAGGTAATCAGCAGTACCTTAAGTTTACCATATTGCATGCTCAGAGATCATGGAATTTTTTGTGGCATAGGGTCATAGTGGGTATACTACTGTTTGTGGCGCTACTGTTAGATACATCAACACCTTAACCACCTTCTTACTTAACACAATTAGGTCCCTCATAAGGACAGTGGTCCAACCTGTAGAGCAGTGGTTGACAACTGGTCTAGCAGTGCTAACCACTGTGCTTCATTTCAATTTCAATCCACAAAATCAAAACTAACTACTAAATAACTTAATTATGACAGCTTAAAGCTCAATGAAATAAGTTGAAATAAATAAATACATTTAAATAACATTTTAGAAAAACATTAGAAGCATTGCGAAAGTAGTTTAATTCAGACTATTCAAACTCATTTATTACTAATTGCTTAAATATTAATTACTTTTTTGTGCACCCTCAAGTAAAGTAAAACCTCATACTGAAAAGTTAATTTGATTTATTTTGTTGCTTTCAACTTCATTAATCGACATTTCTGTAAATGTGCCAGTAGCAAGCAAATTTTTAACTACAGCCCTTTGACAAGATGTTTTAAAACCAATAAAGTGACAGGTTAAGAAATACAAACACTAGAAATCAATCACAAAGCAACAGGAAGAAACAAAACATTAATGTAACAATATAATACCAAAATCATTTTAACCCAAACCATGATCTCTAACTAACCCATACCAAGTTATGGTTGTGCCTAAACTAACCAAACCTAGGGATATTTAATGCTTTTAGAGGCACAACAAATGTTATGGTCCTGCTGTCGGATCAGAAAACTTCTATTATATATTATATTTTTTCATTAAATGAGGACTTGTTGCATTAGCCATCAGGAACAATAAGACATGCATTAAAATGTTGACAACCAACAGCTTTAATTCTAATAACATATGGTATAAAAATTGGTAAAATGTGAATATTCCACGCTAAACACAAGCCATGCCTGTGGTAAAATCAGTTTAACCAGCAACTAACACAAACACATGGTAGACTGACATTGACAGGAGAACTCAAATTTATTTATGTATTCCTCTCTTTCCTTTTCCTTTTCTCTCCTCTTTTATTTTTTTTTTATACTACTCCCCTTTATTAGCCTGGGAACCAGACGAATCTGCAAGCTCATGTTTCATTTGCTCTGACAGATACGTCTGGCCCTTCTCCCATTCTAACTGATTTCCCTGCCGTTTAATCGGGCTAACGAATCACAGGCATTTATCTAATATGAGGTGGATTTAATAAAATGATCGATAGAGACGAGCGCCGTACAAGTATCTTTGTAAATATCAAAGATGGCGCTGCTGATACCAAACATTCAGCGGCCGGCTACACCAGCAGTATTAAACGGACTGGACAGTAAATTTTCTCTAAAAGAAGAACAAACAACTGCACTTAAACTTTATGTTCATAAGAAATGTGTGTTTGCTGAACTTCTGACAGGATGTACAGTCCAACAGGACGGCGTTTTGTTGCTCTGATTGGTTGTCTCTGCCCGTCAATAATGCCCCTTGGAAATCAAAAATGAACTGAGAGGTTCCAGACTAATATGCATTTGCATAATTAGTCTTGCGATGCCAGACTATCCCTTTATTGCTCCTCTACACTTAAATAAAACAAAAAAGGCTGACAAAGATGTGCTTTGCAGGAGTACAGATTATGTCTGCTGTTAAGAGAGACAGAGGTCTTCACATCCACATGCGTAAATGGGTAATATACCCAGTGTTAGATAATAACCAAACATAAGTTAAGCAGGGTCATGTATTGACCATTTTGGAATGTACAGAAAGTGTTGAAGAGGAAAGTGTCTGTGAATGGTGTTGAGAACTCAAGGGAACATTATGCAAATCCCTTACCTCAACAAACATGCTCAGTATTCTATAAGACAAGTGCAGTGGAAAAACTAGTTATACTTAACAGCGTTATGTATTTCAATTACAAAATAAATGTAATTGTAATCCATTATAGTAACTGAGAAAAAATATATAATTAAATCAAAGTTACTAATCAAAATGTTGCTGATTACAAAGGGGTTACATCTCAACATATCGTTTTTGGTAAAAAGCTTATATGTAGAATATAATATTCATTCTGTTACTTTGCATGTTTTCGCCAGACAGGAATGCCTTTTTGGGAATATTTCCAGACAAACAGTGAACCCATTCCCAAAATTCACACTCTGATGCACACCCGCATTACAGGCACAAAGAGAGGGTCAGTAAAGAGAGAGACGGGGCCGGACAGCCAGTAAAAATGTTATGTTTGTTTTGACGGTCCACTGGCCCATCGATGCCGCGGCCCAATTTGTCTCAGTATGCCAGATGGCCATTACACCACTGGTGCGCAAGTGTCTACGTCTAGACAGGCTCCATTCTTTTGGCAGTATGCGCTTTATTGATCAGTTAAAACATTTGTTAGAAAAGTTATCCAAAAGTACAAAAAAAAATGCAATAAATACATTTCTGATTGATTAAGTAATTAATTTTAAGTAATTAAAATAGTGACATTACTTACTTTCTCACAATACTTTTGGAAGTCCTGCCTATTTTAATAAGAAGACAACAAGCCATACCCACTTCAACAAATCATTACCTTCCCCTACCTCTAGCAAGTAATAAACATAGACATGTGTAAAATTAAAAGTAAGTAAGAAATGCTTTATAAAGCTATAACTTTTTTCATCATTCCTACAAGGCCAAAGGGGAAAAAGTAAAACATGTAAAACATAGAAGTGGAATACATATACATATAGTATGTATAGTATGAGGTAAGTATTTGAAAAATGTACAAATATATAATACACTATATCCTAGCAGGAGAATTGTTGCTGTTGTACTCATTTAGTACATACACATGAACATACAGACCCATCCCAGTGCCAGTGCACAGTGGCAGTGTGGTCCACCCTTGGGTGACCTACTGGGGATGTTTATGGACAGAGGGCCTGGGTCATATTCTCAGTGCTGTGTGGGAACCACATGCTCTGTGAGGTTGCCGGCCAGCTCACCATGGAAAACATTTCTGACGTCTACAAATAAACTCGGGGGCATGGAGGGGTTGTTGCTGCATTGCCACTACAACACTGCCCCATAATCACACACTCTAAACTGTGCCATCCCAGAGGGCAACACTATGAATTTGAAGTTTAAACTTGGTAGAACTTGAATCAGCACTATGGCGCTGTGTTTCGTGTGGTGTTGTGTTCCTGACAACAAAACCCTTTTTATATACTTGAACTCTGATTGTTTGGCTCTGGTTATCAATGACAAATGAGAATCAAGGGTAATGTAGTATTTAGTGCTAGTCAAGATAAACATTAGGAACAAAGTTGAAAACTTTATATCCACTTAACTCTACCATACAGTAATAATTTGTATTTTTTTAAATCAGGATACCTCACGGTGTGCTGTTATTGTGCTTATACCAGGCTCACTCACCAAAAGAAAATAATGTAGCAATGACTAAATCAAAAACTGTTTTTAAGCATGCTTATAGTTAGTGTAACTTAAAATTGTTTGACCAGTGAGTTACAGCTTTTTTTTACAATTGCTAATTCACATTTCTCTATAGGAATTTACTTTTTCTTCACACAGTCCGCACAGAAGTCAGTGTGGACTAAACTGTGGATCACCTTTCATCGTTTTGACAAAAAATAGATTCAATAACCACATATTTCAAATTTGATTAACCGTTTTCTCACTCAAACTCATCCATCACCAATACTGGTATTCATGCACAATTTTGCAGTCAAAATTGTTCAATTTATCTTTAAAACCCCAGAATAAATGAAAAAAATTAAAATTAATGAACTCCTTTTTGGCTTACTGAGTGACCACTAGGAAAGTATTGTGACAGGTGAGGAAAGGGGAAACCCTGCTCTCCATTTCTCAACACCTCAGAGGAATTATATATTACTTATAAGTAAGAATAACAGCATACACCAGGTCATATAAACACTTCACCTCAGCAGGAGATGGCAATAGTCAACATGGTGACAGCAAACAATGCCATTAGACTTTGAGAGATTCACACTTATGTCAGTCTCTCAACCAAGAGCTGAAGAACCATGCCATGTCAATGAAGCAACTGTATAGGGTTCCATTTGAAAGGAATAGTGGGAGGGTGAGAGAGCTACGGTACCTATATGTACAGGTAAGGCCAGAAATTAATATTTGTCTTTTCAATATGTATGACCACTTTTAGACCATGTAACAAAATGTGCTGTTACAGTATAAATAGTGTTTTTCTGTATTTTGAAGAGTGTGATGGAGCTGGATGCAAATGTCTTTGATGTACATTTTTTTGACAAAGGGTTAGTTTCTTTTTTTGACAAATGAAAAACTTAATTTGAATATGTACATTATTATCTCCAGAGTCACCAAAATGCAATGATACCTTGTAACTTCACAGCTATGTCAGCTGCAATGACACTGCTTACTCAGCTTCCCTCCAAACAATGCACCACACTGCACCATTCTTCTTCACACATTCTTATGTGTTGCTTATCAATATGCTCAAATATAATTTCATTGGAGCTAGAATTCATACAATACTAGTCCAAATGTTAGCTTACTGACAATAAGCCATCCCACTGTTTGTCATAACTCACACATGCCACCTCTACGCAAACATGCAATATCTGCTCACTGCTTGTCACAAATTACGTGCTTGCTTTTTTATTAAAAGGAAAATGGGGTGACACTAGATTATTTGTCAACACTGTTTTTGAACATATTCTTAACACTGACCTGAGTCCTTCTGTGGGGAGCTTATTTCAGGGTATCTGCTACACAGGTGTCAACTGTATTCTGCAATATCTGGGGGTGGTTTTTGCATCAGGCCCCTAAAGTTCAAGAAAGACAAAGCGGCAGCTTTTCAGCTTGAAAAAGTAGATAGTTAAAATATTTGACTTTTCTCAAAAACCCCAAATCTTTTAGGTTCTTAAAATAACTTCAACTTTGTGTCATTTCCCCTCACTCTCTCCCGACTGGACTGGCAAATCAAAGGAGCAAAAGCTCTTTTACTGAATAAATATCAACCCATAATTTATATGATATAAATTATCTGATTTTGTTAAATAATAAAATATGCATCCTATGCTTGCCAACACCTTTTGAAGCTAAATCCGGTAGGGGTCTCTCTACTCAAGCCATTAAGTCTTAGGCATTAGCATCGGACACAGAGGGACTCTCCCTCTCTTTCTCTCTCACACACACACTCACAAAAATGGTACTGCGTCAGTACGATGCACACTCTCTTTAAAGGGGAGAATAACAGAATAATTGATTGATAATATATTCACCTTAATCTCACCTCATTCCTAAATGCACCAGGCATATCTTGTCACTATAACACAAATGGCTTGCCATCATGCCACCTGCTCACTAGGTACTGGTCATTTGACCACACTTTGCACAAGTGTGAAGCCACATGAAAATAGGGCCTTACATGTTTTGATCTTATTAAAACATTAAAAAAAACATATTTATAGACTATGACCACATATAGTGCTAGCTCCTGAAACTTCCTTTCCCCCCTGCAACTTTTCAAACTTTAATTGGCCCAAAGGGCACTAGTTCCAATTTTGCACATCTTTCTTCTTACAGAGTCACTGTGACAAGTTAAAAAAATAAGTAATACATTGTCTGTTGTAAAAAGGTAAAGGCAAACATATAGTCATTTAAAACAGTTAAAAAAACGTGACTAAACAAACCCGTAGTTTTACTGAGTGCAGCCGCCATCTTGACGGTGGAGTTACATGTATATGTAGAAATATATATGGCACTGTTATTTATGTAGCATGTTTAATGCACTTTAGTGAGTTTTGGGTAAGGTTTGTGAGAGTTTACTGAACTTGCATAAAAGTAAATATGAGAGAGAGTGAACATTCTCAGGAAAATACTGTGAATAGTAGTAAGGCTTGAAAATGGGTGTGTACTCTCTACTAATCTGCTTACCTGTCGATATTTTATTTTGTAAATTGTTGTATTTTTGTATACGTCATTGGAGTAAAGTTTTCACTGAGGAAATGCCACTCATATCACTTTCGTGATTATTTCACCACACATTTAACATCACCAGGACTTTTTCCTCCCAGGAGAGAGAGATAATCGACCTGAAAAGGGGAACAATGCAGAAAACGAATTATCTTATAGGATAAGGCACTACACCATGCCACTTTTTGGCCAAGTAGTTAATCCGCGCTTCTTGGTGCTTGACCAATTGTCCTGTAAACTTTTCTGTAAATCTGTTCATAACGTCTAACCCATTTCTGGGTGCAGATGAAGGCAGGAAACTTCAAAACAAACAAAACAGAGTTTTCACTTTAAAAAACTCATATATATCATCTATATGTATTTGTATGAAATTTGGAAAATGGAAGCATATACAAAGAGAATATAATTGGTCCCAAAATTGAACCTTGGGGCACTCCAAATGGTAATGGGAGGAAGAGGAGCATTAGATTTTGCAACAAGTGGTGGTCCTCTTTTGGTGTTAACGGGCCGTAAATCTATTCTATTATTCTATTATTTCCCATTTAGGTTTGGTATAGTTCAAAAGGTTATCTAAATGCATGTGTTTGTTTTTTTCTCTTTTTTTTTTGTGCAACTTATAAAGTAAAATGTGAAGCAGATTATAAGTGGGCTGCCATAGTATCAATTGCTATTGCAAACTTTGGTCACAAGGTTGCAGCAGTAAGTACTATTATTATTACCCCACCATCGTGGTCTTTTTTTTTATTTAATGTGGAACGGCCTGGAGATTTGCAGCGAGGGCGGTGATGTTGAAGAGAGTAGTAGGTAGATGCACACATATCTTGTAAAATATTCATGTAAAAATGCGTAAAGGACGTTATAGGATTATATTTTAATGAGATGGTTTGATTTAGGCACTAATGGAATTAATGACCTGGAAATTTGGAGCCAGCCGTCGAGCATTGTCTCAATTTCACGGTGATGCCAGCTGGCATAAGCCACACCGTGTTATTGTACTTTGTGACAACAGAAATGGAACAGATTTTACATTATATATAACCACGATGGCACCCAGATGGCGCCACCGTCGGCTGCGTCGGTGTGTTGGTATGCCTTATTTTTGCTTATTTTGTGTGGAAACACAGTGTTTTGCTACAGTACCGGGAGCTCTTTCACTGGAGAAGAGCTCATGAACATCAGGGCTACAACCCCTGTGGATTTAATTCCCACTTTCATCGCTTCATCAGTGGAATTATTCTGGTCAAAGGTGTCCTGATAGCTTTTATGATGGATTTTCAGGGAGGCTGAGTAGACAGCTTGTAACTAACACATCTCCTGGTAAGGTAGATGATGAAGGGTCTGAAGTTTGGCTGTTGACATGAGCAGAGCCACGAGAAGACATGACTTTGAGCCTCAGGAACAACTTCAGGGTCTTTTCCAGATACTATGCTGCTGTTGTCTTTTTGCTTATTTCTCTGCTGCGTTATTTTCAGAACAACCCTGTAACTGTATGAGAGGGCTTGGGGATCTATGTTTGTCAGGGCATAACCCTCGTACACTAAATCCAAGGTGCCTATCAAAAGTGTGCACTGTGCATTGGGACAACTAATGCAAAGGTAGACACAGTGATTTCAGAGCCAAAACAGTGTTTAGGAAAGTTCATGTCTACCTCTATAAAGCCTGAATTGGGTACAGTTTGACCGTTTGCAGCCTCTACCTCTAACAGCTCATTCAGAACTGTAGTAACTGTAGTTACTTGTGATCCTGTATCAAGAAGGTAGTTGCAAACCTGTCCATCAATGAGTACATGATCAGTGTATTTAGCCCTGATCAGACCTTTAGGTATCTTCACAGGAGTTGATCTTGTGTGTAAAAACTTTTTATTGGCTTTGCATACAGTATCAGAGTTGGGACTGTTGTCAATGTCCTTAGCTCTCATTTGTCCAGAAATGAGGGCTGGATCTAGTTTCAAGACTGGGGATGGACTGAGCCATTTTGGTTCTGTTTCTCTTTCAGCTGCTTCCTCTTAGCAACTACTAGTGGGTTTGGATCATTAGAACATGCAGATGCAATATGGCCATCCTCGCCACAATGGAAACAGTACCATGGCTTTGGTCTGCTGCTAGGCCTTTGGTCTGCAGTGGAAGGAGATTCAGGTGTTTCATACTTAGTTGGATGCTTCATGCACATTGACCTTTGCCTTAGGCTGTGTGTTTATGCTTGTGAGCTGGCTCTGAAGCTAAGTAACTTGACTCTATAATTAAGCAACAACACTGTCCTGAGAAGGCACATTTGACTCTGATTTCTGTGTCTTTAGTCGGGTGAATTGAGTGCAGCTCAGTGACTTGTTTCCTCATTATTTTGATGTTACTCTCTAATGATGTGTTGTGTTCAAAAGAGTTTGCAGTTAAGACATGTGCACTGACTTTTTGTCTTGATGTACCAAGATGTTTTCTCATTTGGTTTTCTTTTGCAATGTGTCTATCCTCCTCTTCACGTAACTGTAACAGTAACTTAGAGAATGGATGTGGGTTGTCTCTTGTACATTCAAGCTGAAGATCAGCTATCAGCACATTATCCCAACACCCTCGACAGAACTGACGCAAAAGATGTCGGTCGGCTTCACTAGCAGATACACCGCCTCTTCTCAGTGCTTTGGCAAGAGCTGTCTATAGCCTGTGTAGGTAATGTGATGGATCAACTGCTGGTGGTACTAGACTATCTAGAATTTTCCTTGATCGTTGCAAGTTTGATCGAGCTGTGCCCTCCAAAATGAGTGCAACACTGTTTCAACATGTATCGAAGTCTACCTTGTGACTGGGGCAAGGAGATTTGCCAGAGAACCCTCTGAGTCTGAAAGACACATTCATCTGTGAAACTGGTGCTTCACTTATCACTATGTGTTCTACAACCATTCATTGCACCTCTGGAGGATTAACATAAACCCCTTAGTCTGGCTGAAGAGGATTCACCCAGCTCCATTGTCCTGGCAGGTAAAAGCCTGGTAAGCACCTGTGGCTCAGTAACTGATGGTTGTGCTGATTTGTTTTGAATTTCTGCGGTGGAAGACTCGTTTGCAAGCTCACTCATGGGCTCTGTATCATACTGATTTACTGCATCTAGACAGCTGCTCTTGCAGGATTTCTTCGAAGGATCTGCCACTCAGTTTAGCAATCTTTTGCAGTTCACTCCAATAGCACTTTGTGGAACTACCAGTTACAATTGGTAGGTATTCACTTCACAGAGCTCTGTTGTGGTATGTGACTTGACTGGCGCCCTCATAGCTATAAGGAAGTACAGGCTCAAGGCTGTTCACTGCAGATTCACTCTCATACTCCACAATGAAATTTTTGTGGTATGGATATTGGAACAACAAAAAAACCTGGCCTGTTGTATAACAGGGCAATATACATACAAATAATTGATTCTTACATATTCCATCACAAAATTAAGTACTTGAGTAGGTCTAGCACCTAAACTCGAGCATGCCTGTTGCATGTAGCATCTAAATTCACTTTACTCAAATAAAATACACAAAATACACAATATAAACGTATTCACACTGTCTTAGCTTAGCTACTGGCAATTTTGGCTGCACATTAAGCTTGAAATACAAGGAAATAGCATGCAAATTGAAAAAAATATAATTTCAACTCTTTCTCTATTTTTCCCCTCTCTCTCTCTACAGTACCACTGGCTGTTACCACTGCATTTCTTAAAGGAACAGTACACAAGGTAAATAGCAAAAACCATTAGTGTAAACTACCAATATGACTGTCAATGTGAATTAGATTTTTATGCATGAACTGTTATTTAATTTGCTTGTTTAAACTTTTATTTGCTGAAGATTATATTAACCTAGGTTACACAGCTATTTGGTCACATGCACATTTTTCTTCTAATCTTTTTGCCCTTTTCCAGCATGCTGAGTATTTTAAATCTGACATCGTAACTTTCTTAAATCCTTACTACAGCCCAGAAAGAAAATACTGATGAAAAATCAAAGGAACAGAGGAAAAAACTAAAGGCATACCAAGCCCACTGTGAAATCCATGCTGTTTTCACTGTTGAGAGAGAAGAACACAAAAAATATCAGTATGAGTAACATTCATGTTAGGTGAAAGATCATTACAGTTGACCAAACCAGTTGATCATAATAATGGGAAAAACTATATGACACAACATCCCTCAAACTGTGCATTTTATTGCTATCACAAGAAGAAGATGCAGTATATGATATACTTTGTCTGCACTCACAATAAATCACTATTAAACATAAAAATATCAGATAGCTGTCTTACTCAAAAGTGAACTTTACATGAATGGCAAGTCATGAAGAACTGCCACTTAGTAGGCAAAATTGTAGCTTGTTTTTTTGTTTGTTTTTTTTTGTCTTTTTCCTGTTAGAGTTTCCCTGCATAAAGAATTAGGTCCTCTCAAATTTCATGCTGCCTCCAGCCCTTAAAAAAGATGGGTGTCTTCATGGAAAACACTGTAACTGTAATCACACCAATGTGCTGGCACTGTATCGTAATCAGCACAGTATACACCAGGAGAAGCACTGCTAAAACTGCCAAAGTGGAAGAAAAGAGCTAGAATTTTCCTCAATGAATTTCCTCCATATAGCGTCTGTTTTTTCCCTTCAGTCACTGATATATTGCTGTTCAAACAGGTGAATATCATTCCCTTTGCATCTAAGCATGCACGTCCAAAAGGGTCCAACATAACCCAAAGCCCAATGGACAGGGCCAGTAAAATTTTGTGCAGGGCAACTTGAAATGGTTGAAATGCATGTGAATGTGATTCACTGAAATAAACGTCTGGTAAGTGACAGCAGTACTCGAAAAAATGTCAGTGAGCGGCTTTTTTACTGTGATGAAGTAACAGTACTACTGGGTGGAAAACAGCGACTTTGGCGTGTTTTGTACAGATCGTGCCAATAAGTTATTGTTTGCCAGAGTAGCTTGTTAAAGCCAAATGGCCCATTTTATATACGTCTACAGCTGCTTTTATCTGGATCAAACAAACAGTCATAGCATGCAAATACACATTACTTTATGTGCATGGTAGCAAATTGCAAATGTAGGCATATGTCTTTGTGAAAGTTTCAAGTTTCTTTTCATCGAATAATCACTCTTTGTGGCAGTAAAAGTGTCAGGCATTACATTTAACCCATGCGAATAAAGGCAATACTTTAGTTTTGTTTCGATGTTTATATGTGTTTGGTATGTCTAATTTCTTTGTTTATATTTGGAAGTTAGACTGCAATTAACATGATTTATGGATGGATTATATGTAAAATTAAATAAAATAACAAAATTATCTCTTTTATCTCATTATGACCCTTATTTTACCTGCTCTGGGCCCTAGATTATAACCAATCCAGTCCATTTTTGCCAAAAAGGACAAATTTAGAACTAATGTTTCCATCATCTGTAGTAATAGGTTTCTAATGGGTTTCCACCCCTTTCCTGACATCTAATGTAAGGAATGACCTACTTTTTTCAAGACTTTTTAAAGATCCACATTAAAAAAAAAGTATTTTATAGGTCAAAAGACCTACTGTAAAGTTGAAAGAATAAATACTAAAACTTCCATCTCCTCAGTCAGATCTCTGCCCCTTCCTCTGAGGCTTGGAGATCACAGAATTAAAAACTCAAGATGTTTTTTAAAACTAATCTCTGAAAAAGTTCACAGTTTTTAATACATTTTCAAGGCTTCAATTTGAGATATGATTTTCAAGACTTCTATTAGGAGCTTTAGAAGCCTTGAATGGCAAGCCAACACTTTTAACAGCAGTAACTTCAACAGCACTTGAAGTTACTGAAAAATTACACCCCTCAGTCATTGTCTGTCACCGTGGTTTAGATTACCATTTCCCAGGCTAACTTCCCATCCATTTCAGTGAACTGATCATGCTAATAACGTTAGCTGAAGGACAAGCTATCTAACATTAGTTATGATGTTAAATAAAACAAGGAAGACAGGCCTAGTAATAACAAATGAAAATAAAAACTGCTAATGAATTTGTGTAATTTCTGAATGTTTACTTATATTAATTTATAATGCTTTGAGTTAAATCATTAGCTTATCTTTATGTAGCACAAGAAGCTCTGTTGCCCAGGAAGAAACGCTCTGATTTCGATTGTGTCCTTTTGATTTAGATATTGGGGAACTAATGACAGCTTGAAAATTGGTCCCACCTACCCTGCTTTCTCAAGGCCATTACAAATGGTTACAGACGAGCACAAACCCACTGGGAAAATACGCTATGCATCTCCCCCTGTCTCTTGTGCGTACTTCACAAGAAATACTCATCTGCAACTCCTCATACCCCTGACCTAGCACAATATCTTGTGAGAAAAAGAGATAGTGAGTTCTGGGCTCTTTGCCTTTGACGACTGTCCAGAGAAATACTGGACGTGGAAATCCAAGCAGTTACAAGGAAGCTGAATCCGTCTGATCAGGAGGAGCTCAACCTCCTTGTCAAATGGCTCGGGTCTGAGTCTGCAGCGCAGGCAAAGCGGATAAGGTCAGTGCATGTTCATAACCCTACAGCAGGTGTCAATATGATATGGCAGCACTTAGAGGAATGTTATGGATGCCCAGAGATGACTGAACATGCCTTACTGAAACGGCTTGAGACCTTTCCATGCATCTCAAACAAAGATCACAAGCTCAGAGGTCGCAATAAGATCAATAAGATCGCAATAGCTCAGAGATTTAGGTGACTTGTTGCTGGAGATAGATGCTGCTAAATCAGGTGGATACTTGCCTGGTCTTGCATATCTGGACACTGCAAGAAGTGTTAATCCTGTTGTCAAAAAGCTTCCTTTCAGCCTAAAAGAGCACTGGATCACGCAAGGCTCTAAGTATAAAGAAGATTATCACATCTCCTACCCGCCATTCAGTTTTTTGTCAGATCGTATGTGCTCAGGCAAAGACTAGAAACGACCCCAATTTCACACTCAATGCCCCCACTACCCCAAGCTACACCAGGGTGGAAAAGGCACCTAAATACATTCCCATGACAGCTGTGTCAGTAAGGAAAACTGAGGTCCCTGCCGCAACTTTCGCCTCGCAATCAAGCTCAGCTGCAAAGAAAGATGAACCAGACACACAATGTCAAGGAAGATACCTTGATGAGACAAAATTATACTTAAAGGTCAAAGCCATCTGTTTTCGATGTTGTGCATCCACCAAGCATATTGCTAAAGATTGCAAGGTAATAATTAAATGCAAGGAGTGTCAAAGTGTCAAACATACCTTAGCTATGCATCCTGTTCCAGCTCCTTGATCACTTGGTGCCCCCGCAGCTGAGAATGAGCAAAGCAGGGAGCCTGAGGAACAAACATCACCTGAAGTCACTTCCATGAGTATGGAAATCTTTGGTGGTGCTCCTAAGCCCAGATCCTGCTCTAAAATCTGAAGACATGATCAGGAATAGTAGAGACAGAAGGGACGAAAGCATGCAACATAACGGTGGAGTCAATTGATGGGAAAACTAAGGCAGCACTTCCCACTCTGTTAGAATGTAACAACCTGCCTGACGATAGATCAGAGATCCCCACTCCTGAGATCACACAGTATTTCCCACACCTTAGACCCTCGATACTAGTGCTTTTTTTAAGCCATGCACCAGCAGCATCTATGTGAAGGAGAGGTTATATGGTCCAACCCAGCATTACCTCCCAGCCCCATCTCACAGCCCGGAGAACTTCCTTAACACAAGTTTAGATGGTCTTCGGGAAACAGTGTTTCAAAAAACACCTGATGATGACAAACAAGCCCTATCTGTAGAACGACTTTCTCAGAATCATGGAAAACGAGGTTGTGTATGGACAACAAAAATCTTTATGCAGACGGTAATTGACAACCACCAGGCAGAACCAGCTCCACAACTGCAGAAAGGGCAAGTGTGCTGGTATTTGCCAGTGTTCGGGGTATACCATCCTCAAAAAACAGGGAAAATAAGGGTGGTTTTGGACTCCAGCACTCAATATGAAGGAATATCATTGAATGACGTGCTCCTCAGTGGACCCAACCTCAACAACACTCTAGTTGGAGTCCTACTGAGGTTTAGGAGGGAGCAAATAGCCATCACAGCTGATGTAGAACAGATGTTCTATTGTTTCAAGGTCAGAGAGGACCACTGGACCTATCAAACACCTCAGGTCAGAAAGAGGCACAAACTTCATTGGAGCTTGCAGGGAGCTTTAGATTAAACACAGACAACCCTGAGTTCAAGGACTACCTGCAAGAACAGGATTGTACATGGACATTTAATGCATCTCATTCCTTGAATATGGGAGAGAATGATTGGTGTGGCTCGACGGGTCCTTGATGCACTGCTGATGAAAAATGGGGCTACTAGACTGACCCATGAGGTCTTGACGACCTTAATGGCCGAAGTCATGGCCATCGTGAATGCCAGACTTTTGGTTCCCATCTCATATGATGCAGAGATTCCTGAGATACTCTTGCCTGCTCCTATCCTAGCCCAGAAGGCGAGTGTTACTCCCACACCCCCAGGGGACTTGAACTGGATCACCTGTGTGGCGCAGTGGCGCCAGGTCCAGAGCAGAGTAGATCTGTTTGTGAATATTATTACTTATCATGGTAGTTAAGTTATGTGCTTAAAAAAAAAAAAAAGTTGTTAAAAGGATGTTGTTGTTTTGAGAAAGCTAACTATCTGCTAACTAACTAAGCTAACTGCTAGCACAGATTGCTTTCTGAGTTAACACACTGTTGAAGCATATTTCTGTTTAAGTTATGTAGGCTATTACTTATCTTATTTGGAACCTGTGAATAACAAAGGTGTTGTAATGTTGTTGCACATATTCCAATGTGACTGTGTAATGTGTGAGTATTCTTCTGTTTGTATTTGCAGTTTTACAGCTTAAGCTTCAGTAAATCACACTCAAACAGAGTTCAGCCTACTGAGTCTTGTGTTAACTATCTGCCTAGGTATGCAGTGTAACGCATCTGCGAAGGCAGAATACCTTGGCAGTCTAATCCTATAGCAGCATAAATAACGGATGGTTCATACACTTAAACGAGGACAGGGTGTCTGCCTCCCGAACCCAAATTGGGAGCTGATTCCACAGAGGAGGAGCTTGATAACAAAAGGCTCTGGCTCCCATTCTACTTTTAGAGACTTTAGGTACCACAAGTAACCCTGCATTCTGTGAGCGTAGTGCTCTAGTGGGGTAATACGGTACTATCAGCTCTTTAAGATATGATGGTGCCTGACCAATAAGAGCTTTGTAAGTGAGGAGGACGACTTTAAATTCTATTCTAGATTTCACAGGGAGCCACTGCAGAGAAGCTAATATTAGAGAAATATGTTCCCTTTTGCTAGTTCCTGTCAGTACACGTGCAGCCGCATTCTGGATCAGCTGGAGAGTCTTTAGAGACTTATCGGGGCAGCCCGATAATAAGGAATTACAATAATCTAACCTAGAAGTAACAAATGCATGAACTAGTTTTTCTGCATCTTTTTGAGACAGGATATGCCTGATTTTTATAATGTTACGTAAGTTGAAGAAGGCAGTCCTTGAAGTCTGTTTTATGTGGGTATTAAAGGACATGTCCTGATCAAAGATTACTCCTAGACTCCTTACAGCGGTGCTAGAGGCCAGGGCAATGCCATCTAAAGTAACTATATCTATACATAATGCATCTCGCAGGTGTTTAGGACCCTGAGCAATAACTTCAGTTTTGTCTGAGTTTAACAGCAAGAAATTGCAGGTCATCCAGTCTTTTATGTCCTTAATACATGCCTGAAGCTTGGCTAACTTACCGGTTTCATCTGGCTTTATCGATAAGTATAACTGAGTATCATCTGCATAGCAGTGAAAGTTTATGGATTGTTTCCTGATAATATTGCCTAAAGGAAGTATACACAAGGTAAATAAAAGTGGACCGAGCACTGAACCTTGTGGAACTCCATGACTAACTTCCGTGTGCACGGAGGATTCATCATTTACATGGACAAACTGAAATCTATCTGATAAATACGACTGAAACCAGCTTAGTGTGGGTCCTTTGACGCCAATCAAATGCTCCAGTCTCTGTAATAAGATACAATGGTCAATGGTATCGAAAGCGGCACTAAGATCTAACAGAACAAGTACAGAGACAAATCCTTTGTCTGACGCAATCAAAAGGTCGTTTGTCACTTTCACCAGTGCTGTCTCTGTGCTATGATATTCCCTAAATCCTGACTGAAAATCCTCAAATAAACTATTGCTGTTTAGAAAGTCACATAACTGATTAACGACCACTTTCTCAAGGATTTTGGAGATAAAGGGAAGGTTAGATATAGGTCTATAATTGGCTAAAACCCCTGGATAAAGCATAGGCTTTTTAAGAAGAGGTTTGATGCAGGAGGGACAGCCTATTGCTTTTGCATCAAGGGCACTCACACCTATAGAGCAAAACTATGTGCCAATAGAGAAAAAATGCCTCAGCATGATATTTGACGACCAGCATTTCCATCTTTATCTGTATGTATGAGATCATATCTGGGCAAGCTGTGGGGACTACTATCCTGATATAGAATGTTTAGTGGTAGTACACCTAATGTAAAGTTAGTAGACTCCCAGAATGCTGTGTGTTTCTGCTCTGTTGTTGTTGCGTCCTGACTTGTAGCCACTAAAGCCTGTTATCAACTAACATGACCGTCTGTCTTGTCTTTATAACACCACAAACCCAAACACACATTACCTCCCATCTCTGCTAGCCACATTATTGATCATGAAGGCAGTGACTGGACTGTCTGTGGCCTTAAGTTAATTCAGGGATGTCCTGTCTCACAAATCAAACATGCTTCATTTCCTTCTTATTATAGGCTATTAGTGGCCCAGGCTAAGAGATGGCATATTTGTTGCCAGGGACTGCAGGAAGATATATGTGCATCTTATGTTGGTCCAGAGGGACTAATGCCTCACATTAACATTGAGCCCTGTTTGTTCCACAGGAGAGCACTGCCAAAGTACACAGTGATGTAGCAACCGGTGGAGCAGAAGCCTTTACTAAAATGGAAAAGTACAATCAGATTAAATGATGGGGTTTAAGAGCATGAAATTAAGCCCCATTGTTTCAGGATCCTCTTTGGAAGCACTAATTTTAAAATAAATGTAGATAATTTATTTTGGTAAGAAGTTGTTTCCAAAATGTAGCCTCTCTGACTTTATAGCTTGAATTTAAATGATCCCCCAGCAACTATTTTTGGAAACAGATGACAAACATTTGAATGCTTCAGAGCTCTGCGGACAGCTGGTGAGACGGATGACACTGATATATTCACCTCGGCAGTGGGCAGGGCGGCTCATTGAGCGAGTCAGGCCCGGAGTGGCTAATTGGGAGAAAAGGCAAGATTCCTGGTGGGGCGTGCTGGTTGTTGGGCTGCAATGGCCGTTGACAAGGTCGGTAAACACAATAACTTGATCAATTGATCATGTTAGATTGTGGTGACCCCAGGAACCTGTATACCTGAATGGCAAGATCTCACTTGCCTCACAAAAACCTCTGTGATACATGTAAGTTAGCAGAATATGTTGTAGAGTTTAGTGTCATTCTCTCTTTAATACTACAGGGTTGTGTATTCACATTTATAAGCACTGTTTGTGAACTTCCTTCATCTTATGTTTGGCGCATCTATGATCTGTTTTTAGCAGTCCATCAAGGAGCAGCACAAATGGGAAAGCAGACAAGTCTTCCCTAAGAATTTAAGTATCATAATAATCAGCTGTATGTATAGACCTATACTGTTAAAAAATTCAAAAGCTGTAAAATGTTTCCATGCAGTGTTATTGAAAGTTACTGTGTTATATTCGCAGATCGGATCAGAAAAAGTTGCATTTTCTAATTACTTGCAACATGTGTTTTGTTATTTGGGTTGCTTACTAAGAAATTCAATGTGGAGTGTATACTAAAAAGTAAAATGTTGAGGATTGGTGATAGAAGCTTATATTGTCAATTTTAATCCTTGTATTTTTCTATCATTACACAAATAGTTTTTTTTAATTCAAAGTAATGAGTGTAAGACAACTGAATTTTTTTGGTTCATTCTAGAGGGGCAAAGATTATGGTAGAATTTTTATTATTATAGCTCCAAGAGATAATTTCATAATTGTGCATTTATATTGCAGACGATTGTATTTTTTTCAATTTTGCCTGAAATTAATATGGTACAACTGTCTTTAGTATTTTGAATGGCTAATATAGTAAATTAAGCAATATATTTTAGATCTTTGTAGAAATTTTGTTGGTTATAACTCATCTGCTTAACTAACAGATCAATGCTGTTGAAAGTTAGGAATCAACAATAGCCTTGACTTGGTCCATGTTTAAGTTGACCATTGACAAAGTTGACCTTTTTGTTCTGTCTACACGTCTGCTCACTGCTCTTTCGGGCCATGGACTCTGTTCTCCTGACCTGCCATCTCCTTACTTTCTGCCAGATGCCCTCGGACTTTCCTTCCTTTCCTCATTACCTGACTGCCCAACCCATCTACACACCTGTTTCTACTCTCGTCAGCCCTGCCTGCTCCGCCCACTCCTCACCTGCAGCTCATTCCCTAATTAGTCACATATATATACCGGTCAAGTTACTTTGCTCAGTGTCAGATAACTGTGTGTTGTGTTTTGTTCGTGTTTGGATGTGTACCTGGTATCATGCTTCTGTTTCTCCCTGTGACCTGTTTATTCAGCTGCCTGCTCGGGACCTGGTTACATTTTGGGTTTTCAGTTTCCATCACCCTCCTGTACGTTTTTTATTTAATTAAACTTCCTGAACCGTATCTGCCGGCCTTCTCTCTGAGATTGGGTTCTCCCCCTGGTTTTCCTGTTGGAAGGCTGAATGAAAATGGCAGAAGACAGTGTTGCTGGTTCACCTTGAGCTGTGCAATGCTATTATTACACCATTACTAAAAAGATCAGCTAAGACCCATCTGTGAATAGCAATTACAGACCAATCTCCAATATCCCCTTTCTTAGGTAACTATGCAGCTGTTTGCAGACAGCCTTTTCAAGTATTTCACTCCACAAGAATGATAGGATGTGTATCAATCTGGCTTTAGGACTAACCACACTGACACAGCACTTATAAAAGTATTCAACAATCTGAAGACCAACAGTGCTGCAAACAAACTTTCCATTTTAGTATTATCAGATCTGACTGCAGCCTCTGACACCGTCGGTCACAACATTTTATTAACTGGCTCTCCTCCTATCTAACAGGCAGAACATTATCTGTCTCTCTTGTAAACTTCAAATCTGGCAACTTCAACATCTGAGGCCTGTAGTCCGAAGCGGGATTTCGGTTTAGTGGGGTAACTTCAGGTTTAACCCTGGGTTTTCAGTCTTACAACAATGGTTAATTTCTTCATGGAAACTTATGCTGCACAGTTTACCTGCTTGAGCAGGTTATGTTCGAGATAACAGATCAACTTTATGAAATCACTGTCAACGATTTCTCACAGTCATAGCTCAGCAGGCTCCCAGTGCCTGAGGCTAAAATAAGACCTTTGGCTATAATGGCAACCATGAAGTTAAATCAAAATTGGTGGATATGTATTTGCGTGGGCGGCATATTTTATAACAAGGAAAGTGAAAGCATGGATTTGTGGAAAAATGCCTGTTTGCACTGAGGCGAACCGTAATGATAGGGCTGTAGGCTGGAAGACGTGAACACTGTCAACCACGTTGGACGCCAACATCAGGGACATGATGAGCCTGCCAAAGTTGTTTGGTTAGATAAATGTGGGCCATGTCGCATTACTTTGCTGTGACAAGCTTTTTTTACATGCAATTACAGGCATGCAGAATATGTTTGCTCAGCTTTAAGGGAGCATTTTTGGAATTCAGAACTCAGTTAACCGACTGCCCCTGTGTAGCTCTTAATAGACTATTTTCTGGTTGGAAATGGCTTTTTCCCTCATGAAGTGGGATAAATGACCTCATAGCAACAGGTCTGTGTGCGGGAAAATAGGCAAAGGAGAGAAAATATATTGGGCATGTGCTGACATGGCCCATAATGTGATTTGGTTGGGAAAACTTGTTTCCTGTGTCTTTTGTTCCATCAGGCTCAGGGATTTTTGCAACATGTGGCAGCCTCAGTACTGCGCACTCTTCACCAAAAAGGCCCAGCAGAGGATGTACTTCCTGCGCCAGATATATCTTTAGACTGCTTTTCTCCAATTGACCTTCACCAACTAACTTCAATGATTTCTTCATCTAAACATACAACCTGCCTCTTAGACCCCATCCCAACTAGGCTGCTTAAAGAAGTTCTACCCTTAGTTAGCACTTCTTTACTAGACATGATCAATCTGTCTTTATCAACAGGCTATGTACCACAGTCCTTTTGAAGTAGCTGTAATTAAACCTCTTCTTAAAAAGCTTATGCTTGATCCAGGATTTTGAGCCAATTATCGACCTATATCTAACCTTCCCTTTCTCTCCAAAATCCTTGAGAAAGCGGTTGTCAATCAGTTATGTGACTTTCTACACAACAATAGTTAGGATTTAGAGAGCATCATAGAACAAACAGCACTGGTGAAAGTGATAAATTACCTTTTTGATTGCGTCAGACAAAGGATTTGTCTCTGTACTTGTTCTGTTAGATCTTAGTGCCGCTTTCGATACCATTGACCATCGTATCCTATTACAGAGACTGGAGCATTTGATTGGCATCAAAGGACCCGCACTAAGCTGCTTTCAGTCGTATTTATCAGATAGATTTCTCTTTGTCCATGTAAATGATGAATCCTCCGTGCACACGGAAGTTAGTCACGGAGTTCCACACGGTTCGGTGCTTGGACCACTTTTATTTTGTATATGCTTCCTTTTGGCAATATTATTAGGAAACACTCCATAAACTTTCACTGTTATGCAGATGATATCCAAAAAGCCAGATGAAACCAATCAGTTAGCCAAACTTCAGGCATGCATCAAGGACATAAAAAACTGGATGACCTGCAATTTTCTGCTGTTAAACTCAGACAAAACTGAAATTATTGTACTTAGCCCCAAACACCTGCAAAACACATTATCTATAGATATAGTTATTCTAGATGGCATTGCCCTGGCCTCTAGCACCACTGTTAAGAATTTAGGAGTAACTGTCATGATCTGTTTGTCACTTCTGCTCACTGCCTGGACTCTCGCTCTGTTCCCTTCACCTGCCATTCCCTCACCTTCCACATCAGGACATGTCCTTTAACGCCCATATATATCAGACTTCAAGGACTGCCTTCTTCCAACTACATAACATTTCAAAAATCATGCATATCCTGTCTCAAAAAGACGCAGAAAAACTATTCCACACATTTGTTACTTCTAGGTAGGATTATTGTACTTCCTTATTATCAGGCTGCCCCAATATGTCTAATCCAGAATGCTGCTGCACATGTACTGACAGGAACTATCAAAAGAGAACACATTTCTCCAATATTAACTTCTCTGCACTGGCTCCCTGTAAAATCCAGAATAGCATTTAAAATCCTTCTCCTCACCTACAAAGCTCTTAATGTTCAGGCACCATCATATCTTAAAGAGCTCATAGTACCCTATTACCCCACCAAAATGGAGGGTTACTTGTGGTTCCTACAGTTTCTCAAATGAGAACAGGAGCCAGAGCCTTCAGCTATCAAGCTTCTCTCCTGTGGAATCAGCTCCCAGTTTTCCTCGCCACTGTTGCCAAGTGCTTGCTCATGGTGGGAACTGTTTCCTCTGTGTAAACCTCTTTTAAAAAGTGTACACTTGATCCAGGGGTTTTAGCCAACTGTAGACCTATATCTAACCTTCCCTTTCTCTCTAAGATCCTTGAGAAAGTGGTCACCAATCAGTTATGTGACTTTCTACATGACAATAGTTCATTTGATTGGCATTAAAGGACCTACACTAAGCTGGTTTAAGTCAAGTCAATTTTAGCTAATGAATAGTGATAGGCTCCTCTGGTATTACGGAGGGTCTTCCTTTATGTGCTAAGACTATCTTGCCAGACTAAATGAGATCTCTCCAGTTTGGTGGGAAGCCATTTGCTTTCTATTTTTCGCAATGTTTATTTTAATTTGCGGGTTAAGGAGATATACCATGGAGCTGACCTTTGTTGTTTTATAATCATCTTTTTTAAAGGGGCAATAGAATCGAGAGTTGTTAGAGTTAGGCACTATCAACCATATTATCAATTTGGGATTGATAAAGTTGGCATAGGAATTATATTGACATATGGCACTGAATTAAATGTGGATGGAATCAGTTCTTTCAAATTAGCCACAGCACTATCCGACAGGCATCTAGTGAAGGAATGCTAGTTAGTTATTAAATTATTGTCTGTTAGTCACTGTTGACTTTTTCAATATTTAACCAAGACCACTATCTTTACCTAACTTTTACCAACTGGTTTGAGTTTAACAGAACCATAAAAACATTAATCATGCTGTAGTTGCTATGAGCAGCTAGTGTATACTACTACTGTACTGTATTTGGTGCTCAAACACAGTCAAAGTTTGTGGATAACGTTTTGCAGGAGAAAACAGCGTGCTCAACTTTAATTTAAAGATGATCACCATTTTATCGATTGGTGTTTGTACGTATGTATATGTACAAACAAATACTTTATATTTGATCCTGTTCTAAATGTAATTATCTGTATGTTTTTTATTTGTGTGTAGCATGAAGAGACTACAACTTTCATTTCGCTGTGCAACCCTGTGTTTACAAATAATTAAACCTTGAATCTTGAAACAGTGATGGCATGTTCATAGATGAGGTGTTTAAAGTTACACTGTTACAGTAGTTTGGCTAACTTTATATGGTGAGTGCCAGCCGGTTGTTTGTTGACGTTAGCGGACTCTATTTCTAAGTCAACGTAAGCTAGTGTTGTACAGGACTATAGGATACAGGAAATAAGCCGCAGATAACCCTGAAACCAAAAAACACCATTATGAATCAGATAATCTGTGCAGCCCCCACAAAGCAAGCACCTTACACTTAAATGCTTGAGCATAGACTGCAGTTACTTGGGAGAAATTATGTGAATCTCCCCAAAACGCACGTGATAAGTGAAAGAAATGCCAAGCTCAGCTATGATCGGAACAGATGCCATTCATTGTTGGCTTTTGTCTGTGCTGATGTTGAATTTACTGACCTCAACTACTGTCTGATGTCATATGCTCTTTGGCGGTGAACCATTTAATCCAGTATGTGTATAGTTAAACATTCTTTGTAATTTTCTCCTCTTCATTCAGTCTGAAGCCACATTGGGTTTCTCCTGTGTTCACAGATGCCTGGGGTGGGATCATGGTTCTATCAATCACACTCACATTGCTCTTTTGACTGTGCTGAAATGCTCTGGTTATTTCAGTTCCAGTTTTCATATCATCACCACAGTGTGGGTGGAGGCCTTGTAAGTGTATTCTCAGTGTGACACTCTCCCTGGATGAGACACCCCTTTTTCCATGTCCTTATGTGACCCAGTGACCTGATTTAAGCCATTTTCATACACACACTGACACACACAAACACAGACATTCTCACTTGCCCTTTCACAATGTAACACACATCCACTGACTTCTAAGCAGACATCCATGTCAGTCCTTGCTTGTATCCATAGCTCACTTCAGTTTAGTTAGTAAAATCTTCTACATGTATATTGTATGATTTGAATATAGGAGGAATCTGTCTGATTCACTCCTGCATCACATCACTCATCATTATTAGAAGTGGAAGTGAAAGCTGTACTGTTTGAGATTTTTGCAGCACTTGAAGAACTTGGAGAACTTTGGTAAGAGCAAATAAAAGTTTGAGGCACACAGACTGTTTCAGAGGTTCTGACCGTTCTGAAAGCAGAGATAATCAATTTTATTGGATGATTTAACCATACAGGGTGATGCCAAAGAACGCCAAAGAACTATAGAAAGACGTAAACATGTTCAGCATAAGTGAAAGAGAGACAAAGTAGCAAACCTGTCAATGGAAGTTTGTTTTCCCAGTGTAAATGACTGTTTTAAAGTTGTCCTCAATGTCCCTCAGCTTAGAAATACTGCTGTCTACAGGATAATCTAACAATACTGTAGGTTTTTCATTGGTCCTGAATTTCTATTTTTTACTCCAATGCCCATGAGGAATGATTCTCAGCTGGTGGCCTTCAAACTCACTGATATATTGGCAATTTGGTAGACAAATCTTCAAGCTCATGTTCTATTTGCCCTGGCATATATGTCTGGCCCATTTCCCATTCAAACTGATTTTACTTGTACTGATATCAGACGAGCCAATCATGATGACTGACAGAGAGGAGCGCTGGCTCCTTTCTGTCAGTCATTGCATTAAACCTGCTCCAGACATCTTTGTAAATATCCAAGATGGCGCTGCCGACACGGATTGATTTCAACGGCTGGCTACATCGGCAGTAATGGAATGGACGGTTAATTTTCTCTAAAAGAAGAACAAACAACTGCACTTAAACTTTATATTGATAAGAAATAAATGTTTGCCGTACTTCCAACAGGACGTACTGTCCAACAGGACGTGGTTTTGTTGCTCTGATTGGCTGTCACCGCCTGTCGATAACGCCCCTTGGAAATGAACTGAGAGGTTCCAGACTAGTACGCATTTGCAAATTAGTCTGGCGATGCCAATCTCGCAATTTAGTAACATTCTGACAAATAAGAATTATTCTTCAGTAATATTTTGCATAGTTGCTTGTGTAAATGTCACTTTTTATAATAATCAACTAACCTGATGTGTTAATCTCCATGTTTTGCATTCTTGCATGACTTACAGTATGTACATTCATCCTCAGGGAGATAATTTTTTATAGCAGATGTGTAACTGTGTAACTTGTAAATCAAAGTGAGAAGAGTTAAAGGAACAGTTCACCCCAAAATCAAAAATACATATTTTTCCTATTAACTGTAGTACTATTTATCCATGTAGATTAATGGTTGCAAAGTTTTGGAGATGTCGGCCATAGAGATGTCTTTCGAATATCATCGAAATAGATAGCACATGGCTTGTGGTGCTCAAAGCGCCAAAAAAACACATTTAAAAAACTCTTTCCAGAAACTTTGTTTCTGACCTGATTGTGAGCAGTTTCTAATCATGGACAAGAGGCTTGTTACAGCGCAGGGGGTAAACATTAATGCTGCTGCCCCTTGGTTGAGCTGTAACTTTAACTAGCTCAGTGGTGCTTGGTGAGCTAGCAGTACCTGTGAACTGCCTCTCATCTAACTGTGCCTCTAATGAGGTTAACAGTCTCTAATAATCTCCACTGTCTATAAGTCTGTCTATAAGACAGAGCAGATATCAGAAGGATGTTCCTCAATGCCCCATGTTACAGCTCCCTCCACAAAGGAGGAGGGCAGGATATTGGTGGGAGACCTTGGGGCTGAGTCAGGGCGAAACAGGCTTTATGTTTTTGGAGCCAGGATGGTAAGATCTTTTCTAATCTATAAAAGAAAAGGGCCCATCTGGCTTGTCTGGCGTTGTGCTGTTTGGCGGCCAGGATGTACTCCAAGTTTTTATGGTCTCTCCAAATCAAAAACGAGTGCTCTTCTCCCTCCAGCCAGTGGTGCCACTCCTCCAAGGCCACCTTGATAGCCAGCAGCTCCTTGTTCCCCATGTCGTTATTCCTATCAGCAAGAAGAAGTTCCAGGGAAGGAAGGCGCAGGGATTTAGCTTGTTATCAGCCCGAGACCGCTGGAAGAGGACAGCCCCAATGGCCAGATCTGAGCACGGGTGCCGAGGTGAAGCTCTCCCTAGATCGTCCGGAAACCTGGATCAGCCAGGGGAGACAACTGAAACATGACATGCGAGGAGGTTAGGTCATGCAGTATGGCAGTAACAGTGCTAAAGTTCCTGATGAAACGTTTGTCGAAATTAGGGAAAACCCAGAAATTGCTGAATTAATTTATGACTCATAGGCCACTCCGCAACAGCCCTGTCCATTGCAGGGTCCATCTGGATGTAATCCTCCGAGACGATGAACCCCAGGAAAGCAAAGGTAGAGGCATGGAATTCGCATTTCTCTAGACTGTGCTGAGTCCATTGTTTTGGCCAGTTCATACTGTAATGACTAGTAAATACACAGGCAAAAAGACTCAAATATGACTCAACTTTTGTTGAAGAGATCCAAAAACCAGGAACACTTAAACACTAGGAAAAATTGCTGGCTCGCTTGACATTGGGAACAAAGACGAACTGGCACTGAGAGAGGGAAATACATACATATACATATACATATAAAGAAGGGTAAGATAATGAGAGGTATTACTAATCACCAGAAGAGGTGAGTATAACAAAGTAAAACAGGAAACGATAAATGAATGAAACAATGAAAAACATAACCTAAGGAGCAGGGCTGGACATCACAAAAACAAAGATGCTATAGTCACATTCTACAGATAGTGTCTTTAAACTACCATGCTACCCTCTGTTTACCTCAATGAGCCAGTTTGTTTCCCAAATGCCTTTGCTTGAAAACCCTGGTCCACCAATAGAAAGACATTGTTAATTATCCTTTTTATATATATATATATGCTTCAAAGCATGTGTGGACTCGGGGGCAATCACAGTCAAGTCAATTTTATTTTTATAGCGCCAAATCATAACAAAAGTTATCTCAAGACCCTTTTCACATAGAGTAGGTATAGAACATACTCTTTAAAATGTTATTTACAGAGACCCAACAGTTCCCATGAGCAAGCACTTGACAGCAGTGAGTGTGGAGCAGGAACATGGGGCAGTAGATGGCCTGCAGTTACAGATCCAGACTCTACAGCTCCAGAGACAGAAATACCTGTGAAAGTGAGAAGGTGAAAAAACACAAAAACTACCAGGAAGATGTGGCGTTAGTAACATGTTTTAATGGGATAAGAATGTGTACGGAGGGAGAGGAGGAGAGAGGAGCTCAGTGCATCACGGGAAATCCCCCCAGCAGTCTAGGCCTGTAGCAGCATAACTAAGGGATGGTTCAGGTCTCACCTGAGCCAGCCCTTACTATAAGATTTATCAAAGAGGAACATTCAGCTTGATAACTGTAGGCTCAGGCACGCCTGAGTCTGCCACTGCTGCACAATTACTTTTTCTCCGGTAAATAAGCTATCCACTTAATTAACCAGCGCTCTTAAACTCCACTTGTCAGCCAGTCTGCCCTCAGAGCTGCTCTGAAAGTAAAATTCCACCCTGCTTGAAATTAGATTTGGGAAGTTCACCACTGTCACCTGCATATACCTATCTGGTCATAACACAGCCAGCTCTGCTGCTCTGTGAAGATTACAGCTTTACATCAGCGGTATATACCTCATAGCTCCGCTGTCTTCTTATCTAGTAGACGTGTGTGTTATTGTAGCTGAGCTGTTGATAAACTGACTGTGATAAAGTGCCATGCAGCAACAAGATGAACTCTGATGTGATGCTGTCAGCTCCTGCTCTGTGCACACTGGCTGTGGCAGTATGCAGGCCCAGAGCTCCTCCTTCTGGTTAATACAACTACTTCAACAGTCAGTGTTGGATGATACATTACTTTAAATCAGTGGCCTAATTTCTGCTTGGGATGGGTGGTGGTAGTGTTGATGGTGGTGGGGGTCTCCAAACAATGTGCTGTTACTGTCCATTTATTATCATTTAAGAACCTTTGTTTCTGGCATTTCCCCAGAGCTGTGACTGGACTTAATGTTTATCATAATGAAACTCTGGTAGCGCTGAGTAATTGGAGATTATACTATGCATACCCATTTCCATCTCCTGCTACCTTTGTGCTACCTTTGTCTCAGCGCTGCCTGTACCAAAGTGTCTTTCTCTAATTGTGTACAGCACCATTCACCTGTCGTTCATCTGTTGATTAGTGGCTGTTGACTAGTGGCCTCTAACCAAAGGTCAACATAATTTAGTGTATCTTTCAGTACCAAGTTTAAAAACTCACACATCAAATAAACACATTAAAAGAAAACTGCACACACAGTATAATAATAAATATGATAAATCACAGCAACTCAGGTCACCATGTCAATACAAATGCATGCAATAATGGAATAAACACAAAGTATTCAGTTGAAAGCATGCAGCATGCACACATTTCTGACACTGTCACATGATGACAACACCTAATACTCAAACTATCGCCTCTTTTTCTGTCTTCTCTTACAGATGGTGTTGACTGATCATGATATAACTGTTTTGGTGTGAGCACTGTCTTATGGCCAACTTGCACTCCTTCATTTCTTCTTTCAGTCCATGAGGAGGAACTACAAAAAGTGATGGGAAAATGATGCACCTGACTGCTGGTGGAAAAACAAATAGAATAGTGATGAAGTACACAAAGAAAAAATATAACAATAATAATAATAATAAATTAATTAATTTGATTGATTCAAATGTCAATGTCTCCATCTTTAACACCAATTTAATGCCAAATGATAGTGTATGGGTCAAAGACAAATTTTTGTGTGGCAGTTACATCTGAACATAGATGATAAAAATCCACTGACCAATCTCACTGTATCGAGTCCGACTGTAATTTGCCACATTTAAGGCAGCATTCTAAAGACAGACTGAGAGCTGACCCTGACCAGCTGAAGCAATGTGTGTTGAGGATCAGTAGAGACAACTGCGGAGGAATGTAATGAGATAAAAGTGTGAACATGCAGGGGTCCTCTGCAGGATTACTTCAGGAGTGGCTGACAGGTAGAGTGGAAAGTTACCAGGAGGGTGGAGCTGGACTGTGACAGAAACAACCAAAACCAAGCCAGGCGGGCGAAGGGGGCCTGGAGGAGAGCTAATAGTCATTGGATATGTCCATCTCGATCTCCCCCTCTTCAGCATCAGTGGGCAAGTTGACCTTGCTCGAAGACGGCTCCTCTTTATACTCCCTGTCATCAGAAGTCACAGAGGGAAGCGGGGACACAGACTCTAGCTGGGTGCCCTGAGAGGAGCATCCAGAATATACCGTAGCCATCCCAGTCGACCAGGTATTGCAGGCCTCTCCCACGGCAGCGGGAACGAAGCAGGCGGCAAACTGTGTAGACAAAACCTCCATCAATAAAGCGAGGTGGCAGTGGAGGCTGAGCAGCAGGAACCAGTGGACTCTCTCGAACCAATGAACCTGGGTGCCAACTTCTTGGGATTCCTAGGAGTCTGGGTCAACAGCCACACCTTCTGGCCAACCAGGTAGGTTGGGGCTTCGGTGTGGCATCGACTGGCTGCTGTGGAGTACCGGATGGCAGAGTGGAGGAGGGTTGTTCTGGCTTTGGCCCAGGTACGGCGGCAGTGGTGGCCAAAGGCCTGGACTGATGGGCAGGAAAACTCCTTTTTCAGGGCCAGAAACAGTGGTGGTTGGAAACCATAGGCACACTGGAATGGGGACAATCCAGTGGCAGAGCTGATCAGGGAGTTGTGGGCATACTCCACCCACAGGAGCTGCTGGGACCAGGACGAAGAATGCTTGAAGACCAAGCACCATAGAGCAGTCTCCATCTCCTGGTTCTTGTGCTCCGTTTGGCTGTTAGACTGTGGATGGAAACCAGACAACTGACTGTGGCCCCAATGAGTGTTCCAAACTCCCTCCAGCACACTGACGTAAACTGAGGTCCCCCTGTGAGAGACCACAGAGCCGGAAAACATGTAGTAGGACCAACTTAGCAGTCTCTTTGGTTTAGGGGGGCATGGGCAAGGGCAACAAGGGGGCCATCTTGCTGAACCGATCTACCACCATCATGATGGTGGTGTGTTTGTTGGAGAGTTTGTTGGACAGTGGTAGAGCGGTAACAAAGTCCAAGGAGATGTGGGACCAGGGACGATGGGGCAGGGGCAAAGGCTGGCTCCTACCCCAACATCGGAGGCATCCACCTCCACAACAAGTCTTTCAGGGTCAGGGACTTAAAGGATAGGGGCGGAAGTAAACCAGGCCTTAAGGATCTGGAAGGCCTCCTCCGCCGAGGGGGACCACTGGAACGGCACTTTCGATGAGGTAAGGGCAGTGAGTGGGGCAGCCACGGTATAGCCGAGGATGAACCTCCGGTAGAAGTTGGCGAACCCCAGGAACCATTGCAGCTGTTTGCAGGAGTCAGGGACAGACCAGGATGTAACATCTGACACCTTGGCAGGGTCCATCTGCATGGTACCCTGTCCCACGATGTACCCCAGAAAGGTGACAGATAAGGAGTGAAACTCACTTCTCAGTTTTCACAAACAGAATTCTCATGGAGGCTGCTTGGACATGGTGAATGTGCTCCTCTCGAGACTGGGAGAAAATCAAAATGTCGTCCAGGTAGACGTACACATGTCCCTCAGCACATTATTAACCAAGGCCTGGAAGGCAGCTGGGGCATTGGTGAGGCCGAAGGGCATCACCAGGTACTCATAATGTCCAGTGGGGGTGTTAAAAGCCGTCTTCCACTCATCACCCTCCTGGATCCGGACCAAATGGTAAGCATTGCGCAGGTCTAGTTTGGTAAAGATGGTGGGACCCGCAGCAACTCGAAGGCGGAGAAGATGAGTGGATAACGGTTCTTGATGGTAATGTCGTTGAGGCCCCTGTAATCAATGCAAGGCTTCAGTGACTTGTCCTTTTTCTCCACGAAGAAAAACCCGGCACCAGCAGATGACGAGGAGGGGCGGATGATCCCAGCAGCCAGAGAGGAGTTGATGTATCGCTCCATAGCCTCTCTTTCAGGTGCAGACAAGGAATACAGTCAAGTCAAGTCAATTTTATTTGTATAGCGCCAAATCATAACAAAAGTTATCTCAAGACACTTTCACATAGAGTAGGTCTAGACCATACTCTTTAAAATATTATTTACAGAGACCCAACAGTTCCCACCACGAGCAAGCACTTGGCAACAGTGGCGAGGAAAAACTCCCTTTTAACAGGTAGAAACCTCGAGCAGAACCAGGCTCTGGGTGATCTGAATCATAGATCCAGAATCTACAGCTCCAGGGGCGGAAATACCTGCAGAAAGTGAGAAGGCGAAAAAGCGCAGAAAGCACAAGGACTACCAGGAAGAAATGGAGTTGGTAACCTGTATTAGTGGGATAGGAATGCGTACAGATAGAGAGGGAGAAGAGGAGAGAGAAGCTCAGTGCGTCATAGGAAGTCCGCCGGCAGTCTAAGCCTATAACAGCATAACTAAGGTATGGTTCAGGACTCACCTGAGCCAGCCCTAACTATAAGCTTTATCAAAAAGGAACGTTTTTAGCATACTCTTAAACGAAGAGAAGGTGTCTGCCTCCCAAACCCCAACTAGACTTAGACTTAAACAGGTTTCATTATCATTCAATGTACAACTAGTGTACAACAACATTTTGTAACATAGGCATAGTAACAGCATTGAAATAACACATAAACACCATAAAGAAACATGTACATGTACAATATAATACAAACATATCACTATATAAATATTATAAAGTGCATAGTACAAAAATAGCAGTTAAATAAGTAGCAGCCTGTGGAGTAAGAATAACAGGTGTAATTGTGCAAATCCACAGGATACAGCTTGGAGTGACAAGTTCTCTGGACCACAGAGTCCCAAGAACTGTCACCAGTGCACTAGAGAATACAGTCCTACAATAGTGCACGCTGAGGTAGAATAAAAGGTGTGAATAATGTCATTGTCCAGTTATTTGTTCAACAACCTGATAACCTGGGTGTCCCAACGCTTGACCTCTGATCAGAAGCTTCACCCCTGTGCCTTCTTCTCACGTCGACTCTCAGCTGCTGAACAAAACTATGACATTGGAAATCGAGAGTTACTCGCTGTCAAGTTGGCCCTGGAGGAGTGGCGTCACTGGCTGGAGGGCACCAAGGTTCCTTTCCTGGTATGGACTGACCACAGGAATCTGGAGTATGTGTGCACAGCCAAGAGACTCAACTCCCGACAAGCCCGGTGGTCGCTCTTTTTCACCCGCTTCAACTTCTCCCTCTCCTACAGACCAGGATCTCGCAACATCAAACCTGACGCCTTGTCTCGCCAGTTCCAGGAGAAGGAGGATGCTATCCCAGGGCACGTTCCCATCCTTTCTGTCCCTTGCATGGTCGCTACCCTCACCTGGGAGATTGAGGAGAGAGTGAGGTCCGCTATGGAGGATCAGCCCGGTCCCAGCAACTTTCCCCGTGATCGCCTGTTTGTTCCCCCGGCTCTGCGGTCCGACGTCCTCCAGTGGGGTCATTCCTCCAAGCTTTCTTGTCATCCGGGAATCCAGAGAACCAAGGACGTGGTTCAGCGACGTTTTTGGTGGGCCACTCTTGACGAGGACATCCGAGGGTTTGTCAATGCCTGTCCGGTCTGCAATCAACACAAGTCATCTCGCTCCTGCTGGTTTCCTGCAGCCCCTGTTCCTCATCGCCCTTGGTTTCACATCTCTCTAGACTTTGTTACTGGCCTTCCTCCTTCCAAGGGTAATACGGTCATCCTGACTGTTGTGGACCGATTTAGTATGCTGGCTCATTTTGTGCCCTTACCCAAGCTTCCTTCAGCCAAAGAGACAGCTCAACTGGTCCTGCTCCATGTTTTCCGGCTCCATGGCCTCCCTGTAGATGTGGTGTCTGATCGGGGCCCTCAGTTCACTTCAGTTTTTTGGAAGGAATTCTGTGCTCTGCTTGGGGCCACCGTCAGTCTGTCCTCCGGGTTTCATCCCCAGTCTAATGGTCAGACCGAGCGCATGAATCAGGAGATAGAGACAGCCCTCCACTGTATGGTTTCACAAAATCCCATGTCCTGGGCCAAGCAACTCCTGTGGGTAGAATATGCTCACAAAACCCTGACAAGCTCTGCCACGGGTCTGTCCCCATTCCAGTGCACCTATGGGTTCCAGCCTCCTCTTTTTCCTGCACTAGAGAAGGAGGCTTCCTGTCCTTCAGTACAAGCCTTCATCCGCCGTTGTCGCCGCACCTGGATCCAAGCACGGGCCTCCCTCCTCCGCTCTACAGATCGTTTCTCTGTCTCAGCTAATCGACGGCGCACCCAGGCTCCTGCCTACCAAGTGGGTCAAATGGTGTGGCTTTCCACTCGGGACATTCCACTCAGGGTGGAGTCCAAGAAATTGGCTCCTAAATTCATCGGTCCATTTGCCATCCAGAAGATCATCAATCCTAGGGCAGTAAGGCTGACACTCCCACAATCTATGCGAATCCATCCTATGTGTGTCCTATGTGTCCAGAGTGAAGCCAGTCAAGGAGAGTCCCCTTCTGCCTGCAGCTCCACCTCCTCCACCTCCTCAACTCATTGAGGGAGGCCCTGCCTACTCTGTTCGGCGCCTGCTGCGCTCTCGTCATCGGGGTCGTGGTCTCCAATATTTGGTCGACTGGGAGGGTTATGGTCCAGAAGAGAGGTCCTGGGTTCCTGCTCGTCACATCCTCGACCCCCAGCTTATTGCTGATTTCCACCAACAACATCCCGATCAACTTTCCAGGACCATGCCGCCTCCCGGAAACGCTTGTCAGGGACTCGCTGCTTCACCCGTGCACAACATTTCCGATAAAGAAGAGCCGGTGTTGGATAGGACTGGGTCCCTCCTCCAAACCCCCGCCACCCACCCAGCTGAGGAGGAGGACATGCAACTCTCTGAGGACTGTTAGCCCTCCCCCAGACCCCCTCCGCCCACCCAACTCAGTTTGGTATTTCTGGGACGTCAAGAGCCGTCCCTTGAGGGGGGGTCACATCCATTCCTCTGCTGCTCTGCCAGTAATTTTCCACTCTCCTCCCCTCTGCTCCTCTCTCCCTGCTGGCCACTCCCACCTCATCAGCCAACTCTGTTCACCTGTGCACTCAGTATCAAGCCTGTATTTAAGTCCCTCTGGTTCACAGACTCTTTGCCAGATTGTTCTTCGCCCGCATGCAAGACTCTCCAGCGTTTCTCTTTGGACTGATCTCCCGTTGCCGACCCTGCCTGCCCCTGACTAACCTGCCCGTCATTCTCCCGGTAACGGGTTACTGCAATTGGGTCCTCACACACCCGTTACACTGGGGGAAAAAACTATTGCACAATTTTGTGGTTCTGCAGCGGATGTTACAAAATCTTTTTCCAGAGGCTAACAGGGTGAACAGTCCACGATGGGGGTGTGAGGAGTCTTTTAGGATATTCCTGGCTCGGGACATGCAACACTTTGGTGCAATATTCGCCTGAATGGAGGGAAGAGAAGACCCAATAATCTTTTCCGCTGTCCTCACCACTCTCCTCACATTTTTCCAATCAGAGGACTTGCAGCCTCCACACCACACAGAGATGCAGCTAGTCAGAATGCTCTCCATGGTACTTCTGTAGAAAGTAGTGAGGATTGGGACTGGCAGGTGGGCTCTTCTCATTTTTCCACAGGAAGTACAAATGTTGCTGTGCCCTCTTAACCAGTGATCACAGACCAGGTGAGGTCATCTGTAATGTGCACCCCCAGTTGTTGATGAGAAGTGGAGCGTGACTGGGCTGGTTCTTCCTGAAGTCGACAATGTTTTTTTTTTTTAGTTTTGTCTACCTTCAGGAACAGGTGATTGTCTCTGCCCCAGCCCAGCAATAGCTTCAACTCCTCTCTATAGGCCAGGTCATCATCATCATCCCTGATGAGTCCCAGCACTGTTGTGTCATCCGCAAACCTCACAATGTGGTTTGTGTCAGACCTGGGGACACAGTCGTGAGTCATCAGGGTGAACAGCAGAGGACTCAGGACACATCCTTGGAGGGGGTTGTGCTGAGGTGTTCTGTCTGACCTGCACTGACTGTGCAACTGGCTGCTAGACTTCCTCACTGACAGACCACAGAGGGGTGCCGAAACCTAGTGGTCCCAGTTTGTCTAACAGATGCTGAGGAATGATGGTGTTAAATGCTGAACTGATGTCCGGGAACAACATCCGCACATGAGCATTTTTCTTCTCCAGATGTGCAAGGCTCTGGTAAAGAGTGGAGGAAATGGCATCCTCAGTGGAGCGGTTTGGCCAGTAGGCAAACTGGAAGTGGTCGAATGTGGGAGGGACTTTGGAGATTGATGTGCTCCTTTACCAGCCTCTTAAAGCACTTCATCATGATGGGAGTGAGTGCGATGGGTAGTCATTCAGTGATGTTATATTGTTCTTTTTTGCACTGGAATGATGATGGCAGACTTAAAACACCTTGGAACTTTGGCTTGGTCCAGCGAAATGTTGAAAATGTCCGTTAAAGCCCAAGCTAGCTGATCTGCACATTCACTGAGTACCTGCCCTGGAATGTTATCTGGGCCCGGGGCCTTCCTTGTGGTGATATTCCTTAGTGACCTTCACACATCAGCTGTGTTTAGAGTGCCTTTTCATCTTGGTGGGGGACAGGTTTTTCTCTGCAACAGTGCCATTTAGTGTCTGAAAGCTCCCAAAAAAGTTGTTTAATTTGTTGAAGAAGTCCACATCATCTTCACACACTGAAGGGGCTATCTTGTAGTTTGTGATAGCCCTTATGCCTTTCCACATATCCTTGGTGTTAGAGGGGTCATGGAAAAAGTCCTGGATTTTTTGACTATGAGCTCTTTTTGCTAGTGTGATGGCACGGTTTAAGTTAGCTCCCGCTGTTTTCGGAGCCTCCTCATTGCCAGATTTGAAGGGTAGATTCCGTGCCTTTAGCATTTTTGTATTTTAGAATGACAAATGATCTTGTTATGTTGATACCTTGAATAACATAAAAGATTTTGAAAAAAGCTGCCGTACAGTTCTATAGTGCTATATTAAAAAGTGCTATATTAAAGTTTTAGGAGTACTAAGTCTCACCTGGTGATCATTGTCGAAAAACAAGCAATACATACAACAAGCTGAAGAAACTGAAGGCATTAGTCCAAGACACATAAAGAATATATTCTTTAAAAAAAAAAAAAAGGTACATTCAGAAGTATATGTGCTTCTAGTAGCGGCACCATGACACTTTCCTCATATAAAGAGACACAGAGTGAAGTTACTGACCTTTTACTCCGGGGTGGCTGTGCTTGAGGTATGGTTAAGCATGTTACTGGGTTGTACAACGTAATTGCTTATATAATAGGTTGTTTAAAATGGTTAATTGGTTTGGCCATACGTGCAGACCGTCAAGTCTAGAGTGTTAGTTTGTGTCAGTGGGTTGTCAGGTTGAGGAGCTGAGAGAGAACATCCTCATCTAATTATGGATTATGGGATATCAGT
This sequence comes from Lateolabrax maculatus, assembly GCA_031216445.1. Taxonomy (NCBI): domain Eukaryota; kingdom Metazoa; phylum Chordata; class Actinopteri; order Acropomatiformes; family Lateolabracidae; genus Lateolabrax; species Lateolabrax maculatus. The sequence goes on from CM062199.1 coordinate 26,806,856, forward strand.
GATATCTGATTCTGGTCAGAAACATCATGTCAAGAAACAAAGACTCCAGCTATATTCTTGCCAAAAGTCAATTCAACTGCTGCGAAACATTAAAGCAACTTTTAAGCATTATCAAAGGTGGTAAAATAAACAAATTCAGGGGTAATACTTGTAATGATCACATCAGTTTTGTTGCATTTCACCAACATCTTATACATTTCTAGCACCCACTTTGCCATCTTACTTTTCACCTTATCACATTGGGTCTTCAGCCACTATCCTGACAAGTTTAAAGTCTTTTGTGTGACAACAGTCAGGCAGTCCTTGGAAAACCAGCATGAGAGCCTTTCATCTTGCTTGTACACTGTCATTTTGGCCCTTGACACTGGCCCTTCCTTCCCTGCACTAATTCTGAGTCAGCAGGGTTCACATGACCTGCTGTAGTACAGGCAGTAAATCAAAATAATGGGCTGGATGAAAAGGTCACCCTGGCTAATCTCAAGCAGGGAAGTTTTGGATCAGAACACAGTGATCTGGTCAACATTCAACTGAGGGAAGAGCAGACAGAGGCATAGAGCCACACAATGCACAAGCACAAAAACAAGCAAGCACTCGGCAGCTAAAGAAATGTCCTTGTCATATAAACACCTGGGGAGGATTCTCTACTTCTGTGTCCTGTTCAGAGGCCGTATGCCGCAACACTGCACCCTGTAGGGAGTTAGGGCCATCACATAATGACAAAGTGCAGAGTGCTAGTGATGGAAGTCAAATTGTTGCTCCCACTACTGTGGTTTACTCAGAGGTGGGTAAAGCAGCCAAAAACTGTACTCAAGTAGAATTAAAAGTAGTTCGCAAAATAACTACTTGAAATTGAGTACAAAACTTTTTACAAAAAAAAGATTAGTTGAGTAGTGAGTAACTTAAATAAAAAAAATTAAAAAAGCACACGTCTTTTATTTGACGTGGATATGGTGGGAATTATTTCAACCACAGATAGTCTTCCTCAGGTAAAGGTAAAGAAGTGAACATACACCTGTATTTATTTCTGATGAAAGTTATCTCCTGATTAGATAACCTGCCACATATACACCAGGACAATTTTCCCAGTCTGTATCTCTCAATTCTGATCACAGAATATTACATTAATAATATACTCTATTAAGTACACCAATAAGTAAAGAAACCATATTATATATATAAATAAATAAATAAATAAATAAATAGTGACAACATGTTTGGAACATATATCAGTCATGTCCTTTTTTTTGTGTGCATAATTTTGGCCTCTCTTCATCAGGCTCCTGTCGGATGAGAGATCGGCAGCAGACCTGGGACAGCTGACCACCTGCCTCTTAACAGAATGTGCATGAATGCATAAAATAATAAATAAATAGGCCTAAAAGTAACGCGATGAATGTTTCAAAATGTAATGGAGTAAAAGTAATGACTTTTTCTCTAAAATTCTACTCAAAATATGGTGCATTATAACTTCTCTGACAAGTACAATTTATTCAAATAGTTACTTGAATACATGTAACAGAGTAAATGTAACTAGTAGCTGGACTTACTAAAAAAAAGTCACCGTCTGTCAGCTATGCACAATTTATTGCTCATGATTTTATTTTTTTTGTTCAGTGAAGAGATGAGATTAGATACTAAATTTTTCTTCTCACCTCCAAACTACCTCTGCAGAATTGTAAAAAATTGTACAATATTCATATGCTATTTCCCAGTTAAGGTTGTAGGCTAATTTAGTTGAGTAATGTACACAGAAGTAATAAGATAGTGTTTATAATATGGTCTTCATCGTTACATCAAAAGTTCTACATCTGGGAAACATTGTCCATCAAATTTGACTGCATTTGAGCACCAAGCATCATTGATGTAAACATCCCCTCTTCCCGTCTTGTTTTTTGGCTTGGAACACCACAATCCACCCGTCGGGAGCAATAGCTTGATCTGGCACAACAGTCTCTGATTACCAGTTGCTTGGCCAGCCTGAGACCAATTTCATCCACTCCACCTTCCCACAACTGGACATTAGCCAGTAGCAGCCTTACGTCCAAGCTGGGCTAGCTAAGCTCTTATCCCGGCTCTCTTTCCTCTTCTCTTAGGGCGGTCGCACCACCTGCTGGTCTGGCTGGGTGGTCAGAATATGTCGTGGGTAGTGATCGTTGCAAGGTCCACTGCTCTTAATCCAATACCCACCCTTAATTCTCCAGTGCCTATTTCTCAAAGGCAATACGTGTTTTAGCAATAAAGAAAGAAAGAAGAAAAAAAATTTCCACCATCTTTCTGTTCTAGCAAATGTCTCCTTCCTACCTTTTGTCTCCTGTTGTTCTTACGTCACTGCTTTGTTCTTACTGTATAAAACTGTATCTCTGTCTTGACTCTTGGTCCATTCACCGACTCAGATCCGCTCTGTGTCTGTCAGTGCACCAGTGTGCTGGCATGCTTGAATAAACTCACACCACCACAGCAAACCTCTAACCTGGACTTGGATTTTTCCTCAACAGAACACAGACATTGAACGGCTTCTTCAGAAAGTTCTGGCTTTCTGAGTTGGCTGGGCATTTCTCACTCAGGCCTTGTGGTCTGGCTGAGATGGGCAATCCCACCTCACCCAGTCACACACACACACACACACACACACACACACACACACACACACACACACACACAATTAATATCAATGTCAGTGTGTCTGATTCTTTTCAAAAGTACTAGTAAGAGTTGTATCTCTGTCTTTCGGGCCACATAATTAAGTTGTCCTTTAGAACCTTTTCAATCTGGTTTCAGGGCTTGTCATTCCACTCTGATTGCACTTACTAAAGTGGTAATTTAATATTACTATTGATTCAAATCGCACCTAAAGTGTGTCTGTTACTGGATCTCCGTGCAGCATTTAATACCATAGATCACTGTATACTCATAGACTGACTCGCAAATTGGCATCTCTGGCCTTGCTCTCACATTGTTAAAGTCCTTCCTATCCAAAAGAACACATTGTGTTTCTTATATTACAGCAATATTTTCAGATGTTAAACATGGATTATATTTTGGCTTTGTATTTAAACTTATGCGTTTTTCTTAATATATATTTCACGTCTTGGCCAAATTTTATGAAATTATCAGCATGTCAGTCAATTTAAGTTTCTTATCTAATTACATGATATGCTGATTAATTAAATCATCAGCATATATCTATACTTGCTTGGAAAAGCCCCAAATAAGGATATTTCAAATAAAAAAAAATTACATTAGTGTGGCACATGACTAAGGCATAGAATAGAAGTATTATAAAGGGGTATTAGAAATTAATAAATTGTTTTATTTCCAATAATTTTTTCCAAATACATGTCTTTATCACTGGACATATGCCTATCATACAATAAAATGTGGTCATGATTATATATATATATATATATCATAAATTTAACATTAGCTCATCACCTCAGCTCCAATTGATGCTAAAAGCTGGAGTGTGGAACTTTTGTCTCCCCCTTTTGACAGTGATCCTAGGAAGCAACAAAACTAAAACTCAATACAACAATTGGCCAATAAAAATAATACCAAGTGAGGCCTCTGTCACGGTAAATTGCAGGAAAAACAGGGGTTGGACCCAAATGTGCAGACGAGGAGAGGAGGTAAAAGGTACAACAAAAACAGCAGGTGAGGCAGAAAATCCGAAAGAATACAAAGTCCAAAGCAGGCAGGTGAATAAACGGGTCACGGGGAGAAACAGAAGCGTGGCACAGGGTACAAATCCAGAGAACAAACAAAACACAATACAATGAACAGTCAAATGAACAGAGAAACTTGACCGGTATATATATGTGACTGATTTAGGGAATGAGCTGCAGGTGAGGAGTGGGCGGAGCAGGCAGGGCTGACGAGAGTGGGAACATGTGTGTAGATGGGTGGAGGCCCGAGACCAATGAGCAGACAAAAAAACATAAAAAATAAAGGGTAAAAGGACCAGAATAATGCAAATGGAAAAGCTAATTAGTAGTATATAAAAAGGTATTTTTTTTAGGAGACAGGCTGGCTCTTTAGGTTGTCACACATATACATCCATACATGCATATACACACATGCACATTCTCCATAAATTACCCTTAAACATATCAGCACAACTATCCACTGAGCCCAGCTAAAATAACAGCAAGTTTACCCAGAGGCTTCAAGAATTCCAGTAAAACAGCAGAAAGTCTGAGGAACAGCCTGAGCTTATTTGTGGAACAATCTCATTGTTTATTTGAACAGGTGATTTTCTTTGAGGGGCTCTAAATCAACACAGTCCAGTGTAGAGCACTGAGGTGCCACATCTGTGGTCTATCCTGAGTGACCTCTGACAGCAGTTGTGAGGCTGCAGATTAACTTTCACTGGTATTAAGTAAGCATGGCAGCTGTTTTAAAGTCATACTGAAATTAAAACTAAAGGTTATGCTACAAAATTAATACATCTGTGGTGTAAGAATTTAGAATTGTATTTAATTTCCTGCCGTAAGAGTGCTTCTTATATAAAGGTTCACTGTTGGAGGTAAATTTTAGTTACTGGTTGACAGTGTTAATCATGTGATTTGATTGGTGCAATTGTAGTAGGTTGGAAATGGTACATGTTTAGTTTTCATTTAAACTAAATATACATTAAACACTAAACATAATTATTGTTAATAATTGAACTATTCTAACATTCAGTACACAGTGGTTACATCAAGGTAATACACTTATTAACATCAATAGACAGTGCTCTGGTGTTGCTGTGGATTCACTAGGGAGACAAGATCAGCTCATGCGCAGTTCAAAAATAAGCAAGCTCTGGCCTGAGCAAGTCGCTAGCTTTGGTCCTCTCTTTATCAATCCAGAGTTTATATATTGGCTAGCCTGTGTTACCCTTGCTGCTAGTCCAGATTTCCCCTAGTTCTGGTGCCGGTAACACAATATCTGTGTAAGCGAGCACTAGAAACAAGCCATGAACCAGCTGGGGGCCCAGTGTTGTTGTTACCTGTTGCTTAGCCCCTTGAGTGACCTCAGCATTCCAGATGAACCATAGGCTGCATGTTGAGGCCACAGAGAGCAGGCAAGTTTCCTTCCAAATGTCATGCACATTTTTAAATGGTCAAAAGGAAATGCACATTAATGTGTGTTCCCATCCTCTCTTCTCTTCTTTATGTGAATATTAAAAGTTGGTTCATGTAGATAAACATTTGGTGGAGCTGATTTGGAACCTGCCTAAAATGCCCAATGTGGTTGCCTCACTTCTCTCTCATTTTCCTGTAACTCTCTCCTCTCCTAACATTGAGTGATGAAGTAGACGGCTTCAGTATAGTGCCATGTGATCACCAATAAAACTGTGCACATGATTAAACCATTGTCAGTATGAGTTGACAATACGTGTGTGCAGTCCCCATTTATTTCTGCATCAAAGACTCTTTGTAGCATTAACACACAATTGGAGACTCAGATAAGTTAGAGTGCAACTGCGGAGTGACAGTTGGCCCCTTCTTCTGATCAGATGGGTGAGGAAGGATTGTCCTGTTTTGCCAAAAACAAAGGACTTCCACACATGCTGTTAAAAGAAAATGATGTGCCCTCCCTCTCCTGCATCATCAGCAAAATAGTTGCTCTGTATTCTAGTCATTATCCAAATGTAACGCAGTGTTCTACCATGTGGGTTCCTGTCAGAAATCTTTTGGCTCCTGGCTGCTTTTTCTGATTTTGTGGTTAGTGAACTGGGACTATGCTTTCATCTGATCTGATTTGATATTCTGATGCATATCAGTAAGGTTGTATGCCATACCACTGTCTGTGAGTATGTTGGATGGATACAACCATAAATGTTGCAAGTTGTAGCCAGGGCAGTAGCTGCCAATGGGGACACCAAGGTCATGTCATCAGTATAGTTTATGGGAATTTGAGGATTTTAAGAACCTAAGAAGTAGTTATTATACAACTACACATTTAAATTACACATGGTGATTTTTTTACGCCTGATTCTGGAACTTTTTAGTCAAAATTCCCAAAATACTTAGGCTTTGAAACCAGGAGGGTTTGAAAATCCCTAGATGTAAGAGGATGCTGGTGTTGTTTGTTCACTACTTTACCGTTCACTTTTAATGTTTTATTTAGTAGCTCTTTACTGAGTTTTGTTGTTTTTAGCGTGATATCTGTCTCTTGTGGCTCTATATGATTTTTTAACCAGCTCAAATTCATATTATTAAACCTAATTCGTAGTTGTATAGGTTTCCTGTACTCAGCTTGTAGCCAGCTAGACCACCTTCAGCCTCTGTCAATGCCTCTGGTGAATTGTGGATCTTTTCCATCTTTTTATCTGATGGTTGTGTTCCACCATCTTTCTCCAATGCTACTTTTCATTGTCTAAATACTTTACTTGGAGTCTCATTATAAAATGTCATAGACTTAGTTATCATTGCTATGCTAATGATAAACAAGTGTACCATGGCACCTCTAGTCCTAGCCAATGATAGTAATAGAGACACATCTACCTAGGTTCTAGGAGTGGTATGTCTTGAATATCTCACAAGGGGAGTTGGTATTGAGCTGACAATTGTATCGCCCTACAACAATAAAACAACATATAAAGTGCTGCAATTTGTATATAAAGAAATTAAATCAAAAATCAAAACTTCACAAACACACACACTTCACAAACTACACACACTACACATTTTATACTACACGCTACACATACAGGACATACTATATTACACAAACTACACACACTACACATACTATACTACACACTCTACACAAACTACACACACTACACACATTACACATACTATACTATACACACTACACATTAGACACTACACATTATACTACACACACTACACATACAGGACATACTATACTACACAACTACACACACTACACATACTATACTACGTACACTACAGACACTACAAATGTTATCAGAATCAGGTTTATTTCACATACAAGGAATTTACTGTGGTGTATATATATATATATATCATATATATATATACATATTTAGACCATTTCCCACTTTTCCAACTAATTTATACTCATACAACAAATAAGTCATACCTTCAGCTGCTTCTTCACGCAAATTCAAGCCAGCAATCCAGTTTAGCGCAGCCTTTCAACAAACATTCAACTATTCCACATCTTTCATACATTGTTGATATTATTCAACTTTTTTTGCTCAACTTCAGCAATCTAGTTTAGCGTCACCCTTTCAGCAGCCAGCATTCACACTGCAATTTCTTCAGAAATTGCCTTTTGTAGTTTTCTTGTGAAGATTAGTTTGCTATTTCAGGTGAAAATCAATTACAGCCTATATTTTTCAATCTGTCCCTACCATGTCCCTCTTTGGGTCCGTTTACTTTGTCCTCTTCTCCTCTCCTACAGGGCCCTCTCAAGAACATCTTTGTGACTTCCTTTATGCAACATGAGACCTGGAAACTGCACAGATCCTGTTTAACTGCGCAATAAAGAACTGGCTGAGTACTGAGTACTGGTGTGTTTGGTTGTTTTAACACACATTTTAGCACCGCAGTTCCATCCGGTTTAATCAGTCCAACAGAGATGTTTACCAGACCCATCTTCCTACTTTCCATCACAAACAGAAGAATCTTCAATTTTCTGTGTGGATTCTTATGAGGATCTTTGGTAATGTCCTAAGCACAGCAGGATGCAGCTGTTTTCATTAAGAAGTCATCTGCTCATATGTCTTCTGTAAATTCTGCTCAAATAATATCCTACAATAGTGAAATTTTTAAGTCAAATTGAGCTTTAATAGTACATATCATATACAGGGCAACACATGTACAGTAATTAACACTACAATCCTAGTACAATACAATAACATCATACAAGTGCAGAGTATAAATATACATATCAACAGGTGTTAACAATATACAAAACGCACACACCCAAACACATGGTAAAGACAACTGAAGCTTACAGACGTGACATCAGAATCAAGTCTGAAGGGAATAATATAAACTCTTTAGAAGATATGGTGTCCCTCCTTATTCTGTCTTAAATTCCCTTTTGGGTTTTTTTCAGTGTTAAAAATGTAGGATTGAACCAACACAACCTATACCGACCCGAAACAGTATCTTTACCTAAAGCTAATGAACTAAATTTTTTGACTGTCTGAGAATTATAGTTAAAATATTCTACCAAACCACCTTGTCTCATTCTGAGGTGAGAAAATGATAAAATCGTCCCTGTTTTCCCCTGTAAATATTGTTTTTTTAATGAAAAGCAAACAAATTGTCAAAACAAACCCCCATAAGAAAGAAAGGCAAAATAACACTTCTTGTTGCAGTGCCTTCCACATGTAATTGGTCATGTTGTAGACTTGTAGAGCATGCAACATAACAGTTCAGAGAAGATGCATTTTGTAAATAAAGAAGAAGCTTTATGTAAACAAAATGCTGTTTTGGTAAACTTTTGTGAGTTACATGTGAAAAAAAAACTGCTAATCCTGCTCCAGGCCTCTGTAAATGTTTTAGTGTCTGTAAGCACAAACAGCTAAAGGATACGTATATGACTCTCACCATGTTTGGTGTCGTCCTTTGTGGATTCATCCGTGAGCAGTGGCAGCTGGCAGAAGAGTGCTGACCCACACTGACCCCAGGCAGACCAAAAAGGGGCTGTGTGGGAAAGATGTGGGTGGACATGGACCACTTCCTCAGGTTCAGCAGATCCCCAGGCCAGAAGAAGCCCCCAGAGCCAGCTGGGGCTACGGAACAGAACACACAGCTAGGCAGAAAGGGTGCACATGATATAAAACATATGAAAACTTTTAAACATTAAAATAAGATAAATAAAGTCAAGACAAGTCAAGTCAAGTCAATTTTATTTGTATAGCGCCAAATCATAACAAAAGTTATCTCATAGAGTAGGTCTAGACCATACTCTTTAAAATATGATTTACAGAGACCCAACAGTTCCCACCATGAGCAAGCACTTAGCGACAGTGGTGAGGAAAAACTCCCTTTTAACAGGTAGAAACCTCAAGCAGAACCAGCCTCTGGGTGGGCGGCCATCTGCATCGACCGAGTTGGGTTGAAAGGGGAGGAGAGAGGGGGAGAGGGGAGACAGAACGAGAGGAGAGACAACAAATCAGACTAATAATAATAACTGCAGCAGTGAGTGTTGAGCAGGAACATGGGGGCAGTAGACGGCCGGCAATCACAGATCTGGAATCTACAGCTCCAGAGGTGGAAGCACCTGCAGAAAGTGAGAAGGCAAAAAAGCACAGAAAGAACAAAAACTACCAGGAAGAAGTAGAGTTGGTAACCTGTATTAGTGGGATAGGAATGCGTACAGATAGAGAGGGAGAGGAGGAGAGAGAAGCTCAGTGCGTCATAGGAAATCCCTTGGCAGTCTAAGCCTATAACAGCATAATTTAGGGATGGTTCAGGACTCACCTGAGCCAGCCCTAACTATAAGCTTTATCAAAAAGGAACGTTTTTAGCACACTCTTCAACAAAGAGAGGGTGTCTGCCTCCCGAACCCAAATTGGGAGCTGATTCCACAGAAGAGGAGCTTGATAACTAAAGGCTCTGGCTCCCATTCTACTTTTAGATACTTTAGGTACCACAAGTAACCCTGCAAAGTCTGATAATTGTCAGTCTCTATGCATCCCATTGCTGAGTTCAGACTACACAACATTTTGTTTGTTAAAATAGTCTCTGTGTCAGATTAGGCGATTATAGAGTCATACATTTTTGTCATGACTTGGATGAGAGACATGATAGACTACACTTAGTCCATGACTTATCATTGCCTTTCATGACATGCATGATGTCATCAGGAAAGTGGTGCTAGGGGCCGAGGTCCAGGAAAAATAACGTAAACAATCAGTAGCATCCAAAACAGTGTGTATGATACATGCTGTCCTCTGTTTGGAAAAGTCTACAAAAGAAAAAAAAAGATCCTCTGTTTGACAGTTCCAAAGTCCAGTTTGAAAACACGTCGTGGAATTTGTCGCGGAGGCAGAAAAATTCTAACATGCTAATCTTTCTTTCAGCATTGGTTGTTGTCTACTATGACACAACACACAGGATAAAACGAAGGATTGTCACGCCCAGCGCCCTACGTCTGTTGGGTCTGCATTAGTCCACCTGTCTCCATGAGACTGGCTTTTCAATCTGCATTAACCAATTAATTGCTCCTCCATAGCACTAATTAGCATATGGCAACCTCCCTGATTCAGTGCTCCGTCTATCAGTGTCTATATTCAGTGTCTATATTCAAGGCTGAGCCTTGGACCAGAGGTAACGTTCTCGCAATAGTGTAGTGTTGTGGCTAATGTAGGTACCATGGGGGATCCAGTGATGTATTCACTGTGACTGAACTTGTACTTTGAAAGAGTAAACAGCACCTCTCACTCTCACTTCCTGTACCTGGTCTACATCCAGACTTGGTGAACAAAACTCTAGTGTCCCTAAGCTAACAATCAGACTGGAAACTAACTGGGTATACAGCACAAAGCATAGCAACAGTACACAGCTACAGCACAGGACCGTTTAACTTTGTTAATGTACATGTACATGTTATTGATTCGACTTGATGCTGTTTACAGAGTTTATTGTCGTGATATATTCTGAGCCACTACTAAGTTGATGTTAGTTATGCTCACGCATCTACTTATAGAGTTAACTGTTACACAGTAACTACTATATCCTGCATGCAAACTAGCCATCCTCTTTCCTATCCTGGCACCATTATCCTGCACACATGACATACACACATCGATTCGTCCTTTAACTCTTTAACATGGAGTGAACATTTAAAGCTCCTGTTTCAAATACTGTTTTGTTCTGACCGAACACATGGTTCATGCTTGTGCACACAGAACAAAGAAACACACGCATTCTTTCTGCCGCGCACCATACATGCATGTGTGCACACACACACAAACACTCACATCCACATATTTAAAAGGGGTAGAGTAGTATAGGATAGCCCCCTGATGGAGGCTAGACACTGGTGATGGTGAAAGGATGAGAGATGCTGAGGATCTGGATGGATGTAGACAGGAGCGGGCTCTGATTGCTCAACCTGGAATCTGGAGGTGTTGAAACTGGCAACTGGCATAATGCTACAAAATAAGGCGATTACCAGCAACGTAATGTGCCAACCTATGAATCCTGCCATGACCAAAGCATGTTATATTACTGGTAATGATCTGAATGAATTAATATGACCAGATGCGTGTATCACAGGTAGGGGAGATACAAAAACTGACAAAAAACATTTAACCTAGTAACAAATCTCCTCAAAACCATAAAAACAACATACAAAAGGGAAACAACAACACCTGGTGGGCAAAGTAAAAAGGGGCGTGGGAGTTGGGTGACTTAACAGAGACAACAAAAATTATAAAACATATTCTATTGAATACTTTTTTGTAAAATTCATGCTCATTTGGTACAAAACAGCACTGTGGTTAGTTATAGGAGTGTACCCTGTGATTCAGTTTCTTCTGACAACCTGGGATTTACTTCTTTAGATCTTAGACAACTTTCTCCTGGTGTGTTGGAGACCTGAGCATCCCACATCAGTAAGACAGTGGAATAGCAGTTTTTCAATGGTTACTTTAATGGAAAAATGTCTCCAACAAAAACTTTGGAATGAGAGAAATGCATACCTCTTAAATGTTTGTTTTTCTTCTCTCATATTGAAATGATTGCACGTGGCAAAACCTCCCAGCCATTCCAGGTGCATACGTGGAAAGTTTTAAGGTGGGGAGGGCACACCTCCCGCCCACGATTGCACCAGGCGAAACCTCCATGAGCTTCAATGGATGCTGCACAATGGAAACTTTTTCTTTTCTTTTTTTTGGAGGATGGCTGAGCCTTGGACCAGAGGTAACGTTTCTAGGCAGATGAAGACCATCAGCCCATAGTCTTAGTACTGAGACAGGGCCATGGCCAGTTGTTGCTGCTACTATGCGGAGAGAATGAGCAGTGCAGCACTCTGACGGGAGCCTGCAGGATTGGCAAATGGACGCAAAGGCAAGAGGCAACCAAGCTTGGTTTATTAGTCTCTCTCCGTGACAAAGAGAGGCTCTTGTTGGCTGGCTTGGGGTTGGCTGCTAGGATTGGCTTCTCAGTTTTGGAGAGATGCCGCAGCAGGGGGGAAGAATGGAACCCCTGTGGAGACTTGGACTGGATTTCCCGGCGATCTCTGTGGGACTGATACATTTGATGCTCGCTGGAGTTATGTCATTGTCACATGTGGTGGCCACCTCAAGTACCCAGAAAGTGTGCCAGACTTTGATTGACATGGTGGCCAAACAATGGAATTACAATTTCCATCTCTGTCACGTGATGCCATTGGGCCAAAAGCCTTTTTTTTTTTTCTTCAGCTACTTCTTCAGCATCATGAATGCGCATCAGACCAACGGGACAACGCTCGACTGCACCGCCCGGCACGATCATATGACTGGCTGTACTAAGGAAAAACTGTCTGTACTCATCGCTCTATTACTTGTATTACATCCGTGGGCTGTATGTTGTAAAGCATGTACTGTGGATGTATTAAGTCTGTTCCCAAACCACCGGATGTCAGCTAGTAGCTAGCAGCGCTAATACCACGGCATGACGGAATACTACGCAGTTTAATTAGTTGTAGGCTATTTACTTACACATGGGACAAAGCCTGATATTAACATCTACAATATACACTGCACCGCTGCCTCCACAGACTAGCTGCTGCGGCTACTACAAGCTGCAGATCATATACGGGTAGCGCTGCTACAAGCGTGCAGCCATGTGAGCGAGCCTGAGACCCAGCGGTTGGGAGGCGGTGCTAAAGGAAACGCTAGTGCTAAAATAGGGCGCCCTGAATGAGTTTGCCAATAGATGCGTTGAAGGGAATCAGCTGATGTGGCTCCTGGATTGCAATGGTCAGCTGATGTAGCTGGGATATTGAGCTGAGCTTGACTCCGTGGCCTGCCTGAACTAATGCGATGCTCAATCAGTGAGTGTGGAGCAGGAACATGGGGGCTGTAGACGGCCTGCAGTCACAGATCCAGACTCTACAGCTCCAGAGGCAGAAAAAACGTGCAGAAAGTGAGAGGGCACAGAAACTACTGGAGTAGGTGGAGTTAGTAACATGTATTAGTGGGATAAGAATGTTTACGGATGGAGAGGGAGAGCATGAGAGAGAAGCTCAGTGCATCATGGGAAATCCCCAAGCAGTCTAAGCCTATAGCAACATAACAAACTGGGAACTGTAAGGGACTCTTTCCCAATGGCTGCCACACCATCAAATATCTAGGCTGGCTTCAGATGTACAGGACATTTTCAGCTATGCTGATTTTGCACCTCCTGCGTCACTGATCATCCACACAATCCAGAGACAACAGTCACTGGTCCAGTTTCCACTGTGTCCATCACCTCCACTGTGCATGTGGCTGGGCAGTCTTCCATAATCTCCACCCTGCCTGCCACTGCACTACTACACTAGAGGAACAGCAGGAGAGGGCATCCTTGTCCAAAGTCAAACAATAGGTCTTCACAGAAAAGGAAAAAATGGTAAAGAAAGGAATAAGTACACAAAAGAAAATGAGGATTGTGGAGGAAGAATCAAATTCACCAGAGAATGACAAAACATCATCCTCCAAAGTAAAGCAAAAGGGAAAAAATGTAAAGCGGAAAAGAAATAAGTGCACAAAGAAAAATGAAGATGAAAGTGAGGAAGAATTCTGTATCGTCTGCCTGGAAAGTTATTCAAAACCAAATGAGTTTGGCTGTGTTGTGTGTCTTGCCGGTCCTGGGCACATATGGCCTGCACGGATGACAGTGACATCTACAGGTGCCACAACTGTGAATTAGACTAAAAAAGTTTACTGGTTGTACAATTTCATTTTAAGATTATCTAATGTAGCATTTCCCAGACCTCTCCTGAAGGACCCCTTGTCCTGCATGTTTTAGATCTCCCTGTTCCAACACAGCTGATTCAAATGATCAGCTCGTTATGAACTTCTGGAGCTGCTTGATAACAAGCTGTTTATTTGAATCAGCTCTGTGGCCATGCCATTGATGCCCACCCATTGCTCCAGATGTGAAAAGAGGATGGTGTGATCAACTGTATCAAATGCTTTACTGAGGTCTAGGAGTACTAGAATAGAAGGGCATCCAGTATAAGCAGTTAAAAGCAAGTCATTTATAATTTAAGAAGGGCAGTTTCTGTACTGTGGTGAGCTCTAAAACCACCTTCAATTTGTGATTTTAATTTTCCTACTATTAATCCCCACTATTAAACAGATGGTCAGGTTCATATCCCCATAGCTTGTGGGACTAGTAGAATTTAAAATATTTTAATGAAATTGGGACAATGTTAATTCCTGGAACAAACAGACAAACAAGGACAACAATGAGTAAATGTTTTATTCATTTTAAGGAAAAAGCAACTCTAAACTATTTTAACACAACATTATAAAATGTAATGTTTGGTTTCGTGAAAACACATCAGTCCAAAAGAACATCTGTTCAACAATAGTCAGGATTAAATTGACATGGCTTTTATTGAACATGTTGGCATTTTAAATGGCTCTAGAAAACCAGTGTAGCATTTTTGTTGCCCATAACAGTTCCTTCATAACACAGTATGATGCCCAGGTTTGGCTTTGTGGAATGCAAATTCTGAAACTCTCTTGAGCTGGTGGTGGAATGTCTCAGTCTGTTTGGACTGTTGTTCTGGGTAGACGTACCACATAACAGCACCTGAGGGATTGACAGAGAGTGTAAACTCTGTGGTGGCATTCAACCCCGTCACCGTCAAGCCAGTAAACACATCATAGGCCTAAAAGCAAGAGAAGAGCATAAATGACAGTGAAAGACAAGGTAACTCACATTTGATTATTTCATCCATATTTCATTAAATTATCTGTTTAAGGGTCCTTAAATTCTAAACCACTATGCACAACAGCAGTCACTAATCTTGTCAGAGTTTCATTGTTACCAATATTTTTACATTTTAAATGATTAATTGAGAGGCATTAGTGTAGAATGTGATAAAACTGTTACACTGGAGTTGGTCTTCACGCAGTTGTATTCACTATTATTGACTGTGGTTTGTTTTTCTCTACAACTGCTATTGACTCTATGTCTTTCAGCAACAAGTAGTGCTCTGACTCTGTAGTTTTTCTCTTTTAACATCCTGTCTACATCGGAATTAGGAATGTGTCACATTGTGCAGAACTGCTGCTTGTGATCACTATATATAGACGGGGGTTAAAATTAAACGAAAAATAAACATAAGTGGATAAACATAATAAATGCAGATGCTTCCGTACACCAGGGCTCAATGAATGGTTTGGTGAGTATTAAAGTGATGTGAATAAAATTCTTGGGCCTAACCAGTCACCAGATTGCAAAACAGTTGAACACTTACGAAATTTTGGACCAACGTATAACACAGTGCTCTCCACCATCATCTCCATAAGACCCAATGATATATTATAAACTTTCATCTTCAAATCTACTTAGTGATATCTGTGATTGTCTCTGATGATATGTCCTTTTGTTGTCTGACTGTTTGTTTTTCTTCTGCTGTACTGATTTCAATGAGATAACCTGATTAAATAAAGGTTATTTATATATAAATGAGGAATATTGTTCATCCCTCCATTAGAGTTCCACAGACTTGGCAGGGAGCACTGAAGCTGTTCTGGAGGCATGTTTTGCCCTGACTCCATCTTAAGGCACTTGACTTAATATGTTGCTTTTTCCTTTAATTTGTCTTTCTTGCTAAATAGTTCTAAATCTTAATTTCATACGATGTAAAATTTCTTAATTACATAACTTATTACTTAACTTATTCTGTTATTAATAGGCATTTAGCTGTAAATAAATGTCCTAATTTATCAGCAAGAAGATGTCTGTGTGTTCTTTAAAGCAGAACACAGAGGTCCCGTTATTGAAATGGAATTCCCGTTTATGAGACTGGTTAATTTGATGGATTTATTTCCCTTAAATTGCCGCTTTTGAACTCCCTGTTAGACATAGCGAGAACGTGGTAGGAGCAGTGCTGCATAAAAACTTCTGTACACCAATCAGAGATATAGAGCAGATGAAAATCCATTGTATTTAACAATAATTTTACAGCTGGAGTCTCTGAGACCACAAACACAAGTAATGAATCATTTTCTGTAGCGGATTTCTGAAACAGTAAGTATCAAGCTGATACAACAATGTTATGTATTTTTGTTTGAGAGGTAATTAGTCTTATGATTAATGCTGCAAAAACAACTGTATTGCACACAATAGTCCTGGTGTAACTGCTATTCATAATAACTAAACATTGTGAAGCACAATGTAAAACACATAAAATGAGACTTTTGTCCATGAGCCCATCGGAGTGAGGTCACTATACTAACTTAAAACAGCCCAGTTTAAAACATGATCTGACCAAGACACGTCTAATATGTATAAAAATACATATTTATTGAACAGCCACACATTGTCCAAATTTACAAAACACGTTGATGATTTAACCTCGGGTTGTGTATACCCATCGACAAGAAGCTAGAGGATTTGCAAACTAATCCAGAGATGCGTGTTTTTTTTCCTGGCCACTTCTGAAAACACTTTTCATTAATTAGATGATGTTATTGTTACGTACGAGGGCTGTTTTTTTATGATACTGTCTCACGGGAGAATGTTAATATCCATGGATTTCAGTAGAGCCGGAAAACGAACTAGCCACCTGAACTAACTTGCTACCATGTTACTAGGCACGGCTCAAAGTTTCCAGAAGCCTAAATGCAGGAGTTTGACATCATATGCAATGTGCAAAACCTGCTGGCATCCATAAAAGGAATTGATAAGCTCAGAGGCATATGATTTCAATGGATTGGACAATTTGGAACCCATCCCTAACAGTGATTGGGCTGATATTCCTTTAACATTCATAACTAATATTGATGAAAATTTGACATAATGAGCTTGGATATAAATTATGGATGCAACTAGCGATTATTTTCATCACTGATTCATGTGTCAATTATTTATAGTACATAAAAGATATCATCAAATTATCATCATTATTATTACACCATAGAACTAAATAACTACTATACTATCCTACTGTACAATATGCCATACTATCTTTGTCATATCACTGTTATACTTTATTGCTCTTGCACATATATCCTATATGTACACTCATCTGCATTGAAGAAGGAAGCTCAAGGATTGGATTAAGAGCAGCAGACCTTGAGACAATCACTGCCCACGGCATATTCAGACCACCCAGCCAGACCAGCTTGATCGAAATGGTAAATGGGATTCTTTGTGACTGTTGTGCCCACAACTTTTCAGAGACCTGCCTCCATTCACAACATCCCAGATCAAGCTATTTCTCTAAACAAGCGGACCATTTTCATAGCTGAAAGAACAGACTGTGGCAATGTGAGGGTTGGCAGACTCTGAGCAACAAGCATCATTGATATAAACACAAATGCAGTCAAAATTGATGGACAATGTTTTTTCCAGATGTCAAACTTTTAATGTGAAGATGAAGATCATATTAACAACACTATCTTTGATTGTTTTGCTCAACCAACAGTCCAGCACCCAAACATCTTTACATTGGAGAAGCTGGAACCAGAGACTAGTTTATATTTTTCATGAACTGAAAGAATTTAAAAATGTGTGGACTGACTAATCCATCAATAAAGTAATCATTTCAGTACAAAGATGAATACACAGGGTACAAAATAGAG
Source organism: Lateolabrax maculatus (assembly GCA_031216445.1). Classification (NCBI taxonomy): domain Eukaryota; kingdom Metazoa; phylum Chordata; class Actinopteri; order Acropomatiformes; family Lateolabracidae; genus Lateolabrax; species Lateolabrax maculatus. Next base: position 26,824,575 of record CM062199.1, read on the forward strand.
AGTCTACAAACCTCATATTTGCCAGCATCATAGTTGAGTTTAGCCAGAGAGGTGTGGTAGAGATAGGGCATGTCAGTCCGTCGACTCAGGAACACAAGGGCGCTGGCTGAATGAGACAGAGGCCTCCAGTAAACCTCAATATGACTCTTTTCCTGCGCAACAACACACACACACACATAAATATACAAAAACTCATGTGACTCCAAATCCCCAATTTTTTGTCCCACCTCTATGTTGACGTTCAACACTGTTCACGTTAATGTATTATTGTGTATATTATTTCCTAACCTTGTTTGTTCACTGTAAATAAACTGATGTCTCAATAATTATGATGACCTGCAAAAGACGTCTTCCCTGGATACCCTTAGGGTCCTGGTTGATGGCAATAACCACTTTGTTTTGCAGGATGACTCTTGCGCTGTTGTCAAGGTTTCGAAGATCATTAGACATGATAAGAGGTGCAGCCATTATAGCCCACAGAGCCATCTGAGAGCGAGCCTGGTCCACACTCAGACCAAAGTTTCCAATGATTAGCTGAGGAGAGATATCAGAGGTATGTGAGCCTTGAAGAAACATTAAAGAAATGCGTCTTCTGCAATGAATAAACAGTAAGGCATAGAAGAACTGAGAAGGAAGAGAGTGGCAACACTGGGTGTGAATGCACCCTGAGAGACAGCAGTTAGGGTTCTAATTGCCTCTATTATTAGTTGTATAATTTATAATGTATAATAATATAATTTTTGAGTTATAGGTTCAATAATGAAGACAAATCCATCATACCATGTCAGGGTCATTCCATCGTCCAGGCCCTGAAGCCGGCTGCAGATCATCCTGATTGTTGGAATACCAGTCAATGATGCCCTGCACACTGTCCCATGAGTCCTGGATATCATAGTAATTCCTCCACAGGTGACAAATATCTCCAAGCAGAGAATAGTTCACCTGGTAGAAGCAAGAAAACAGTAGCCTGGGAACCAGACGACTCTGCAATCTCATGTTTCATTTGCTCTGGCAGATACGTCAAGCCCCTCTCCCATTTAAACTGATTTCTCTGCCGATTTATCGGGCAAACCAATCACAAGCATTTATCTAGTATGAGGCGTGTTTAATACGATGACTGACAGAGACGAGTGCCGTTCAGGGATCTTTGTAAATATCCAAGATGGCGGCTGCCGATACAGAACGTTCAGCCACCGGCTACAGCAGCGGACTAGACGATAAAGTTACTCGAAAAGAAGAACAAACAACTGCACTTAACTTTATGTTGATAAGAAATATGTGTTTGCTGAACTCCCGACAGGACGTAACGTCCGACAGGAGGGTGTTTCGTTGCTGTTATTGGTCTGCCCACCGTCAAAAATGCCCCTTGGCAATCAAAAATGAACTGAGAGGTTCCAGACTAATACGCATTTGTGAATTAGTGTGGCGATGCCAGGCTAGGAAAACAGACTTTAATGGTGCAAACAAAAATACCATGTGCCTTTTCCTAGAGAATTATTTAAGCAGCACTTTTTCAATCAATAACACTGACAATATAAAGATTATGTTTTTGGCATTTTACAGCTTTATATCTGTGAGTCACTAACTTGGTTAGTTAGCCTCTATGAGGCTGTGTTTAGGCACAGCGCTGCTTTAAGCCAAATGCCAACTTCAACAGTTAAAATGCTTACTATAAAAATGCTAATATGCTGATGTGTCACAGATATAATTTTTACGATGTTTACCATCTTTGTTTAGCATGCTAACATTTGCTTATTAGTACTGAACACAAAATACAGTTGAGGCTGATGATGGTGCCAGATGAATGATGCTAGATGAAAAGTCAGAGGATCACTTAAGTTATACCCGGAAATAAGCATGTCTGTACAAAATATCATGGCAATTCATCCAGATGTTGTTGAGATATTTCAGTCTGGCCCAAAGTGGTGGACTTACCGACAGACAAAACATTACCATCCATAGAGTCATGCCTCTACATGGCTAAAAATCTTCATCTGAGCAAGTAATTTGGTCTGTTTGTGAAGGAATTTTCCTTCTTGTAGGTTAAAGGTAACTTAAGACAGTGCTTCACAGGTCAGGTCAACTCCCTGTCCCTGGCCTGACAAGGCCAAGTTGACTCTGGCCTCTAATAGACCAAGGTCTGCTAGATATCTTTTGTATTCGGGTTTAGACACAACAGGCTGGCGCCTGGTTATTGATGCTGGATAAGAGATACTGTAGAGAGGCTATGCTGTTTTTAGGACAGCAATGGTTGACGTCTTTCCTTGTTTGGATCTGATATCTAATAGTCATCACACATGCCAAGCTGTCCATGCTATCCTATTTGGGTATAGCGGAATTTAGCAGTTCTGGGGAGGGTTAAATACTGAGCTTCAGGACACCATCTTCAGATTTGGGTAGCAGTACGCTGTGATTCACACGTGGTGTTTCTCGTTTCTCCTTGATCGAGCTTCAATAAATATTCCTGTGTAAGACATCCTGGTCTCCTGAAACTTCTTGTTAGAGCGAACCAGCTCTAAGATTTCCATAACAATTATAAGCTACCGTCAATTAAGATATTTTAACAACAATAACTACCTAATGGATGTGTTTGCTCTGCTTTGTGGCTTCTTTAATGAAATGTTATGTGACTGTACCAAAGAGACATTTACTCTAATTCCGAGACTCACTCAAAGATTTTCTTCTTCACGCTCTACAATCAGCCCCATAACTGTGAGCCAAACGAAGATAGCTGTTGTATGTGTGTATACATGTATGTGTGCATATGTGCATGCATGTATGTATGGATGTATGGATGGATGCATGGATGTATGTATGTATGTATGTATGTATTTGTATGTGTATGTATATGTGTGTATATGTATATGTACGTATGTGTATATGTATGTGTATGTATATATGTATTTATATATGTTAAACACATATATGCATGATGTTGTTAGTATGTGCATAACAGTATATGATTCTATGGAGGTATATATGTATGTATGTATGTATATTTGTACGTATATGTATATATGTATGTGTATGTATGTGTATATATGTGTATATATGTATTTATATATGTAAAAAGTTTTGTTTATATGTTTCTGTCTTTGTAGATCTATGGTGGGAGGGGGGTGGAATATTTTAGATTGGTCACCATGGGGGGAGGGCTAAGGGAGAGAAAAATTAAGACATTAGGATAATTGAGATAAGAAAGATATAAGATATCTATTTCCAACTAAGAACTTCCAACTAAAAACCCGAAATGTTCGGATATGAAATATCAAATGTACCTCTGATTACTGCCTGTAAACAAAAAAACGACGTTAATGTAACATGTAGTGTCTGTTTGGGGAGGGGATAAGGGTCCGTGTCAGTGGGGGTCAAGAAACTGTTATTGTGGCGTAAGATTTTGGTCCTGATGGACCTCAGCCTCCTGCCAGAGGGGAGAGTCTCAAACAGTTTGTGTTTGGGGTGGGAGGGGTCGGCCACAATCTTCTCTGCACGCCTCAGGGTCCTGGAGGTGTGCAGGTCCTGGAGAGATGGTAGAGTGCAGCCAATCACCCTCTCTGCAGAGCGAATGATACGCTGCAGTCTGCCCTTGTCCTTGGCAGTAGCAGCAGCATGCCAGATGGTGATGGAGGAGGTGAGGATGGACTTGATGATAGCAGTGTAGAAATGGAGCATCGCGTTAGTTCAGGCAGGCCACGGAGTCAAGTTCAGCTCAATATCCCAGCTACATCAGCTGACCTTTGCAATCCAGGAGCCACATCAGCTATAGGCTGTATTTTTTTGAAAAAAAGGCTTGTGAACAGCCGTTTTGAAGTTTAAGTTCAGAGATTTGGCCGTTGCCATCTTGGTTTTGGGAACAGGAGTGATGTTAGTCTGATAAGAGAGCAGCTGCCTCTATCCCGATCAGTGGTAACGACTTGTCAAGCACACGGTAGCCCCGCCCTATGGCATGCACCGCCTTATCGTTTATTTTCATCAAAATATGACCATAATTTAAAATGAAAATCCTGCTGTACCGAAGAGGACTCAGGACTGGCGATTGAGACCATTAATTCAATCGAAGAAATCTTTACAGGGGAAATGAATAAGGTGAGAAGTCGGGTCATTTTCTCATCAAACTCAATACAATCTTGTCTTTGCAGGTTTAAGGCACATGGCTACACTTTTCGGACCTGGAATTTGCCCGTGGAAGTATAAAGAGAACTGCATACAGCATACTGTATACAGGAGGTCATGTTCATTCTTATGGAAATGGTTCAGTGGCACATAACACAGCGCTACGCGTATATGATCTGCAGCTTGTAGTAGCTGCAGCAGCTAGTCTGTGGAGGCAGCGGTGCGGTATGTTATAGATGTTAATAGCAGGCTTTGTCCCGTGTGTAAGTAAATAGCCAACAACTAATTATACTGCGTAGTATTCCATCATGCCGTGGTATCAGCGCTGCCAGCTACCAGCCAACATTCGGTAGTTTGGGAACAGACTTACAAGGGCTATTAAAATGTTTGAACTGGGAAGTGAAATAATAATAATAATAATAGTTTCTCCAGTGCGGAAGATCACAGAGGTTTTGCTTGGTGCAATCATGTCGGATGTCCTCGCCGCTGCTCTCCCTGCCTTATGCTTTCCATGCGCATGGAAGGCGAGGAGGTTTTCCCTAGTAGATTAGATTAGATTAGATTCAACTTTATTGTCATTACACATGTACAAGTACAGAGCAACGAAATGCAGCTTAGCATCCAACCAGAAGTGCAATAAGTAGTAAGTACCAATATACAGATAATAAATAAGTATCTTACAGATAATAAGTTAGCATTCCAAGTGGAGTTTGTCAGCAGGGGGCTGTTCAATAAGGACACAGCTCTGGGGAAGAAACTGTTCCTCAGTCTGCTGGTCCTTGTCCGGAAGCACCGGACAGGTGTGAGTGCTACAGGGCGGTAGTCATTGAGGCACATCGGCTTGGAGTGTTTCGGTACTGGCACGATGGATGTAGCTTTAAAGCATGTTGGCACAGCTGCTTGGGCAAGGGACAGGTTGAAAATGTCCGTGAAGATCCCAGTGAGCTGTTCTGCACATGCCCTGAGCACACGTCCAGGAATGCCGTCAGGTCCAGCAGCCTTGCGTGCGTTGATCCGGCTCAGTGCTGTGTGGACAACAGTGGAGGAGAGTGTGGTGGGCTGGTGGTCTGCTGGGAGTGTTGTCTTGGTGGCGGTGTCTCTGTTGTCCCTCTCGAAGCGAGCATAGAAGTTGTTAAGCTCGTTCAGGAAGGAGATATCTGTGGCTGTGGGGTTGAGATTGCTGGGTTTGTAGTCGGTGATGGTCCGGATGCCCTACCACATGCGTCTGGGGTCGGAGTTAGAGAAGTGACCCTCTATTTTTTGCCTGTAGCAGTTCTTGGCCTTCTTGATGCCCCTCCTCAGGTTAGTCCTGGATGTGCTGTAGGCCTGTGCATCCCCTGATCTGAAGGCCGTGTTACAGGCTTTTAGCAGGAGCCGCACCTCCTTGCTCATCCATGGCTTCTGGTTGGGGTATGTGGTGATCTGCTTCTCTGTCGTGACACCATCGATGATGGTGGTGATATAATCCATGACAGAGGAAGCATAGATGTTGATGTCTGTGTGTGAGCCACAGTTGGCCTGAGAAGCAAACATACTCCAGTCCATGTGTTGAAACTTGTCCTGGAGTACAGAGTCTGTCCCTGCTGGCCACACCTTGATGGTCCTCACTGATGGCTTGACACGGTTGATGAGGGGTGAATATTTGGGGGTAAGGAACAAAGAGAGGTGATCCGACTGTCCGAGGTGGGGGAGGGGGGTCACGGTGTCGGCGGCAGCCATGTTTGTGTAAACATGGTCCAAAGTTTTGTTTCCTCTGGTGTGGCAGGAAACATGCTGGTGGAATTGGGGGAGCACTGTCTTTAAGTTTGAATGATTAAAATCCCTGCAACAATAAAGGCAGCCTCCAGGTGATCAGTCTGTTGTTTGCTAATGGCTGCATGAAGTTCGTTCATTGCTAGCTTGGCATTAGCATCCGGTGGAATATAAGCGGCGGTGATGATGGTGGATGTGGCAGATAGAAGGGTCTGCACTTAACCATGATGAACTCTAGGTTAGCTGAGCCGTGACTTCCAAGAGTAACAGAGTCCGTACACCAAGCCTTGTTGACATAAATGCACAGTCCTCCCCCTCTGGTCTTACATGAGTCATCCACCACCCGGTGTGTGTAGCGTCTGGCTAGCTCAATAGCACTGTCCGGTACGCCTCCATGTAGCCATGTTTTGGTGAAAATCATGACATTACAGTCCACAAGTCTCTTGCTGTTGGTGAAGCGGAGTCGTATCTCATCCATTTTGTTCACCAGAGATCTCACATTAGCGAGGAAGATGCTGGGCAGAGAAAGCCGGTGTGGTGTTAGCCTTAGCTTAGCTCTCAGTCCTCCGCGCTTCCCCCGCCTTTGTTTACGATCTCGACGCCGTCTTCGTTCACTTCCGCCCGGCCGGGTAGAGTGCGAAGCCTCCGGTGTTCTGGAGATCTCAGGGATGAGTGGCAGATCGGTGATAAAAGTGTCCGAAAAACATAGTCCAATGTCCAAAAGCTCCAGTCAGGTGTATGATGTGAAACCACTACTGTTTGTTGCGAAAATTGGGGAGACGCTGGGCCTCGCGATCTGCTCGCGCCGCCATCTTGGTAGTATGACCGTTGGCGGTCCTTGCTGCTGCTCTCCCTGCCTTAGGCTTTCCACGTATTCACTTGCAAGGGTAGGGAGGTTTTGCCTCGTGCAATTGTTTCAATATGAGAGAGAGAGAGAGAAGAAAAACTACATTTAAGAAGTATGCATTTTTCTCATTCCAAATGTTTTTGTTGGAGACATATTTCTAGTAAAGTAACCATTGAAAAACTGCTATCAGATCTAAAGAAGTAAATCCCAGGTTGTCAGAAGAAACTGAATCACACGGTACACTCCTAACCACAGTGCTGTTTTGTACCAAATGAGCATGAATTTACAACAAAGTATTCAATAGAATATGTTTTTACCGCAAAATATGGCTAAATTCAAACAACAGAAAATATTATAACTTGGAAGTTGTGCATAGGTAAGTTACAACTATGATGGAAGCGCCTTAAACTTTCCATGTAGGCATCTGGAATGGCAGGGAGGTTTCACCTTGTGCAGTCATTTCGGGGGTCCTCGCCGCTGCTTTCCATGTGTGCGCTTGGAAGGCGGGGGTGTGTGTTCTCCCCGCCTTACGCTTTCCACATAGGCACCTGGAATAGCAGGGAGGTTTTGCGTCGTGCAATCGTTTCAGGGGTCGCTACTGCTGCTCTCTCTGCCTTAGGCTTTCCATGTGTGCGCATGGAAGTCGGGGAGGTGTGCTCTCCCTGCCTTAAGTTTTCCATGTAGGCACCTGGAGGGGCAGAGAGAGATGAGCCCGATGAGGGTGGTGTCGTCTGCAAACTTCAGGAGCTTGACAGACTGGTTACTGGAGGTGCAGCTGTTGGTGTACATGGAGTCAGAGACATGTTTCCCCAGCTTCACGTGTTGCTTCCTGTCGGACAGGAAGGACAGGAACCTGCAGGTGGAGTCAGGCACTCTCAGCTGGGAAAGCTTGTCCTGCAGCATATCTGGGATGATGGTGTTGAAGGTGGAGCTAAAATCCACAAACAGCATCTTGGCATAGGTTCCTGTGGAGTCTAGATGTTGGAGGATGAAGTGGAGGGCCAAGTTAACTGCATCATCTACAGACCTGTTGGTTCTATGGGCAAACTGCAGGGGGTCCAGGAGTGGGTCTGTGATGGGTCAGCACAAGTCGCTCAAATGACTTCATTACCACAGAGGTCAGGGCGACGGGTCGTTAGTTGTTAGTTGTTAGCAGAGTAGTGGGCTCTAGGTTTGTAGTTTGTGATCTGTCTGAGCCCCTTCCAGAGAGAAGCAGAGTCGTTGGCTGAGAATTGTTGTTGGAGTTTCTCAGAGTACAGTCGTTTAGCTCCTCTCACCTCTTTGCTAAACCTGCACTTGGACTCTTTGAACCTGCCTCTGTCTCCACTCCTAAATGCTTCCTCCTTTTGCGACCTTAGCTGTCTGACTTTGGCTGTGAACCAGGGTTTGTCGCTGTTGTAACTCACCCTTGTGTGTGATGGTACAGAAGCTGATGTAGGATGTCACAGCCTCTGTGAACTCATTCAGACTGTTGGTGGCAGTCCTGAAAACATCCCAGTCAGTACAGTCCAAGCATGCCTGAAGATCCTCCACAGCCTTACTGGTCCACTTTTTTGATGTCCTCACCACAGGTTTACAGAGCTTTAACTTCTGCCTGTAAGCAGGAATCAGGTGGACCATTAAGTGGTCAGAGTTTACCAATGGAGCTTGGGGGGCGGCGTGGTAGGTCCTGCTGACTGTGGTGTAAGAGTGATCCAAGGCATTCTCCTCTCTGGTGGGGCACCTAACACACTGTCGGTAATTGGGGAGTTCATGTGTGAGATTTCCTTTGTTAAAGTCCCCAAGGACAATAACTAAGGAGTCCCTGTTTGTCCGCTCCACGCAGACTATCTGGTTGGCGAGCGTGCGCTGGGCCTCCTGTACGTTGGCCTGCGGCGGGATGTAAACATTGACCAGAATGAACGAAGCAAACTCACGGGGGGAGTAGAAAGTTTTGCTGTTGATAATAAATAATTTCAGATCACCACGTCCGGGTCCGATATACACAGCCACGTCTCCGTGAAGCACAGAATGGATGATGTAGAAAAGTTACTGTTTTTCCCAACCAATAGCTGTAGTTCTTCTTAGTTTATTGCACAGTGAACGCACGTTGGAAAGGAATATTCCCGATAGCGGTGTGCCAAATCCGCGTCTGCGGGGACTCACAAGTGCAATTGCATGTGTCCCTCTCCTCCCCTGGGAATTAAATCCACAGGGGTTGTATCCCTGATGTTCATGAGCTCTTCTCTGGTGAAAGAGCTCCCGGTACTGTAGCAAAACACGGTTTACACACAAAATAAGAAAAAATAACCCGTGTGTAGTATAGTATGTGTAGTGTGTGTAGTTTGTGTAGAATAGTATGTGTATTGTGGGTAGTGTGTGTAGTATTGCATGTACAGAATGTGTAGTTTGTGTAGTATAGTATGTGTAGTGTGTGTAGTTTATGTAGTGTAGTGTGTCTTGTATAGCATGTACAGTGTGTGTAGTGTGTGTAGTTTGTTTAGTATAGTATGTGTAGTGTGTGTAGTATAACGTGTGTAGTTTGTGTAGTATAGTATGTGTAGTGTGTGTAGTTTGTTTAGTATAGTATGTGTAGTGTGTGTAGTATAACGTGTGAAGTTTGTGTAGTATAACGTGTGAAGTGTGTGTAGTATAACGTGTGTAGTTTGTGTAGTAAAGGATGTGTAGTGTGTGTAGTTTGTGTAGTATAGTATGTCTTGTATGTGTAGTGTGTGTAGTATAACATGTGGAGTGTGTGTAGTTTGTGTAGTATAGTATGTGTAGTGTGTAGTATAGTATGTGTATTGTCTGTAGTGTGGGTAGTATAGCATGTACAGAATGTGTAGTTTGTGTAGTATAGTATGTGTAATGTGTGTAGTATTGTGTGTAGTGTGTGTAATGTGTGTAGTATAGCATGTACAGTGTGTGTAGTGTGTGAAGTATTGTGTGTAGTTTGTGTAGTATAGTGTGTAGTGTGGGTAGTATAGTATGTGTAGTGTGTGTAGTTTGTGTAGTATAGTATGTCCTGTATGTGAAGTGTGTAGTATAAAATGTATAGTGTGTGTGGTTTGTGTAGTATAGTGTGTGTAGTGACTAACAAATATTTTTAAAAGTATTAATGGGATTTGAATGTCGAATAATACCTTGAATGTACGAAAGATGTGGAAACTTTAGAAGTTTGAATGGAGTTTGTAGCTAAAAGTATGAATGAGAAGATGGGAAATGTGAAAATTTTGAACATTCCGTCCATTCATTTGAACGGAGGAAAATTCACGGAAAACAATGAATATTTCGGAAAGTATGAATGTTATGAAAAAGTTGAATACATGCAATACTGCCTAATTGAGCTGAACTTTTTGATGTTTGAATGAAGTTTCTACGTTGAAATTTGCAAGACTTGCTAAAAAAGCACTCTGAAGAATAATAATATATTTTTTGTAGAATAACAAATGGTGTGAATGCTTTCATATGTTATTTGTTCATTGCTTTTAGCATCCACACCAATAAATAATAAAGGTTTTGAATGCTTTCAGCATTCACAGTAAATATGCATTGAGTTTGCCATTTACTGTACTTAAGATTAGAGGAATCTTTGTGGCTTTTGGAAATTGATCCAATTTTTCTAGTCTTACCTTAAGGTAACATTAAGGTTTTGAAATATATTTAATTTCAATTCATAATGTTCTGTAGACATATGATAATTAAGGATCATGTATGGGGAAAGTGGAGGATGACAAATGTTTTACTCTGTAACATGTGTAATTGAAAATAAGTAAGGATAGTCCTTATGTATTTGTATGAATGTTTTGGAAACAATAAGAATTATTTTATACAGTATTTGCATACAAGTAAGAGTTAGTAAACTTTAATCTGATAGGTTTCTTTATATGACACTCTTGAAGAAAGAAGATTGTCATTGGTTGATGGCCCATATATAATTTGTATTCACATGTTTACCTGTTTTATTGAATGTTCAATATTGTTATTGTAAGCGAGTGGGATTCAACTCTGAAGGTGTTCCTGATTTGTTCTTAGGTAATAGTAAAAACAATGGTAGGTAGTGCTGATCCTATGATCAAAAAGGGGTGCGCTGTGAAGGAATTTTCCTTCTTGTATGTTAAACTTCCCATTTGTAGGATAAAGGTAACTTAAGACAGTGCTTCACAGGTCAGGTCAACTGGCTGTCTTTGTTTGCCTGTCTCACTTTGAGTGCCTGACAAGGCAGAGTTGACTCTGACCTCTAAAAGACCAAGGTCTGCTAGATATCTTCTGTATTCAGGTTGAGACACAACAGGCTGGCGACTAGTTGTTGATACTAGATAAAAGAGATACTGTAGAGAGGCTATGCTGTTGCTACGACAGCAACAGTTGATGTCTTTCCTTGTTTGGATCCAATATCCAATTGAATCATCATACATGTTGGGCTGAGATAGGAATAACCCTATTTGGATATAGTTGAATTTAGCAGTTCTCGGGAAGGTTAAATACTGAGCTTCAGGACACCATCTTCAGATTAAGGTAGCAGTACGGTTTGATTCATACGTGGTGTTTCCCTTTTCTCCTCGATCGGGCTTCAATAAATAAAGATTTCCTTCACACTGTTAATGAGTTCTAAAAGTCCCTTTGTGTTATTGAAAAACAAGTTTTCAATAAAAGAATAACTTGTTTCAAGAATTTTCTAGTTTCAGTGCAGCAATTGCCTTTATTCAGTCTTGTATCAGAATATTGGCAAAGTTCTATCCAAGTCCCAGTGACCCAACAACTTAGTTTGACACTGACATAGTGATGGCACTCACATTAGGTGGAAGTCCTCCCAAGTAGGCAGGCCAGCTACAGGAATAGGCCATAGGTCTGCCTGTAGCATTCAAAGCCTTGGACATAAGAGGGTAACCTATGTGAGACAAAAAAACACTTACTATGGCTAGTCCACAATCTCTTCAAGGTTCTTGTACTAAAAAATTTTAGTTTTTCAATTACTTCATTTCATGCAATACAATAAGTAAAAAAAAAATGCTCTTACCTAACATTTGTTCTACAGGATTTGAGGAACAGCCATCAAACTTCAGATAGTCTACCCCCCAGCTAGCAAAGGTCTGGGCATCTATCACGATTTTACTCAGTGTAGTGCCAGGGAATCCCATACATGTGTGAGTGCCCATGTCTGCATAGATGCCCAACTTTAGTCCACGTTCATGGATATACCTAGCAAGTTTTGCAATGCCCCCTGGGAACCTGGAGGAAAGCCAGCACACACAGTTACTTTACAAGGAGCCAACCTAAAACATGACTCCAGAGTATGTTTCAGTTACACAGGCTCCATTTACATTTAAAAGAACCCAACTGCATCCATTTTGGTTTTACTCCACTATATGCATGTCAGGGTAGGCCCCAACAGAAAATAGTCCAGAAGGTTACATTAATGCCCCTGCAGGTGTTTGCTAATCACTAAAAACAACACAAAAAAAGAACCCTTTCTGAATAACTTGTGTTCATACAGTTTAGCTAGATAGCAAATAATTAACTAGTAACACAGCAGTTCCAAAACTGGTAGTGGTGTCCAGTAAATCTGAGGGTTTGCGAGCTGATATAAGGACTGGATGTTCTCCAAACCGGACATGGACAGCAAACAAGCAGCAGATTCTTTTTATAGTACATTGGGTGTCTGAACCCTTGGAGCTATGCAAACATGTAAAGTATATTTTGTGCTTGATAGGATAGGAAAGCAGGAAAAAAACATTTAGAAAATAGATTATTCCTTCAGACAGTTCTCTTTATTTTCTTTTGTGAATTACTGGATGAACTTACTTCTTCAGATCTCAAATTATTATTGCAATAAAGAGGAGAGAAACATTGTAAACTCATTGATGAATTGGTCCCTAATGCATTCCCATTAAGTAAAAGTCAGTAAATGTGATTTTGTGATAACTGACAGCTATCAGATCTGCCCTTGAATGAAAATTGGCTGGTGAACATGGACTTGTTAACTAAATCCACAGTGCAAACTGTGGGAGAATTTTGAAAGCAAAACTGTTTATTCAGATGGTTATCAGAATAATTCAAATGAATTAAAGTAAAAGTCTCTACGACAGTGCTTTCAAGACAAATGATTGCACAGTAATGAATGTTGACAGAACACAGACATGCTAAATCTGCAAAGTGAGTGAAGTAGACCAACCTGGAGGGATCAGGCTGCAGCCTCCCTTGTTCATCTCTAAGCATGGACATCCAGCAATCATCTATGATTACATACTCATAGCCCAGCTCCTTCCAGCCATCCTCAGCCAGCCGGTCAGCCATGTTTCTGAACAGATCCTCGCTGTGGAGAGGATGGTCAGAGGAAAGAAAGACATCGTTTCTCAACCATGCTTGAAACACATACACACATACTTTTTCTGATTTTCTGCTGAGGCAGAATTGATTTATTTTCTTTAGGTGTGATTATTACCGCCATGTGGCACTTCAGGGAAAACATTGCGGCAGAATTAAGTTTCAGTATTGTTTCTTTTTGGAAGATCTTTCTTTGTTTACATGGACTCATTCCCTCTTGATCATGTGCAGCCAGAGACGTATGTTTTAGCTATGTATTTTATGTTTGTTGTGTATATATTTTGTTGTATTTAGGATACTGTGGTTTGTTTGTATTGGACAAATGGGGACTTAATTGTACGCTCATGTATTTCAACAGTTCGACGGTGGATATCATGATTTTGATGTTGACTGATGCACTAATATTAATAAATCCAGCAGTAACGAAACACCATGGCCATGTTTATTTCTTGGAGGAGTGATACATGGGTTTGTGGTTTGTTTTTTGGAGAAGACAAATAATGACAAAAACATTGACCATAATGACAAAAACAGTGATCATAAGAAACAACTTTGTTATCTCAAGATAATGAGAAAAGTCACTCATTGATCTTAAGATAACAAGGTAAAAAACTGACAACAGCTACTGTCAGCTTCTGTACAACTCCTGTTAAATGTAATGCCGTTATACCTATAGATGGCATGTGGCTGTAAATCAGTGGTCATGAGTCTGACTCATTTCACATTTTGCACACTTCATGCCAATATTTTTAGGAATCCTCCAAAAATCAACAGGAGTGCCATCATCACCTAAATCTAGATGCAGATTAAAAATGTATTTAGGTGTATGTGTGTGTATGTATGGTTATTATTTTAATAAACCCAATCACTCTGTGTAAATATTCAACTTCTCCACAGTACTGTGGAAGTAACTATACTACTTTTTTTTCTCACATTATCACATTAAACTGCTTCAATAGCAAAGTGATTAGAAAATATACTATGTTCATTTTCACAATTGTCTACACCTATATACTCAAAACTTTGGTCCTTATCAATCATTGCAATGTAGCCTGGCATGGATGTCATGTGCACACTCCTCAGGCACCTAAGCACAAGGTTTGACAGAATGCACAATTCATTGTTCCAGCCCCTTTCTCCAGCAAAACATCCACAACCCCCATCACAACTTTTTTTTTTTACTGCAGAAGTAGAACTACCTTACTGACAGTCTTTCTTTTCCTCTGCTCCAGCAACTCTGACCGTATTCTATAGATCACCACTTTCAGTAATTGTTGGACATTGATTTGTTTCTCCCTAAGTCCTGTATCTCGTTGGTGATTAAGCCTTCAGTATCTTTGCTCAGAATACCAGGATAAGATAATTCAGACAGATTCCCTAATTGTTCATACTTGATGCAGTTCTCTGGATCATCTTTACAGTCAATATCACAGCGAAAGCGTTCCCAGGCCATCCATCCCATAGGTGGAGTCTTTAGCAATCCATTGTTTAGGGCCACAGTCAGTGAGATTAGGGCAAGGAGCTGAGTTACTTTTAAGGTACCCATTTCTGAAAGAAGAAAGTTTAAGAAATTAAAGATTTACTTAACATTCTCTTATATACACAAGCATGCTGTTATTATTGCCAAGGTGGTAAAGATTCATGGGTTTTTAAAAATGTTTTTTGATAAACAAAAACACCTCAGAATCTACCTACCACCACTCCTCCCATATGTTTTGTTTCCTTATTACTACATGAATTATGAAAACTCTTATCCAGAGATAAATGTTTATTGAAGCAGCTCTACGGGACAAACAACACTTGAGCAGCTTAGATCCTGTTTACCTAAACACACACACACACACACACACACGCAATACTATGACAATGTCTATTCAAGATTGTTTCTAAACATTACTGGAAAAGTGCAAACGATAAAACGTATGGTCTCCTACCTCTTTACCTGAAGCTTCAGCTTGCACACGGCTGATTTAGACAGTGTCAGTGTTGTTATTGTAGGCACGTACTTCCTGGATTCCCCCTGAGCTGCAGCTGCCATCTCTTCCTGGTAAGGTAAGGCAAACATCATGTGACTGTTCTGTGTCACATGATAAAACAGGAAACAGGTTGAAGAGGCAGAATGATTTTCAGTCATGTTTTTTGCAGTCAAGATTATGTTGGTTTTGCTTTACTGTTTTAATCTCAGTGGTTTCTGGGGGACTTCTAATAAAAGAAATTAACACATAATGACTATAATGGCCATACTTTAAAGAAAAAATACATTTGTTTACTGATGTATCTGCTCTAATAAAACATGAAAACTAAAACTGAGAGTTATTTTGAAGTAAATTAATCAAATAAATATAATACATTCTTAATATAAATGAATTATAATAAAATGGAACCAGGGATCATGAAGTTATAAACTCCTTTGTATTTTACAGTTGGAATTTTACTCTTCTTCACCAGTAGCAGGAGGTTCAGACATGCAGTGGTTCACCATGAAATACAGGTTTTGCCTCATTCAGTCACATACTACTTATCACATGTGGGTGACTGCCATGAATGGAAATGCCATTCATTCCAAAGAATGAAACTATGAACTTGCTGGTTGAGTTATAAAGTCCTGTTTTTCATGCAAAACACTGAATCTAATGTGAAAATTAATTTGGCTATAGTGGAAATGGCTGAATTGGTCCAGGGACTGGATTACAGAAACATCTTCCTGAATCATAAAATAGTTTTTCAATTACTAGGAAATTTTAGATTGAGCCTTCTAATGAAATCTGGAATGTTAGAATTTGAGCAGAGGCAGATTTTTGTCTTGGAGGATACGTTTTCACAAGTAAAAATACAAAGCACTATAGCATCTTATCCAACATATTACAGATAAGCATCAAAGGAAATCTTATTACTTTGATTTTGATCGGTAGTTTGCACTGTGTGGGGACAAAAACAAACTTTAAAAAATGTAAATATATCAGACAGTATCTGCAGATACTCAATACTGAAAGACCAGGAGCAATACAAACATTGTCAGAAGATCCTTTCTTTTGAGTTCTGTGACTATGCAACTTAAAATGTGCATGTAAGTCATTTCAAACAATGCCTCTGGCTTTGGTCCCACCTCCGTCTTTGGGCCCCTGGGTAGGCCTGTTTAGTAATTCCATGCCCCAGGTCATGGGTAATTCTTTAACTGACAGAATTACTTTTAAAATTAAAACACCTTGTTCAGATATTGGTTTTGTTCTCAAATGATATTCTCAAGATCTATTGTCAGCTTCAATATAAAAACATTAAATATTCTACAACAATCCTTTTTTGTACTCTTTGTGTGGCATACAGTACAACTTTTGTCCATTTTTTATCCTGGTGTCCTTCATTCTGTCTTATCCCTTATTTTGAGCTGATAGAGCTACACTACTACATCATACATGGCTTGCCGGACCGTGCACGTGCACTGCTTCTCCAACAATACGCCCTGGATTACCAGTGACCTGAAGGCACTTTTAAACAAAAAGAAGATGGCTTTCAAGTCTGGAGACAGAGAGGAGCAGAGGGGAGTGCAGCGTGAACTCAGAGAGACACTGAGGACATGCAAGGACAACTACAGGAGGAAGCTGGAGGCCAAACTCCAGCAGAACAGTGTGAGAGATGTGTGGACAGGAATGAAGCACATCACGGGGATGAAGGGGAAAGGCAGGCAGACATCAGGGAGCCTGGATAGCGCAAACCAGTTTAACCAGTATTTTAACAGGTTTAGCTCACCTCCTGCCACTCCCCTGAAACCCCCATCCCCCCACACACCCACGCTGTCCCAAATGGCTCAACTCAACAACGGTGACTACAGGCCAGGTTAAGAGGCAGCTGGAAAGACTACATCAGCGGAAGGCTGCAGGCCCTGATGGCATTACACCCAGGATCCTGAAGACCTGCGCCAGCCAGCTGTCTCCTGTACTGGGACATCTGTACAACCTGAGTCTGAGTCAGGAGAAAGTCCCGTTGCTGTGGAAGACGTCCTGCGTGGTTCCAGTCCCCAAAAAGCCGAGGCCATCCGACCCAGCAGACTACAGACCAGTTGCCCTCACATCTCATGTGATGAAGGTCATGGAGAGACTGGTCCTAGCCCAGCTGAGGCCACAGGTGGGGACGTTTCTGGACCCCTTGCAATTTGCCTACCAGTCCCATTTAGGAGTCGATGATGCTGTCATCTACCTGCTGCAGCGAGCCCACATGCACTTGGATGGTGGAGGAGACACTGTGAGAGTCACATTCTTTGATTTCTCCACTGTCTTCAACACCATTCAACCTCTGCTACTGGGTGAGAAGCTGCGGGCGATGCGTGTCCACGACTCAGTGATCTCCTGGGTTACTGACTACTTGACCTGAACCATCCCTTAGTTATGCTGTTATAGGCTTAGACTGCCGGGGGACTTCCTATGACGCACTGAGCTTCTCTCTCCTCCTCTCTCTCTCTATCTGTACGCATTCCTATCCCACTAATACAGGTTACCAACTCCATTTCTTCCTGGTAGTCCTTGTGCTTTCTGTGCTTTTTCGCCTTCTCACTTTCTGCAGGTATTTCCGCCTCTGGAGCTGTAGATTCTGGATCTGTGATTGCCGGCCGTCTACTGTCCCCATGTTCCTGCTCCACACTCACTGCTGCAGTTGTTATTATTATTAGTCTGATTTGTTGTCTCTCCTCTTGTTCTGTCTCCCCTCTCCCCCTCTCTCCTCCCCTTTCAACCCAACTGGGTCGATGCAGATGGCCGCCCACCCAGAGTTTTTCCTCGCCACTGTCGCCAAGTGCTTGCTCATGGGGGGAACTGTTGGGTCTCTGTAAATAATATTTTAAAGAGTATGGTCTAGACCTACTCTATGTGAAAGCGTCTTGAGATAACTTTTGTTAAGATTTGGCACTATACAAATAAAATTGACTTGACTTGACTTGACAGGCAGGCCACAGTTTGTCCGTCTGGGCAGTGTCCTGTCTGATGTGGTGGTCAGTGACATAGGAGCTCCACAGGGAACTGTGCTTTCTCCCTTTCTCTTTACCTTATACACCACTGATTTCCAGTACAACTCTCTCTGGTCTGAACAGAATCACCTGAGGCTGAACGTCAACAAGACCAGAGAGATGGTGATCGACTTCAGGAGGAAGAAGACGCCTTCACAGCCACTAAGGATCAGGGGGGAGGTGGTGGAGGAGGTAGAGGACTACAAATACCTGGGAGTGGTGATCGGAAACAGACTCGACTGGGTTTCCAACACTGAGGCTGTGTACAAGAAGGGGATGAGCAGACTCTATTCCCTGAGGAAGCTGAGATCCTTCAACGTGTGCAGCAAGATGTTGGAGATATTCTATCAGAGTGTTGTTGCCGGAGCCATTTCCTTTGCTGCTGTGTGTTGAGGCAGAAGCATCAGAGCCAGCGACACGAACAGACTGGACAAAATCATTAAGAAAGCTGGCTCTGCACTTGGTCTCAGGTTGGAGTCTTTTGAGACCGTGGTGGAGAGGAGGACACTGAATAAACTGTTGGCCATTATGAATAATAAACAACACCCTCTCCATCACACAGTGGTCAGACAGCGCAGCACCTTCTCACACAGGCTGCTTCAGCTCCGCTGTCGAAGGGACAGATACAGAAAATCATTCCTGCCACATGCCATCACACTGTATAACAAAAGCTGAAATCATTGGTCATTACTGTCTATATGCACTTTAGATATATTTTTGTTTTGTTGTATATATGTAAAAAGATATTTCTTACTTTAAACTTATTTTGTATTTACTATTGTAAAGGTTACATTTTAATTTTATACTGTTATTTATAACTACTGCTTAATAGTAGGTGCTTTTTTATTTATTTTCTACGTTTGCTTATTCATTTCATTGTCTCGGGTGTAAACGCCGCTACTGCAAAGAAATTTCCCAGTTTGGGATGAATAAAGTATTTCTATTCTATTATTCTATTCTATTCTATTCTATTCTATTCTATTCTAATCTATTCTTGCATAGGTGTTGGTGGCAACAACCCCATTCAGACCAACACTGGTGTGTTTATTAAGATCCCTAAGGGTGATTGGTGGATGATTTTTTTTTTCTTCTGTTACTTATCAGTTGCATTCATGGATCTTATATCACTTAGCAATCCAGATTCTCAATTACAATATGTAGTGGTCTCAGTATGTGTTAAAAGACAGGATATGGGATTTTGGGATTGTTTTAAATATCCATATCTGGCAAGAAAAATCAAAAGCTCTTGGCAAAATGATTATAATTCTATAATGATAATGGATAAAATATAGAGACATAAGAATCTGGTAAAAAAAAAAAATAAAAAATGGCTGGAGATAAACATCAGTCTGGTGTTATTCAATATAATTTTCTTATTGTCAACAAATCTCATGAAAAGCTCAAAAGCAACAATATGTTAGTCTATCTCCCAATACTGTCTTTATATATTTATATTGTCTATGGCTCTCAGCTCCAACCCCATTGGTTCCTACTGAAGATGTAAATCTAAAATCACATCACAAATAGAGTTTCATTTTTTTTAAAGGCTCTAATTTTTAACAAAGATGTTACTCAAACAGGAGGAAATAGTGCATTTGTTGGGAGATTTTCAGTGATGGATTAATCCACATTTGGTGCTTTAGTGAGTATTTGGGGCAGGAAGATGTTGTGTATGGGATTGAGTCAAAATAAACTACAGTGTGTGTGTTCATGGTGATGAAGGAACATGTCACCCAGTGCAAAAGTGAGGCTCATTGATGAGTTTTTAATAGTTTTGTGACCACAAAGGAGCTCCATGGCACAAAGGAAGAAGAGACTGCATATCAGGCTTGTTAGTGGATACATTCACTGTTGGTTGGGTCAGCAATTATTTGACTTTAAGAAAAATATAGAATATCACCACATTTATCCTTTAAATAAGAGTAACTCAAATCATGAAATGACACACTGGCAACTCATAGTGCATTGACAAAATTTTGGGACATGTCTTGTGTTAAAATGGATTGGTCATAGCAAAGACATAGGCCACAGGCACCTGCAGGCCAATGTTGACTATATGCCATTTTCCCATCCCTAATGCTCCTATAACCAACCCTGCTATTGTTCCCAAAGTTCCTGGCCATGAGGACCACCTTTCAGCCACAGCTGCTGCTGCACCCACACACACCCCCACTGCCCCCACCACCCCCAACAGTGCCCCTGCTTTCGCCCCTTCTCCCATCCCTGGAGCTAAAACCTCCAACACCTCCAGTAAACCACCCGCCAGTAAAGCTGCCCCCACTATGACTTTCACCTCTCCAGCTGCCCACCTCACCAGTGCCCCCCCCACTGTAGCCCCCAAACCCAGCTCACACAGTTTTGCCACAAAGAAAGCTGCATTCAAAGCTTCCAAAGAAGATTGGTGGTTAATACGAGTGCTGATGTTTTCTTTTGACTGACTCTGCCCTGCTGCTTGCAGATTCATGGCAGTTGTTACGACCACCTGTCCAGCATGTAGGGTTAGCATGGCGATGACGAACGTTGCAAGCATTCCCATGCATCCAACCAACATCCAGAACTTGAAGTCAGAAGATTTTAGAAGCAAATAGGCTATGACTGCAACCAAAGCCAGAAGCACTACAAACACAGACGGGTGGCCTCCGTAACCAAACACCCCAAACCCCGATGTAACCATGGCAACCATTGTCATTGGTATCCCTGAAAAAGCTAAGAAGTCTACATATTTGACCACCACTTTGTTGATCCACTCTTGGATTGTTCTTTGTTCCATTTCTGCCTCTTCACTCTCCATCTTCTTCCTCTCTATCTCTTCTCTCTGTCTTTGCTCAGTGACCCATGTCATCCTGCGCTCCATGCTGCTGGTGGTGCCTTCCTTTTCCAGTGTCAGGATCCTCTGCTCTATCTGCATAGCCACTCTCTGTCTCTGCTGCAACTCTGTAATCTCAATCCATTTCCTCTCCCTGGCCCAGACTACAGTTCCCAGAGTGCAACAGGCCTCTCCTTGCTTCCACAGGAGCTTGAATACAAAGTGCAGGGGCAGTTTGAGCAGAGTCAATATGCTCAGTGCCCACAGAAGGCCCACCATGCGATAATTCTTCACAATCCATTCGATAGCGACCCCAAGTGCGGCTCCACTGAGAGTGGTCCCGAAGGCCCCGGCGAGTCCTGCTGATGCCAGCAAGCCTACGGAGTCTGTGTGGGAGGCACTACAGCTCCTTGTGACAACGAACACTGAAGCTACCGCTGCTGCCAGAATCACACCTGCTACTACTGAGGTCATCGCCGTGGTCAGTGCTGTGGCTCCAATAAGGGTCCCCAGTCCCAGAGCACCCACTGCCCGGACTTCCTCCATCACAGGTTTCAGTGGACCAGGTGCAGTCAGCACTGACAGGCTTTTGTCCACCGGCTCTTCTGTGGCTCCCAGTATGTAGCCTCCCACTGCTCCCAGTGCAAACCCCATAGTTGCCTCCATTAAAGGGCTCCTAGCTCCTGAAACATGACAAGAAGAAAACTATTAACCACTGATCAAATGTAATTGAATGAAATGTTGTGAGTTTATGGGGTTGCGCTAGTTTCAACTTTGGTTACTTGTTTTTTTTTTTTTTTTCAAGGTTCTCTAATTTAGTTTTCTTTTTGATAGAATTTTTACTTGATGGATATTTTGATAACTTGTTTAACATGATGTATTGTTTTGTCATTGAATTCACTATTGTACAGTCTTGAACCATGGCATAGCATTTTACTACACATTGTACTTGTGTAAGGATGTACAGTATGTACAGTGGCCCTGAGACGTACTGCAACTTGAAAAATATATGCAAATAGACAACAAAATACAAGAAAATTAGGAAAACATCTTCCCCAATTTGACACATGCACAGCATTTAGAAAACATTTTGCACAGTGAGAAAACACAGCCAAAAACAGAAACCCTGCAAGTAGCACAGACAACAACATAAACTGTTGCCAGGCATGTGTTGCATGTGTACAGAACCATTGTATGCATTTGACCAATAAAGAGTTACTGATTTTTTTATTTTGTTTTGCACAATGAAATGAAGGACATTTTATTCCGTACTGTTGCTCTTCGAGACTACACGATAATACACAAAATGTACCTTTCTCCATTCAAATGTACCAGTTAATGCCTTTATGACTTTCTGTTGTGATGTGTAAGCCACCGTGTGTCTGTAATGCATGACGAGCCTGCAGTCAGAGACTCTCAACAGACTGGTTGATCAGGTTTAAACAGCAGATACACCATGCTGCCATGATTCCTATCTGTTCACACTGTGCATATGACATAATACTTAATGACATTAAACCATGACTGGAGACAAACAAGAGAAAAAGTAAAAGTTTTCATACTATTATTGTAATCCCCCAAGTAAGTAAAATTATATGTATACTTAGCATGTAGAGAATGAAATCTCAAAGGAAGCACTTTTATACAACCAAAACAGGCAATGATGAATGAAAATGCAGATTTAGAAAGTGGACATGTCTTTACCTGTTTTTTTATTCTCTGCCATGTTGTTCTAAGATGGGCAGATGCCTGAAGAATCCTTTTCCCTTGGAATTTTGTCAGGCTGTTTCTTCAGACCTTCCTAAGTGAGTCGACAGCACCCTGTGAGTCAGAAAATATGGTTGAAAGTGCTTCTTTTTTCCTGTTTATATGACAGCACCCCACAGGACACACCCATTATCGGTTTGTCCTTTCTGTATACTCCCTCCAGGTGATCCTATCCTAATCTCCAGGATCTCCGCACCATGCTCGTGTTCAGTGTCACATGTGAGGCAGAATTCCTGTACTACAGTATCTGTCATCTGTCATGGTCTCTCCTCATCCTCTCTCATCTATCCCATCCAGCCTGTCACTCCCTTACACTAGCTTTTTTGAGAACTGATTGTAATCAGAATCAGAATCACCTTTATTGGACATGCATGCATGCACATACAAGGAATCTGACTCTGTTTTTTCCATTGCTCTAAACATACATACACAGAAATAGACAAAAATAGACACAAACAAGAAAAGCAGAGCAAAGGTAGGTATAAACATTTGACAGATTTCAGGTCATGGACTACATACTCATCTGTAAAGCATTCAGAGTACACACCTCTACAAAAGGCTGTATTTTAATAGATATTGTCTTAAAAGTTTTCATCTGTAGTAATGTACTAGTATAGGATCATGCGCTAACACTTTATTTGATACATAAGACTAGCCTGGGAACCAGACAAATCTTCAAGCTCATGTTATTATTTGCTCTGGCAGATACATCTGGCCCTCCTCCCATTCAGACTGATTTTGTAGTTACAGGTATCTGGTCGAGCCAATCACAACCGTTTATTTAGTATTAGGCGGGTTTAATACGATGACTGACATTGAGGAGCGTTGTTCAGGCATCATTGTAAGTAACCAAGATGGCTGTCGCCAGTGCAGAGCGTTCCCTGGCCAGCTACAGCAGTATTAAACAGCCTTGACAGTACATTTTCTCTAAAAGAAGAAAAAACAACTGCACTTAAACTTTATGTTCATAAGAAATATGTGTTTGTCGTATCGTACTTCCGACAGGACATACTGTATGACAGGACTGCACTTCGTGCCCGTTAATAACGCCCCTTTGAAATCAAAAATGAACTGAGAAATTCCAGACTACTAAGCATTTGCGAATAAGTCTGGCGATGCCAGGCTAGCATAAGACAGACATGACACCTGTCATAAACATAAAGGTACCACTGCAGTTCAGGTCAAGGAAATTATTCATGACACTGTTATAGTAGCATTTAACAGTGTAATAACACACAATGACATCTTTATGACATGTCCAAATACTACCACTGTACTTGAGGTCAAAGAAAAAATTCATAACACAATTATAATGGTCTAATGACATTCAATGTCAAAATGAACCACATTTGACAGTTTGATGTGATGTTAACACATAAAGCTAAATTGTTTCTTTAAGTTTGATACTTAGGCCTGCTATGGCATGTCTATGACTGTTATTTGACAATAATGTAAGACATCTCAAACAGGCCATACACATACACATACACAAAGTGCAAGGTGGTGGGGGGAACTGAAGACAGTTCATTTAATAAGAACACAACCTCTTACCCTCCTGCTTATTGAGCAAACACCGTAAATCCAATTGGCCAAATGTCTGGATTTTAACATTGACATCAGAGAGACGTTCATGCCTGTATAATATTTATTATAGTGGACGGAGCAGGCAAACGATCTGGCGAAGACTGGGGTGAAGAGCTGGGGCGTGCATGCACACTCTTATGTGAACTAGCTGGACAATTTTACTGATTGTAGAGTCTGATGCAGCGTCCACAGTCTCGCTAGTTCCACACTCTGATGCTGTGACTGCTGTGCCACTGTCATCGGATTAGTTCCCACTGTCCTGGCCTCAGTGTTGTTTAACAGTTTAATCTGGAAAACAGTATTAGTAAACCTTAAATGAATAGTTGGGCATATAAAGACCTTACAACTTCATATTGGATATTTTTTTTTTATCTTAATATATAGTAGCATCATTTAAGGCCACAATTCTGTAAACTGTTTTAAGTTGTTTTGTCACAGCACTGCAGTGATCTATACACAGTCAGCAAAAACACTTTACTATTTTAAAAGATACTTAATGGATGTGGAATACAAAGGTGGATCCAGGAAAACCTCAACCTCATGAGACCCTCACAGATCTCAAAACATCTTAAAGTAATCTAAACAATATGCCATACTCAAATAAATCTCCCACTGACAAAGCAAGGTAGCAGAGTTCAATTTCATCATGACACTACTCATCATTAAACTCTGGAACCCAGTTGGTATAATAGCCTATGCTGTGTACGATGATCATGTCATAGGTATTTCTTTATAGAGTGATTAATCATACATAAGAACACAGCACATATATCCACCTACTGCCCATTGACACACTCTGTACCAATTCACTAAATATCTCACCTCTGCATTGATAACAAAGTGAATGAATGAGGAAACGGGGACCGCGATGGCCACTCAAGGACACTCCAGGAACAATTCCTGAACGAAACATGGTCCAGGAATCAGGATTTGAATCCCACTGAAAGTCTTTGGCGATATTTCTTGAAAACAGTAGCATCTAGGAAATCAGAGGATATAAGTAAGCTGGAAGCTTTTTCACATGAATTCCAAAAGAGAGGTATCACAGGTTGTGAGAAACTACCAGAAATGTTTATTGGGGAGGTGATAAGTGTCAAAGAATGCTTGACAAAATTTTGACTTGTGAGTTAATAATTTAGCTAATTGTGGTTTTGAAGAATATTTTATACATTTTTAATTGTACTAGTAAGATCAACATAATGTGGTCAAAAATGTTATTTAATTTTCATTGATTGTTTACAAAGGCCGTAGTAAAACATGTTTTCATTAAACCTAAATCATTTACCGTTTCAGTGTTGATAGTTGGATCCAATTGGCTTGAACTGATTCCAGTTATTCTCAGTGGTTATCTACAATAGAAAACAAGACCTTAACAGGCGGCCGTGGCTCAGTGGTAGAGCAGGGTCGTCCAATAACCCAAGGTTGGAGGTTCGATCAGGTCCCCGCTCTCCCCCCAAAGATTGGTGGACTGACAGCTGGTGGGGTGGCAGCCCACCTACTTGCCACGGCCGAGGTGCCCTTGAGCAAGGCACCGCACCCCCAATTGCTCCCCGGGCGCTGTGAACTGCTGCCCACCGCTACAGTGTGAATATGGCACCTGTCTCTTTGTGTGACCCTGTGCATGTGCATGTGTGTGTTCGTACAGGTGCCACTGGATGGGTTAAATGCGGAGAAATAATTTCACGTTTGTGATTAATAAAGTAAATAAAAAAAAAACAGGTTAAAGATAATCAGTGTCTATTTGTTCGTTTCCCTTTTGATGTTGCTTAAACCAAAAAAAATAAATAAATAAAATAACTTTTCTAGTGTGCCAAGCTTGTCTCAGCATTCTAAATTTTCTGAAGAAAGTCTTGCAGGATTCCAGAGGTGAAATTACAAGAAAAGTCTGAAACATAAGAGTTGCACCCACATTCGCATCGACTCCTATAGCTTCACCTCTTGTGACCGAAAAAAAAACCAGAAATTAGATCAGTGTGCACAACTACTTTTCTGGTAGATGTCTGCCCTATGTATGCCATACAAAAAAAAAATATTCTACACCTCACCTGAGGGTAACATTTTAATTGTTTCTGCTTAAAACTCATACTTAAACTTGCATTAAAATGCATTTCATGAGCATGGCCTTACATACAATTGTCCATATAAACCATATCACACTCAGTTGACTTGAACACAAACAAAGCTCTTATATCCAGAAATTTGACCAAGTTTATTAGTGGTCCCACACCGTGACAATCCAGAGTTGAGACCAGGAGGCAGAGCTGCAGTCCTACATGCTTATCTGCACTTAAGAGTTACCCAAACAAAACCCCATAAAAAAAAAAACAAATAGAGACTGTGTCTGTGTTGTGTAAAAGGACTGAAGCCCAATGTCACTGGAGTCTAAGTCCCAATCCACTATGTCAACATTTTAAATTTTATCAGTTTTCAATTGTTCAGGAAAAACTTCTCATTGGAGTCCAAAGATCTTCAACAGGAGTCAGAGTACTGAGCAGCAAAGACTTTACTATTGATAATAAAGGAGAGACACTCAAAGTGCACACAAATCACACCTGAGGAGCTCTGACCTATGTTGGCCTGTGCCTCTATTTTTATACTCATGAGCCCACACTTGCCCCTGCCTGTTGTTCAGCCTCAAAACAGTGTATTAATCCATCACTTTTAACCATTATATCAGTTCTTTTTGCAAGTGCCACCACCAGCCTGTGGCTGGTTCATACTGGTTCACTCTGCCAGGTGCACCTTATCTCTGGGACATATTCAATGTGTCTTTATTTTTTTTCTCATCCCTGTAATCCACATGACACCAGTATTTTCCCTCTCTCTTCATATCTAAGTCATTTGCTGTTTTTTTAGACACCCTTATTTTTTATCTGGCACACAAAAACATGCAGGTGCACTCGGGTTCATGGCTGGGGCAATGAGGATCACATGGGTTCATGAAGATACAGTGAGAATTACATTAAATGTGTTCATGCGGGTGCAGTGAGAATCACATTAGATATGTCTCTGGATTATTATTTTTAACATCTACTTCTCAATATTGTACTTCTAAACTCGGAATCGGAATTGGGTTTATTGCCAAGTAGGTTTTCACATACAAGGAATTTGCTGTGGTGTATTGGTGCGTAACAAGTACAGACAATTACAGACAAGTACAGACAAGACAAGTAGTGCAGGGTGCAAGGGTATACATAAGTGTCGTATTTTAAAGTACTACAGTGCTAGTGCTAAGTAAGTATAATTTACAGTACAGAGTATGAACAGAAAATGACTAAATATGTGCTATGTGTCTTTTGTAGAGGATAATGAATAAAACTAAAACTGCGAGGAATGTGCAAAATATTGTGTGTGTACGGTTTAGTATAGACTAAACAGGTCCTGGAGAGATGGTAGATTGCAGCCAATCACCCTCTCTGCGGAGCGAATGATATGCTGCAGTCTGCCCTTGTCCTTGGCAGTAGCAGCAGCGTACCAGATAGTGATGGAGGAGGTGAGGATGGACTTGATGATGGCAGTGTAGAAGTGCACCATCATCGTCTTTGGCAGGTTGAATTTCTTCAGCTGCTGCAGAAAGTACATCCTCTGCTGTGCTTTCTTGGTGATGGAGCTGTTGTTCAGTTCCCACTTTAGGTCCTGGGAGATGATGGAGCCCAGGAAGCGGACGGACTCCACAGTGTC
Source organism: Lateolabrax maculatus (assembly GCA_031216445.1). NCBI lineage: Eukaryota > Metazoa > Chordata > Actinopteri > Acropomatiformes > Lateolabracidae > Lateolabrax > Lateolabrax maculatus. The sequence continues at coordinate 26,852,427 of CM062199.1, forward strand.
GACAGGGGAGTCTCTCAGGGTGATGGGGGTGAGTGGGGCTGGGTCCTTTCTGCAGTCCACAACCATCTCCACTGTCTTGAGAGCATTGAGCTCCAAGTTGTTCTGGCTGCACCAGGTCACCAGATGGTCAATCTCCCACCTGTAGGCAGACTCATCCCCACCAGAGATGAGCCCGATGAGGGTGGTGTCGTTCGCAAACTTAAGGAGCTGGACAGACTTGTGTCTGGAGTTGCAGCTGTTGGTGTACAGGGAGAAGAGTAGAGGGGAAAGAACGCAGCCTTGAGGGGAACCGGTGCTGATGGTCCTGGAGTCAGAGACAAGTATCCCCAGCTTCACTTGCTGTCTTCTGTCGGACAGGAAGTCTGTGATCCACCTGCAGGTGGAGTCAGGAACGCTCAGCTGGGAGAGCTTGTCCTGCAGCAGAGCCGGGATGATGGTGTTGAAGGCAGAGCTGAAATCCACAAACAGGATCCTGGCGTAGGTTCCCGCGGAGTCCAGATGCTGGAGGATGAAGTGGAGGGCCAAGTTGACTGCATCTTCTACAGACCTGTTGGCTCTGTAGGCGAACTGCAGGGGGTCCAGGAGCGGGTCAGTGATGGATTTGAGGTGGGGCAGCACAAGGCGCTCAAATGACTTTATTACCACAGAGGTCAGGGCGACGGGTCTGTAGTCATTAAGTCCTGAGGCCCTTGGCTTCTTGGGAACAGGGATGATGGTGGAAGTCTTGAAGCAGGCTGGTACATGGCATGTCTCCAGTGAGGTGTTGAAGACATCCGTGAATATCAGAGACAGCTGATCAGCACAGTGCTTCAGGGTGGATGGAGAGACCGAGTCTGGCCCGGTTGCTTTGCGGGGGTTCTGTCTCTTAAAGAGTCTGTTAACATCCCTCTCCAGGATTGAGAGAGGTGTCACTGTGGAGGGGGAGGAGGGGGCCTCTGAGGTGTGAAGTTGTGGAGAGGCCATTGAGTCACGGGGTGTGGTGTCAGGACTGTCCCATTGTCTTTCGAAATGACAGTAGAACTCGTTCAGGTTGTTGGCCAGGCGCAAGTCGTTAGCAGAGTGGGGGGCTCTAGGCTTGTAGTTGGTGATCTGTCTGAGCCCCTTCCAGACAGAAGCAGAGTCGTTGGCTGAGAACTAACAAACATCATAACATATGTGATCATTACTTCTAAACTAACACATATCATATGTAATCACCACTTTGCATTTGCATTTTATCTTCTTCAGCACATCACATTTTAATGAAAAATTATACCACATCTGCCCCCCGACCACTTCAATTCATTCAATCAAATTTAAACAGAAAAGGAATTAATCATAAAAAATTAATAAAAATTAAAACTACCAGTGTAGCAGTACAACAAAATAAGAGAATGAAACATGGACTCTCAAACATTAGATCTCTGTGGTCTAAAGCTGTGTTAGTCAGATATTAAATCGTTGACTATCATATGGATATATTTTGTCTAACTGAAACTTGGCTGTGTCAGGAAGAATATATTAGCCTGATTGAATCCACTCCTCCCAGTCGTTTTAAAAATCACATTCCTTGAGGCACTGGCCGAGGATGTGGAGTTGCAGCCATCTTCCACTCTAGCTTATCAATCAACCCTAAACCTAAACTCAGTTTTAACTCATTTGAAATCCTTGACGATTCTATTTGTATTCTGAATTTTTAGCAGAATTCTCAGAGTTTAACAAGTTTAGCACTCAAAACAGGTAGTTATTATTGTAGGTGATTTTAATATTCGTGTGGTTGATAATGATAGCCTTAGTTCTGCGTTTATCTCACTATTAGATTCAGTTGGCTTCTGTCAGAGTGTAAACAAACCCATTCAATGCCATGTCTCAATATAAAACAGAGGACTCCTATTCTAACTTTAGTTAGCACTGATCATTTGGTTGATAGTGCTGCAGGCTTGCTGCAAACGACTCTCAATTCTATTGCCCCTATGAAAAAGATTATTAAACAAAAGAGGTTAGCTTCATGGTATAACTCCTTAACCCGCAAATTAAAAGAAACATGGCGAAAATTAGAAAGGAAATGGCGTTCCACCAAACTGGAGGAATCTCATTTATTTTGGCAAGAGTCTTAGAACATACAGGAGGGCCCTCCATAATGCCAGAGGAGCCTATTACTCGCCTAGAGCTCTCAGTAGTAATAACTTCATGAGCTTCTTTGATGATAAAATTCTAACTATTAGATACAAAATTCATCTTGATCCAGTTCAGATGTATTTTCAAGTACAGGAACCTTAGAAACAGCTGTAGAACCAGATTTATATTTAGACTCTCCAATTGATCTTGACCAACTAAGTTCAATGATTTTTTCGACTAAACCAACAACCTGCCTCTTAGACCCCATTCCGACTAAGCTGCTTACAGAAGTTTTACCCTTGTTAGTACTTCCTTACTAGACATGATCAATCTGTCTTTAGCAACAGGCTATGTACCACAGTCCTTTAAAGTAGCTGTAATTAAACCTCTTCTGAAAAAGCCTACGCTTGATCCAAGGGTTTTAGCCAACCATAGACCTATATCTAACCTCCCTTTCTTAATATCCTTGAGAAAGCAGATGTTAATCAGTTATGTGACTTTCTGCACCAAATTTTCAGTCAGGATTTAGAGTGCATCATAGCACAGAGACAGCACTGGTGAAAATGACATGACCTTCTGATTGTATCAGACAAAGGATTTGTCTCTACTTGTACTGTTAGATATTAGTGCCGCTTTTGATACCATTAACCATCAGATCCTATTACAGAGACTGGAGCACTTGATTGGCATTAAAGGACCTGCATTGAGCTGGTTTAAGCACGCGCACACATAGTGAGGAGTGGGCGGAGCAGGCATGGATGACGAGAGTGGGATCAGGTGTGTAGATGGGTTGGGCAGTCGGGTGATGGGGAAAGTCCGAGGGCATCTGTTAATTTCCCTTTAGCATCATATATGCCAATGAGCTGGAATATTGCCATTATGACATGAACTTTTTGAAGACGATATGGCACACCCCTATTCTCCACAACACCATCTTCAGAAATGGGTGGCAACAGTTTCACATTTTCCCTATTCTCCTCGATCAAGCTTCAATAAATGTCTGCGAAGACATCCTGAAACTTCTCAGACTTCCTTCACACTGACCAGGAGTTATGAGCCAAGATTTAATGGGGATGAATTCAAGTGAAAGATCTCCTGAAGCAAAGGATTTCGGATTTTACTTTCCATTTATATCCCAAAATTGATGACAGCACATATCCACAAAAAAAAAAAAAAAAATGTCCAGCGGTCAGTTCAAGTTTATCAGATCATGACATTTATTTGGCATTTGATGACCATATTTTCAACATATAACAGGATTTCCATGAATGATTTCTACAAAATCTTATTTATATATTTCTTTTTGTTTCAGGAGTAAAATCCTTCCCATACGTTACACAGGTTTACTAGTGAGGTACCTGTAATTGCTGCTTGTTTACATTCCACAACCACAACAAGTCTTAGTAAGGCTGAAAGAAAATCTTCAACATGTTGGTTGTGCTTTCAAACACTTTTGCATTGTGGATTGTAATAAACATTACAGCCACTAGCAGACTAAAAGTTTTTTTTCCTTTTTTACATATATTCAATGTAACTTTTACAGTATATACAAATATAGAAAGAGGAAAAGATATTGTTCAATAATGTGCATTTCCAAGAATTTACACTTCTTCAGAACATTATAACTTACAATGTAACCATTTTCCATGACAGTTATAAGGCTGAACTAGATGTGTAACAGGTGGTGTACGAACCCAATTGCAGCACACAGGACCCGAGGAACAGTAGGTGAAGACTTAATGTCAAGTTTAGCAGGTACATATAAAAAAGTCAAGTCAAGTCAATTTTATTTGTATAGCGCCAAATCATAACAAAAGTTATCTCAAGACTCTTTCACATAGAGTAGGTCTAGACCATACTCTTTAAAATATTATTTACAGAGACCCAATAGTTCCCACCATGAGCAAGCACTTGGCGACAGAGCTCTTCTATAGTGAAAGATCTCCTGGTACTATAGCAAAACACAGTGTTTACACACAAAGTGAGAAAAAATAACGCGTACCAACACACCGTGGTGCCATCATGGAGGAAACAGCAGTCTCCAATCAGGATAAGGCAGAGATCATGGCCAAGTCATTCACAAAGATACATAATTCAGAAAATTTGTCAGAAGAAAGTACATGGAGAAGGGAAAGAACAATGAGTCAGCATCCGGGTGTGTTAGACAGGAAGCAAGAATCAGATGAAATAATTGATAAACCATTTACTTTGGCAGAGATGGTAAGAGCAATAAATGGATCAAGACCAACCTCTCCAGGGGAAGATCAGATATGCTATGTTATGCTAAAGCGTCTAGGGGGAGAAGCAATGTTGAAGATGCTGCAGCTTTATAATAGAGTGTGGGAAGAGGGAAGGTTACTAAATGCATGGAAAGAAGCAGTAGTGATCCCAATAAGAAAACCTGGCAAGGATCCTTCTAAACCTACTATTTACCGGCCAATAGCACTAACATCAAATATATGCAAAATTATGGAAAGGATGATAACAGAAAGGTTATCATATGATCTTGAGAAGAGAGGAATGCTGGCAAGTTACCAGAGTGGTTTTAGGAAAGGAAGGAATACCATGGACTCAGTGATAAGGCTAATGACTGAAGTAAGAAAGGCCCAGGCCAACAAAGAATCAGTAACTGCAGTGTTTTTTGAGAAGAGAGGAGAGAAAAAGTCTATAACATGATGTGGAAGGAAGGATTGTTGATTAAACTGCACAAGATGGGTGTTGGTGGAAGAGTTTTTAACTGGGTAAAGGATTTTCTGTTTGGAACAAAAATTCAAGTATGGATTGGATTAGACATGTCAAGTCAGTACAAAGTTGGAAATGGCACACCTCAAGGCAGTATGATAAGCGCGCTACTTTTCATCGTTATGATCAATGCCATCGTTTCAAATGTACCAGTAGATATAGATAGGTCACTGTTAGCAGATGATGGGGCATTGTGGAAAAGAGGAAGGAACATGGAGCATGCAATCAAGAAAGTGCAAGGAACAATTGATGAGGTGGTGGAGTGGGGATATGACTGGGGGTGTAGGTTCTCAGGAGAAAAAACCCAAACAGTCTAAAGATTAGGCTAAAGATGTATCAGAAAGAATTAGCATCGGTTGAAACATTTACATTTTTGGGAGTTATTTTTTATTCACGATTAACATGGGCAGATCATATCAGGAAATAATAAGTGTGATGAGATGTTTGAGGGGAAGGGAATGGGAAGCAAGTTGCTCATCGTTGAAAAGAATGTATAGTACAAAAAAGCATATTCAAATTCAAGTTACAAAATCTGTTACATTCAGAACTGAGCGACAGAACAACAGTGTAAAGTAAAGCAATAAAAAAAATGTTAAAAAAATGAAAATAAAATAAAAGGGGATCAATCAAAGGTAAAGGTTGATAAACTGTCATATAACATTAGGGCTTTCTTTGACTTCATAAGTTTTAAAGAATCAAAGTAAAGGTGCAGTTCTTTCAGAAAGATGTTAAAGAGGGGTAGTTTTTAAAAATTTACATTTGTGCAGAAAGTACTTGGCGAGTATGATCAAAATATTTATGTTGTATTCTAGTTTTCTGTCCTCCATTATGAAACCAAATCTCACATCATTGTAGGTCAGGTGTGGTACATTCATATTAATATAGGTTATCCAATTTTTTAAATCTTTCCAAAACAAAACAGACAAACTACAAGAGAACATTAAATGTTCAAGTGTTTCCACTTCTGTTTTACAGAAAGCACATTCGTTACAGTCCAAATTAAATTTGAGTCTTAAAACTTCACCACAGGGGTAAATGTCATTCACTGTTTTAAAGTGAACTTCTTTCGCTTTAGGAGAGATAGGAAAACTAAGAAATTTACATCTAATTCTTTGCGTAACTAATGAGGAGTAATCTTTTAAAATATGTTTTCTTTTGAGAGAATATGGGAAAAATTCTCTGGTGAGAACAGCTCTCAAAAAATTGTTGTTACACCTTTTCTCTAATAAAGGTTGGTTATTTATAGACAGGGTAAGTGTTATCGGCATGTACAATAAAGTTCCCTTAATCATACAGATGAGAGCCTGTGGGATTGCTTTAATTACAGCCCAGTAATCGTTTCTGGAACATTTAATATTATCTTTATGACTAAAAACATCAGAATCTAAAAAGTTACCTCTCCTATCCATAAGGTGTTGGACAGACCAAATTCCATTTTCTTGCCATTCTTTAAAGTAAAGTGACTTCTTTTTTATCAGTATGTACCGGTTGTTCCAGATTGGGGTATTATGTGGGGAAAAATTGTGTTTATAGATTATGGAGGACTTGCTGGTGAAATTTAGACAGCTTAATTGGCAGTTTACTGATCTCAAAATCAGATGTTAGTAGAAATGCAATGCCTCCAACTTCCATAAATATTTTTGAGGGCAAATTAAACCAAAAGTGTTCATATTGTGTTAAAAAGCTTTTCAACCATTTTAGCTTCAGGGTCCGCCTCCAACGCTGTATCCAGAATCACCCATGTGAAAATCAGACAAAGCAGACACTGTAGGAGTTCGCTACCTCCGGAGGGTGGCAGTAATGCAACACTAAAAGTGCAAGCTGCCGTTAAACCTCAAAGAAGAAGCAGATTACTGGCGGAACCTTCGCCGTTTGGTTGTTGTACTTTACGGGACCATTTTAGTGTAACTACATGATGGCAACGCTCGTGAGAACACATGTGGAGATATCTGGTGAGTTTTTGTATATATTCCCTAGTGTTGCTAGGTATTCAATCTTACAGATATACGCTCTATATCCAGCTAACTCTGCTACCTTTGGTTTGCTGGATGTTAGACATTAATATCCTATACAGCTATCGTTAGCTTAGCACTATCCCTGTTATATCCCCGCTATTCTTGAAGCTTAGTAGGGTATAGGTAGCTAACTCAGGTGTCGCCAGCCATTAACATAACTTACTTCAAGAGCCTGAAAAAAATCATTTTTTCTAACGTTTCCGTGCTTTAAAATGAGACTTTGAACCTTGAAGACATTCCTCATTACGAAATATTAAATACAGCAAGCAACTTACGTTACTATGTTGCCTGTTTTTTACACAATACAAAATGTAAAATGTCAGAGGATTGACATAGATACAGTTGTACAGAAGTTTATAGTGTTTCTCCTATTCGAACACTTTTAAAACCAATTTAATGACTGGCAGATTTCAAATGAACCAACTGTCTTCGTTGGGTGACTACAGTACATAGTGTATTATCGTGTGCAATTGGCGAATTGAATCAGCGGACACACAATGAATATAGCAGCAGAACAACGTGTCAAGTCAATTTTATTTATATAGCGCCAAATCATAACAAAAGTTATCGGAAGACACTTTTCACATAGAGTAGGTGTAGACCATACGATTTAAAATATTATTTAGAGACCCAACAATTTTCCACCATGAGCAAGCACTTGGCGACAGTGGCGAGGAAAAACTCCCTTTTAACAGATGAAAACTGGAACAGAAGCTGGCTCTGAGTGGGCGGCCATCTCTTGGATTAAAAGGGGAAGAGAGGGGGAGAGAGGAGAAAGAGTGGGATGTGAGACAACATAAAAAGACTAATAATAATAACTGTAGCAATACGTGTGGAGCAGGAACATGGGGCAGTAGATGGCCTGCAGTAACAGATCCAGACTCTACAGCTCCAGAGGCAGAAATACCTGCAGAAAGTGAGAAGCTGAAAAAGCACCAAACTAGGGGGAAGATGTGAAGTTTGTAACATGCATTAATGAGATAAGAATGTGTACGGATGGAGAGTGAGAGGAGCAAAGAGGAGCTTTATATGCATCACGTGAAATCCTTCACTATGTATATGTATCACATAACCAGTTAGAGGGCTGGGGGCACTTAATCGAAACCGAAAGAAAACAGAAATCGACAGCTTTACATCCAGGGATGTGTGGACACTGCCATATTTTCATATTTTCCATATTTTCCTTTCGGGAGAGGGGCCGGACGTAACTGCCAGAGCAAATGAAACATGAATCTCGCAGATTCGTATGGTTTCCAGGCTAGCGTGGTAGCTTATGGAGATAAGAAAAAAAATAGATATTTTTAGGTGTTTCAGTTACAAATTAGTTTTTTTGTTTAGTGTGAGAACGTGTGAAGAGTGTCAGTTGATTAAGTCTCACAGTCAATGCGTTAGAGTTGGCAGCCATGCCTTATACTGTTTCCATTTTTATGTTTTAAACATTAATTATTTTTATATTTTGTTACATGCTTTATTAAGTTTGCCCAAAGGTTTTATGGAAAAGTAGAAAATAATCAAATATCAGTAAATGTAATAATTTCCATGTATTAATTTTATATAAGTTGTTTATTCATTGAATTTACAGCAAAAATATGCTATATGGTGATATCTATCATTATCAGGATATGACCTATGTCGGGATATGGGATTTTGGTCATATCAGGCTGTGCAATATGACCAAAATCTAAAATCCCATCTTATAGAAGATAGAGCATAAAATGGACGATATACATTTTTGTATTGATTTTATTCACAATAGAATCGTCATATTGCACAGGCTTAGCCCTGCGTAGTCATAGAGATTCATTCCACTAGGAAGAGAGTTAAGGGTCATCATTAAGAGGAATAGCAGGCTATAGCGTGGTGGAGTTGTGGATCTGCAGTTGGACTGTGGATAGAGGCATTGACTTCACTGGCAAATGATGGTGTTTCTTACTTTGGGGCATTCTTTTGTGTGACTGTTGATGGGTCAGTGGGTGAGTTAATATTTTACCATGTATTTTTGTACGATTGTTGAGTGTCTTGTACTGGTAGGGATGTAAACCTGATTGGGGCCAATTATGATTAAACAGGTGAACTTGATGGTTTATTATTGCCTTTATTGTTTCCAGTGTGATGTGTTCTGATAGTATGTGGAGCCATTGTGATACTGAGAGGTTGTGTATGTTTTACCAATTGAGTAGAAGGATTTTCCTAGTGATTGTTAGGCTATCAAAGTTGGCTGTGTATGGTTGAGTGCTGGATCAACTGAGGAAATGTCTCCCAGGAGGCATACAGAAGGGGAGACTGGAATGCTGCAACCCAGAGGTGAGGATAGTTTGAGTGTAACGTCCAGAGTATTTGAATTGGTGGGCATAGCCAGGTGGCATGGTGATAAGGTAATTGTGGTGTTTATTGTACAGTGTGTGCAAATGCCATTGTCTACACTTTGTGCATTTTATGTTTATATTCCCAGATGTGTGGTGACTGATTTCTAATTTATTTTTAAGTTAAAAGTCTGGATTATGCCATATTGGTGAATTTATCTGGGATCAGCGGATTAACGGTGATTTTAGTTTCCACCAATCTGTCAAAAGTGAAAGCTATAAAAGGGTTTTTGAAACAATTGTGCTTTTCTTGTCTTCTTGGTCTTCCTGTAGCCATTTTGATATGTGTTGTAGATGGGTGGCAAGATTATAGAATCTGAAATTCGGGGCTGAAAGCCTTTTGGCATGGAGGTCTTTGGGTTTCTACAGTGTGGGTAGATTGTTTTTTTTTCAAGTAAACAGACAACTTTTCCCAATGTTACACTCCTCTAGCGTTTCCAAGTGGTATTGTTTGTGCCGCTATCGCAAAAAGACACCAGATTGCTTCAAATATTCAACCATCTGTCTGCTTATCAACTCCTGTTTATAATGAATATAGTAACTTTTTAGATGTTGTGAAATGTGTTTCTTGTAGAAGGCAAAAGCTAGGGTTCATTCGAGTAAGATGATTAAGGACTTGTCCCTGATGTTCTAACTGATAAACTGATAAACGTTTGAGTTTACATTATGAGTAATTTTGAGGATTAATACTGTTCACAATGTTAGCTTTACAGTTTCACTGCAAGAGTTGCATGTGTATTCCTCCTGGGATGGACCTCAAGACAAGAATCAAACCCAGCAATAAACAGAAAGAGAGCTGCATCGCATCGCAACACAACAAAAACAAATGCATATTCATACTGTAAGTGCACAAATACATAGAGGGTCAGACAAGTGAGGTAGATTAGGTGTGTATTTGTGGTCAAAAGTTGGATGGAAAGGGAGAGAGTATATGCGGTTAGGTTTGCACGGTGAGAGATTTGTTATTTTTTGGTTTTGATTTAATTTTCATGTATTATTTGGATATTTCAATCCTTTCAGAAGAGCCAGGGTGTGTTAGTGAAGTCCTGGAATAGCTGTCCTACAATGTACAGTTTGTATACCACAATGGATGCTCGTTGCCCTTCTGTTTATTTTGTTGGAGAATAAGATACAGTATCTTCCGTCATTAGTTTATATTTCTGGGGAATTTGTTGTTGATGCCGAATGTTGTCCTTTTCAGCGCGAGCCCCTCGCTCTTTTCTAATCCTTTCTTCTGGAAGTGTTCTAATTTAGTGATTATGGGAAGAGGTCTGTTTTCCTTACAGGATCTGAACCAGCGTGTGGGGTGGAATGTTATTTTATTCATGGTTTCAGAGAAGAGCACATTTTTCACCTGGGTTTCCAGATTTTCAGTCGTGCTTTCAGCGATTCTAGAGAAGATGAGATTGTCACGTATTGAGGACTGTCTCTTTTAGTGTTTTGTTTTGTTTTGTAATTGTATCCATCTAACTAAGTTTCAGGTATAATACACATGTGCTTTCCAGCCCTTGGAGAAGTCATTTCCTGTCTACGCTAAATAGACTCATGACTGTCAGTCACATGTCAGAGGAAATGCCCAGAAGGAGCAGTGTTGGACCTGTTTTTCTTTGTGACCAAATACAAACCAAATGGGCTTAAAACCAAAGTCTGAGCATTGTATGTTTGGTGTTACATATAGAACATACTATAACTCCTAACATATGTTAATTTAACATACAACATTTACCAATGTTCCAAATGTTCTAACACATTTTAGACCTGCGCATACAGTGATACCGTGGTATTTTTGCGTAACGTTATCATACTGTCAAAATCTCATACCAGCCCATGCTTATTCTGAATAAGACCAAATAAAATGAAATGAATAATTATTGGTTAATTATTCAAAATAATAATCTAATTATTATGATTTTTTGTAAATTAACAAACCTAAGGAATTAAGTTGTGGTTTTTCAGTCATTCCTAATTTCATGGACCATGAGTAGTGATAAAAGCATCATTAAGTATAGGGAGAGCTGGTAGCGAGTGTTTCTAATTCTTTGTATTTCTTTGTGTAACTCAGGAGATGATGCAGAGCCTCAGTTTGAGGACCGCAATAATTCTGATGGAGGGAGCAACAATGAAAGGTCAGATGATGGAGGAGAAAATGACAGAGTTGGTGATGGAGGTAGTGATGAGGAGGAGACAGAAGATGAAGATGGAGGAGAAAATGAGGACAAACATGACAGTATTGCCAACGCTGGATGGGCAGAGGCCATGGCAAAGATTCTGGGGAAGAAAACCCCCGAGAGCAAGACCAGCATCCTGGTGAAGAACAAAGAGCTGGACAAGATGAAGGAGAAAGAAAGACAGGAGCATCTAGAGAGAAAGAAACAGGTAATCAGCACAGTTAAGGGGTTCAGTTATGCACACTGTGAGAATGTTTTCATATTGTTTATTGACTAATCAGCCTTTGTATCCCATATAGTCCTAATATGTGACATCCTTCAAAACTGAACTTGAAATACTGTTGCTGTAAATGGTTACCGGCTCACAGTATAGCCGAATGTACGCATTTCTCTTCTTGATTTTATTAAAAAAAAAATGTTATTGTTTCTTTACTGCACTCTACTCAGTTTCTATACTGCACTCTATTGCATTTCTTTGTTTCTTAATTGCATTCTACTGCTTTCTTAACTGCATTCTAATGCACTTTTTAAATATTTTACAGTCTCTTTACTGCACTCTACTGCTTTCCTTTACTGTGCTCTACTGCACTTGTTAACGGTTTCTTTACCGTACTCTACTGCACTTTACTGTTTCTATATTGTACTTTACCGCGTTTTTCTGCTGGATTTCTTTTACTGCAACCTACTAGTAGCACTGATGCTCTCCTCAATAACAGCTGTCTCTACAGTGTGGGCATTTGCTGCATATGCAAGTGAAAATAAAGATAGGCAGGTAGGCAAAATACACAGATTCACTAAGCCCCAACACACTCGCATTAGCAAAGAGCAGAATACAGAAAATGCTTCTCATGTTTAGGTGGTGCTGATCATCTCTTTCAATGGTTAAAATCCAAATCATTATCCAACCATCAGCTTGCCTCTTAGACCCTGTTGAGACTAGGCTGCTTAAAGAAGTTTTACCCTTAGTTAATATTTCTTTACTAGGAATGATCAATCTGTCTTCATCAACAGGTTATGTTCCACAGTCCTAGCTGTAATTAAACCTCTTCTTAGAAAAGCCAACGCTTGATCTTGATATAGAAAGGGAAGGTTTAGATATAGATCTATACCTATCCTTCCCTTTGTCTCTAATATCCTTGAGAAAGCAGTCGCCAATCAGTTTTGGGACTTTCTACATACAAATAGTTTATTTGAGGATTTTCAGTCTAGATTGAGAGTGCATCATAGCACAGAGATAGCAATGGCGAAAGTGACAAATGACCTTCTGATTGCATCAGACTAAGGATTTGTCTCTGTACTTGTCTTGTGAGATCTTAGTGCAGCATTCAATGCCATTGACTATCAGATCCTATTACGGTGACTGGAACAATTGATTGGCATTAAAGGACCTGCACTAGGCTGGTTATCAGAACAATTTCAGTGTGTACATGTTAACGATGAATCCTCAGTGCACACCAAAGTTAGTAACACAGTTCTACAAGGTTGTGTACTTGGACCAATTTTATACACCTTACACAGCTTTGACAGGTAAGAAGCAACCTGACGCTCACTGTATCCCTCTGCCAGTGAAACCAGAATTGGACCCTTATTTCCCTCACTCAAAACTCTTCTTTTTAACTCTTTCGGCATTGTCAATAGTCACTTTTTTATTTCCTTACCTTTTGAGGTATTACTAGCACTGTTTCTGCCATCCAGCTGGTCCTATTGCAAGAGGATAGTGATGACCACAGCACTGTTTTTTATACTTTTCTAAATTAAATAAGATTTGGTTCAGGTGATCACCTAATCAGTGCTTCAGTATGTAGTATCCCTGTATTGGAATTCAACAGACACTTGAATGGACAGTGGTCTCTTCATTTTTTCCAGAGCTGTATACGCTATCTTTAGGCAATATTATAGGAAACACTTCACAAACTTGCATTATTATGGCGATGATACCCAATAATATTTATCAATGAAGCCAGATGAAACTGATCAATTAGCCAAACTTCAGGCATGCCTTAAGGACATAAAAAGCTGAATGATCTTCAATTTTCTGCTGTTAAACTCAGACAAAACGAGTGTGCTGGAAGATGTTTTATCAGCTTCTTAAAGAGAACAGGACTGATGGAGATTGCGAATTTGTGAGTTGGATGGTGGTGATGCAGTAGCTTTGACATTGAGACACCGAAAACACTCAATTTTGTTTGGGAAGTTGACCGGCTACTGGAGACAGACTACAAACAAGATTAGCACGGAAGGAGGAGAATAGCGGGATGTGAACGAGGAATTAATCTACAAAATGCGGGGAATCCAAATCGAGTGCAAGATACTTTCTTGTTGGCAGTTGAATATGATTGTTCTGCGAATGAATCAGAGGTAGGCAGGTGGGCAGAAATGGATTATTATGGGGTGAGGAGAAGAGAACGTGGGAGAAATGAGGGGAGAAATGAAAGAAAATCGAGGCAAGCAAGAAAAAAGGAATAAAAGAATAAGAATGATGACAATGATGAGAGATCTGAAAGTGAGGAAGAAGGGCATGAGCAAGTTCAGAAGGAAAGACCTATGAATTGTATTGTCATACTAAGGTTTAATGAAAAGGCTCAAGAAAACATGAAAAAAATCAACCTGTTTGTGCTAACAACAACTCTGGCAAGTAAGATAGGGAATATATTATATGCAAAGGTCCTTAATGATGGCAACCTGTTGGTTAAATGTGCAAATGAACAACATGAGAATGTGCTCAAATTAAAAGATTAAAGAGTTAAACTTAAGGTGACAAGCACCAGGAGAGTGGGAACACAGAGCGATTTGAAGTTATTGTACTTGGCCCCAATCACCTTAGAGATGCATTATCTATAGACACAGTTACTTAAGGTGGTATTGCTTTGGCCTCCAGCACCACTGTAAGGAATCTGGGAGTTATTTTTGATCAGGATATGTTCTTTAACTTGCCCACTGCCGCCCTTGTTTGAACTTTGCTTGAACCTTGAACAAATTTAGCAGCTTATTTAGGGGGAAAAAGCAAGAAATGCATGCTGCTCAGATAATCAGCGTTCAGTTATAGCAAGTTTATATGACCAGCCAAACATGAAAGTGGCTGGTAGATTTCAGATTCAAAATAATGATTTTAAAGTTAATTTCCCCCTTCTATGTAATAAACACACCTTTACATTCTTGAAAATAGACTCATAAATCGTTTTGCATAAATATAGTTTAGTTCAGTAATAAGATTGTCAAATCATAGTTTTGTTTATTTTTGTGAGTTGAGGCAGATGGCCTAGAGCCCGGTTCTGCTCGAGGTTTCTACCTGTCAAAAGGGTTTTTTTCTTCGGCACTGTCGCCAAGAGCTGTTCATGATGGGAACTGTTGGGTCTTTTTTGTTAACTTGTTTGGTAACTTTTGTTATGATTTGGCACTATATAAATAAACTTGACTTGACTATAAATGTTGATTGTGTTAAATTGGGCATTTGATATGCCAATCAAATCTTATCGTGGCAGATTTTGTGATATCTGCATATATCGTATTGTTGTCCTAAAATCTCATTCATATACTAATGAAACGCGATTTACACCCCTAATATCAATACTATACCCCCTTTTAAAGATGTACCAAAAGGCTTTGTTCTATCTTAAAGCTAATATAGTTTACTAACCGTTTCTTTGGGAGCTTTGATGCAGCCATCCTCTTTTCATTGTGCAGCCAAGAAGTAAACAGCTCTGGTCATGTGGCAATTTACACTAAACATGTGACACTGCGTATTTAATTGAGACCCTTTTATTATTTCAATATTCGCTGGAAGTGCATTGATGCTTCATTCAGTAATGTTTAGCCTTACAACATAAAAAGTTTTTTTATCTTAAAGAGCTCATAGTACCCTATTACCTCACTAGAACACTGCTCTCACAGAATGCAGTGTTACTTGTGTTTCCTACAGTCACTAAAAGTAGAAGGGAGCCAGATCCTTCAGTTAACAAGCTTTTCTCCTGTGGAACCAGCTCCCAGTTTGGTTCGGGAGGCGGACACTCTACATTTAAAAGTATGCTAGAAACGTTCCTCTTTGATAAAGCTTATAGTTAGGCCTGGCTCAGGTGAGCCCTGAAACGTTCCTTAGTTATGCTGCTATAGGCCTAAACTGCCAGGGTATTTTCTATGATGCACTGAGCTCCTCTCTCCTCCTCTCCTTCTCCATCTGTACGCATTATTAACTCATTAATGCATGTTACTAACTCGACATCTTCCCTGTAGTTTGGTGCTTTCTCTCTCTGCAGGTGTTTCTGCCTCTGGAGCTGTAGAGTCTGGATCTGTGGTTGCAGGCCACCCACTGCCCCCATGTTCCTGCTCAACACCAACTATCACTATTATTATTATTATTATTATTATTATTATTATCATTATTATTATTATTATTATTAGTCTTTTATGTTGTCTTGCCTCCTGCTCTCTCTCCCCTCTACCCCTCTCTGTTCCCCTTTTAACCCAACTTGGTTGGGGCAGATGGCCCGCCCATCCAGAGCCCGGTTCTGCTTGAGATTTCTACCTGTTAAAAGGAAGTTTTTCCACGCCACTGTTGCCAAGTGCTAGCTCGTGGTGGGAACTGTTGGGTCTCAGTAAATAATAATTTAAAGAGTACGGTGTAGGCCTACTCTATGTGAAAAGTGTCTTGAAATAACTTTTGTTATGATTTGACACTATATAAATATAATTGACTTGATGACAAATGACAAATGGCAGCAGGTCATATCAGCTGTCACTAAGTTAATTCTGTAAATAATATGATAACAGAACAAAATTAGTCCGCCAAAGACCATTTGTGAAGGAAGAAGCTCCACTCTGTAACGCCACTGTTCATTTAGAGTGAGACATCTTCACTCTAGCACAGGGGTGCCCACACTTTTTTGGCTTGTGAGCTACTTATAAAATGACCAAGTCAAAGTGATCTACCTACAATAGAAATACAAAACATATATTTATTTATGAATATATTGAGAATTCTTTATATGCACAATATATGTTGGTGTAGCTTGCATAACTACATGAACCCATATTGCACAATACAACTCTGTACATTTTTTGTCGTCACCTTACTCTGATGACTTGCACTGAATAGAGTCAGCCAGGGATGCATAGTCCGGACAGTAGGTGCTGATAGCCAGCCTCAAGCACACTTCCAAATGATCATCAGTCATAGTGGAGTGGTACTTGGACTTAATGATCTTCATGTGGGAAAAGGCTGACTCACATAAATAAATGGAGCCGAATAATGCAGTGAACGAGGTAGCACATTTCCTCATGTTGGGGTACTTTTCCTCTGTGAGTAAGTTCCAGAACTGTCCATGAGCTCTGGACTTCAGCTGAATGTCGGCTTGTAGTGTCAAAATATCATCCTCCACTCCAGAAGAGTTCAGGTGAAACAGTGTTGCAATTTTTGATGTGAGTGAAACAACCTCAGCATCTTCCTGAAAAGGGTAGCACATGAATGTGCTACCCTTTTGACAAACGCTTTCAAAGTCTTGAAAGCGTTTGACAAACTCTGGCAGAGAATTGTCAATCTGCTCTGTGTAGCGTGCATTGTCAAGTTGCACACATGACTTCCCTTGCGTCTCCAGCTCTGACACAAGGTTCTGGAAGTTTGCAAAATCATGGCGCTGGAGCTTTGAGGAGGGATGTTGCATTTTTCATTTGAAAGCATTAACTGAGCTGATCATATTGATCACGGTTTTGTCTTTTCCTTGCAGCTCTAGATTTAGGTCATTCAACATGTTGGTCAGATCGGTTAAAAATGCCAAGTCTAGCAGCCACTGATGGTCATTTAGTTGGTTGTATTCTGCATGTTTAGCTACACGGAAAAACTCCTTAATCTCCGGACAGAGCTCTCGAAATCTTTGCAGGAAACAACTCATAGTGGTCACAGTCGGTGTTCTCCAGATGCACACGGAATAGCCGTCTTTGAAGAGATCTGGATAGAACAGGCGATCTTTGTTGCCACATCCATTATCTCTTTCATGTTGAGCATTTTTGCACATAACGCTTGTTGATGTATTATGCAGTGGTAATTGAGGAAGTCCGGAAAAGCATCGTCCTCCGTGCACTTCGCAATAAATCCATTCGAGCGGCCAGCCATCGCGGGCACTCAGTCCGTGGTGATGGACACCAATTCGCACACTGGGAGCGTCAATCAAATGACAAATTTCATAGTGAGTATGGATGATGGGCTGACGTCTACTTTGTTAATTCCATGCGATCTACCCACACTACCTTTGAGATCAAGCAGTAGATCACAATCAACGTATTGGGCACCCCTGCTCTAGCAAGTCTTCAGTTAAACTTTAATTCACATGATAACAATAATTAAAGCTTAGAAATTTAGATTATTGTAAAGAATTGGATTGGACTCTGTATCAGCAGATACTCTATTTCACAACACAAATACATAGTGTCTGTACAGAGTATAGTGTCTGCAGGGAATAGATTTCAGACAACAGCCAAAAGTTTAATGTGGACCTTTACAAAATGAGTGTTAATTACCTATAGTAATATACTGAATCATCATCAGTCAGTTATTTTAACCAGTGCAAGTGACGGTCTGCTCTGATTGTAATAAAAAGCCAGCTAATGTTACCTGGTTGTTTTGTACCTTGCTCTTTGCTAATAAAAGTGAGGATGGGAAAAAAAGTTATATAAGCGATTCAGTAGCATCAGAGCTCAATAACGTCTGGTGGTTTTCCATCTGGAACCAGTTATCAAAACATAACCCTACTGAAAAATCAATTACAATTAAAGCTGCAAGCAGCGATGATCGGGCCCTCGCTCCCGTGTGCACGTCGGGGTTTGTCGAGGCCGCGGCCTTGTGACTGGACGCCCATCATGTGCGGAGCACACCGTGCAAATCTGATGTAAATCGGATGAAGACTGCCACATGAGGCTTACTTCCTGTTGCCAGTAGGTGGCGCAGTGACTATGATGCCTAATTGGTGTTCAGGTGGGTTCAGGCCGGGAGTCTGATCAAGCATGTGAAATTTGGAGCAGACAGGACAGTGTACCGTGATGTTACTGCAACTTCCTCTTTCATGGCGAGCAAAGTGTTGCCATGGCAACAGCGTTTGATGAAAGCTCACAATCTTCAGTATTTTGCATCATCAATGTTTAGAGTGTTTGCTTGCCAAATTTGAAGTGGATCGGGTCAACCTGCTAGGAGGACTACATCAAACTATACAACATGTTATTTCCTGTTGCCACTTGGTGGCGCTCTGACTATGTTTCAATATTGACACATAGATGTGTTCAGGGGGGGACTCTTATCAAACGTCAGAAGTTTGAGGCAGATTGGACAATGTATATAGGATCTACAGAAACTTCCTGTTTTATGGCGAACCATCAATAACGGACGCTCGCCATCGCCGCGCCGTTAAAGTTTTGTGTAAAACCCGAGTATCGTTTGATCACCAAGGTCGTAAGATGTCACTGACCAAATTTGATGACGTTCTGATTAATTTCGTAGGAGTAGTTTGTTAAAGTATAAAACGTGTCATTTCCTGTTGCCACTAGGTGGCGCTCTAACGATGACTCAATATTGACATATAGATGTGTTCAGGGCGGGACTCTAATCAAACATGAGAAGTTTGGGGCAGATTGGACAATGTACAGTGGAGTTAAAACAACTTCCTGTTTTATGGCGAACCATCAAAAACGGACGCTCGCCATCGCCACGCCGTTAAAGTTTTGTGTAAAACCCAAGTATCGTTTGATCACCAAGGTCGTAAGATGTCACTGACCAAATTTGATGACGTTCTGATTAATTTCGTAGGAGTAGTTTGTTAAAGTATAAAACGTGTCATTTCCTGTTGCCACTAGGTGGCGCTCTGACGATGACTCAATATTGACATATAGATGTGTTCAGGGCGGGACTCTTATCAAACATGAGAAGTTTGGGGCGGATTGGAGAATGTACAGAGGAGATACAGCAACTTCCTGTTTTATGGCGAAGCATCGAAATTCTCCAGGCCGCCACGGCCACGCCGTTAAAGTTTTGCGGAGGAGCCGAGTATCGTTTGCTCACAAAGGCCTTTAGATGTCACAGACCAAATTTGAAGTTGTTCTGATTCATTGTCTAGGACTAGTTCGTTAAAATATGACCCCCCCAAATAGCCGAAAACACACAAAATTATGACATTAAATTCAAAATGGCCGACTTCCTGTTGCGTTCAGATCATGTCACCAAGAGACTTTTCTGTGAGTCTTGGTATGTTACATGTGCCTACCAAATTTCATGCGTGTAGGTCAAACCAATGTGAGGGGCTTAGTTTTAGCGACCCTGTAGGGGGCGCTATAGAGCCATTTTTCTTCGCCTATATCCAAGACCATTAAAATATGAAATTTTTCGCCAGTTCTGAAGCATGTGCAAAGTTTCATGACTTTTCATGCATGTTAAGTCCCTCAAAAATGGAATTCATTTGGACAAAAAATAATAATAATAATAATAATAACTCCTTGCATTTCAATAGGGCTTCGCGCCAGTTTGGCGCTCGGGCCCTAATAATTCCTTGCATTTCAATAGGGCTTCGCGCCAGTTTGGCGCTTGGGCCCTAATTAAAGCTGCAAGCAGCGATGATCGGGCCCTCGCTCCCGTGTGCACGTCGCGGTGTGTCGAGGCCGCGGCCTTGTGACTGGACGCCCATCATGTGCGGAGCACACCGTGCAAATTTGATGTAAATCGGATGAAGATTGCCACATGAGGCTTACTTCCTGTTGCCAGTAGGTGGCGCAGTGACTATGATGCCTAATTGGTGTTCAGGTGGGTTCAGGCCGGGAGTCTGATCAAGCATGTGAAATTTGGAGCAGACAGGACCGTGTACTGTGATGTTGCTGCAACTTCCTCTTTAATGGCGAGCAAAGTGTTGCCATGGCAACAGCGTTTGATGAAAGCTCACAATCTTCAGTATTTTGCATGATCAATGTTTAGAGTGTTTGTTTGCCAAATTTGAAGTGGATCGGGTTAACCTGCTAGGAGGACTACATCAAACTATACAACATGTTATTTCCTGTTGCCACTAGGTGGCGCTCTGACTATGTTTCAATATTGACACATAGATGTGTTCAGGGAGGGACTCTTATCAAACGTCAGAAGTTTGAGGCAGATTGGACAATGTATATAGGATCTACAGAAACTTCCTGTTTTATGGCGAACCATCAAAAACGGACGCTCGCCATCGCCACGCCGTTAAAGTTTTGTGTAAAAACCGAGTATCGTTTGATCACCAAGGCCGTAAGATGTCACTGACCAAATTTGATGACGTTCTGGTTAATTTTGTAGGACCAGGTTGTTAAAGTATAAAACGTGTCATTTCCTGTTGCCACTAGGTGGCGCTCTGACGATGAATCAATATTGACATATAGATGTGTTCAGGGCGGGACTCTTATCAAACATGAGAAGTTTGGGGCGGATTGGAGAATGTACAGAGGAGATACAGCAACTTCCTGTTTTATGGCGAAGCATCGAAATTCTCCACGCCGCCACGGCCACGCCGTTAAAGTTTTGCGGAGGAGCCGAGTATCGTTTGCTCACAAAGGCCTTTAGATGTCACAGACCAAATTTGAAGTTGTTCTGATTCATTGTCTAGGACTAGTTCGTTAAAATATGACCCCCCCAAATAGCCGAAAACACACAAAATTATGACATTAAATTCAAAATGGCCGACTTCCTGTTGCGTTCAGATCATGTCACCAAGAGACTTTTCTGTGAGTCTTGGTATGTTACATGTGCCTACCAAATTTCATGCGTGTAGGTCAAACCAATGCAAGGGGCTTAGTTTTAGCGACCCTGTAGGGAGCGCTATAGAGCCATTTTTCTTCGCCCATGTCCAAGACCATTAAAATATCAAATTTTTCGCCAGTTCTGAAGCATGTGCAAAGTTTCATGACTTTTCATGCATGTTAAGTCCCTCAAAAATGGAATTCATTTGGACAAAAAATAATAATAATAATAATAATTCCTTGCATTTCAATAGGGCTTCGCGCCAGTTTGGCGCTCGGGCCCTAATAATCACTCCTTCAAATCCTTAAAGCTGTAGATGTGCAACAGCACGGGAAGAGGACATGTACCCATCTAACACATGTTGCAGCCTTCTCTGTCGTCCTGTGTGGTCACCAGCTTGCCTGATAGACTTGTTGCCATGATTTTCTTATTAAATTATGACTTCACTTCTACGACTGTGTGGAACTTCTGTGTTGTCACATCACAGATGATCATCATGTTAGATGCCTGTAAAGGCTGTAAAATTGTCCTGTAGGTAAAACAGTGTTGACAATTCAAGCTGTTCAAACTAAGTAATTTAGTTTGGACCAGTTGCTCCGCAGATGTGCAGTAGTGTTATTGGACAAAGGCCATCAATATAAAGTATTTCTCATTATTGCAAGTGTGTTGATTTTTTCATGTTACAAAGTAATCTGCTGGGTGCCTTGCTGGATGACACTGCCTTGCGGCAAAAGAGCCTGGTGCAACGTGTTTGCTGGACAACGCTGTTGTGTTTTGTCCCTCGTGGCACTGCCAGACTGGCTCCATTCAAATCAATGAGAGAGCTGTGGGTTTTTTTTCTATGCAGGACTTAATGAGCACATTAATTGGTGCAAAATTTGAGAAGCCCGAAGAAGTCAAAGAAATAAAAGATTGGAAAGATTTTAAATTGAATGTGGAAATATTTTACAAGCTGCATGGAGGAACACTGGAGGAATATATGCAAGCAGAGGGTTTTGTGTGATGTTGTACAGCATGAAAAGTATGAGAGAGATAAATGAGAAGCTGTATTTGTACCTATGTCCAACAGGTTGACAAGAAGCGAGCATGGGAGATGATGTGCAGGGAGAAACCTGACATAGTGAAGGACCGTGAGACTGAAAGAGCTCTACAGAGAATTGCTACCAGGTGTCTATAGCTTTTTTCTATGAGGGTTTGCTCAACATTCCCAGAAACAAGTATCATTCCTGATTCCAGTGTGTTCTTTTCTGCTCAGAGGGGTGGTGCAGCTGTTCAACGCTGTGAGGAAACACCAGAAAACAATCAATGACAAGGTGAAGGAAGTTGGTGGCTCAGAAAGGAAGAAGGCCAAGTTTCTTTCATCTGTCTCTAAGAAAGACTTCGTTGATGTGCTAAGAAGAACAGAAGGAGGTAGCGGGGTCACGGACAAAACTGAAAAGGACACTGTAAGTTCAATGATATGTTTATTTGTTCTTTTTGGTAGGTTAGGTGTATCATAGTATGTTTTATAGTAAAATTAATAGAAACACCTATTTATCTATAGTTCTCTATATCCTGCTGAGGGTCATGGAGAACTGGAGGGCTTTTAAGTTAAGTTATATATTTTTAACTTGATGATTTACTTTAATGTTTAAATGTAAAGAATAATAATAGTCTGCCAGCGTCTCCATTATAGGTCTGCACTGCTGCTTCACTGCCGTATTGCTGTTTAACTCATCATGCATGTGTTTAATTATCTTGTACACCAAACCAGTGAGAGAAAAAAGCAAACTTTGCTGTTTTGTTTTACAAAATGTCAAACAGGGTCAGTTCTTCACCTTTTTTATGACTCTGTCTAACACTGATTTCACTGAGGGTGTCACTGTTGCTTCATGAAAGCATTGATGACACATGGAGCAGAGCTAGAAGCACTCACTGAATAGAGAGTGAGTAACTTGTATGTGTGTGCAGGCTGCTGCAGTAGAGGAGAAGCCTGCCTGGAGCGTCCTCAGAGATGACTTCATGATGGGAGCCACCATGAAAGACTGGGACAAAGACAGTGACAGAGAGGAGGCTGATGTACACTCGGGAGGGCGGATGGAGGAAAGTGATTCAGACTGACACCATCCATACAGATTAAAGGGACTCCTGGCTGCAGTTACAATCTGGGGAACAGATACCCTGACCTGCAGAGAACAGCTACAGCCTCATGAATGTCATTCACATGTCTGTATCTGGCAATGAACACATGGGAATATAATGTAGTAGTTCCTGGTTCCTGATCAGTTTGTGGACTTTAGAAATAGGATACAGAATATTCATGTCTTTAGAGTACAGACATGTACAGTCCTTCTTGAATAAACAGCCAATTAATGTATTGCTCATAGATTTCTATGCTCTTAGTAATTATAGCCACCAGAGGTCGCATGATACATAAATGTGAGGGATTGTGAAATTGGATAAGGGACAGGATAAGGGAGCAGAAACAAAACAGTTGTACTATACAAGTGTGTTTATTTTCAGGAAGTCCTTTTAATCTTTGCTGTTTTCTTGTGAATTACTTGATCATTTCACCTCGTTAGGCCCCTAACCCTTCTTGAACACAGCCTGTAGACATATACATATGACAGGGGTTACAAGTAGACACCGCTTTGTTTTAAGAGATCACAAGCCAAAAAGTTTGGGACCCACTTCCATAAGGATGGTGTTATTCTTTATGCTTCTTATAATTCACATATTCCATAAAAAGACCAAAACCAGCAGTGTGTTAGTCCATCTCTCAGTACTTTCTGACTTCATGTCTGTGGCTCTCAGCTCTAAGTTTCTTCTGGTCCCTACTGAAGATGTTAATCTATACTTAGTATAATTTCCCAAAACATCTGCTCACCGTAATTCTTATCAAACGCTACTCAAACAGGAGGAAATAGTGTATTTGTTGGGGACTACTCTCAGCAGAGGATTCATCCACATTTTGTGCTCTAGTGATGTTTGGTGTGTATGTGAGGCTAAGTCAAATTAAGCTACAGTGTGTGTGTCCATGGTGATGAAGAAATATGTCAGCCAGCGCAGCAGTGCGGCTCATTGGTGATTTTTGGTGAACAGTGAGACACACAAAACACATCAATTAACTAGAATCTGAACAAGCTGTGTCAGAGCTGAACCAGGTGAGCCCTGTTCACTCCCCTCCCCTCTAGTGTACTGATGCTCTGGCAGTGACCTGGTGAGGTGATGTGGTGCTGACACTTCTGCTGATTTCTCCTTCTGACTAGTTTAACTATGGGGCTTCCTGTGTCTGGCAGCACAACCCATTGAAATATTTGTGCAGGGTGTTATCGGCAAAGAAGGGGGGTGGCAGCATGTCACCCTGTCTGCATTAGACTGGACGCTCGTTTGTTATGGCAAAGTTGTGGCCTGCCATTCTGGTATGCTGCCTTTTATCCTGGCCCTGTTGACACACAGCCTGGGCAACGGGCCTCTGTGTCGCCTCATTTACATCCTCCACTCTTGTCAGTTCAGAACATAATTCAGTACAGTGAGATGAAAGAATCATTATAAATAAATTCAGAAAATGGCAGAAAACATGGTGTGTCTGGGTCTGGGTGTCTTTCTGTCTCTGACACTTATATGTTTGGCCTTTGACGAGATCTTCTGAAGCCAATGGCTGTAAAATCTTTTTTGTTTTACTTTTTTTATGGTATGGTATGGACACATTAGCCCTCTGTTCAGTTATTCTACCCGCCTCAAGCCTGAAAGGATTGTCATGACACACTGCAAGAAAAATGACTTCTCTATTTCTAAACACAGAATCATAATCAGGTTTATTGCCATGTAGGTTTTCACATACAAGGAATTTGCTATGATGTATTGGTGCTTAACAAGTAGGAGACAAGTAGTGCAAAAGTCAACACAAGCATAACTATAAAATAGGAATAAAAATATTTACAATACAGTGTATATGTGTGTGTATATATGTGTGTGTATGTATTTATATGTATGTATATATACACATATATGTATGTGTACAGTTGAACAAAGGTGGCTTTAAGCAATTTATTGTTGCAAATTTGCAGTATGATTTCTGCAAGTCCTACAAGTATGGTGTTTATTTTAATGAGAGAAAGAAATTATCTGATGTTGCAAATTTCAGCCACCATGATGAAAATTTATTGAAACGGTTAGTTTCTGTGGCTCTAAGGAATGTGCCTGTCAATACAAATTTTTGCTCATTTAATCCCGACAGGGTTAGTCTGGCCTTGGTACAACATTATCATGACTCACAAAAATAATTTTTATGTGCCAGTACTCAATCTACTAATTTTTAAAAGCGTATTAATATAATTGTTATGCATAGCATAATATTCGGTATAATGGAAGTTTTTTGAAAATCTACAGCTCCATGACAACTGAGCAAACTTAATTTTCTGATGAAGCCTGCATGTTATGGCTGAAAGCTCTGGAACAAGTTGACCTTGAGTTGAAATTGTCAAATAGATCCACAATATGTATTCATCATGAGACAAAAAACATGCTCATCTGTTCAGCCTGAGACACACACCTCGCCTTATCCAACATCTGTCTGTGTGGGTACTGATTTAGTGACACCATCTGGTTTGCAGCAGCCTCTTCATTCGGAGAGTCAGAGAGCGGCTGTCAGACCTGATGGATAGCCGGCTTTGGTCGAGCAGAGCGGGAGGGCCAGCACCTGGATTTGGCAAATAATGAACAAAATGTGTGATTTTCTGAGGGGTGTGAATGTAAATCAAGCTGGCACAGAGTGTCTGGGAGTGCACAGAAGAGACAAGGGTGGAGGACCACATGGTGGAGCTGGCCCTGTCCGGTAACATCTGACACAATCCAAACAACTCACCACCTTGCTGAT
Source organism: Lateolabrax maculatus (assembly GCA_031216445.1). Lineage (NCBI taxonomy): Eukaryota > Metazoa > Chordata > Actinopteri > Acropomatiformes > Lateolabracidae > Lateolabrax > Lateolabrax maculatus. The sequence goes on from CM062199.1 coordinate 26,878,406, forward strand.
TCGCCATTGTGTCGCCTGTCATGGACTTGCCAGCACCTCCAAAGCAACTAAATCCTATCTCATATACAGTGGGTACGGAAAGTATTCAGACCCCTTTAAATTTTTCACTCTTTGTTTCATTGCAGCCATTTTCTAAAATCAAAAAAGTTTATTTTATTTCTCATTAATGTACACTCAGCACCCCATCTTGACAGAAAAAAAACAGAAATGTAGAAATTTTTGCAAATTTATTAAAAAAGAAAAACTGAAATATAACATGGTCATAAGTATTCAGACCCTTTGCTGTGACACTCATATTTAACTCACATGCTGTCCATTTCTTCTGATCCTCCTTGAGATGGTTCTGCTCCTTCATTGGAGTCCAGCTGTGTTTAATTAAACTGATTGGACTTGATTAGGAAAGGCACACACCTGTCTATATAAGACCTTACAGCTCACAGTGCATGTCAGAGCAAATGAGAATCATGAGGTCGAAGGAACTGCCCAAGGAGCTCAGAGACAGACTTGTGGCAAGACACAGATCTGGCCAAGGTTACAAAAGAATTTCTGCAGCACTCAAGGTTCCTAAGAGCACAGTGGCCTCCATAATCCTTAAATGGAAGAAGTTTGGGACGACCAGAACTCTTCCTAGACCTGGCCGTCCAGCCAAACTGAGCAACCGTGGGAGAAGAGCCTTGGTGAGAGAGGTAAAGAAGAACCCAAAGATCACTGTGTCTGAGCTCCTGAATACTAATGACCATGTGATATTTCAGTTTTTCTTTAATAAATTTGCAAAAATTTCTACATATCTGTTTTTTTTTTTTCTGTCAAGATGGGGTGCTGAGTGTACATTAATGAGAAATAAAATTTATATAAAATTTTTTTGATTTTAGCAAATGGCTGCAATGAAACAGAGTGAAAAATTTAAAGGGGTCTGAATACTTTCCGTACCCACTGTATGTCTCAAACAGATCACACCAATTCAACCAGGGAGGTCTGAGTCTGCTCTAACATATACTATAGCCAATCATCATTCACACTGATGTTTAAGATCCTGTCATAGTGAGGAATTTAGAAAGATGTAACTTACAGGTCAGTTGGGTACTGACTGACTACATCACATGTAGTGACAGAGAGGGTCAGATGGTGGTGAGGGTGGGGTTAATGAGGAGCTGTCACTGCTGTGGTTCCACACCTTCTATCCAACACTGAGCCCCCTACTTAATGAGCTTGATCACATGGTGCAACAACAATCACCTGAAGCTCAATATCAGCAAGACCAAAGAGCTAGTGATGGACTACCAGAGGATGGAGGGGCATCTGCCTCCACCCTGTTGGGTTAAAAGTGGAAGAGAGAGGGGGAGAGAATGTCTTCTCTGCATTATTTATGGTATTTCTAACATTTATTGGTTTCATCTTGTCACCAAATAAAGTGTGTAAAGGGAATCCCTGTATAAACTCATAGCAAGTAATCACTGTGATTGTGGCGTGATAAACAGTAAGGCTACAATACTATCAAATGGAACTGAAACCGTTTCAAGTGTAGAAAAGGAGAGGGCTTAGAAAAAGGTTTCATACGGTTACCGGCTTTAGGACCCTGAGTCACGACGCACCGCCGGCCAATGGACCATTAGCCGTTGCAGCGCTGTCCCAATGGGCACGGTGAGCACTCCTATTTATATTAAATCCTCTCGTAACGTGGAATTTAAGGGGTCCCCTTTTCCAACAGCGATGACCAGAACCTCGGTTTGAAGCAGGCGGAGGAGGGAGCACGTGATAACTTTAGTCCCTTATAAATCTCCAACAAGCGACCGCTGCTGTCCGTTTGGCACGCGTAAAAGACGAGCCATTTCCCAACTAGATGGGGTGAGGGAAGACGTGTGAAAGCGCTCTGCAGTCGCACCGAAGGCAAAATCCGACCTTATTTTTTTACTGAGCTACTTTTAAAGGAAGACTATTTCATCGTCAAATCACAACTTTGTGTGGATTTTAGATTTAGCCTTAATGCGTCAGTAAAGCTTGAAAAAGTTCGCACCTTGCTCTCTGCTGAACGCTAGAACGTTTGAGTTTTTGGTGTTTTTTAAACAACTATTTTATCTATCTGGAGTATAGAAAGCAATGAATTGCATATCAAGGCACTGAAGTTTGACGTATAGAAACCTCGCAGCCCGAGCTGGTATTGGGTGTAGTGCGGTTGGAGAGCTGCAAGCCGATGCGGTGGAGGTGTACTCAGTCCCGCAGGCTACACGGCTGTGCCTCCTGCTGACGAAAAATCCCTCAGCTGTTTTCTAACTCTCCTGTTAGTTCAGAAGAGTTTGATGGCCGTACGTCCATCTCTGGCAACATTCAACTACACCTTTCTCTCTCTCGCGAAGGATTCATCGTCAGTCGGGAATAGATCCGTGCGATCCTTACAGAACGAATAACGGGTCTATTTGTGTCGAAACAGTTGAATGGATTTTCAGGTACACTTTATTGAAACTGGGGAATTAGAACTTTCGAAATTAACGACGAATTACGATTTTCCAATAGCCGTTCGGGGCCACTTGGCTCGTGTGTGTAAATGCGCTCCTTTTGCCACTTGATTTTTGCCCAAGAAATGCGTCTGCCTGGTGACATTTAGATCGCTTCGGTGAATCTTTTCCTGATCTGTTTTTTTTTTTTTTTTTATTTGACATTTGAAGACGCTGGAGGAGAAGATGAACCTGTGTGTCGTCAGTCTTCTGCTCACTTTGGATTTAGCCACCGTGGCGCTCAGTTTGTCTACATGCAGCACGCTGGACATGGATCAGTTCAAGAAGAAACGCATGGAGGCCATCCGAGGGCAGATCCTGAGCAAGCTGAAGCTCACCAGCCCCCCAGAGGACTTCCCTGAGCCCGAGGAGGTGTCCCGGGACATTGTCGCCATTTACAATAGCACCCGGGATCTGCTGCAGGAGAAGGCGAACGAACGGGCAGCGACGTGCGAGCGGCAGCGGAGCGAGGAGGAGTATTACGCCAAGGAGGTGCACAAGATCGACATGCAGCCTTTCTACCCGTCAGAGAGTAAGCATGTGTGTGTGTGTTTGTTTGTGTGTGCGCGCACAGATGTGCAAAGACAGTGGCGGTACTTCATTGTGAAGTTTAAAAGCCTTCCAATAGCATTTTACGTGGTCACCGTGTGTTTGTGATTGTCATCGATAATCCATCCCATCATGTTCTGCTGCATGAGTGTAGAGGAAAACAGCCAAATCAGTGGGAGAGTTGGAGCTGAGCTGCTGTAGAGTGCACGGCCATCGGCAGAGCCAATTCAGTAAACCCTGGTGCTGTGCGTTTAGATGTAACCGTTAGAGACCACGGCCGAATTAACCTGCTGGGAGGCCCAGGGGGAGGCTGCCCACCTCCAGTACCCTTATGCAGAACCTGGGGCACGTTCAATCTGAAAAGGCTGTGCTCCATTTTGCTTCAGTTTCCAAGTTGAACTGCATGTTTCCTTGAATGATGTGCAAAAGGGCTTACGTGGATATTGTTACTGAAAATACTTATTTTTTGTACTTTGTTGAACTGACCCGTTTATATTTGTAACTTCTTTACTCCCCTCAGTTGATCAAGTTCCCTCCTGAAAACTCACACTCATTTAAAAGTTTGCGGTGTAACATCACCATATGGCTGCAGGAAAGCCAGTACAGAGCAGGGTTTGAAGCATCACTAAAGAGCTCTTTTTGGGCAAAGTAGAATTAGAACACAATCACATAGTGATCACCATTTTTATTAGTCATTCAATGTAAAAGCAGCTGCAGATTGTGGAGTGAACAACAAACATTGTGATAATATTGTCTTCCAATTTCCAAATGTCAGTGAATGTCTTCCTAAATCTGTTAAGATACATTCATGACCCATTTGTCCTTGTTAACCTTGTCTAACATGGATTCTCCTCTAACTGTTTTATGTGTAGATGTTCAAACTTGTCTTTGTTTGGCTTTCCTGGAATGCATTTTCAGCTCTAGGTGACGTAACATGGCGTTGATCTTCGATGTTACTAGGATTTGTCCATGTGGACATTTGGTGTAACATTGGTGGAGCACCCCTTTATGTATTTACAGTATCAGTTTCAGCCTTAAAAAGTAATTAAACTGTGCCTGTTACTACTCAACTACTTATCTGTATGATGCCCAGCCCAACAGATTTTCCAGTTGCATTATTTATGGATTTGAAACAACGCACAGTTTGCAGAGGGAGCCATATTTGTGTAATAATCCTTTAAGTAGAGAGCATGGGTTCTATTCTCTGCTGACAGCTCCTGAACTTTGAACTCCCATGTGGAGAAGATGAATTTCTTCTTCAGCAGATCAAAGAAACATCAGAAGAAAGGCATGGCTGTAGAAACAAAATAATCATATTAAATGAAAAGTGCAGTGTCATTAACCCCAATATGGTATTCCCCTTTACATCAGAGTTTGAGCACATAAACTGAAGCAAAAATAAATTAGCAGGACATTTTGTATGCCCCAAGACATTTTGCCTTAAATGTTATGCTTGGCCCTGCCTCTAGTGTAAATACCTTAAATGTGAATAGATTGGGCCTGGTGCCAAGTGCCGTCAGGAAAGCATTTACAGGGTATAAATAAGACTGAGTCAACACGCAGGGAGGAAAGAGACCAGAATTGATTCCCATTCATGTGAACTGGTGACATTGGCCAGGTCCTCACATCTGGAGACCCATTCTGACAGGAGAGCGATCAAGCAGTTACCCATTCAGCTTTGGCTCTATTTATTTAGTCTCTTTCACTGGACGTGTGAGCATTGCTGTGAAAGTGTATATCTCATACATACACACACACACACACACTACACACCTAAGGGTATCAGCCTTATTCGGTTTAGCCCTGGGAGCCTATTAGAAATGGGGTGAGGAGGGTGCAGGGGTGTGGGGGTGTACAAGGAAGGTGTTGGACACACTGTCCCAGGTCTCTCAGTCATCTATTTAAACCCAGTTAGCTGTGAGGCATTGTGTGTATACCCTGTCAACCACTCGCTCTATGGAAAATTCCAGCAGGAGAGATGCTCAGTTGCTGGGCTCAAACAGCCCCCTCCCCCGGCATGCTTTTCCTTCCCATCTTACCCCCTTTGTCAGTGTATTGGCATTTATCTGCAGGATCCCACATGGTTGCTAATAACTTTTAAGGTCTGTTATACTGACATCACAAGTTTTAAGGGGAATTCAACCAGGGTCATGGTGAGTTCTACTCAGCATGTGAAAAGAGTTGTACAGTGTAGAAACAAAACAGTGTGGAAATTTTATATCATAATTAAAGTGACCAAAATTATGATTATTAATATTATCAGCTATTGTTAAAATGTGCTGAAAATGTTCAAAAAGCACTGAAATCCTTTCACTAAGTATACTGAAACCACAAATAAAATTAGCAGCACTATTCATTCATTCATTTGTTAGCATAAACATTAAGATAAGAAAATGGCCAATACCTTAAACATATGAAAACCATATAAAATGTGTATTAACATTGAAGATGTTATAAAGTAGCTTATATTCAACGAACAGATTCATAATTGACATAAATACAAATGAGTCTTAAGAAGACTGATAGTAATTGCAATGAGCCCAACAGTTAACATAAATACAATTGTATAGGAGTCTATAGTGTTTCTCCTGTTGAAACACTTTTACAACCAATTCAATGATTGGCGGATTTCAAATGAACCAAACATGTTGGTTGGGTGACTACACTGCATAATGTGTTATCATGTGCAATGGGCAAATAGAATCAGCAGACACACAACAAATATAGCAGCAAAACAACATGTAGTGTTTTTACAAGAGTAAGTAACACTGAAACGACCACCCTTTCTTGTAATCTTGTGCCTTCTTCCATGTTTTCAATGATGCGAAACAAACCCCCGTTGCATGCTGCACTTGCGTCTTGTCGACTGTTGCTGACTTTGGTTGATGTTGGACAGTATTTACTGTGAGTTTTTAAAAGATTGCTAATCAAACACAGTTTTAATGATTTAATTATTTGAAATGGTAATACTAACTGTCTGGAATTTTACCGTTAAATTAAACCCCTAACCACTTCATCCCTAGTACAGTGTCTTCTCTGGCTCTGGTGAAGCTTAGTCAAGTCAGAAATAACCCCCCGATGATATCATAGTGATGTCATCAGGGTTATTTCAGATTGGAAATTTATCACAGCAACTGTGGGCGTGGAGTTTGAAAAACATCTGTGTTTATCAGGCATGTAGGGTCAAATGAAAGAAAGAGCTTGGTTGCATTATGGGAAATGTAGGAATCAGCATTTTTTAAACTTGACCAAATTAAGATACTTAACCACTGTTGTTAAACTCAAACCCTTGTGACTCCCCTGCCTTTATGGAAGTTCAATACTACTACTGTACTGCCCATCATTTTGACAAAATGAGACCTATCTTTCCACAAAATGTTTGATGTCTCCAGATATTTTCATAAGGAAGTTGTTACCTTATAATAATAGGCAAGACTGATAAACCAAACACATATTTGAGGTCACAAGATGCAGTTGTGATATATAGATATTAGGCATAAAATAACTGTAGGCAAAAATGGATGTCCTCAGCTTACTTAAGGGCAACATACAGAGCGGCGCTGTATGGCAGGTGTAAATTGCAGCAAATCAACACTGTTTGAACACTTGCACACCGTGCTGTAACCATATATATATATATAAAACACACTAGCCTGGAAACCATACGAATCTGCGAGCTCATGTTTCATTTGCTCTGGCACATACGTCTGGCCGCTCTCCCATTCAAATTGATTTCCTTGTCGCTTTATCTTGCTAACCAATCACAAGCGTTTATCTAGTAGGAGGCAGGTTTAATACGATGACAGAGACGAGCGCCGTTCAGGTATCTTTGTAAATGTCTAATATGGCTGCCGTGTTCCCCGGCCGGCTACAGTGGCAGTATTAAATGGACTGGGCGGTAAATTTTCTCTAAAAAAAGAACAAACAACTGCACTTAAACTTTATATTGAAAAAGAAATATGTGTTTGCTGTAGTCCTGACATAACGGCCCTTGGAAATTGAAAATGAACTGAGAGGTTCGAGACTTATACGCATCTGCGAATTAGTCTGGCGATGCCAGACTACAAACATGCTGTAGCGCTATTGATTGCTATTGATAGCATTAGTTGCATATTTGTAAGGTTGCAGAATTCCTAGGAAAGTATGACCGGAAACTTTCCCTCACCTCCAGACTACCAACTCATGTCAAAGTGACAGAGTTATTGGTTTTGTGCTGCATGTGTTGGGTGGCATGTTTTGCTTAAGGCATCCTTCATACTCCAGCAGACACACACTGAGAGCTTTATGGTGCTCATGACCTCTGCAAAAGATGTCAAAGTAGCACAGAGTAGCAGAAATCAGGAGTGTAACAATGTGAAGCATCCAGATAAAGCTGATCTGTTCTTTAAGGCAGACAGGCTGCTCTGCTTGGCTGAACACTCCAGCTGGTCCCCTCAGTCACTGATAAAACAGTGTTTATCATTAATGATATGTGGCAGCTGATTTACACTACTTTGGAAGTGCACCGGAAAAACACACCCACACACACATACATTACAACACAAATCCTGCAACAGTGCATCTGACAGTGACACAGAGTGCCCACTGCAGTAAATCTCTCCCAGAACAGTACTAAGCTTTGGGCGCATTTACTGCTTATTAACAAAGCAAATGTACACCATATGTTGTGCTCTGCTTTTATTTAGTAAGCTAAATCCAAAGGCAGTAATTAGCTTTCCATCAGGTAACAGTTCAACACATAACATACTTTGAATCTGTATTTCTTAACAGCATTGTGGTGGCAAAATGATATGCCATTATAGGAGAGTTTTCTAAGATATTACTGAAGCAAATGAAGGGAACTGAAATAATAGATCTGCTTTAACAATAAAAAAACTTAGCTGGTAATCTCATAGCAGAGTGAAATGTTGTCCGATCAGGTATTCGCTGTATGAAGAGACATTCCTGTGGTGTTTAAATTGCAAAGGGGGTGCAGAACAGAAAGTGTTGTTTGGCACAATTCAGATCAGCGTCTAATCATCCTGCAGGAAGAATGTGTCCCTTTTTTAATAGGAAGCAGAAAACCTGAAAGGAGTAATCCAATTTATATGGACAGTTAATGGCATGTGTCTGCAAGAGTGTGTACTGCAATGGCAAACTTTGAGCATTGGACTAAAGCCCTCTGTCTGACCTCCACTCCAAGTAGAAAACATGTCTTGGAATGTAACTTGAGGCCAGGAATAAAGGAGTGATGCAGTGATCCAATGTTTTCCCTCCCAATACTGATTCCAATACCTCTACTCAGGTTAGCTGCCACTACTGATTACTGATCTGGTGCCAGTGCTCCCTTTCCCAGATCGGAAATCTGTACACCTTTCTGTGTTTAACTCAGTGCGATAATTTTTATGATGTGGCACTGAAAATGGAGTGGGTGGCCCACTGTGACTGAATGAATGTAAATGATAGTGGAAACAATGAATTGTATAATAACATTGACAAAGAAATGTATTTCTATATCAGCAATGTCAGTCCTAACACTGATCCAACAGATTGGATCAGAGGGTGTCTAGTTAAAGCCACAGGGTTGTGCAGTATACTGTAGTACAAGAGCAGTACAGTATACTGCAACACAACACTCTTATTGCATTATTGCACAACACTCTTGTTGCTTATTACATTCTTATTGCATTTGACAAAACAATCCCAACTCCACTTATTAGTTTTTTTAGGGTCTACATCCCATTGGCAGGATGAGGGGAGGCAGACTGTGTTTACATCATGATGCTGTTGATGAACAATGTTTCCCAGAAGTTGAACATTTGATGTGAAGATGAAGACCATATTATCACCACTGTGTTGTTGCTTTACACACCCAGGAAATTATTTCCTGGGTGTATATACGTACACACCCAGAAAATTATTTCCTGGGTGTGTACGTATATATGTATATAAATAATTGTATATGTTTTTGTGATTTTGTTTTATCTTTAGTCTTGTTCTAGTCTAAATTGAATCATCTTTATGTTCTATGTGTGTGTGCAGCATGAAGGGGCTGCAAGTTTAATTTCATCATGCAACCCTGTGTTGTTAAATGACAAATCAATTAACCTGGAATCTTTAAGCAGCTGATCAACATGATTAACATGCAGCACATTAACAGCAGTACTATTTCATGAATCAACACCCACAAAATTAAACCTTCCAATCTTGCTAACATTATAGTATGTATAAGTTGTCTGGAAAGTCCCATATACTTTCCAGAAGATTGTAGCTTGCAGGTGGCTAGCTTAAATCTTATGCAGGGATCACACTACACTATATCAACCTGATAAAGGCCCAAACTGACAGATGTGAGGCATCAGGAACAAAAATATTCATAAAGTGCAGCATGAAATTTGCTGGTTTTATTCCATGTGGTTTGTCACAGTAACAAACAAACAATGTGAGAGAGATGTTGGTACTGACATGCAACAAAGATCTGTAGATGGATGTGATCTGGGGACGTTATGGTACATGGTCAGCACCTTAACCCTGAAGCTACCAGGGCATCTCCAAGCCTACCAACTTCTACTACCTGCTCTGAGATGTTGTTGCTGTAAGGCGGAACAGTGAAGTAGGTCCCTGGCATCACCTTTCCAATCACAATCTGATCAAGTCATGAAAGACAGCAAGCTGTGATTGGTCAGGGTTCAACTTGTAGCTTGCCATGTCTGTCAGCCAAGTCAGTGATAGAATATATGATTGTATTCCACCTCAGACCAAAGACAAACACCCGGCATAGGTGCTGATCCTGACATCTACTGTTGTCTTTCACAGTTATTTTACACGTCTTAGTTTTCTGCACAAAATGTAGCACAGTTCTGTTGTGAAAATTGTGTTCCAACAAGCTAGCAACAATTCCCACTCCATCATTTGTAGCAGTCCCTGCTTGTTATGAGCTTCCCTTTGGTCCTCTAGCTGGCAGAAATTGTCATTATTTTATCAATAATAGAAGTAACAGAAGTAAAATGTGCATGGTTATTTTTAATATCACCCCTCAAAGCTTCTTTTGGTGGTAATAGCAAAAATGATAGAGGGACCACATCTGTGCTTGATTTTTCACAAAATGAAATTTTGATGTAATCCCTCGGCCAGAGGGCCCTGCTAGTCCTCTTCTCGTGTTATGTGTATTTGTGAAAGACTGGAGTGTTTGTAAGTGAAAGTGTAGGTATGGGCACGTGGCTCTTTGTTAGTTTTCCTTGCTAACACTTGGGTTTGTGTGTTGTGATGTATAGAGCCTAGTGTGCATGTTGCTGAGCCTGTGTGTGATGGATGGTGTTTAGTTAGTCCAAGTGAAACCTCTGGCTAAGCTCCCCTGCACCTCTCTAAATAAACCCAGTCGTGTGGCAGCTGTTGATTTGTAAAAGGAGGCTTGTGAAAACAGCCAAACACATGAACGCAAACAAACAAGGAGATCAGACACGATTCAGCACTGGGTGAGGTCCACGCCTTACTGATAAAAAAGATAAAAAAGTATATATTTGAACATAAAACACAACAACGACAATGGAATGGAGAAATAGTGCAATGATGCATTCAATGGTGCTTGAATAAATATGGAAAGATTGTCACAGGATACTAGAGGTAGGTGGAATATGAATATATAGGTACTGTATTATTGCACACGGATTGTTTCTGACACTGTATGAATGATTAAGTGTTCATAACAATGATGGCGAGAGGAAGCTGAGAAGCTGTTCTGGTGTCTGGTAGCTTTGGCCTTCAGACACCAAACACCTAATGTGGAAATCACTGACCCATATGCCATTTTTATGCATGACCAAACCAACTAAAGTCTATATGTTTGATACAGATACTTCATCAACTATTGTTATTTTTAAAGTAATGACTGCTTGCTCAGAATCAGTAATTTGGACAACAAGATTACACTGAAATTTAACAAATGTTTTTGAATTACTTCCTGATACCTTTGACAGTTTCAGGCTACAGAAACATGTAGCAAACCTGACAGGATCTGAAGGATCTGAGAGAATGTTGCACATAAAACAACAGGGAGCCAGCAATGTACACTGGTCCTGACCCATTTAGAGCTTTATATACAATAATTGGAAAGATGCCAGTGTATGTACACTAAAACAGAGTTGTGTTCTCTCTCTCACTTCTAGCAGCAGGAGGTTGTAAGTAATAGTCACTACTTTTAGGAAGACCAGTGGTAAGTGCACCTTGCCAGTATTTATGAGATAAGATAATGCTGTTTTGGTCACTCAGTCAATGTTTGGTGTTTAATAACATTTAATGCCCGTATATATAGGATTTAAAAACATTAACTGTGTCATATTAGAAAAGACAGCAGATAACAGTGCATGCTCCTGGCTTCCTGTTTCAGTCTGTAGAGGTATGAATGAGCTGCACACTGTAGCCCCTAGTAGAGGACAGATCTGCAGTTTAAAAAGCTGTGTATTTCCAGCATGAGAGATGATCCCAGTGGGAGTTAAGCCCCCAACCCTGTCAGCATGATGATACATCATATTACATCTTGAGCTTTGGTCTAGCCGTTGGGCTAGTTGCACTATACCTTGTCATTTCCAAGTAAATATACATTTTTATAAATTTGAAACTGTGACATGCATACTGTATTCACAGCATTTGCTATGGCAGTCAAACTTGAGCTTAGATGCATCATGTTGACTTTAATAATTCTAACGGTACTAGATACAATTACAACTCTGGTCAATTCAAAAAACTGGTCATTTATAAGAAAGGCACACACCTGTCTAAGTAAGGCTCTATTATGAGTCCAAATATGATGCTGAGGTACAGATACAGGGAAAGAGTTTATTCTGTAGTCCCCAGAATCTGGGCTCCGTCAAGAACCCAGTGATGACTAACAGGGCTTCAGAGAGAATGTGCCACAAGGACCATCTTTGCAGCTTCTTCAATCAGCTAATCCTGAGCATCTGACAACCGCCGTCCTGGAGCTTTAAATGACTTCAACCATTTTCTTGTGTGATTAGACAAGATCCAATTAAAAATAGGAACATGAGGGAAATCATTATGCTCTGCATGCCTGTGCCCACATTACTGTCATGTGCATGGGTTGGAATATTAAAGCATAATATTAGAATATGTGGATATAAGGGGATTTTAATTTAGTGGGTCGACAGGCAAAGGATCACATGGATGAACTATAGTAGTTTAGTTAGAGTAGGAGAGCCACACATTCTTCTTTGGCTCATGGTTGTTGTTTTTGATATGCTGTGTATATGTTTTGTTGAACAGTGTTATGTTGTATGTAAGATCTGTGGTTCCAAAAGGACTGGAGCAAGGGGCAACCTCCAGGTCTGAAAAGTGAAAAGTGAAGCCTAGTGTCTTAAACTGCATTCTTGGTAACGGCCAACAAAAAGAAGTCTGATTGTATATAAGTCTATGACAAAATGACCCTACTTCTCACCTGAATTGTTACCTCAGTAAACATTCTTCTAATAAGTTTATAGTCTGGTTAATAGTTTATAGTTTATTGTATAGTTTCAAGTCTTTTTCTATGATGTTTATTTTGTAAATTATGGTCCCATTTATAGTAAACACATGATAAAGCAGGGAAAGCTGTCCCTACCACGGCGACCTGCTTGTCAGGATAGAGGCATAGCAATGTGAATCCATAGTACTGTGGACATTTGAATAGTTGTGAACTTGTTTTACCAGGTGTTGTCCATGTTTTCGTCTTAAAACTTTGACTGTATAAAATAAGTGGACATAGCCTTCTGGTCTGAAAAGTGAAGCCTATGCAGGTGTGTCTTAAATTTGCATTCTTTCTAATGGCAAGCAGGGGGCGGCTCCACTGGCTCCAAAAACCATGATGGCAAAAATGCCAACTCAAGGCTTTAAAACAGTAGTCCACAAATCAATGGGTGATGTCACTGTGGTTATGTCTATTTCTTTTATACAGTATCAATTTAATCCAGCTGCCTTTTGATTAAAAAAAAACAAAAAAACAAAATAGGTGGGTTTGATTTTCTAATGATACAATACATTTTCAAACGTCAGAATAATGTCATACAATTGAATCCAATTAATCACAATTTGTCACAGCAAATGACAACAACCATGTTCATTCTCTTCCGGACAAATGAATGATAAAATCATCAATCAAACTTATTTGACCCCAAGTAAAATGGCAAGGCTCAGACTCAGAAGCTGACATGTGTTGGTTATGTGATATTACTTGTGGCACCCTCTTACACATTGTATTTATGCCCCATGATAGCTTTTATATGGTCCAAGATTATCACCTTCATCTATACAGTGATGACTTCGTCGTTGGCACAGGGACCGATGCTTTGCTTATTAGGCATGATGCAAAGGGGAAGTGGTGTAAATGCCTACCAGATCTCAGAATAGCACTTATCACTGGATGCATGGTAGTGCTGCGACACTGGAAAATTAAGAAATATCAGTGAATGGACGAAATAGCCAAAATGTCCTCCTATGAAAGATTATGTTAGAAAATGATAGATAGGGAAAATATCTACATGAAAACATGGGGCCTTTATGCTACGGTAACCTGACATGCTGAAGAGTTAAGAGAATAAGATAATGTGATGTACTATATGACTTCTATAATCTGCCCCCTCTCCTAATCACACAGATTTACTCAGAACTGGAAGGTGGCGAACCAATCACATGTGGATAATTTCACGCCCGTCATAGCGGTAACCCTAACCCTAAACATAGGAGACAAAAAACAATTAAGATCAGACTTTGAAAATGGATCACCAGTATTTTTTTTTTCTCATGTGCCTCAAAAAAAAGCCACACAGATACAGAAAAAAACAAAGAAGCAATGACCAATGCTGCTTTGGTTTTAGCATACTGTCATGTTCAGAGTTGATTATTGTGTGTGTGAGTTACTTTTAAAAGCTTTTAATCAGCATGTTATATAATGCACCAAATATTTCAAGAACAGCCCACAAATCTGCAAGAAACATTGACATCATGACTAGATCCTTTAAAGACATCCAGTGGTTTTAACATGAATGCATGTCTATTTGCTATGAAACCACGTAGAACAAGCTGAAAACCAGGTTCCTAATCAGCATATAACTCACCATAATTCACAACTCATTTACATTAGCATATATGTATTTGTATGATGCCAGGATTATGTTTTTATCAACATAAGAGGAACCATTTATATTGTTCTCTTCCAATGCAAACTGTTCATACTGAACATATCTGAAAAACCACCACTGACAACTTCAAACTGCTTTATTTGTTTTCCCTACAATATCCACTAAGACATGCTGAACATGTTATGGTTCTGTTAAGGCAACTAAAAGCACTTGGTTATGGTTAGAGAAACATGGTGGCTTTGGTTAAATATGGAAAAAGTCAACACTGACTTGTAACAAGAGGCAGGATCTGCCATCTTTCTAGCCTAAACCTACATTAACAACGTATGGGATACAGACCATGACCCTGTTCTCCAGTGTCAAAGTCCTGAGGTTTGTACACCCACCATTGACCACAACCATACAAATAAGGATAACACTTTGAGACAACGTCTGCTGGAGGACAATACATTCGGTTGTTCACATGAAAAGTAACAAAAGTAGTTGTGTGACGAATGAAAATAGAGAGTTTGACAGAGAAGTTCAAAGCCCACCTAATTTCACATCTCCACATAGCTCCCCAGTCAATTTATGAAGTGGGCATGATTGAAAGGTGGTTTCAGACACTATTAGACATTCCCAAATAGCACTTCGCTGGTCCATTTCATTACAAAAACACTTTGTTCCAAAATGAGATATGTCTAACACTGCTGGTCAGATTGCTATTACATTTAAGCATACTGAAGCCTTAGCAAAGTGTTCTTTTCACATTTTACTAATATGGACTGGAACTTAGAGTCTTCTGCACTCCAGGAGCTGAAAGTCTTAGCATTGTGTTTTTTTCAGCTTATGTCATTGTCACCATGATGGATCTTGTAGTTTTCAGGGCAGTAATAGAACTTGCAGTCATAGTGTTATTGCTGCGTTGCTGCAAACAGACTGCTTAGTAACTGACTGTCATTTTTCATTTCTGTAAAGTGCCAGTGTTCAACGGCGATGAATGCAGCCTGGGCTTATTGTTTTTTTTGTCTCCGATTCTTAATCAGGATCCTTCATATTCAGTTGAAATCAGCTCTTCCTGTGATGGAGTGATCAGAAAGAGAGAAGGCAGCTGCAAGGAGAGCTGAAAACTTTAAGACCTCTGGGTATTTGCCTGAGTGACGGACCTCACCACAAGGTTGTTGTCGAGAGCCCACTTTCGGTTCACTTACGCAAGACCTGGACGCTGCTGCCATTTGAACTGCTCAGCCGCTGTGGCCAAGCAGCATTGCATAACTGAAAGGGAGAGAAAGAGAGCGTTTGAGCGAGAGAGTTAAAAGAATAACAAGTTCTCCTCCAGCATTTTCTGTATTGTTTGCAGAAGCGGCACAAGTCCAGTGTAAGATGATAGTCTTAACAGGAGTGCAAAGGAAGGGGAGGAGGATGTTTGGTACATGGTCTGAGGCTGAGCTGTGGTGTGGCTCACAGTCTGGATGGGAGTTTGGACAGTGTTTCTGGCTATGCCTGTGCTCAGCCTCAGGTTATGCAACAGGCAGGTCGAGCAAAGCCTGCTGGAGCTGTGGTCACGACGCTGTGTGTCATTCACTGAGTTATGAGGCAATGTATCTGCCCTGCTCCCACTCTGCATATACACACACCGCAGTTTGTGTCTTTGCCATGCTTTCTAATTGCCTTGTTGCCATACAATGCATACAATACAAATACCATGCAACAGTGGAAGTGAGCCATCCCAGTCAGCATTTGACAACCTTCATCGTGCAGGAAGAGGCCAAGTTAAGCATCAGTCCAAATGAGTACCAAAATTTCACAGTGTGCTATTATGGCACAGTCAGATACATATTAAAAGGAAACTACAGAGGGTTTTAAAGAATGTGTATCAGAAAGATAATGCACATTTACAAAATAGTGGTTTGGATGACTGTAAGAATTGTCTCAACTTAAATTTGCTGCCCAGTATCCCTAACAATTACATCCATATTTGACCTTTCTGTAACTTATGGTGTATTTCCAATGCCAATTTTCAGTGTGAATGCAGGAAGTAGTGTTTCTTTTATGTAGCAAATGGAAAGTAAGGGCGTGGGGGTCCGGGTGGTTGGTCGGCATTTGGCACGATGCAGGAGACTAGATTTTGCATCCCGTCACACACCAAAGATTAACCTTTGCCTTTTTGTTAACTGTAACCATGATCTTTCCCCAACTTTAACCATTCTTACCACATGCACATATTGTAGAAAGCAAGAAAAGACTGGCATTGAACATGAAAAAAGAGGGTCTTGCAGAATGGCCCGATATGCATGTTCTTGTTTAGTGTATTTAGAGAGATATTTAACATTCAGGATATTTTATTAACTTTTCTTGATGTCTGTAGATACTAAGAATTTCATTATTCAAAACATGATCTCATACAATAGGATGCCATTCTATAGAAAGTTACCCAACAGTGTAGATAATAATGACATTCACCACCTTTGCTGCAACTCCCACTGTTCCCGACTTGACCTGGTCATATTGAAGCAATTTTGAAGACAGCTTTGAACATTTGAAAAACATCAAGATTATGATTTAGTTGGATGATTTGGTGGCACCTGTGTATGACTTTCATTCGGCTCCTTTAAAACCAGGTTGTGTCTTGGTGCAGATTATCAGAGCAGAAACTGCTTAGTTGCTGTTGACCAAAGCTCAAAACCCTTTACCATGGTATATGTCAAAATTTAATTCATGCCTAAATGATTCCTGTCACACAGTGCCTAAAGAATATATATATCTGTGTTGTGTACATGTGTGTTTATCTGTTGCTGGGACTTGGGCCTGTAGAGACTGACAAGCCGTGGTGGATGGGCCTTCAAAGCACTGGGTATTTTTAGTTCCCAGGGATTATGTGCAGAGTTGTTTTCAATTTGCTATTGGCAGGTGAGTGGCTGGGCGTAGGCGTCTGTAGGGAACCAGACGGGCGGGAGCTCACATTCCCTCACTGTCGATCCTTTTCTTTTCCTCTGTCGCTCTCATTTTTGTCTTATTCTCAGACTTTTCTTTTATTCTCTCGCTCTTGACACCTCTCTCCTTCTGTCCCCTCTCCTCTTGCTGTTTCCTTCATTTCCTCTTGGCTGCCGTGCGTCTGTAGTCGTCTGCTCCTATCTGCTGCACTATTTATCATCCTTTAATTTGTCCTCATCTGCTTTGTATCCATTACACTCACAATTTGTCCGGTTTCCTTTTCCATAAATCACCTTTGTAAGCAGGATAGTGATCTGATTCACTGTCACCACAAAGGTTCCTGCATTTTTCAACTATGAAAAAATTTGCCTTATATCATACCATTTGTTGTTTCATATGCTGACTTTTTACTTCTCATATTCTCACTGCTGCCCAAGGGCCTAATTTCCAAAAAATAGCCAAGTGTCAATGCATCCAAGAAGCATTAGAGATGTATTGAAATCAGACTGTTCAAACCACTTTAGGAGACATTTCAGCCAAAATGTTGAGGTGTGTGGGTGACTGACATGAGTGAGAACCCATAAAGACCCATAAAAGTTGAGTCATCCATGCGTCTGTGTTAGCTTGGTTTAGCTAGCTAGCTAATTTGCATAATTTATTTATCTTCAAGTGCATTACTACCACCCTCTAGACTGAAGTAGGGCTTACTTTAATTAGCATGCAGGATGGGAAATAAAAAAGTGGGATCAGATTTGATATGTGGCTGACACTCATAAAGTGTTAATGAAAGCATATAAAATCACATTAGGATTTTTATATGGATCCAAGACACTTGAAATGAAAAGTGTAAATGGTGAAATGTAAATTCAT
Organism: Lateolabrax maculatus; assembly: GCA_031216445.1. Classification (NCBI taxonomy): domain Eukaryota; kingdom Metazoa; phylum Chordata; class Actinopteri; order Acropomatiformes; family Lateolabracidae; genus Lateolabrax; species Lateolabrax maculatus. Next base: position 26,896,338 of record CM062199.1, read on the forward strand.
TTCTCACTCTAAGTGAACTTAGTTACTCTCTTATATCCTTCTTTTCCCCTGTGCATGTCTTATGGAAGTGAGAAATACACAAAACTAGGTCAAATAGTTTTCCCTCAAGTCAGTCCCAGATATTTTAGCCCTGCAGACCAATATTTAGTCCCTGTTTCCATTCTCAAATGGTAAAAGTGATTCTGAGGTAGTAAACAGTTGCATCCGGTAATAAATCTGAGTTTGGCGGAATTTGCACAGAAATAGTAACTGCTCCATACCAACACTGAGAGAAAAAATAAATAAACTAAAAATCTCCTCATAATATATACACAGGTTAATGTTATATTTTGTTAAATCTAGTTTTGCACTAAAGGTTTCCATGGTAATTGAAATGTTTAAAATATTACAGAAAACACCCAATAATATCACCATGTGTATGAGGGGACACGTGCACATGTGGCTTTCAGTACATCTGCAAAAGCAGTCACAGCTGAATTCCGAACAGCTCAGGATCACAGCGTAATTATTTCACAGCAAATGTTTTCATTTATGTATTCCCACACTTTGAAGCTGTTATTGTTCATCTCATGGATAGAGCTGAATAATATGGCTGCCACCTGTTCCAGTCATGAAAGAGAACTGAGGTTTGGAAACATAAAAATTCTTTCATGGCCTAGATTTAGTCCAAAGAACTGAAGTGGAATATTTAGGCAGCCTAAATCCTCACAAACCAACTCTAAATTAAACAGTTTTAGCTCAAATTGTTTCTTACTGTCTTGAAGTTCAGATGTTTGCCCACTGCAGGTGTCCTGCTCAGCCCTGGCCAAGACAATAATGACCCTTTCATGTTGCAACCTCCAACTCCCTGACAGTGTGTAAAGTATCCTTGTAATGTTGAGGCCAGGCGCAGCTGAGTCATTACATGTTTAGCTTAGAACACAGAGTCCTGCTCAGTGTGGAAAGACCAAAGAGTTTGGTCAGCTGCAACCTGTAACTGACACATCCACAACTTAGGAAGTGGATCTGTGGGCAGCTCAGGTCAGGGGCTGTCCTTGCTACACTGTTGCAGATTTTGTCAGAGCAGCTTTCATTTGGTCGTGACCCCAGCTGCTGAATTAAACAATAACTTTTAGTTGTGACAATGAGACATCAAGTGCATATCCAAAACTGGCTGAAGTGATGCATGCAGGTAAAGGTTACAGGGACAGACAGATGTGTCATGATAAATATAATGTTTCCTTTTATCAGACAATTGAATGTGTGCCCGTGGGGATACTACATTCTAGAGGTCCATGACCATGTTTTAACAATAAACACTGCATTAACATTACCACATGCCATATTCAGATGAACCATCAAGTCCCCCATGGTAAATCCAACTGTTTAAACCATTCTTCAGTAATGAAACCTCCAGGTACTGCTCCAATTCAGAGGTGACATTTGGCCAAGTGTAGTCCAAATACATGGCTGTATTAGAAGAACTAGATATTCTTTTCAATAAAAATTGCTCACTGAGCACAAAAAAAGTTGTCTAACTTCTTGGTCTGTTTTTCTTCATTGAGTGGCCCCACTGTTACCCTCGTTAGTGTTTCTCCTGCTGGCCCACAGACTTTGCAATAGGATGATGTCACGTACATAACCTTTTGTAACTCTGGGAAGGTTTTACAAATATACAACCTTCATGGATTCATAACACAAACAGAAATAATTGACCTGGTTTGCAGTTTGAGGTATCCTGTCACTAGTTTTACAGACATCTCTTTTATAATGGAGATCTATAAGGAAAATAATTTTTTTGTTGCAGTACCGCAAGTGTCCACAGACCTATTTTATCCAGGATGCTTTCCCAGCTGACTTTTGAGCATTTCAAGTACGTGCTCAATTTATCAGAACAATGTCCACTCAAAAATTTGCGCTGATGTTTTCCAGCCGTTGGATAACTTGATAGTTAGCGTCCATGGTCATCCCCAAACTGTTTTATCCCAGCAGCCCTTTGGCACCCAGTGGCTTTGATGTCCTTTTGGAAGATAAACTTTGGTCTCTAAATCTAACCTGTGTTGCTGCTAAATTAATTGAGCTAAGGTTTGTGTTTTTAATGGGCAATACCATTGTGCAGCAGTGTTGCTTCTGATCCTTATTTTGCCACACAGCGATAAGAATGAATATATATGTATACATATCAAAACAGACAGGAGAGTCTTGTATGCTATTTAGTTTTGGTTAATTAGACAGCAAACAGTCATTCCAGTGAGGATAACAGAGGTATGGGTGTGTTGAGTGTGTATGGTGAATATGGTCAACCACATCTTTTTACAGAACCCACCATAGTAATAGGCAGCAACAAAGGTTCCATCCAGATTCTTATCCTTACATTAAACTTGTTAGCAAGCAGTAGTTTATTTCCACATCCAGAAGTTATGTCACCTGATGAATGGAAGTCCAATATTCACTCTCTTATAGCTCTGTTTTTGGTCCCCACCAACTTCTGAGGGACATATTTATGTTCACCAGCTTTGTCTCTGAAAACAGCTGCCTGCTGCGGCTGAAAAACCACGATAAAGTTGTAGCTGGACAGCTAAACAATGAGCTGAAAGCCACTATAAATCTATGTAAAGTCGATGGGAGCTGCAGATTCATCTGATAATTCTCTGGAGGTTCATCACTACCAGACACACCTTTCAAGTTTCTTTCACATTGTCATTTCATTACAAAAATATAAATTCTAGCTGCTTTAACTACATCATACTTTGCCACAGGGATAATTATTTTTACTTTTTATGAAAAGAAATATGTGATTTTATTGGTGTTTACTTAATCAATAATTAATTACAAGTGTTCATCACTTTGTTGAGCTGGCTGACACACTACTGGCCTGTTTTCATGCTGCTTTAGTGTGCCCCTACTTTCTCTTAATTTCTTTGTCAGTGTTATCTGGTTAGAGATACAAATATACAAAGATATGTGTCTGTATTTGCAATATTTGGAATAGTTCAACATTTAAGGCAATTAGCCTTCGTTTCCAAGACCGAGATGAGAATATATTAATCTCATGATCGAGTGAATGAAGCTAAAGCTGCCCCTTTGATACAGATTTCTTCAAAAGACAGTGGTTCCCAGACCACTCCCTCTTTGACGTTTTTCCATAACATACCCAAAATGATGAAAAGTTTAATATACTGTAACTCTGTAACTAGAATTGACCCCAATTAGAGAATATTTAAGAGTGACCACTCTAATCATAGGTTTCACTCTCACCAATACCATCTCCCCATGTGCAGTGCAGCCTAATGCCGTATACACATTGCATTTCATATGGAAAAGATGTAGTAATGACAGATTAACCAGAAGTCCAGCACTCAGAGTGGTACTAACTCTGTCATTGTAGAGCGGAAGAGTTCCGTGAAGCCAGAGGTTTCTGCTGACAAAGCCACCAGTCATAGAGTTTGCAGGCCAGGGGAGTAGAGAGCAGCCAAGCACAGCACTCTCAGCCCTCTCGCTACAGGAAGGAAGCCTCCATTTGATGGCTCCTTACACAGGTTTCCTATGAACTCCAAGGTCCTTGAGTCAGGAAGACGTTCAGGGTTTATTATTTGAAATAGATTGATCACTGACAGATGGGCCTGCTTTGCTTTCAGCTCACTATTTAAACTGTACCTGAGGGATTTCTGCTTATGATTGTCAATGTCATGTGAAGGCTTCCTAAATACATATAGCACATCAGAACTTGAACCCTTACTGGAGGATTTTGCCCAATGGAACTTCATTTGAGAAAAAATATGTCCTTACAAAGAATTACATAGCTTGGTTGGACTATTTAACTAATGATAAAAGCATCCTGATGGAGCTTTCAGACAGAGTAACAGACAAATCAGAATCATGACGTAATCGTTGTCTCATTTGCTTTTTACCTCTTTGATTGCTTATCTCAATCTGTTGGTTGATGACAGTGAAAGGTCTACATTATATTACATTGTTTATTGCTTTACGATATGACAAGCTGTTCAGTCAGGGTGTGTGCCACCTTCACTGAGGCTGAAGTAACAGGATGTCCACACCGGACACTTTTTAGCAACATTTTCATGTTTCCAGATCAATCAACGTTTACAATTTAACTAACGTATCTGATTAAACCAGCCATGCATACCCATTGCATGCATAAACGCTTCATTGAATCAGCATTTTACCATGGGTGATGGGATTTTACATGTTCACAAAATATTATTATTTTTTCTCTGAGCTCCTTGTACTGGTTTTAGGTGGCTGGGAAAAAGGCAATGTCACGTACTTCTGTGCCCCATTTAGGATTTAGCAACATGATGAAACCACCAACTCACACAGTCCTAATGAGTAAAGCTGTACTATTTGCTTGCAAACAGCTGTCAATAGTATTAAAAAAAGAATCACATTAGCTGGGTTTTTTAATGTGTTTAACTTTTAATACATACTACCTAAAGATGCTGTTTATTAACTTTGTTGTTTATGTAGTCATGAACGTTCAACATTGTAGAGAAATACTTGAGATTTGACTTAGGTGTGGTTGAGACTTTCAAGGGGCTTTAAATGGGTTTTTGAGGTAATGGGAGTGATGAGTAATGAAGTGACTGATTACAGGAATCAGGGGCCCTGTGTCGGCTGTGTGTGACAGCTCTCATGTGACATCAGCTTTTCTCTCAGATGGAGGAACTGCATGAAAGAACAGCGTGTGTGTGTGTGTGTGTATGTGTGTGCTGTGTGTGTGTGTGATATGACGTCACTTTCCTCACTCCTGTCTTCTGATATGATGTAGCAATGCATGCACACACACACACACACACACACACACACACACAGACCACAGCGGCGCCAGTTGTGGTGGATCACTTTCATGTCAAGTTTGGATAAATCAGGGGTAATGTGGGCTGACTCTGCTATATACTGCTGCCTGCAGGCAGTCATGCAGTGATTTGCTTACGCCCCACACACTCAGCTAACCCCCGGAATTTCCCTGTGGATCTCACTTTCCTTGAATACCCAAGTGTATTTCAACTGGCAGTCCACTTACTGCACCGTCTGTGAGGATCTAACTGAGCATTATTTGTGGATGTATGACAAGTACAGGACAACTCTGTGGAAATCCACAAAGAATAGACCAACAAATCAAGCTGACTTTTATTAAATAAATTAAGCGTAAAAAGGAATATTTCAACGTTTGGAAGATACACTTAGCTGCTTTCTTTCCAAAAGTGAGAAGATTGATATCAATATCATGTCTGTTTATTACATACAGAGCTGGAGTCAGGATATGGTTAGCCCAGCTTAAAGCATGAAGAGTGGAAGCAAAGTTTGAAAAAAAAATACCAACACCTATAAAGCTCTCTGATTAACATGTTGGTTCTTGTTTGTTTGGTGGTGCTCACCAACCATATCTGGTTTTGGTTTTGGTTAGGGTTGCCAACTCTCATGCATCTGGCATGTGACACAGGCTTTCTCTTCACTCTCACGCTTTCGCACTGCCCAAACAATTATCACACCAAAACACAGCGACAGCAACAAAGATGAACAAGCAAACATATTATGGTCAAAGCCTTTAAACCAAGCGAACACTGGTTACATACCGTAACCTCAGATTCTAGGAGTACAGGCCAACATACACACTCACTTGGTGTGCAATGCTTATATCCATGATGATTGGACAGCTGCTCAAGCTCAAAACCGGGAGCCCAGAAGGCATTCAAGCCAGCCAGCCTTGCTTTCTGCTAGAAAGCCTTTCGGAAGTCAGGTGATGCAGTATAAAGAGTGACAAAGGCCATATTGGGTGGGAGGTCATGGTGGATGAATGGATCAAACACAGGACTTTTACCCTGGAGATGTTTCTGTCCTGTGTGAAGTTAGTATTCAATGATGGCGTTTTATTCTCAGACTTACCTTAAAAAAAATATTGTTATCAGTCTTAGTTGCAGTTTTAGTTTAGGCAACAAAACCCTGGCAACTTTGTTTTGGTCCATGGTACCAAACCTGGTGACTTCACTGTGACAACACTTTGTCAAGAAAAAGTTCTAGCATGTAACTCCCCCTAAAACCACAGCCTGTTGTTTCTACATTTCTATTGACACCTGATCCATCTGATCATCACACCCTTGGAAAAATGAGACTTGTGGCCAAATTGCTAGATAGCAACTGTTAATAATACTAATGTTCATCTGAAATTTTCTGTAGTGGTCCCAGTAATATTTGTTATTAAAGTGTCTTGAAGTAGCAGATCACATGGCACGTTTAAGCTACATTTGAGTCAAAACATGTTATAAATGCAGTTGCAAAGAAAAAAACAGATAGATAAAGAGAAATTACTGTAGGGGTTTTTTCTTAATTTCTCAGCTGAACTTATACACAAGGTGAGACTGAGGTGGTGCCCACGTGGTATGTAGGCACAGACTAAAAGTCATTAGTGCTACGCGAGCAAGGGATGAACCCACTAGCGATAGCCTCAGGGGACTGGGCCTATTCATTTTGAAAGAGCAAAGGCCAATGGGGTAACTCCAACACTTGACCGACCAATTGTGTAACTTCATTACGCACTCAGTAAGTCTGGGACAGACTTTATCGTTTATAGGGCTGGCTAGGCTTTGATGTTGAACTATTTCTTCAATGGAAACATACTATTGTTTTTGCTATTCTTGGAGCCTTACTAGTAGTTTTCTTCCTAAAATAGACAATCTCTGACAAATACACCGACTTCACATTGGCATGGTGTGTGGAGGTGTTCCCTCTCATGTCTTACTTGAGCTACTTCTGTCGCTATTCGTGTGAACCACTGAAGTGCAAATCCATGAATCCCCTTTGAACTGGTATAGTCATTATTCATAGTTGGACGACATGTTGTACAACCTTGTTTGCCTGAAGCATTCCGAGGCCATTAGGTTGCTGTTAGTTGGCCCTGCTGTTAGCTTAATTTTACATACATTTTCTGACTTTTTGTCAAACAACACAGATTATTTCACTATGCAGGAACTGAAATTCACTCTACTTTAGGGAGCTGCTAACCCACCAAAAAGATTTTCATTTCATTCATTGTCTGCATTTCAGTCCAAGCCAAGTACTGGGCTCTATTTGTCAATGTCCATCAGGACTCCTGGATGTGTGTGTGCTTGTATGTGAGTGTGTGTCAGCGTGGCCTCATCTCAATGCATCCAGTGTTGTGTTAAAGCACAGCGGACTCATTCATGAGGCTCTGCGGCAGTTTGTGTAAACAGTTTGCCCTCAGCTGGTCCTCCGGGAGCTGGAAGTGTGACTTTCTCTGTTGACGAATGGGAAAGGAAACAAGAAAGAGCATCGTTAGTCTTGGTTCTTCTGCCTCAGCTTCTCACGCTGCATACTGTTTATTGTTAGCACCACAAGTAGCAGAGAGATTAAACATGTTGATGTGAGCTTGTTTGATCAAAGAATTGCTTTAGAATTCATTCAGGGCACAAGCTTCCCATAACATAGTAAATAACCGATGTGTGGAGTAAAAACAACATAGACAGAAGAATTATGACTGCACTGTTAGAAATATATACAGAAAAGTACAAAATAAAAGTAAAATGTAGGCTTGCAGTTAAAAAATATATAAACGCAAGTGAAAGTTTTTTTTAAATTAATGTATTTAAAAATATTTGTTCAGTATATATGTGCAACAAGGTGCCTATGTACAGATCTCTCTCCCCCAATCTCTCACTTTCTCTTTCTCTCACATCTCTCTTTCTCTCTCTCTCTCTCTCTCTCTATCTCTAGTCTTATTTCTAAACATGCTTGATTTCAGTTTTGTGTGATAGTTTGTGGACATTTGAATAAGGAACACTTCAACATTTGGTTATCTGAACTTAAGACTTGAAATGGCCTGTAGGTCTGCATGTGAGTGTGAATGTGGGCCTTTGGCCCTGTTCAGACCTGGCATTAACATCCATCATGGGTGATCCGTTTACAAGTGTAAAGCTCTAAGTATAGGTGTGAATGCACCCAATACGGATTGAGGACGCACTGAGATCCAATCACTCAGGCCACATTCTTTCAGCAGTGTGAACAGATTGTGTCCTGGACCACACTGAAGGGCTGCCTACTCAGCTGATGTCCTCTGTGTAAGCGGATGTTAATCCCGTCACACGGCACTTATACAAACAGATTTTACTGTGCCTTAACACTATTGACTTCCATGTCTGCTGAAAATGCATAGAAAACTAAACATTAACTAGCTGGCTCACAACAAAAGTATTTCATTATATCAACCACAGCGTCTGTAATCGGTCTGGTTACAGTTCCTCCCTTCAAAAAGGATTAGCTAGCTAGCTAACGTTAGCTCACAACATCAATAACGTTAATCAGTAAAGATGCCTATAATTGTATTAATATAAACGCCTTATATTCAGAGTGAAATAAGTAAAGATGTTTTATATTTATAGAGACATACATTGTTTTAATATGTCATAAGCGTGATTATGACAATCTGTCTCTGATTACTGATGTTGTTAGCTACGTAGCTAATGGCTGCACAGATGCTGATGTAAATTATGCCATTTTATAGTGAAGAACAGCGACCAGCACTCTTCCAGACGCTGTGGCTAATATAGTGAAATACTTTTGTTGGGAGCTAGCTAATTAATAAGCAGACATGAAAAACAATAACGTTACACCACGGCAAAATCAGTTCATTTCGGCTCTGTCCGAAAGCAAAACAGGCGTCATATACACTGAATATCCTGCCGGTTTAAAAAAAAACAACTTATCTGGTCATTGCAAATGTGAATGATATATGTATTTATTTGCATATAGAGCAGGGAAGTGAGATCTGATCACAAGTGGTCACTAAAGACGCATTTTAATGCAAGGTGTGAACTCAAGGCCTATGTGTGTCAGCCCTGTGATAGGCTGGTGACCTGTCCAGGGTGTAATCTCCCAGTGTGTGCTGGGATAGGCTCCAGCCCCCCAGGACAGGATAAACCATAAGAATAGATAAGGGAAGAGATAGACACCCTGAAGCCATGTTCTAACACAACAGCAGCAGAAGGATTTCGCAGGTGGCTGTGAGAATCTTGAGAGTTGGCTGGACAAATTGTCAGAAGCTGCATCTGACAGTAAATCCTTCTGTAGACTTCATTCTTCTGCTGCAGTGTGTTTCTGCAAGACAGTCTAAGACAGTTACTTACATAGATACTCCAAATCCACTCAGCATATAATCTTTTCTCATTGAGTAAACAAAAAGGATGTCAAACAAAAGAAAAAAGATGTCCAAAGGAAGGACAAAAAGTAAATTACATACAGTACAGACAGATCACAAAAGAAAAGGGATGAATCATTTGCTCGATCTCAGCTCACAAGTGTACTGAATGGGCATTCTACCCCATTTGACCCGTTCACCTATTCTATTGTAATGGGGAAAATGCTGTACCGGTCTGAAAGCAATATAGGTTACTGTCTCTCTTCCTCAATTTATACCGTCATTACGGTTAGTAATCAGAAACAGTATAACCTCTAGTAATACTAGTACTATACAACTATATTGAAGAAACTGTGTGAAAAATCTTTCTTCTCTCTCTCTCTGCCGGCCTATGTCAGCTGGTCCTAGTACATGTGTGGTTGTATACTCTCTTAAAACAAACCACAGTGTCTTGCTAATCCTAGGCTTCTGCCTTACTTTACAGCCATCAATCTGAGACCTCCGGGCCTCCTAATTTAGCATGTTGTGGGACGCTGTCAAACACCCCTCCACCGCACACATGGTTTCTAGTATAACGCTGTACATGTGTTTGTGTTCCACAGCATCTGTCAGACATGGCAACAAATATGGCTGTCAGTGCTGCGCGTGTCACCCTGGTACTGTGTAAGCGTCTGTCAAACACTTCCACACACATGGTTCTAAGTAGTGTGAGTGGGAATGTGCTGCTGCTACTGTGCATGCATATTACTGTGCAGTTGTACTGACTGTGTGTTATTTTGCTGTGGTTGTAAGTAAGTAAGTAAGTTCCGCTGATTGGCAGTAGAAATATCAAACATTTAAACTGATCTTTAAAGGGGCACTCCGCAATTTTTAAGTCAAGTAAATTTTATTTGTATTGCGCCAAATCATAACAAAAGTTATCTCAAGACACTTTTGACATAGAGTAGGTCTAGACCATACTAGAAACTCCTTTTTAACAGGTAGAAACCTCTAGCAGAACCGGGCTGTGGGTGGGCAGCCATCTGCCTCGACCGAGTTGGGTTGAAAGGGGAAGAAAGAAGGGGGAGGGGAGAGAGAGCAGTAGGAAAGACAACATAATAATCAGACTGATAATAATAACTGTAGCAATGAGTGTGGAGCAGGAATATAGTGGCAGTAGACAGCCTGCAGTCACAGATCCAAACTCTACAGCTCCCGAGACAGAAGTACCTGCAGAAAGTGAGAAGGCGAAAATGCACAAAAGCTATTGGGAAGATGTGTAGTTAGTAACATGTATTAGTGGGATAAGAATGCATACAGATGGAGAGGGAGAGGATGAGAGAGAAGCTCAGTGCATCATAGGAAATCCCCCAGTAGTCTAAGCCTATAGCAGGATAACTAAGGGATTGTTGAGTGCTCACCTGAGCCAGCCCTAACTATAGGCTTTATCAGAGAGGAACGTTTTTAGCATACTCTCAAATGAGGAGAGGATGTCTACCCCCCTGAACCTAAACTGGGAGCTGGTTCCACAGGAGAGGAGCTTGATAACTGAAGGCTCTGGCTCCCGTTCTACTTTTAGAGACTTTAGGAACCTCAAGTAACCCTGCATTATGTGAGCGCAGTGCTCTAGTGGGGTAAAACAGTACTATGAGCTCTTTAAGATATGATGGTGCCTGACCATCAAGAGCTTTGTGGGTGAGGAGGAGGATTTTAAATTCTATTCTGGATTTTACAGGGAGCGAGCGCAGAAAAGCTAATATTGGAGAAATATGTTCTCTTTTGCTAGTTTCTGTCAGTACACATGCAGCAGCATTCTGGAGACCGATAGAGACCGAAATCGCTAATAAGGAATTACAATAATCCTACCTAGAAATAACAATTACATGAATTAGATTTTCTGCGTCTTTTTGAGACAGGATATGCCTGATTTTTACAATGTTACGTAGACGGAAGATGTTTTATATAAGAGTTAAAGGACATGTCCTGATTAAAGGTTACTCCTAGATTCCTTACACTGGTGCTGGAGATCAGGGCAATACCTTCTAGAGTAACTATATCTATCGATGTGTCTCACAGGTGTTTGGGGCCAAGTACAATAACTTCACAACTTTGTCTGAGTTTAACAGCAGAAAATTGCAGGTCGTCCAGTTTTTTTTATGTCCCTAATGCATGCCTGAAGTTTGGCTAACTGATCGGTTTCATCCGGCTTTATTGATAAATATAATTGAGTATCATCTGCATAGCAGTGGAAGTTTATGGAGTGTTTCCCAATAATATTGCCTAAAGGAAGCATAAAATTGGTCCAAACACAGAATTGTCTGTGACTAACTTTGGTGTGCACGGAGGATTTATCATTGACATGTTCAAGTTGAAATCTATCTAATAAATAGGACTAGCTTAGTGCGGGTCCTTTAATGTCTTTATTTTGCGGGTTAAGGAGTTATACCATGGAGCTAATCTCTTTTGTTTGATTATCTTCTTTTTTATAGGGTTAATAGAATCGAGAGTCATTCGCAGCAAGCCTGCAGCACTATCAACCAGATTATCAATTTGGGAGAGACTAAAGTTAGCATAGGAGGCCTCCGTTATGTTGAGACATGGCATTGAATTAAATGCTGAGGGAATCACTTCTTTAAAATTAGCTACAGCACTATCAGACAGGCATCTAGTGAAGGAATGTTTGCCTAATGGCCTGTAGTCCAGTAATGAGAATTCAAAAGTTATTGAATAATGATCTCATAAGAGAGGATTTTGTGGAAAGACAAATAAACGTTCGATTTCGATGCCATATGACAGAACATGTTCGAGGGTGTGGTTAAAGCATTGAATGGGTTTGTTTACACTCCGACAGAAGCCAATCGAATCTAATATTGAGATAAATGCAGAACTAAGGCTATCATTATCGACGTCCCCACATGAATATTAAAATCACTTTCAATAATGACTTTAATGACTATTGAGGAGTAAACTTGTTAAAAAACTCTGAGAATATGGACCGGGAGCATGGTACAATATGACAAATAGAATTGCCTGTAGTGTTTTCCAGGTTGGGCGTGAAAGCCTATGAACAAGGCTTTCGAATGAGTTCAAATTGAGTTTATGTTTAGGGTTGATTAATAAGCCAGAGTTGAAGATGGCTACAACTCCACCTCCTCGGTGGGTGCCTCGAGGAATGTGAGTATTAATATGACTGGGAGGGGTGAACTCATTCAGGCTAACATATTCTTCCTTACACAGCCAAGTTTCAGTTGGACAAAATAAATCGATTTGATAGTCTTAATGTTTAAGAGTCCACATTTAATTATCTTATTTTGTTGTACTGCTGCACAGGTAGTTTGAATTTTATTACGTTTTTATGAGTAACTCCTCTTCTGTTTAAATTTGATTGAAATAATTGACATGGTTGTGGGGCAGATACAGTGTCTATGGGGTTTTGGGTGGGTAACTGCTCTAATGGAAGCACAGAGAATTGTGTAGGACTGCAGCTCTGCCTCCTGGTCTCAACTCTGGATTGTCATGAAACTCGCACCATCCAAAGTGGGATGAATGCCATCTCTCCTAGTCTGACCAGGTGACCCCCAGAATGTCTGCCACTGATCTACGAGACCCACATTGTTTGTTGGACACCACCTCAACAGCCAGTAGTCGAATGATGACATGCAACTGTACCTTGTCACTGGTGAGATTTGGCAGGGGTCCAGAGACAACTATGGAATCCGACATTGTTTTGGTATAGTTTCACATCGACTCTACATTCATTTTGGTGACCTCGGATTAAAATATCCTCCCCTTTCTCAGTCTTCAGTCTGTCATACACACCAGCCCGTCCTCATACAGAAAATGACAACAGTGGTCAATGTTTTTATATCTATAATTTATATCAGTTTTTCATATCAGGTACACTTGACCCCAAAGTTTGTTTGATTAGTGTGAACACTGTGCGTACCTGTCTACATGAAAAGGTGGTCTTGAGTACAGTTCATCTGTACTCGGGTAAAGATAGCACCAAGTGTAATAACTGCCATACCAAAACACGGAAGTTGACTGCTATTTATAATGTGATGTTGACTGTATTGTATGGGCTTGGGATCTTGTGATTTGCATGCTTTTCTACACTGTAGTGACCAAATAAACAAATGTCACGTAGATGATGACGGAAGTATACTCAGGTATGGAACAACATTACAAATGTGAAAGCTGAGTGGCGGGGGAGTGGAGGGGGGCAATGTTTATGTAAGCTACCTCTTGTGGTCATGTGAATAAGTATATGTAAAGTCAGGTGATGTAGATTAAAGTGAAACAAAGTTGTAGGGAGGTAGGGGGAATGAACGGGTCACATTAAGACAGGACTTTGACCCAGAAGGCCACATTCGGGGGAATGGACGGGTCACATTAAGACAGGACTTTGACCCAGAAGGCCACTGTTCGTGTCCCTTTGCGAAACCAAAAGTCAATGTTAACTTATTTTAACTTATGTTTCATATGTTGGATACGTTAGTCATTTATTTTAACCCAAACCATGATTTTGTCCTAAACTTTACAAAGAATTTTTGGTCCCAAAGCCTAACCAAGTTAGCCTGGGAACCAGGCGAATCTGCGAGCTCATGTTTCATTTGCTCTGGCAGATACGTCTGGCCCCTCTCTCATTCAAACTGATTTCTCTGCCGATTTATTGGGCTAACCAATCACAAACCTTTATCTAGTACGAGCCGATACAGAACATTCAACGGACGGCTACAGCGACAGTATTAAACGAACTGGACAGTAAATTTTTCTCTCAAAGTAGAACAAACAACTGCACTATATGTTGATAAGAAATATGTGTAAGAAACTTCTGACAGGACGTTCCATCCAACAGGATGGCATTTCATCACTCTGATTGGTTGTCTGCACCCGTCAATAATGCCCTTTGGAGAGGTTCCAGACTAATACGCATTTGCAAATTAGTCAGACAATGCCAGGCTATAACCAAGTAGTTTTGTTGCCTAAACCTAACCAAACTGCAACCATTTCACAATGTTAAGCACATATTTATTATTGTTACCATGACGACAAATATGCCTGTCACTTCACTGGTACTTTCCAACGGTCAAATATGTGGTTTTGGGAGTCTTTGGGAGTCAAAGGCTATTTTGTCGTTTGGGTGGATGTTTTGGTCCGGTCCTACTGAGGGAGCTGAAAACACTCATATATGTTGTTTTGGCATTTGTCATTGGAAATAATTCTATTCTGTTGTTTTTTTTAGTATGAGGATAGGTTGTACACACACATACTCTCAAATAGCTATTCCTCTCCTTTTTTGTAGATGTCATCTCTCCTACACACTTCAACCCTTACTTCAGACGGCTGATGTTTGATGTGTCCTCCATGGAGAACAATGCCTCCAACCTGGTGAAGGCTGAGCTCAGAATCTTCCGTCTTCAAAACCCTGGGGCCCGAGTGTCTGAGCAGCGCATTGAGCTCTACCAGGTACACACACTTTCCTCTGGACTGATATCAGGAGCTGCCATGGTTTCCTAAAAAAGACTTGAGTTACTTTTGGGAATTATTCATTCTAGGAAGGATTGTTGTTTTACTACTACTACACTGCTTAAACAGATGATGTGAAAAACATGTCATGCCAGTGGGACGGTTTCGCACCTGGTTAATTTAACATCTTGGCCACAAAAATGTAAAAAGAAAATCTGAAATATAGGTTTGCTAGTATCCTTTACAAAAAGTACTAAATAGTGACTCTGTAAGCAACACAACACATTTATTTATCTAAAGATCATAGTAAACATTATCCAATATTATGAGGTATTCTAAAAAGGTGTCATACAAATCTGAAGTGTGACACTGACAGAAACACTGACAAACCTTTTAAAGCAAAACTATGGTATTAACTGAACAGTAAAAACTTATCTAGTGAAGCGATCCAAATTATTTTGTGAAACATGGACACAGAACATTCATCATAGTAGCTGCAGATACTGTGCTTTGGTTAATGAGCAGTTTCTTAAGTACATAAGCAAGTGACTTTGTAAAATCAGTAATCCCACCTTCAATAATGTTTACATTGTCCACAATATAATCTATTCTATGCAAGTCAGCTTTGAAACTCTTCTACCTCGTTATTGTAAGTGACACTGGACACTGACAGGATAATTCATGTTGACAGTGGCTTATTAGTACTCTGTACTAATATTACTTAATTAGTAATAGTATTTATGATACATTTACTTTTGCTTACATGAAGAAAAGAGGGGAAAAGCCATCTCCCACACCAGGGAGCAGCTCTTCGACATGAAACAACACGGTTAGGGAAAAACAGACCTGGATATTTTACCACCGGAGATCAGATCACAAATGCACCAATTCCAGCAAAGAGATGGGCTCTGTCTGTGGAGGAGGAGGAGACGCAAGCAGGGGGTAATACGAAGGAAACTTCATAGGCACTAAACAAAACTACTGCTCCCAACTTTTCTCCTTGCACATATCAGATCATTGCAGAACAGGATTGATGAACTACACACCAACATCTGATTCCTGAAAGACAACAGGGATGCATGTATCTTTCGTTTTACAGAGACCTGGCTGTCTGAGGATTTACAGAATGACATTTTGTTAAATTCATTTTTTGGACCAATGGGCATTTGAACTTGATTGGAGTATGTTTCTATATTAATGAAAATGTTCACAGAAGAACGGCACCGACGAGAGGAAAACATTTTGGATTTCTGTTCCACTACAGTAAGCAGTGCCTTTCACACCATCCCACAAGCTGCACTGGGACACTTGACCATCACGGTCCACATCATGGTCCACATGATTCCTGCATACAGGCAGAAATTAAAACTCTGTGAATCTGTTGTGAGGACATCAAAGCAGTGGACCAATGAAACGGTGGATGATCTTTAGGCATGCTTGGACTGTACTGGGATGTTTCAAGGACTGCTACCAACAGTCTAGATGATGTCACAGATGCTGTGATGTCCTATATCAGCTTCTGTGAGGACAGCTGTGTACCATCATGCACAAGGGTGAGTTACAACAATGAACAACTCACAGCTTAGGTTGCAAAAGAAAGAAGTGTTTAGTTGCAGGGACAGAGTCAGGTATAAAGAGGCTAAGTACAGGTTTAGCAAGGAGTTGAGAGAAGCTATATAACTGTACTCTGAGAAAATCTAACACCAGTTTGTAGCAATTGACTCAGACAGCAAACTGAACAAGTTCTGCTGTTGATTTGAAAGACGATGGGACAGTCCTGACACCATCCCCCGCGACTTCGTCCACCAGCTCCAGCCCAGCAGCTTCACGTCCCCTACCAGAGGAGCGCCTGGGCCTCTTCACAGCTGTCTGCCTAAAGAGAAGGGCTGTCATTACGCTGACTTTGCTTTTTTACACTGAACCAAACAACAGCAGCGTAAGGCCACTCTGCATGCTATTTTAGATAGATAGCATTTGAGGACTAAACTTGTTAAAAACTCTAAGAATTCTGCTAAAAATTCATAATACGGACCAGGAGCGCGCTACACTGTGAGTGTGTAGAACTGGCTGTAGAGTTTTCAACGTTGGGTGTGAAAGACTAAGAACAAGGCTTTCGAATGAGTTAAAACTAAGTTTAAGTTTAGGGTTGATTAATAAGCTAGAGTCGAATATGGCTGCAACTCCACCTCCTCAGCCAGTGCCTCGAGGAATGTGAGTATTAATATGACTAGGAGGAGTGGACTGAACCTCATCTGGACCCCCTACTGCATCGTCTACAGACCTGTTTTCTCTGTTACCTACAGAGAAATCAGGTCTGTAAATGATGCAGTAAACTTGGCCCTCCAGCACCAGGACTCTCAACCTACGGCAGGATCCTGTTTTTGGATTTCAGCTACACCTTTAATACTATTGTCCCGACTCTGCTACAGGACAGTGTGGCTGACTCATCCTGCAGGTGGATCATAGACTTCCTTGTCTGACAGGAGGCATGAAGCTGGAAAAACACGTCTCTGACTCCAAGACCATCAGAACTAGTTCTCCTCAGTCCTGAGTCCACCTACAGGTGGGAAAGTGACCATCTGGTAACCTGGTGGGGAAAGAACAACTTGGAGCTCAATGCTGTCATGACAGTGGAGATGTTTGTAGAATTCAGGAAAAACCCCATCCACCCCCATCACCCTGAGATGCTTTCTGGGCACCATCATGTCCCAGGACCTCAAGTGGGAGCTGAACATCAGCTGCCACTGCCAAGGACAAGTGTGGGTTGCAGCATATCATTCGGCTCAGTGTGAGCATGGCCGTGAAGTTCACAGATGACACTGCATTGATTGACACCTCAAACCACTCCATTTTAAGGAGGTAGTGAAGAATCTGCACTAGTGGTGCGATAAACACTTTCTCTGGATAAATGTGGGGAAGACCAAGGAGCTCGTCATAGACTTCCGATGGAAGGCTGACCCCGTCCCACAGCTGACACTCAATGGAGGTCGTGGAGAGGGTTAGCAGCAGCTACAAGTACCTCAGGACCACCATCAACAACAAGCTGATTTCACAATCGACACACAATCCATCTTCAAAAAGTGCCAGTAGTGGATATACCTTCTACAGAGGCTGCAGCTTCTGGACGTATTCCCTCTCGTCCTCCGCAGCTTTTACAACTGCCATATAACGAGCCTCCTCACCTCTTCTTTTCTGGCTTGGTATGAAGGGCTCTCACAGACCAACAAGGCCAAACTGCAGAGGTTGTTCGTCTTGGGGTCCAAACTCTGTGGGGAGCATTGCTAAAACCTCCAGCAGCTCTATGACCTTCATCTCTTCTGTTATCAGGCACACATAATGCCCCCAGAATTCCCTTGCCCCCCTCGCCTGGAAGAACTAGCCCTGTTTTGCTAACCCCAATGCAGAATTAGTAGATATTTAAGAATCATACCTCCTCTCTTCAACTGTGGTTTCTTTTTTAATGTGATGTTATTTACTTGTTTTATATATTAAGCAGTAACCTTGCGCGCTCATGTTTTATTTGCTCTAGCAGATACGTCTGGCCCCTTTCCCATACAGACAGATATTCTCAGAACAGGTATGTGGCGAGCCTATCACAACCGTTAATCTAATATGAGGCGGGTTTAATATGATGACTTACAGAGAGGAGCGCTGTTGAGGCATCTTCGTAAATAACCAAGATGGCAGCCGCCGATGTGGAACGTCCCACAGCCGGCTACGGCGTCAGTAATAAACAAATTGGACAGTACATTTACTTTTAAAAGAAGAAAATACAACTGCACTTGTTGATTAGAAATATGTTTTTGCCGTACTTCTGACAGAACGTACTGTACGACAGGACAGCTCTTATTCACACCTTTGACTGTCTCTCTCTGATACTCTAGCAATGGTGGCACATGGGTACTGTTGTGTTTAGAGGCATTTACCATAAAAAACATGATTTCTCAGGAACAAAGTTGAAATAATTGAACCTGATTGCCATAACAAAAACCCA
This sequence comes from Lateolabrax maculatus, assembly GCA_031216445.1. Classification (NCBI taxonomy): domain Eukaryota; kingdom Metazoa; phylum Chordata; class Actinopteri; order Acropomatiformes; family Lateolabracidae; genus Lateolabrax; species Lateolabrax maculatus. The sequence continues at coordinate 26,914,931 of CM062199.1, forward strand.
TGCCAAATGTACACAACATTTGGCTGCGTTAGTTGTGTTCTGGCTCAGTCATGGGTTCACTGTCCACTTGAAAAGTGTCAGAAACCTCTGTTCAGCCACATTTACAAGTTTAATAGTTTGAAGTGGTTTTACAATATTTTTCATATTTACATCATTAATACACATTTGCATCTTATGCAAATGCTTTTTGACTATACTTGAATATTTTTTTGTTTGTCATTTTTGTTGCTTCTAACTTTCTCTGTCATAACTAATTTTAAATGTCAGTACAGCCGATCTCTGACAGCTGCTGTCATTAACCTGTATTTATATTTATTTTGACAATGTCCTGATCATAAAATTATTATAGCAGCTTTGTAATGACTGTTGGTTAACAGTATTTATGTGTCGCCAGCAGATTTCTTCCTTGTTCAGATGGCCGAAAAATACATTAATGAGAACTTTATCATGAATTTGTCTGTATTAAAACACAGTGTGGGTGATCACAGATAGCAGGAAGAGACTGAATGCAGGTTTCACAGACCCTTCCCTCACTTTTCTCCTTCTCTATCTCCCTCTCTCTCTTTCTCTCTACTAATACCTACATGAAAAAAAAGGTTTGCTTTGTATGAGTAAAGTATGTGTGAAGACAAAGTCAGAAAGAAATGAAATACATAATTAAAAATGTTTTTTAAGTCAAAGGCCAATAAACACATGCCTTTATGTACATTTTCAAGTGAATTTCAGGCTTCAGAGATGCTTTGCGCATAAAGATAGCAGAGTGGGGAAAAGACTCTTGGGCTACAATGACAGTGGATCTGCTGGAGCCGGATCCTGTGTACATTGGTGGCTGTAGTATTGATTTTTTCCTATGTTTTCAAGACTGTGTTATGAAACAAAGCTATTATTACATTATGTCATCCAAACACTTCTACTGTAGTATACTGTACAGCACATTCTAAACTTAATGCTGGTACTGTTCAGAGAGGCCCAGGGATTACTATTTCTAACATAGTGAAGTAGTAAGGTTAGTGATTTGGCCCTGAAGTCACCCCTGGCTGCCTGTCTATCAGCCTGTCTGCACCAGCCAGTTCCCATGTTATGTTTACATCCAGACAAGGAGATGACAAGTGGGCTAAACACAGCTACAAACTGGGATATTTTCTCACGCAAATACAGCGCCTGTAAATGTGTGAGGGAGGAAGGGACGGCCCGGTACAAAGAGGGCAACCTGATAACATTCATCTCGTATATCCCACACACACACACACACACACTTAATCATGTCCATACATAACAAAACTTAACACCTCATCTACAAATGTTTGAAAATATTTCTGCTTCTGATGTGGAATTCAGACTTTGCTGTGATAAATACCCTGTAGATGTTTCTATAGATCATACAGTGAAATTATTCCTAAGACTCAACAGTGCACTGCACAAGATTTTCTTTCTTTTCTATACCAACACCAACAAGTAAAAGCACCATCTTGTCTTATTCAATTCTGGGTGAAGTAAAACTGTAAAAGAAGTACAGTTAGTTATGTGCATTATGTTACTGTTCACAACTGTGCAATACTTGCATGCCTGTAGAAGAAGTCTGATTATATACACACTGTCACAGAATCAGAGGGTGATGCTATAAAATTTCTAATAAAGAATGGGCTTATTTTTTTGCTCTTTGTTCTTAGTTTGCTAGTTATCTAAACTTTGTATAATCAGGAAGTCAATTACAATAGAGGCCTGGATCAAAATACATAAATACAACATCTCAAGTCAATTCAGTTACACAAATCACATCACATTCTAAAACCCTATTTTAAAAATATATCAGTAAGTAGAAATTCCAAATCCCTCGTAGGAATGACTGTCTCTAACTTCAGTTTTGTTGCAGTTCATTCAAGTTGGAAGTTGTCACTGGAAACCAGTCTGTTCCAGTTCAGAGTTGGTATGAGGAACTTTTAAAGGTTAGGATCACCCTTTTTTCAGGTCTGTCTCAAAACAATAATTAGGTGCCCATATGATCATTGAAACAGGTTTGGCTTGTAATCATTCTTCCTGTTCCTGATGATTCATTTTCGCAGGACATAGTGAGTGAGGTTATGCTGTAAAGTTAGATTTTTTGTCATTTGTGTTATAACAAATGTGATTTTGAGTGACATTTTCTTACTTCTGGAAAAGAACTTCTGGAAGTTCTGGTTTCATATAAGCGCTCTATATGTGTTTAAAGGACCATAAGGGTTACCAAATGACAGTCACCCAAAAGGGTCAAACAGTACAATCAGTAAAAGAGTTATAAAATCTCTTTGTTAGCAAACAACCCACCACATCATAAAAAACTTCTATCTCTGATTCTTCTCTCTATAACTGTGTGTCTGAGCTTCAGTGCCTCTGCAATCAGGTTTCCCACATCAGCCATAACAGGAGATCTCCATAAAAGCAGCAGAAATAGTGTTTTACACATTAGGGAGAGATGAGCCAACATAAACACGTGGTTCTGAAGGACGGCAGAATAAGAGGTTTGTCCAGCATCTGGTTACACTCTCACTGCTCCTCCCAGACCTGGCCAATCAATCAGAGCGAAAAGAGCAGGCTGCTAGACCTCAAACTGCTGTCCTCCAAAGCTACTGTGGCTGCTTCTGTGTCTTCTATGTTTATCTATTGTGTACTATGTTATGACTACTGTACTTGTGTTGATTGGTTAAAATATGGTTGTAATATTATCTAGGCTTCATTCATAAGCCCAATTGAATGTGAAACACAAATAAGAGCCTTCTATCATTATTATCTGCTTGAATTCGAGCAATGACATCTCCATTTCACTTCATTCATTCTGCTGCCTCTCAACACCAAACACAACCATGTGCACCTAGTGCTGCCTTGGTGCCACCCTCTAATATCATCATACAGGCAGCTGTTCTTCTGTCCAAATCTGTTTAGGTTCACACTGCACTACTACAAGCAAACAGCCAGTTGTAAAGCTTAGTCACATGGTGGTTACCCAAACAGATGCTGAATTAGACAGCAATTTGGTAAGTCAGTCCGTCAAGCTAGAGATAGTGTTGGTGGGGAAGTCAGCTCATACCTAGTTTCAGCCCATTCAACTCTACAAGTCATTACATTAATTTAATTAATTAATTATTATTAATATTATTAATTAACATTAATTTGCTTGCGCCCATTAACACTTAGATATTTGGGTGTTTTCCTGTAGTTTAAATTATGTTGGGCATATGACACACCCCTAGCACTCATAGAGAATACCACAGTACTTCATGGCCACAGGACCACAAAGTACAGCACAAATGAACTGAAGTGACAGGACAAGACAAAACTGTCTTCCCCAGAGAAAACACAGTAGTGGTCATTTGGTCAGACACTTAAAATTATCTACTTTTATGTTATTTTGACATGGGACCACCAGGGATGGCAATGTCAGTGGGTCATTTCTCCACAATTATGAGATGATCCCCAGAATGAATCCTACTGACTTTCCCCGTATCACCTGAATTTACATCTAGCACCAACACTAAAACTATAGGATGGATTGCCATGAAGTTTGGTACAGGTCTCCAGAGCATGCATCTTAATGGTGTTGTTGTTCTCCTGACAGTTTCATGACAAGATACTTGTCATGGTTGTGCAAATAATGATTGTTGTCTCTCGGAAGCAAAGGCAGAATCAGTGTTAAGTTGTCTTAGAGGTCATGGTTGATGGTTGGGTGCACAACGTGTCTGACTTTGACATAGGAGATTGTTGTCATAGGACAGCTTGTCTCCTTCCAACAATCAATATATGTTTCTTTTAACCATGACCACAATTTGTCTCCGACCTATATGGGTCAATTTGGAAGTCAATTACAGATGACCCATTTTGTTGTCAAAGTTGGAGGACTTGTTGGGCAGGACTGTGGTGCATAGAACTCTGGGTATTTCTCATTATCCACTGATCCACAAGACCCCAAAAGGAACGTTTCCAAGCATCTTAGTACAGTTATTTGTATACCAAAACCTTTTTAATAAATAGCTCTAAAGTATTATTTCTGTTTCACAACTTTTACCTTTCATGCCTCTGTTTTATCCACAGATTTTAGGACACAAAGACCTGACATCCCCAACACAGCGGTATATTGACAGCAAGGTGGTACAAACACAAACGGAGGGAGAGTGGTTGTCCTTTGACGTGACAGAGGCAGTCAGTGAATGGTTGAACCACAGAGGTGAGTGCCTATTCCTCCCATCACTGTAACACGTTCCAAATCATTTACTGCATGTGTTACATTATTACATTACCTTGTCAGCTTGACTTTTGTTTCTCCACAGACAGGAACAGTGGATTCAAGATCAGCCTACACTGCCCGTGCTGCACGTTTGTACCATCAAATAACTACATTATTCCCAACAAGAGTGAGGAGCTGGAGGCACGGTTTGCAGGTTATTTGATTAAAAGAAATTTCGGGGATGTTAAAGGATAAGTCTTGTGTTATTTTATATTTTATATTTACAAAAAATCATATGAAAGGACCAAAACCAACAATGTGTTAGTCCATCTCTTAATACTTTCTGACTGCCCTACCCTGTTTCTCAGCTCCAACAATTGGTTCCTACTGATGTGATTGAGCAACATGTACATTTTCCATTAACACCAGTAAGGTGTACACATCTCAGACTTGTATACCGGCTCAAACTTACTTCACATTTTTCATTCATTATTCATTTGTTATTAGATTGTGTGTGTCCGGGAGCATCAGGAGAAATGAAAACTGGGCAGGAAAATAGCTTGAGTGTCGATTAATTGACTATTGTGGCTTTTCTGACCACCCCGTGTTATGATATGTTTTAGTTTGTTTTTTGGTTTTCACCTACTCTGAAGAAAAAAGTTTTATTCATAAAGCTTAAATGCTGAACTGGATTGGCAAAGCAGTTTTGCCGTGAGCTTGAGCTCACCATGGAAAGAGCAGGAGGTGTCCCTGTGTTCTTCAGGTATTGTCACCAACCAGGTGAGTCCACATCACCGGTCCTCCATGTGGTCCAGCCAAACACCCACACACTGCTTCCAACAACCACCTTATCTTTATAGGTCCAATCTGGGTAGGTAACACTACTTAAGCGGTAAATCTCACAAATATATAGTTTCATTTTAAAAAAACATTTAGTAATTTCCTTAAACAGCGGTCACTGGATTTTTTTTTTTCCTCAAACCGGTGAATGTTTGTGTTCATGGTATGAAAGAACATGTCAATCAATGCAACAGTGTGGCTCATTGACGCGTTTTTGGACAACAGTGGAGCTCTATGGCACAGAATAAGATTTATCAGGTGTTGATACACGCACAATATATGTTAGTGGATACATTCATTGTTAGTTTGGTCTGCACATGAGATTTTTTTGATAAGATGAAATAATTCTAAAATTGCAAGTCTTATCCTTTGTGTTTAGTGCTTTCTACATACAGGTCTATTGGGGCTAAAGCTTCAACAGAGCCTAAAATCATCATTTGAAAATTGCATTGTTAGAAATTGTTGAAAAAAAAAAAAAAAGGTGACCGTGAGATGCTAAACACAATAACAAAACATTATAATGTTAAATAAGTATACATACATACATACATACATACATACATACATACATACATACATACATACACACATATATATATATATAACATTATAGAAAATACAACAACAAAACAGAAAAGGTAAAAAAGGTAGGGAAAATTCTAGTTTGTGACCGAACAGAGTTTAATCGAGACTGGTCAATGATAGATTTTGACAAATGTGCTGAATGAGCTGCAAATGTATCATGGGATGCTACTGGGCCAATTGTTTATGCCTTCATCTAGGTGCTTGTGACTGGTCAATGTCATTTCCTATTACCTGTTTCTCGCTGTGTACTCCTCTGCAGTGTTGCTGCGCAACTTTTAAACTTAGTTAAACCAAGGATGGAAGAAGAGACTGAAATCAAATGGGGATATTTCAATGAAGGACAATCATATGATGTTAATCTCGACATGTTTTTAACACATCGTGTCATCATTGCGGCAGTATCACTAGGGGCCGGTGAGTGAGGTGGAGCCCATTAAAACACCTCTGGGATCACCACTTAAATGTACAGTACAATGGTAGTCATGGTCCTACAGTACATTGCACTTTATCACAGAATTTTGACTGAAAAGAGGAGGTACAGCAACACATCGGAACCAACTGACAAAGGATGCCAAGAAACGTGCAGTAGGAAGTCAAGTCAATTTTATTTATATAGCGCCAAATCATAACAAAAATTATCTCAAGACACTTATAGTGTAGGGTGTGCATAGAGCAGGTCTAGGCCGTACTCTTTAAAATATTATTTACAAAGACCCAAAAATTCCCACCATGAACAAGCACTTGGCGTCAGTGGCAAGGAAAAACTCCCTATTAACAGGTAGAAACTTCAACCAAGTTGGACTAATTATAATTAGTATAGAATTTAATAATAAGTGGTTTCTGTTTACTGTATTTGTTTAGTTTGCCATGAATAAAATGTTACAAACTGGAGTATGTTTGTCTTCTTTCATAAATGTAGTGTGGTGTAATGGTGAAATTTGTTAAAACAGTGTTCACAAAGGCAGGTAGGTAGACATATTTTAGACTTTTAACTGTCTGGCAGACAGACAGTAGACAGCTGATATTTATTGGTGCTGCAGCTGCTGGCATACCAGCCCTGCCTGACATGGTTGTGCAAATATCGGCTATATACTATGTTTAATCTACTCTTCATGTTTGAAAAACTCACTTATGTATTTCAAGACAAATGAACATTAAAGTCCTTCCAAAAATATCAGTCCTTTTTTAGTCTCCCTAACCTTAAAAAGAGTAAAAAAATCAGTATGTATATCATTAAACAAATAATGACATTTGGAGATTTGTGTTTAGAATAGCCCCAAAGTGAGTTATGTGTAAAACTTAAATAATTAATGAAGGGATCCACACTGTGCCAGCTGTGTGTGGAACATGATCACTAAAAACTGGCTTTCCAATGTTACTGGGTTTTGATGATGATTTTTTTTGTATTGGACAGTTTGAGAGGGAAGAGACAGACAGGAAACGGGATAGAGAGGGGGTATGACGTGACCTCAAGGCGCTCCACATACAGTATGTAGTTTTAACATTAATGGATTTCCTCTGGCCGTTGTGTGCCCCGAACTTGCGCCTGCACTGCGCAGCAGCAGCAGCAGCTCTGAGCCTGTTTGATTACAGGTCAGGTCAGGTTATAATTTGATTTAGAGATCATAATGTCAACTTGTATTGTTCTTTCGTGTCTGTTACTCAAATGGATCTGGTCTGGTTTAGGCTGCAGTTTTTGTGTTTCTAAGGGGTCCGCTTTGGTCCGTGTGGTAACGTAAATGTCGTCATCCGCCCATCTGACCCCTATGTGGACGTCTGTGCGCAGCCCAAAATTTGGGGACTTAGTAGTGGCAAGTAGTGGCAGATTATATTTTCTTTTTTTGCCTTTTTTTTTTTGTTGTTCAGCCAAAAACAACAAACACAGAATTACTTCTTCCTGCTCTTATGTGGTACCATAATGCACATGCTTGTCCTTCTTGATTGGAATGGAGTGTGGATTGGGATACGGGCATGCGTGGAATGCCAGACCGACGCAGATCCTCAATTGTTGAATGAATGGACCTTAATGCTAACTGGTGTTTTGGCTCTACAGTAGCATAGTGTGATACCCTGAGGAGGAGGGAGTCTTATTCTACAGGTTATACACAAGACACACTGCAGATGAGACTTGAGCTCCCCTGGAAACAACATGTCAAATGCTGCAATGAATGATATAAGAAAAAATAAAACAAATTAAAATCCGATATCCTGTCATCTGTAATCTTAAAGCAACAGTGTTATTTGAAAACTGACATCAGAAGTCTGCCTTAAAGTGAAACTAACAGGAGAAGTTGGTTTCCATCGCTAAACATTTATTACATTATTTCTTAAACATTAATTTCCTCTGTAAGGAGAAGCTGTGCAGGATTTTAATTTGCTTTTTCGTAAGCATTTTTGAGTTTCCTTCTTGACGGACTACCTTTTAAGTTTGAGAAATAATGTGTTCATGGTAAATAGTATATATACTGTTAATGCTAATTTCCAGCCTGAGGTTTCCATACTAGAAATCAGGCCGCGAATACCATGCTGACGCTCTGCTGCCCTCTAGTGTCACCTCTTCTAAGACACACTTTGCGGGAGGTACAAAGTGCCTCGCGGCTTCAAGGTGTCAGATTGAAATAAGTGTCAATTAAAAACCTTTGCCATTTCGCCACTGTTGCTGAGTGCTTGGAACTGTTTGGTCTCTGAAAATCATATTTTAAAGAGTATGGTATAGACCTACTCTATGTGAAAAGTGTCTTGAGATAACTTTTGTTATGGTTTGGTGCTATACAAATAAAATTGACTTGACTATATCTGGTGGTATAGATGGGTTGACCAGTGAGTGAATCCAGGTTTACTTATGTATAGTATACATTGACCAGTCTTAACTGAACTGAATTTATTTGGGTTCTGTCCAATCAAGAACAAGAATTGTTCTTTGTGTTGTATTATTTGTTGTCAGTGTCACGGCAGGTGGAGCTCAAAGGATTGGGAATGTTGGTTGGTCTACCACTTTTGTCCAGACTAAAATGTTTCAACAAATTGCCAGAACATTTTCTACAGACATTCATGGGTCCCTGAGGATGAATCCTAATGACTTTGGAGATCCTCTGACTTAACATCTAACACCACCATTAGGTTGACCTTTCGTGTTGATTGAAAAATCTCAACAACCCTCCATTGGTCAAGGCAGATGGCTGCCCACCCAGAGCCCGGCTCTGCTCAAGGTTTCTACCTGTTAAAAGGGAGTTTTTAGGGAGCTGCTAACTAGCAATTGTAAGCAGTCTAACATGCTAAACTACAATGGTGTCCATCGTAAATATTATACCAGCTAAATATTCATTATTGTGAACATGCTGATGCTAACAAAGCTACTGTGTTTCAAAGACATTCCTTGTGTTGCACTCTGTTATTCACATGAAAAGTGACAGGTCGTCTATTGAAGAATTGAAAGAGATTCAAGTTCAAGTTCAAACCCTGCTCATTTTCACAATAGACAGTCGAATATGGGTCCCAATTCAGCTCTCTGTTGTTGTTTTTAGGTATTGACGACAGTTTCATCCATGGCAGTGACCTGAAAGTTTTTAAGAAGCGGCGGCACAGTGCTCGGGCTCCACACCTTCTCCTCATGCTTCTGCCTTCATACCGGCTGGAGTCCCAGTCCCAATCCCAGCATAAGACCCATCGATCCAAGAGAGCCCTGGATGCTGCCTACTGCTCCAGGTATTAACCTGGAATACACATGCATACTCTCATCATAACACACACACACACACACACACACGGAGAGATTCTCCCCTCTGTGAGTTATCCCTACACGGCTTAACCTGAAATCTGCCTCAGGTTTCAGGAATCATGATGAAATGGGAACAGAAAATAAATCAGACAGGACAAGAAACACAAGCAGTCAAAGCCAAACAAGAAATTATCACCTGAATTTAATCCAACAAAATATCTGGTTTGAATCAGGTTTGGGCTATTTTGTTTGGTACAGCTCCAGGCTTGGGCCGAACCAGGTTCTGGTTTGTCTATTAAGGGCCAAGCACCGACAGGTGCGAGGCTACAAAGTTGCTAAAATGAAGCCCCTCCTGTAGGTTTAACCTACATGTAGGAAGTTTGGTAGGGACATATATCATGTATAACATAATATCATCACCAAAAAAAAGTCTTATGGAGCCATACCTTACAACAAACAGGAAGTCAGCAATTTTAGTGTATTTTTTGGCCTATATAAAAGACCTTTAGGAGGACAGGGGAGTCCTGGGGACCTCGGGCAAGGGGACGGAGGGGCCCAAGGGTTGGACCAGCCTACTGAGGCGGTGCTCAGGAGGGCGACCCGAGGCTTTGCCGGGGATGGAGCAGTAGACGCAGAGAACTAGGAAGCAGGATCCGAGGGCAGACAGAAGGCAAAGCCCAACCAGGAGGGTTGGCAGCCTGGGCCGCAGGGGACAGAGTCAAGGGAAGCTCTGGGAAGTCAGGGAGATTGGAGGCAGAATCCTCGGGGATGTCAGGGAGATCGGCCGCAGGATCAAGGGGAAGTCAGGGGGGTCGGCCACAGGGATCAAGGGGAGAAAGTTCAGGAGGCGCTGCCGACACCAGGGGCAGAGCCGCAGCGGGTGAGGCCTCAGGAGGCGCTGCTGACTCCGGGGGCAGAGCCACAGCAGGTGAGACCTCAGGAGGGACCCCCGACGCCGGAACAGGAGATGCGTCAGCCGGGACGGAGGCAGACTGGAGTGCAGGCATGTAAACAGGCCGGAGTGCTTGCGGGGAAACAAGCTGGGGTGCAGGCAGAGAAGAGGGCCGGGACCAGGACTGAGGAGCAGACTGTGGTGCAGGCTGGTAATCTGGGGTCTCCAGAAAGTCTTTAATCCAGCCAGGCAGGAAACTCCTCAGCCAAGGCTTCTCTGACATTTCCCTGCATACTAACCTCTGAGCAGCCTGCTTGTGCTCTATAGTGGGAGCACGCTTCCACTCACCATAGAAATAGACTAAGTGTAAGTCAGGTCATAAAGTCCAGAAGGTCTGCTGGGTCCATGACAGGTCTGGTCTTATTGTCACGGTTGGGGCAAAGAAAGGACCCAATCGCAGACGCAAATTTCAAAAAGCTCAAAAAAGGTTTATTCAAACAAAAGAAAACTCACTAAATCCACACAAAAAAGGGGAGCCAGGACTTGACAGGAGCAGGAATGACACGAACGTCACGAAACACACACCAACGACAAGGACCAGACAGAGAATAAAGGAAACCCAGGGACATATATGCACACAAGACTAATCAGAAACAAGACACAGCTGGAGTGGGCAGGCAGGCAGCAGGAGAAGGAAGGAAACACAAGGGCTGTGAAAACGAGATCTAGACAGAAAACAGGTGCGCAGGGAAGACAGGAAAACAAAGGGAACATGAGGAAAAACAAAAGCAAGAACACAGGGATCACGGCTGGACTGTGACAGCCCTATACCTTTGACTACAGGTTAACCATATCTACCTCAAATTTGGTCAGCAAAGCCTTGAGATATTGATCATGTGATATTATGAAGCTTTTGAGTTTTCATCAAGTGCCGTTGCCGTGTTGTTTGCCATGAGATACAAAGCTCACAAAACTTGGCACATGCATTCAAAGGGGTATGCATTTCTATCTGATATGGGTTTCGGGCATGGGTGTAGCAAGATAGCTCGACAGCGTCCCCTACGAAACTTCAACAGGCTAGCCCTTGCAGTATGTTTCACCTAGATGTACGTAATTCGGTAGGCACATGTGACATCCCAAGACTTAAAAAAAAGTCTCTTGGTGTCATGACGTAATCCAAACAGGAAGTCAGCCATTTTGAATTTAATGTGAAATTCTTTGCAAATATTGACATTTACAGAACTTGTCCTAGGAGGTTAATCAGATCCTCCTCAAACTTGGTCAGAGTACACAAAAGACATTAAACATTAAAAGTTATTAAAGGTTTCTACAAAACTCGAATGGCTTGACCATGGCGAAACGGTCCCGGTGCTGAGAATTTCTATGTTTCGCTATGATCAGATTGTTTCAAAACTTCCCATGTTTGATGACAATCCGGGCCTGAACACTGTTATAGTCATAGCGCCACCTGCTGGCAACAGGAAGTGAGTCTTGTGTGACAAACTTCATCCCATTTACGTGAAATGTTCTTGGTGTTGTCTACACGATATTCAACGTGAGGTATAATTAGTGGGTGTTTGCTAGTGCCACATAGTGGACACAGGAAGTTGACATTAAATTCCCTTGTGCAGTTTTCAAATTGCATGAAAATTCAGAGGTGTGTCAACTGGTCGCTGTCCGTTAACGAGGCAGAGGTTGCGGCACGCCCTGATGTGCGTGAAGGTGCGAGGTCCTGCTCAAAGCTGCTTGCAGCTTTCATTTTAAAATGTAATTTATAAAGTTTTTTTGTCTTACTCTCTCTGATATCATCTGTACACATGCAAAACATGTGTTGCAAGTAGATCTGCAGCCCCCTCTGGGAAGTAAAGAAAATACTAAATATAGCCAATGCATTGCAATAGCTTTCAGTAATGGTTGAAATTATGCAAAAATGTAAAATTATCCTTTTACATTTTAAGATGTCAAAAGGCTGCTGATACCTGGTTTCATATTTGGTTTAAACTATATGCTGCCGGTCTCAACATTGTCAAGTAAAAGTTGCAATATTCAGAGGTCTCAGACTCTTCACCTGTCTTATCCCATCTCCATCCTTGATCTATGCTGGACTGTATACACCAAAGTCAGACCGGAGCAGAAACTCAGTACCTACTGTATCATGATTCACCTCTCCCCTTCATCTGTTTGTAGAAATGTTCAGGACAACTGCTGCTTACGGTCACTCTTCATCGATTTTAAGAAGGACCTGGGCTGGAGGTGGATCCACGAGCCAAAGGGCTATGAGGCCAATTTCTGTGCCGGGGCCTGTCCATATCTGTGGAGCGCTGACACCCAGCATTCGAAGGTACTGAGGAACAGAGTCAGTGGTTAAACAATCTCTAGGGTTTGAGTTAATATGGTCAGTAACTTGAGCATGAATGTTTTGTTTACTTTAATTCTTGTCTTCCAGGTGTTAGGCCTATATAACACCATCAACCCTGAAGCGTCAGCATCACCCTGCTGTGTCTCTCAAGACCTGGAGCCCCTCACCATCCTCTACTACATTGGCAAGACACCCAAAATAGAGCAGCTCTCCAATATGAAAGTCAAGTCCTGCAAGTGCAGCTAGAAGCCCTAATAAGCCAGCATAAAATCACACATTCTCTCCTTCTTTCACACACACACACACAGACACACACTCACACACACACACATAGTCATGAGTAGTGTGTTGGAGAATAGAAGTACAGAACAATTCAATGAATCCAAAACATACAGGACTAGTGTAGTAATGATACCACAAACCTCAACTTTGATACCAATGCTAAGGAAGTACAGTGTTGCACTACAGTATTTGATTGGAAAAGTTTCTGCCTAATGACAAGCAGACCAGGTTCTCCAGGTCTCAGTTTGCCTTTAGTTTGTTGTGTAATGCTTGAATTTCCAAGCATCAGGAACTGTTGGGCATCCAATGTCAACATGCAACTTTTTATACCATCTTTTCCTGGAGGAGAGACAGTGCACTTATTTGATGCTGCACAAGTCTGAATGATATTGTTCTAATGTGGCAAAACAAACTAAACACAGGAAAAAGGAAATGCCCCCACATTTAACCTATAGCAACTGAAAACCATGAAATAATGTACATATTTTCACATATGCCATGGGCAACTTTACAGTATGTGTACCAGACAATTTTAGATGTTAATCACATCTTAAAGTGAAATAGTTCCATATTTGGCTCCTGGCAACAGTTTGCACTAGAATAAATTCATTAAGTTCGAACTGATTGATGCAAGTCATGAAAATGCCAGTGAAGTGCCTTAAGATGCAGTACTGCTAGTTGCGATACTGTTTTTAAAAAAAGTGACTGTTTTGAAATGTATTTCAAAAAGTAGATCCCAACTGATAAATCTGACAGTACAGCTTATCGCAGATACATAACAGCATCGGCATCAGTCGAACTTCACAAAAAACTGCAGAATGAATGTGAAAAATATGTGTACAGTCATTTAGAAACAGACCTGTCAATATATGTTACATGCAAGTTGCATTTTTTTCCAATTGTAAAATGTCCTGCTTAGTACATTTGTGGGTCACAATTCTTGAATTACCAAATAGTTGCTTTTGGTGACACCCCTGGTTATTGTTTCAGTTGTAGTTTGCACTGCCTAGAGGTGAATTTTAAATAAAATTTCTGATGGCAGAACACATTTGATGAAAATATTGAATGTTTGTAAAATGATCTTTAGCAGTGGTATCAGAGTAATGCGAACATTTATATTATTGTGGCCCCATTGCAGAGGACACATATATGCTACCCGTACATACAAACATACACATGCACCAACACAGCTATGGCTTTTGTACAGGTATGCCCTTTTTGTGTCAACATGCATCACCTCACACACTTGTCACACCGAGACACGAGAGTAAGGCAAACACTGGAAGTATAAGTGATAAGTGTCTATATGTGAAATAAGTCCTGAAAATAACACAGCCCCATCCCCCTCTCCCCCACCTCACCCCTCTGCAGTCTTCGCAGTGACACCCACCATGTCTTGTTTGTCTTAATTTGGTATCCTTTGTCATTTTCTAAATCTTTCCATTGTTTTGCTATTTTAAATGTTACTAATGTTAAAAACTACATCACACAGAGTGCCTTAAAGGATGATTCCGGTCTATTATAACAATGGTCTCATTGTTGTAGTTTGCCATCATTTCTATTTAATATTTGAAATCAGTACCCTGGATTTCTGTGTTTGTTCCAGAGTTAAGAAAACATAATTCAGAATCACAACAACATCAGTGCAAAAGTCCGTTAAGCAATTCACTCTATATGTCTAGATAAGGTTGGTCAATTTTTAAAAACCTAAAATAGTTTATTTAATATTTATGTTTCAGCAGGTTAAACATCAGTAGTGCAACAGAAGAGGCATGTCGCGTTGAGACAGGGCCAAACTGTGCAGACATTTTTTAGACAGCAGAGATTACACTTAAAAAGTTTTAGAATTAACATTAGAAGAGAGTGGATAAGAGTGGATAAAGGACAAACCAACAGTTACTATGACACGTAATGTAACATTTCTTGAGTGTTTTTGTAAGCAAAGAAATAATTGTGTGTAACTTTTTTTAAATCATGAAGGGTTGAAGGAATTTCTTTAGTGGTAGATTATCATTTATCTTACCCAGAAAGCTTTTGGAAAGACAGATGGAAGAATCCCTCCACTAAAGATTACATTGCCTTACCAGAGCCAGCTACGTTAAGAGTATGGCTCTTTATTACAGGTACTATTATATTGTATTAAGTTTACACAGTATTCACTGTATTTGTGTACACAGTTTTCCAGAACAGTGAAATCTTATTAGTTATGTTTCAGGTCACTCACTTTCAGTTTGACCTCCAAATTAAGTGGTTTAAATAATGTGCATAAAGTGTTGGTTTGTTTCCAACCTGTCTGTTCGTTTGACTGCTTGTGTTTTTTGACCAGTCTGACTTTGTTTTAGTGAGGTGATCGTGTTCCTACTTTAAAAAGTGCTAGGACTATCTCTTTTTCAAAAAAAAAAATCAAGTTTGAACAAATTACAACTAACATTTTCAAAGTAACCCACCTGATCCTACAGTATGTTGTAGAATTAATGTTGATTGATGCATTAACACAAGAGAGAGACAACCATGCTCGCTCACATTCACACCTACGTGCAATTTATAGTCAGAAAGAAAAGTCACACAGAAATGGCCGGCAGGTTCAAACCCAGAACCTTCTTGCTATGAAGCGAGATGCGAACCACAGCACAAACACAATGTTGTTGTAACTAAAATATAACAACGAAAATTAGACCCAATTTATAATAAACCGGAATTATCCCTTTTAATGTTATGAACTTACAGATTCTTGCTGTTGTTTCTAGAAAAACGTACTATTAACAGAGGAGTCCTTCATGTCCCATCTAGTGTATGCTGGCTGTGTTTAGCAGTGATTGATGTTGAACAATTAGAGGCTTCCCACACAGAGAAAACTCAAAGAAGTGAGGACAATTCATAAGCTTAAGAATTACAGCAGTGTCATCTCATGAACTCAGCGCAGCCACAGATGCAGTCCACACTAGCTATGAAAAGTCTGGGTTGGGTTGTCTTTTGTAAAGTGATGATAGAGCTATGTTTGGAGAATTGCATTCCGTGATTAAAGTGATGAAAGATTATCGAAGAACATTTTTCCAACCATCAACAGCCACCCCTGTAGCTATTTAGTACTGTTTTTTAAGCCTTTTTTCTCGTATGAAGTCTGGACATTTTTTGGAGTTGCCCTATCACACATGTAGCACACAACAGGAGATTGACTTAATACGTTTGGTTGAGGCAGGGGTGGTGCCTGGTACAGTGTGCAGGTGACAGGACATGAGGCAAAAAGTACACTGCAGGCATTTTCTAATTTGAAAAATAAAAACAAGTCTCTTGCTGTTCCTTGAATTTGTCTGATGATTTTGGCGTCAGTCCTTATTGACGGAAGTTCCCGAATCTCATCCTCTCTCCAGTTAGCAGACACTTTTGTTAACGTCTTTGTCTAAATGATCCTTCTTCTTCCGCTTTTGATGTTTGTTTTTTTCCGGTTTTCTACCAGTTGTGTGATAGAAACGTTGGCAACACACCCACTCACTTGCTGTGAATTCTCGGGACAATGACCTGCTCTATTCACACATGCTGAATCGGACATTACACGGACTTAAATGTCCGGTCTAACTGATTCAGACATTTGCGTTCTCACATACAGCTCCTCCAGGTAATGTTTAGATAAGTTCAGGGTTGCAGTGCATGTGTGAAAGGGACCTGTAGTGTCATCAGTGTCTCATCTTCCTGGCAACATAAAACTTTTATTTCACCTACAAACCGCAGTCTGTCGCAGTCATTATCTTTTTGTGTCTTTAAAAAAAAAAAAATTGCACTGATGCTATTTTAATTTTACTATTTTGAAATACTTAGTCAGAACTCTCCCTTATCAAATGAGGAGTGTTAATGTAGGAGACCTGACCCCAGTTCCTTCGGAAGTTTAGTGCCAGTGGACTTAACTGAAAAGCAGAAAAAAAACAGAGCTAGGCACCAACTTGTCACAATAGAGCTGTTATTTTGTATGTGTATTTGTTGTTTGATGATGATGATGATGTTGATGATGATGATATTATTGTAACCCCACTATGCTGTATTGTAACACAGTGTTGTTGTGGTGTTCTAGTGGTAAATAAATTATTTAAGTTTCAAGGGAACTCTGAGTTATTTGTGTTATTTCTTATGCAGGCTGCTGGCTGTCTGAAGTGATATTTAATCTGACAGTGTGTCCTCCTGTACTCTCTGGAAACTTGAATTCCTCCTACACGTGTTGAGTTCTGACTGTGGAAAGCCACAAAGACAAATAAGAGGCTCATGTTTCCATAATTTCTGTAATGCAATCATGACTCATAACATGATATATGATCAAAGGAGGATATAAGACTCGAGACAAAAAAATCCATCCATAAGCATTCTTATCCCACTAAAACATGTTACAAACTTCACCTTTTCCCAGTTGTTTTTGTGCTTTTTGTGCTTTTTCTCCTTCTCACCTTTGGCAGGTATTTCTGCCTCTGGAGCTGTAGAGTCTGGATCTGTGACTGCAGGCCATCTACTGCCCCCGTGTTCCTTCTCCACACTCACTACTTATTATTATTAGTCTTTAATGGTCACTAAACCATAATGCTGACAAGGATGGGTGGAGTGAAGAGAAATGGAAGTGAGAGTAGCATTAACAGTGTGGGAGGTTTTTGTCAGCTCTGGAATGAGTATGAGGGATCAATTCTGTGTGGTAGACCAGTGATAAATAATGACCGTGTGGTCCCAGCACTGTGTGGTTCCTATCCAGGGGAGAAGACCAGAGGAGAGCCTGGCACTGGCTCCCAGTGATAATCTGCATCCTCATTATAACTCAGCATCTCAGCTGGAAACTATTGAAGTGTGTCATCATCTGGGTCAATGGTGATCATGGTAAGCACAGCTGCACAATCACACACACAATTGCTGATCTGTGTTAGACAGGACAGACAGTTTGATGATATATCAGCTATTTAGATGTTTAAACTCTTGCATGGTTAGATTGAAGTGATGTTTGCTTCTATAGTGATGTTTGCTTCTATAAAGATACCATTCAAGAGTGGTAGAAATTATACATTAAGAGCACTGGATGATTGTGTAACTAACACAAAAAGCCAGAAATCATTTCATCATTTATTTAGAGCTGCTATAGTCTATTTTTTATGTTAACAAAGGATCAAGCAGAAATATCTTTTTTTCCTTATTTACTTTTAACAACTCAGTTTGAGAAATAAGTCATGCAGGATTATTATCACTGGTCAGCAAAATATGAGAGTCAGTGAAGTGTGTTAGCTCCTCTGGATCCTGCTCCGCTGGATCTTATGTGCTGGAAACAAGATGGCATCTAAAATGTTCAGTCTTTAATCTGAGAACAGCAGAGGCACAAACAACTGCATAACCCTCTGATTTTATGCATGAGTTTAGTCAGTTCTGGTAGGGTTAAATAGTTTGGTTAAGATTAGTGTAAGTTATAACAATTATAATAGTATTTAAAAATACTCTCAAAGCAAGGTACTTTCCAGAGGTTTGAAAATAAAACACAATGTCTGGACAAATGCAACTGCAGCAAACATTCACACAAAACAATAAAAAGAAAAGGAAGTAATAGAATAAAATACACACATACCGTACGAGAAGACTTGTGTAGAAAAGCCAACCTCAAAGAAACCTGTTGTTAACTGGTCCCTTTACCTTCCAGTAGCTTTTTGGAAACTATTTTCTGGGTGCTTATCCACGACATCAATGTGCTTATTATAGCAGAGAGAGTGTGGGATGAGCAGCCGACCTGTCCTGAATGGACACACAAGGCATGGGGGAAATGGTCAGTTGGGTGGGACCTGGTACCGTGTCAGTGTTGCATTAAAGTCTGTTTCCCCAGACACCAACCAGTAATCCCTAAGATGCCTAACCAGAACACAAACCTAAACCGCAGAGGGCACCACCGTGATAAACACTATTGGAGGTGAAAAAAGACTTCAACAGAAGGCCTGTCCCTACTCTCTGTTCCACTCGGTTAAATTGATTAAACTCCGGTTTTACACATCTGAGTCTCTTTCCAAGTGTTGAAGACAGCTACTATATATGTGAAAAAGTAGTATGAAACCTTTATTGTCTTCAGAAGGAACTGTGTGAAGTCTGATAAATGTCCTCAAGTGATGTCACTTGAGTCAGCATTGGTTGGGGCTGAAGAATGCAAGTTTAAACATGAAAGGAGTTTGAAGGAAGTGAGCTTACTGGGCTCAATCTGTGCAGCCATCTCTGCTGCAGGCTAGAGGCTTCAGGCAACATTAGCCACTACTAGCATTACACAATGCAATCTCTGACCAAACTGTTGGTGGATGCATTGTGGGTTATATAGGTGCCAGGTTTTCACAAGGAATGTGTGTGAAATAAAAAATATCTTGATATCTGGTTCTGCTGCATTGATAACTGTCCATCGTGAATCCAACAATGTTATGGTAGTGCAAAGCCAAATCGGTGGAGTTCTGTTGTAACCATATTTTGCAGGTGAAGCCAAACAGTCAGATTCGTCACAAATCAGGAACATAAACCCTTCTGTTAATTGAGTGGTTTAAAAAGGTTTGAAAGCCATTTAATTGACTGAACAGAGAGAAATGTCAAACTCAAACTTCACTTTAAATGTGTAAATTAATTCAGAGAAGTGTGGAACTAAGCTGTAGACAGGAGTTTCTGACAACTAGATTAATTTTATTTGTGTTAATAAATAATTAGTGCACTTGGTTAGATTGCTTAACAGTACATGTTGTTAAATAGCTTTAATGTCTTAAACTACTTTTTCTGAGCAGCTTGTAGTGTAGCTGCTACTTTTAACAAAGGTGTAGGGTGGCTGTAGCTTAAATACTTAGAGTGAGGAGTAGCTTGTACATATAGTAACCACAATTTCAATAAACTGTAACATTGTTACTGTAACACTGGATAAAGATACGACAAAGGGCCCTTCATAGGCCTGAGAGTCTGCAGCAGAGAACAGTGCAGACTTTAAGGTTGAAAGGGCTCCATGTCTCTGGAGAAAAAAGTGATTTGGAGATTTTGGTTACTCAGCTGCAGCTGGCAGCACACAATTACACAAAATCAGAGAGGTACTCAAAGTGTGACATCAGCAGCCAGCAATGTGCTGGCTCCCATCAGCAGAGAGAAAAATCTCAGACGCTAGGCTACTGACAGAAAGTACATGTCTAACCACGTAATGTGTATGTTTGGATGCTTGCAGCTAAGGCATTCTTTTGACAGTAATTTGACCGAACTTGATACCATCTCAGTCTGGTTCACTGTGCCTGCCCACCCCACCTCTGAGTCCCCTTGCCCTGCCATTCGTGTGGCAGCAGTAATAGCCCAGAAGACAAAGTGTTGAATTGCGTCCGTAATTATTCAGGAAGGCCAGCTGTCTTTTAGCTCTGTATTAGCAACTCTCTTTGTGTTTCACTCAGAAAGAGGGACACAAAGGCAGCCAGAAGTATTGCCCACAAGCGCAGTACAAAGTTCATTTTTTGCCCCCTCTTCTTTCTTTCCTCTGTGCTCTAAAGTCTGGTGTCTTGGAGATATCACAATAGCAAAAGAAGCAGGAAGGCAACCCTGGGAATTCAATCCCTCAAGCACCAGTCTTTCTGATGTTTGAGACAAGTTCACTTTACAGTTGTATTGAGGCTTAAACTCAAAACACTTTATCTCAAAGTGTTTTGAGTTTAAACCTCAGACATCTGTCAATCACATAAACATGTCCCAAAGCATATTTCTATATCGACTTAGCATTGCACTCCTAGAACATTGTGGGTCTCATGATGGGTAGTTAGAAAAAAAACAATTAAAACAAAGCATTAAAATTGATGCAAAAAAACAGAGAAATTGTGTTTTTTAGATGTCAAAACCTGGCCTACTTTACCCACAATGCAACCAACCGCTGACAGTAGGTTTTGCACCAACAAAGACAGGGAAGAAGACGACTGTTCAAAAAGATATTTAGAAAATAAGCTTTGCAAACATTTATGGAGGAAAGAGATATATTCTTTGTTCAGTGTCAAGCAAGAAACACTACAAATGTAAGGTGCTTCTCTGATTCATAGCGCATATAACTGGTGGTGGTTTTAGGTTTCACGGCTATCTGTGGATTACTACCTTGGCATTTCATTCACGCATCCTGGTATTCATTAATTCTGTCACGATTGTGACACAAAGAACAAGGGACAGGGGGAAAAGACCCAAGGGCAGATTCAGTACGGTCAGCCAAAACAATTGAATAAAACAAAGTACTTACAACAATAATCTTGATAGAGTACAACTCCAGTAAACGAAGACTCAGGGAAATCACAGGGACATAAACCAACCACCAACGATGAAAGAAATTACAGGGACAGACACCGATCACGAACAATGAGGAACAGACAGATATCAAAGGAAAACTAGGAAAAAATATACACTGACAACTTTTAACAAGAACGAGAGTAGGGTAGGGTACTGGGGAAAATGAGGGAAACACACGGACAGGGAAAACGAAACAGGTGAAACTAAGGACAGGAAACAAAGTAACAAGAAACAAGACCAGAGAAGTGACTTCTAGCAATAACTAGCAAAAGAGATAATTTCTCCAATATTAGCTTCTCTGCACTGGCTCCCTGAAAAATCCAGATCAGTCCAAGTCAATCAATCCAGGTCAGGCACCATCACATCTTAAAGAGCTCATAGTACCGTATAATCCCACGAGAGCACTGCACTCACAGAATGCAGGGTTATTTGTGGTTCCTAAAGTCTCTCAAAGTAGAACAGGAGCCAGAGCCTAGTTATTAAGCTCCTCTCCTGTGGAACCAGCTCCCAGTTTGTGTTTGGGAGGTAGACACCATCTCCTCATTTAAGAGCATGCTAAAAATGTTCCTTTTTGATAAAGCCTATAGTTAGGGCTGGCTCAGATGAGCACTGAACCGTCCCTTAGTTGCTCAGTAGCTGCTATAGGCTTAGACGGCCGGGGGATTTCCCATGATGCACTGAGCTTTTCTCCCCTCACCATCCATACACATTCTTATCCCACTAATACATGTTACTAACTCTACCTCTTCCTGGTAGTTTTTGTGCTTTTTGTGCTTTTTCGCTTTCTCACTTTCTGCAGGTATTTGTGCCTCTGGAGCTGTATAGTCTGGATCTGTAACTGCAGGCCATCTACTGCCCCCATGGTCCAGCTCCACACTCACTACTTATTATTATTATTAGTCTGATTATTATGTTGTCTGTCCTCCGCTCTCTTTCCTCTCTTCCCTTCTCTCTCCTCCTTTCAACCCAACTCGGTTGAGGCCAACAATCCAGAGCCCGGTTCTGCTCGAGGTTTCTTCCTGTTAAAAGGGAGTTTTTCCCAGCCACTGCCGACATTGTCCAGTTTAAGTTGGGTATGTGTGAGGAAACACTTCAAACACGTCATTTACGACAGCAGCCGAAGGTGTCAATAGGCAGAACATTACAGATATGCTACAGTGTGCCTTCATAGTGCATTTAGTCAGTCCGTTGTGCTGCCCGTATACATGAGCGCTTGCTGCCGTTGTTCATTTATTATCAACAGGTCAGAGGATGATTATTAGTATATATGTATATATGTTATTACATTTTAAATTAATGAAAATGTAACTGACAGTTGTCGGCAAAAAAAACAAGAATGTGTTCTTTATGAATCAAAAAAAATGTGAAAAAAGTTTTAGCCGAAAATCGAATGAATTGTGACCTTAAAATGGAAAGTCAAATTACATCATGGATTTGGATAAAAAGTGACACCCCTAATCAACACCAAATTTGGTATACAGCCTTGCGAGACAGAGCTACTCAATTCAAACTACATATGGGCAAGATTAGTCCAAAAACATGGCCACCGTCCGTCAAAAAACTATGCAAAAGGTGGGGCTTATCAGGAAATTACCCATAACGCAAGTTGTTTTAGAGCAACCCGAATTAAACTCTATACCTGTAAACAGAAATATACTAGCTGAAGTACTTGCTCAGCTTCGTGAAGCCTGATATCCACTCTTTACTGCTTGCGGATTTAATTTTGGCCAATTGAACTGTTTCCTTTTCTTGAGTGTAAAAAGGCATGGACCCGGAATTGCTGCTTACAGCAATATTTTATTTTGTATTTCTTTATAACATGTGCAAATGGGAGCAATAGAGGTTAAATAATAATGGTCCAAGAATCAAACCTCGGGGTACTCAACACATAATACCCACTTTGTCAAATTGGAGCTAATTAGCAGAGTTTCAGTAGCAGGACCCGACTCAACCACTCCCATAAATACCGACTTAACCCTCTCCTCCCCCTTTCGCTCTCGCATTTGGCACCATAACGGAGAGCAGCATCGTGCTGTGAGTAGCTACTACAAGAGAACGAGCTACCACTTAATTCTACAAGCAACCTCCACCCCAAAAAAATACAAAGACCCTCAAAAGCAAAGAAGGGATTCATCAGCCAGAGAAAAAGAAGAAAAATAACACAATAATAACATTGCTTCAACAACCACCACTCCTCAAAATATAACTCAATCAGCCACTCCAAACATTCCACCTTCCACCAGGCCCATCTTCATCATCCAGGTCAGCTCCCCTTGCCATCCAGCTCCAGCAACCACACGAGCTAGCTTTATCAGGGGAAGCTGGCACTGGGATGCCCCCGCCACACATTTCCAACAACCAACACAGCTTGCTCTAGTTAGGGCTCCTGGCACCGAGATGCCTGTTCCCCTAATTCCTACTTCCAGCAACTGACGCAGCCTTCACTACCTGGTGCTACTGGCACAGAGCTGTGTTGGTCGCTGCTGTGTTGGCAGCAACCAACACTTGTCCTAACTGGCAATAAGATGCCTACTTCCAGCAACTGATGCAGCAACTTCTAACGCAGCTTTCACCAGCTCGTCTTATTGACACAGAGCCGGCAGTGACCCTGTCGCCCACTTCCAGCAACCGACGCAACTTTTTCCAGCCTGGCATTCAGCACAGCGTTGCCAGTGCCCGCCGCTGCCTACTTACAGCAACCACAGCAGCTTTCCCCAGCTGGGGCTCCTGGCACAAAATTGCTAGTGCCCCCTGTCACCTACTTCCAGCAACCACAGCAGCTTTCTCCAGCCTGGCATTTGGCACCGAGTTGCCAGTGTCCCCGCCGCCTACTTCCAGCAACCGACGCAGCTTTCTCCAGCCTGGCACTTGGCACCAAGTTCATGGTGGGAACTGTTGGGTCTCTGTAAATAATATTTGAATACAGTCTAGACCTACTCTATGTGCAAAGTGTCTCGAGATAACTTTTGTTATGATTTAAATAAAATTGATTTAACCTGACTTACCTCTATTATATTTTTATGTACATTGGTGCACATTGTTGCACCAATATTCAAAGTCAAATTCCTTGTTTGTCAAAACTTATTTGAAATGAGCCAATATTAAGCAATAACTGTTGCATCAAATTGCTCTTCTTAAAGAGTGAGTTGATGACAGCTGTCTTAAGCACTGCAGAAAATGTACCTGACAGTAGTTGGATCTAGTCTGGATGTTATAGGCACTCATTTGCTGTCTGATGGCAATCTCATGCTCATTTTTCAGCAGACAGAATCTCTGATTTGGGTTTTAGATGGTGGATTAATAATTCGAGCAACAGAGAAGAAAAGCACTTTACTATAGTTGATAGTTAATGATTTTAGAGAAGAAAGATGGTCTGGCTTGGTCAATTTTTTATTATTTAGTCAATCCTTGTAGATTTTATGGTGAACCTGTTTTGTCAATTAGCAACAAAGGCTGGGTTCTGCAGATGCGCAGTAGCCAACGTTTAGTTCTTTTGAGTGGACAGAACAGGGTATATTGCCACCAACTCAGTGTAGGAAGCTGAGGAAATACCGCTTGGATTTTGACCATTTCGAAAAGTCTCTCTTTTTTTTTTTTTTTGAAATATAACAAGGCAAGTTATCAAACAAGCAATAATTCTTTGTGAATTTATGTTGATTGGCGCCAGTGTTAGCTAACAGGCACTGCACAATATTCGACTGGCAGAACTTGTTCAGGCAGTTTTGGCAGTAAAGATTAGCTTTTGACATGATCATCACAGGATGGCCTGAAAACCTATTTTAACTGTTCCAAAGGGGAAAGTCCCAAATTTGAAATGTTGCAGCTTGTTTTCTGTTTTCTGTGATGTATTTTGGTATTTTGGTCGCAGGTTGGAAATATACAACACGTAAGTTCACAGTTAGAAGTGACTATAGCATGATATGCGTAAGCTGTAGCAGCAACACTAAGTTAGGCTTGCTGTAACCATAGCTACAGTGTTAGTAGCTAGGCTATAGATGTACAACACGGTTTGACATAACATTATTGACTGGTTATTGATTGTATTGTTTGTTTCCTGATTTCAAACATCGTTTGTGAAGCTAAAAACTGTTTCCCTGGAGAACTTTGTTAAAGGTTTGGCAGGGTTTGGCTGCAGCAACAGTAAGTTAAATTACTGAAGTTTCGTTATTTACATGATGGTATAAAGCTCCGTATTTGAATCTTTCACACACAGCATGGCTGAAGGAAAAAAATAACCAAAGTCACATGAGTGAAAGCAACAGTTAGGGTAATTACTTTTAGGTGGGTCTCTGCTACTTAAACGTATGTAAATGACTCTGGTGCTGCTGTAACAGAATCTTTCCAAAGCACCAACACTGCCTCCGACACTGCCTCAGCGGTTAAAGTCTGCAGAAAAGCTGCAGTTGCAAACCAATCTGTAGCCTCACAGAATGCACCAATAAATTTGTTCTTTCCTTGGCCTTCTCATGCTATGATGAGCTGTCACAGCCTGGTTGTGCCTCCTGTTTTCCCCTGAGTTACCCAGTGTTTCTTGCCATTTGTCCCTTGTTTTTCCCTTGTCAGTGGCTGTATGTGTTTAGTGTGGGTGTGGCTCCTACCTGGTTCCCTCCCAGCTTCTTCCTGATTAAAGCTCATTCACTCCAACTCTCAAGTCTGCTCAGCTGCCTTCAATCTTCTCATCAACTCAACAGTATATCTACTCCGGCTTTCCATTCACTCATCACAAGGTTGTTGTTGCATGTAAGTGAATCTATTCTATCTAATTTAAGGGTCTTTAGTAGTTATTTCATGAAACTGTCCAGTCTATCTACAGTGATTTCCTGTAAGATTGTAGTTTCTCCATGTAAAAAAAACCATGACACAATGTATAAACACATTTGTACATTTAATCAAGAAGAAAACCTTTTTGGGTCCAAGTTAACATATCAACAAATGTGTCTTTAATCTAAAAAACCACAACTAACACTCTTTTGTTTTTGTTTTTACTCAACAGGTGCTCACGGTAACAGTCTGAGCAGTCTTCACTGCAGAGCTGCTTTGTCAGCGTAGGCCTGAGTACACTAGAGGTCAGATTTTTCTGTTTAGCCCTCTCAATCAGACAATGGGCAAGCAAGTCAACCCACGGTTGCATTTCACTGCCAGTTATGTGAATACACAGAGCCCTACACTGAAGATATCGGTAAGAATCCCAACTTTTACTTTAATATTTACTTTCTCATTAATTAAATATGTTTTGACCACCAAAATGAACAACGTAATTACGTGGTTTGACAGAATAAGGATGCGCGTTATCTCGGGACTCTGTCACATTCATACCGACACATAAGCAAGCACGAGACTAATAGCTAGCTGTAGCAAAAGTTAAATCAAACTGTTTCTTTTTTACTGCACTTCCCCTACTCTGTCCTGTCATTTTTCCCTGTGACTAAATGCTAAATGGAATTTTGCAATCTACTGGTCAATTTTGGAAATTACATTGATTTTACTGGTTCTGAAGGTATTTTTGTTTGCGTACTGGTTTCCAAAAAAATCCACACTGGCCCAAGCCTAGTAAGTCACTGTTTGTTTTTAATGGCGTAGATTCGCTATAAACCACCCTTTGTAACAGTCTGTAAGTTCAAGAAAGGAAGACTTGAAGAAACTTAAGCTTAGTTTGGTCAGCAAATTGAGTCAGGGGTGAGTGTGGTTTTTTGTGAACAGTGGTTAGGGGGAAGAAAATGGGCTGGAGAGGCACCAGTATTTTTATTTATTTATTTTTTTATCCTTGGATGCCACCATGGTTATAATGCTGATGTGAACAGCTGTAATTCATTTTTTGCATTTGGCCATGGATGCAAATCAGCATCCCTCCACTGTGCTTAAGTTCATCCAGCTGTCATTAGGTAGTCAGTATTCAAGACCGTATGTGTTTTTCTAGACCTTTTTAAAAATATACATGTACATTATTAACCAAAAAGGGAAGTGAAGGAGGCAAGGGGACAGCACAACATTGATAATAAACTGAATATCCATTGTTTTTAAGTGTATTTACTGTATTACAAAAGTGCATTGATGTCTTTATGCAAAATGTATAGTATTATAAAGTGCATGTATTTTGATTTATTAGTACAATGGAAAAAGTACTTGGTATTACTTATACATCATAGTACCCTATTTACCCCACCAGAACACTGCATTCACAGAATGCATGGTTACTTGTGGTTCCTACAGTCTCCAAAAGTAGAACAGGAGCCAGAGCGTTTGGCTATCAAGGTCCTTTCCTGTGGAACCAGCTCCCAGTTTGGGTTCAGGAGGCAGACACCCTCTCCACATTTAAGAGTACTGTACAGAGTACATTTAAATGCTTAAAACTTTCCTCTTTGATAAAGCTTTTACTTAAGCTGAGGTGAGCCCTTAACCAGCAGTTATGCTGCTATAGGACTAGACTGTCAGGGGATTTCATATTATGCACAAAGCTCCTCTCTCCTCTCCTCCCTCTGTTTGCATTACTGTAACTTTTGAATGCTGCATAATTTTGAACTTTATTTGTTCATTATCTACTTTTAAAAATCAGATTTGACAGCAATATGCACCCTTGTACTCTGATGCCTCCTGTTCTACTTGATCATGACCCCAGTAACTTCTACAAACCTGCTTCGTAAATTCTCAGTTACATTTTAAAAGATGCACACAGAGTTGTAGGGAAATTGGCAGAATTACAAAGCAGATTATTGTACCATCACTGATGGTACTTGGGTATATGTAGGCAAATGGTAAAAAAAGACAAACCCCATAGCAATACTCCTGTAACAGTGAGCTGGCAGAGCAGTGTAACATAGGTCAGCATCTAGTGTTTCAGATTGTTAATCTGAAGAAGTTAACGCTATTGTTTCACTGCAAAACCTATAACCTTCAGTGCATGTCTATTTGATTACTAAATTGGATATTTTACTAAATGTCTTTTAATTTTAGCCAAAAGATATCAGATATTGTTATTGGATATTTTTTTATTTCTACCTGTTGGTAGATTGTTTGGGCTTATTTTTGTGATTGCTGAAATTGAAGAATTTGTCTATAAACAAAGCACAGTATCAGGATGCCGTAGTTGTCTTTTAAGAACTGTACAATACTAGTGGAGCTCATGTTTCTGAAGTGCCGACCATACTACCTGCCGAAGGGAATTCACAGGCATTATCACATTGTGACTTTGTATAAAATTCCTGTCAAATTTTTACCAAAACAAACTTTGTAACCAAGGGAAACAACATACTGTACAAGGCCTACACTAGCACAAAGAAAGCATACAAGGCATCCCCTGGCCCAACTTTTGCTCAGTTTTGACAAATTGTATCACTGCCTGGTACGGGAACTGCAAAGCCTGAGACTGCAGGTCCCTGCGGAGAATAGTGAAAATGATATTAGGTGTCTCTCTCATCGGCATAGCTGACATCTACAGAGCCAGGTGCGTCTGAAAAGCCTCCAACACAGTTGCTGACTCCTGACATCAGGAAGGAGGTTGTAACATAAATCGGGGCACATCCGGGATCTAACTAATTCCCGTGAAGAAAAAATCATAAGATTAATTGTTTAGGGGTTAATAGAAACTTATCTGCTGTGGTGCATCCCCTGACTAGTCTCACCAGTCCTAAGGTACACTATAAATGGACTCCCGAGTGCCAACATGCTTCTGTGCCATGCTCCGGTTTTCGCTGCCCCTGATTTTTCTCGGTCTTTTGAGTTGGAGATTGACATGTAGGTGCAGGGGCCGTGTTAATACAGGAGGATTTGGACGAGGTAGAGCATCACATCAACTACTTCTCCCACAAATTTAACAAGCTAATCAGCTAAGGTACTCGACTATTGAAAAGGAGACATTAGCGTTTTATCTTTGTTTTGTCGTTGTCTGCTTGAGATTTTGGGTTTCTGGGTGGCTGCCTAAATGTGTTTTTCCCTTTTTTTTAGTAGGTAAGAATAGGTTTTCTTTTTATTCATTTTAGCTGTGGCTGGCTATAATTAAACAGGAGTTAAGTTGAGTCAGGAAGTGCCTTTTGGTTTGTTTGGTTTATGATTTGCCGCCACCCGCAGCCCTTTCTTTTGTTCCGCATCTCACTTGACTCTTGTTGGTTATTTCTGTGTGTGGCCAAAACAGAATCTTGTAACATCTTCAACTAACCACTCATATCAACAATAAATGCTTGTTATTGCCTGATTACATCGGCTGACTGTTGCTTCCCTTATTTTTCAAATCTACGGCGGTTGTAACACCAGGTTATTGGTACGTTATTGTTCAAGGTGCAAGGCTTTATGGGGAACTGAAAGTTAAAGACTGAACCAATAATAAATTGTTCCATGGAGTGAGTTGGGCAGAATGTTGTCCTTTCTGCCTTCTGTTTCAGACGGAGAACGTATTTGTGGTGGCGATGGGTGTAGAGCAAGCCAACTTTGCCCAAGGGTCGTCTGCCACAAGTGGAGTTGCAGCACAGATGATTACAACCTCTCCCATGACAATTGTGGCACAGGACCACAGGATGGTTATTTCCAGTCCATCTGCAACTGTGGCAAAGGAGTCGAAGATTTGCTTGTCCTCTTGAATCTGGTGAAGCGTAGAGATCTGTAATGGGTTGTGTATGAACCCAATTGCAGCACACAGGATTCAGTAGGTAAAGGCTTTTAATCTAAACTTCAGCAGGTACAGACCAATGCAAAAAATATGCACTCAGAACAGGTTGAGGTTTATGGCAAAGTTTCACAACAAGTCTCTGGCAGTGCGGCAGAGCAGCAGAAACGGCAGGCAGAAAAAATCCAATTCAGGGACAGAAGGCTGGTGAGTTTACCGGGAGGCAGACGCGATGGGAAAATCAGAGGCAGGCAGGGTAGGCAACAGGAAATCAGTCTGGGATAAAGCACTGGAAAGTCTGGTATCGAAGGGCAAAGAACAATCTGACAATGAGTGTCAGAATTGAGTATCTGGTTGATAGTGCAGCAGACTTGCTGCAAATGACTGAATGATGATTCTATTGCCTTCTGTTTTAATAAAAAAAAAAAAAAAAAAAAAAAAGAGATAATAAAAGAGGTTAGCTTCATGGTACAATTCCTTTACCTGCAAATTAAAGGAAAAATCACGAAGGGAAGGCCCTCCATAATGCCACAGGAGCCTAATACTCTTAATTAATAGAAAAAATTAGAACAACCCCAGTTTTTTTTTTTTTCCCAGCACCGTAGCCAGGCTGACTCAGAGTCATAGTTCTGTTGAGCCATGTATTCCCAGATCTCTCATTAGTAACAACTTCATGAGCTGCTTCAATGATAACATTTTAACTGTTAGAGACAAAATTCATCATCTTGTGCCCTCAAACAGTACGGATTTATCTTAAAGCACAGTCTAAATATATATCAGGTTCTACAGCTGTTTCTAAGGTACCTGTTTCTCTCCCATCAACCTTCACCAACTTACTTAAACAATTTCTTTGTCTAGACTAACAACCTGCCTTTTAGACCTCATCCCAACTATGCTGCTTAAAGAAGTGTTGCCTTTAGTTAGCACTTCTTTACTGAACATGCTCAATCTGTCTTTATCAACAGTCTATGTACCACAGTCCTTTTTAAAGTTCTTAAAAAGCCTACGCTTGATCCAGGGGTTTTAGCCAACCACTGGCCTATATTTAACCTTACCTTTCCGAGGATTGGAATAACTGACTGGCTACCAAGAAAGTCGCCAATCAGTTATGTGGCTTTCTACATAACAGTTTATTTGAAGACTTTCACTCAGGATTTAGAGTGCATCATAGGTCATTTGTCACTTTCATCAGTGCTGTCTCTGTGCTAACTGCATCAAGTATTTGTCTCTCTACTTGTTATGTTAGATCTTAGTGCTGTATTTAACACCATTGACCATCAGCTCCTATTAAAGACACTGGAACATTCGATTGGCATTAAACGACCTGCAGCTGTTTTAAGTCCTAATCATCAGATCGATTTCAGTTTGTACATGTTAACGATAAATCCTCAGTGCACACCAAAGTTAGTCACAGAGTTCCACAAGGTTCTGTGCTTGGATCAATTTTATTGACCTTTTTATATATGCTTCCTTTAGCCAATATTATTAGTAAACACACCATAAACTTTCAATGTTATGCAGATGATACTCAGGCACGATTTTAGGCATGCATTAAGGACATAAAAAACTGGATGACCTGCAATCTTCTGCTTTTAAACTCAGACAAAACAAAATAAGTTATTGTACTTGGCCCCAAAAACTTCAGAGATGCATTAACTATAGATATAGTTACTCTAGATGGCATTGTCCTGGCCTCCAGCACCACTGTAAGGAATTATGAGTAACTTTTGATCAGGACATGTCTCTAAAAGTAGAACAGGAGCCAGAGCCTTGAGTTATCAAGCTCCTCTCCCGTGGAACCAGCTCCCAGTTTGTGTTTGGGAGACAGACACCCTCTCTACATTTAAAAGTATGCTTAAAATGTTCCTCTTTGATGAAGCTTATAGTTAGGGCTGAATCATCACTTAGTTATGCTGCTATAGGCCTAGACTGCTGAGGGATTTCCCATGATGCACTGAGCTCCTCTTTCCTCCTCCTCCTCCCTCTCCATCCATACGCATTCTTATCCCATTAATGCCAATAACTAACTCAACATCTTCCCCGTACTTTTGTGCTTTTTTGCCACCTTTTTCTGAAGGTATTTCTGCCTTTTGAGCTGTATAATCTGGATATGTGATTGCAGGCTGTCTCCTGCCCCCATTCTCCTGCTCTACTCACATTATTATTGGTTTTTATTATGCTCTCTCTCTCTCTCTCTCTCTTCTCTCCTTTCAACCCAACTCAGTTGAGGCAGATGTCCGCCCACCTAGAACCCGGTTCTGTTCAAGGTTTTTTACCTGTTATAAGGGAGTTTTTCCTAGCCACTGTCTCCAAGTGCTGCTCATGGTGGGACTTGTTGGGTCTCTAAATACTATTTTACGTATGGTGTAGACCTACTCTGCGGACCTATGTGTAAATTGTCTTAAACTTTTATGATTTGGCGCTACAAATGTTTTGAACATCAGACAACAGAATTGTTACACACAATACACTTTTTATTAAAAAATTGAAAATATTAAATTGAATATATTAAACTTATAAAAATGAAAGTTATGTTGTCTTTTGAAAACTGATATTTTACTTCTTACTACTTAATGCTGCATGTGTTGTGTTCATTGATTCACTGAAATGTATTCAATCAAATTTATAAAAAAGATCCAATATAGTGACTATAGCAAAACTTGTAAAAAGTTATCTTAGTCTTGTGATCAAAAACCTTAATCTGAAGCTCAGTTCTGAGGCTGTTTTGGAAAAAGTTTTTCAATAAATATAGCCACTTTTGATCAACCCATATCAATTTCAGGTTTAGATGAACAACTTCCAGTTAGACCAGACAATTTTGAGTGTGGTGCCACCCACTTCTGGTTTAGGGGCGCCCATTCAGGGTACAGATACAGATAATGGTGTACTAGTTAATCCGTAATATAGGCTAATGTCACTCGGCTTCCTCCTTTGCTACTGACGGAAAAAGTCAATTACTACAACCACTAGAGGGCGCTGTCACTTGAATGTAAGCCGATGTTGTATGGGGCACTTCTTGAAATGATTGTTGTTTTTCTCGGGACAACAGCCTCAAACATAGACAAGAGGAAAAAGGAGGGTGACTACAGGAAAATAACGGAAAAACTAGAGTTGAGTTCTGAGACAGGCACACTCACATATACACAGTTAGCTGCCGTTTATGGTTGAAGTGAGTTACGGTTGTGAGAAATTGAAGTGCAGTTGTTGAGTGTACAGTGGGGTCTGCTATAAAGTTAAGATTTCTTTTCTCCCATGGTGAGTTGGTGTGTAATAGGAGACCCATGTGGATGTGATGTGGGTGGGCCATGGGAGAGAGGTTTAGCCCCAGGCTGAATATGATATATGTGTGTGTGTGTGTGCGTGCATGGTGCATGTGAGTGTGAGGTCAGAGATGAGAACATGCAGATTGAGTAACCACTATTCCATGTTGGTTCAATGACCCTGTGCAACATTAGAGCTGTGCGTGTAAAATCCCACTTAGGATAATAACCAATAACAATTAAAAGGAAATCTGGGCTGAAATACAATTTGAGATTCCCACTGGTACACTGAGGTGTAGAGAGAGAAAGGAATATAATGTTAAGGGGGAGGGGGGGGCTATACTCTGCACTGGGCACTCATACTATTACCTCTGATAATAGTGATCTGGTATTGTCATTATGGGGAGTCAGCCAACACATCCATAGCCAACCCGTGTATGCTTTTAACTCTTAGTTTGCACTGAACAATACTCAGCTTTGCTCAAATGAGGAACACATTTTCAATCTCAGTCAGTACACAGGTTCAGCTGAGCCAAACTAAGCATAAATATTCACACTCCTAGAAACAAAATAGGAACACAGATTTTACCCAGCAGAATCATAAGGGGTTTGGGTGCAGGTTGTTCTGTGAGAATCTGCTGAATGCCAATATGTTAAGGAACAAATGAGACACAAAGTAAAGCTAGTAAAGAAGTAAAGTGTCGTTCTAAGTGGAGGACAGAGAATGCACGGACTATCAATCCGTGTAAGAGACAGGAGCTGTGGAAAGACAGTGTGTGTTGGGCAATATGACATGGCTGAATGGAAACTCCACGAAACTGCTGTCTCTCTAAGCTCACGTGCTTCAACTTCCCCAAAACACTCTGTAGCACTGCTCTGCTACATTCTGCTGGGTCTCCTTTTAGACTGGTGTGTGTGTTGTTTGGTGTGTGTGTGTGTGTGTGTGTGTGTAAACCGATATTGACACACAATTTTACACTCCACCTAGACAAAGAATTTGAAGGCATTACTGAATTCATGACAATGTTGAAGGATGTTGAATGTAAAAATACTAAAACTGTAAAACATCTTATGTTTGTCAAATATTGGTGTGGGTATCGACATTTTGGAAATTATCAGTTGAAACCCCTCACTGTCTCTCTCTTACTCACACACACACACTCACACTCACACACACACGCTCACACTCAGTTCTTCCCTCTTTTCCAAGCAAATTACTTTGCCAGGGTTCCTGGATGTCTGCTCAAACATCTGGGGCTGTAGTAGCTCAGGACTCAGGACGCAGTCAGAGTCCTACACATAGGATTATGTTTTACACTGTCACATTACAGGGCTGGGAATTTCCCAGAGTTTTATGGATTTTTTTTCTATTTATTTTTTATTTGTTGGGGGTTTGGTGATGGATGCAGGATGTGGAGAGTGGCTGTGCTCTGCCAGCTCAGCAGCAGCAGCGGTGGATGGAGCAGCAGGGTCCAGCCTTTGCCGAGGTGTGCCTTGACCTTTTTAGTTCTCCCACTGACCTGCATAATGAGTGAGGTCATCTAAGCCTGGGAACCAGACGAATCTGCGAGCTCATGTTTCATTTGCTCTGGCAGATACGTCCCCCGTATCTGCCAGAGCAGAACGTTCCCGTTAATACAGATTTTCACATGATCTGGAATGTGTCGGGCCAATCACAACCGTTTATGGGATGGATTTGATACGATGCATTTTTGTAAATAACCAGGATAGCTGCCATTGATGTGAAACGTTACGTTGAATCCGCTATCGCATAAGTAAAACAAACTGGACCGTACAGTTTCTCTAAAAGAACATCAAAGAACTGCACAAGTGATGTGAGTTTAGGTTGATTTTCCTTTTTGTAGGCTGACATTAGAGAACAAAAGTAATGAGCACATTAGAGTTAATTAAGACCTGGACATGCAGTAGTACAATCAATATCCCTGACATCTGTTTTCGAAGGGTGGTTTGGATTGATTTCTTGTTAGTTTCACTTATTTTTGGTAAGCTACTAGTTGAAAAGCTAAGTGGTGTACAGGACTGTAGCTACCTTTTCAGGACACTGAGGACACTATTTTTTAATTTTAAAAATTTAACAATGTCTAGATAATTTGTTTAGGGTTAAGGATTCTACAACTTTGATTATAATACAGGAGCATGAAATGGACACTCAAATCTGTAGCTGTTCCTATGAAATGGTTCTAGCCGACGGTGAGGTTTAGGAAATTAAATCTATTTGATTAAGCTATAGTTTCAGTCTGGGTAAACAGTTGGGGTAAACATAATGATGGAAACACACTTAGAGCTTCTTTTTTTTTTTTTTTTGGTCACTCCAGTACTTTATTTCCTCTGGTTTGATATTACTGTGCATGAATTTGCATGCCAAAGTTTTGAGAGTTGAACCTGATGCAAACTATTTGTGTGGATTTACTTTACCCCTGTGATTGATTGCTCCATTTTCATTTAATTAATTGATTTCAGTACCAAACGTAACTGCTTTAAATGCCTAGGTAAATGAGCCATACAGTGTTTTTAGGCACTGTATCAGTGCCATGCTACTTGTGACATGTCCCCTGATAGTGAACATTAGTAGTATGATGGCAAAAGATTGCTTGGCAAATGTGATCATTTCTAGTGTTTAATCAAACAGCTCATGGTGTAGTTTTTATGGAAGGGAAAGGCTCCGAAATGTTTCGAAATGTACTGTGCCCCCTCCCAGGTCCCCTTCAGTCCCTTTGCCCGACAGACAGGGGGTAAAAATTAATGATATCTAATGACTCACACCACATTCAAGTGTGATGAATGGCATACAGTTAATAACACCAGCCTGCAAGATTTAAATATTCCCTAATTGATGTAATGTTATCTGTAATGGAGGTGTGACACACTGGCAATGACAAAAGCTAACAAACTGAAAGTGAGTGCTCCTGAAACCTTAACTAACCTAGGGGTAGGGTTTCCACTGAAGATGGTATAATCACGGACCTCGTTGTGGAATTATTGTGCGGTGTCAAGTCAAAGCAAGTCAATTTTATTTGTATAGCGCCAAATCATAACAAAAGTTATCTCAAGATGCTTTCACATACAGTAGATCTAGACCATACTCTTTAAAATATTATTTACAGAAACCCAACAGTTCCCACCGTGAGCAAGCACTTGGCGACAGTGGCGAGGAAAAACTCCCTTTTAACAGGTAGAAACCTCGAGCAGAACCAGGCTCTGGGTGGGCGGCCATCTGCATCGACCAAGTTGGGTTGAAAGGGAGGGAGGAGAGGGGAGACAGAACAGGAGGAGAGACAACAAATCAGACTAATAATAACAACTGCAGCAGTGAGTGTGGAGCAGGAACATGGGGGCAGTAGACGGCCGGCAATCACAGATCCAGAATCTACAGCTCAAGGGGCGGAAATACCTGCAGAAAGTGAGAAGGCGAAAAAGCACAGAAAGCACAAGGACTACCAGGAAGAAATGGAGTTGGTAACCTGTATTAGTGGGATAGGAATGCGTACAGATAGAGAGGGAGAGGAGGAGAGAGAAGCTCAGTGCGTCATAGGAAGTCCCGTGGCAGTCTAAGCCTATAACAGCATAACTAAGGGATGGTTCAGGACTCACCTGAGCCAGCCCTAACTATAAGCTTTATTAAAAAGGAACGTTTTTAGCATACTCTTAAACGAAGAGAGGGTGTCTGCCTCCCAAACCCAAATTGGGAGCTGATTCCACAGAAGAGGAGCTTGATAACTAAAGGCTCTGGCTCCCATTCTACTTTCAGAGAGTTTAGGTACAACAAGTAATCCTGCATTCTGTGAGCGTAGTGCTCTAGTGGGGTAATACGGTATTATCAGCTCTTTAAGATATGATGGTGCCTGACCAATAAGGGCTTTGTAAGTGAGGAGGACGACTTTAAATTCTATTCTAGATTTCACAGGGAGCCAGTGCAGAGAAGCTAATATCGGAGAAATATTTTCCCTTTTGCTAGTTCCTGTCAGTACACGTGCAGCCGCATTCTGGATCAGCTGGAGAGTCTTTAGAGACTTATCGGGGCAACCCGATAATAAGGAATTACAATAATCTAACCTAGAAGTAACAAATGCATGAACTAGTTTTTCTGCATCTTTTTGAGACAGGATATGCCTGATTTTTATAATGTTACGTAAGTGGAAGAAGGCAGTCCTTGAAGTCTGTTTTATATGGGTATTAAAGGACATGTCCTGATCAAAGATTACTCCTAGACTCCTTACAGCGGTGCCAGAGGCCAGGGCAATGCCATCTAGAGTAACTGTATCTATACATAGTGCGTCTCACAGGTGTTTAGGACCCAGAACAATAACTTCAGTTTTGTCTGAGTTTAACAGCAAGAAATTGCAGGTCATCCAGTCTTTTATGTCCTTAATACATGCCTGAAGCTTGGCTAACTTACCGGTTTCATCTGGCTTTATCGATAAGTATAACTGAGTATCATCTGCATAGCAGTGAAAGTTTATGGAGTGTTTCCTGATAATATTGCCTAAAGGAAGCATATACAAGGTAAATAAGAGTGGTTCGAGCACTGAACCTTGTGGAACTCCATGACTAACTTCCGTGTGCACGGAGGATTCATCATTTACATGGACAAACTGAAATCTATCTGATAAATACGACTAAAAACAGCTTAGTGCGGGTCCTTTGACGCCAATCAAATGCTCCAGTCTCTGTAATAGGATACCATGGTCAATGGTATCGAAAGCGGCACTAAGATCTAACAGAACAAGTACAGAGACAAATCCTTTATCTGACGCAATCAAAAGGTCATTTGTGGTGTCTGTATAAAAGGAACTTATGAGAGTGGTAAGAGTTAATCAAGACAGTAAAGTTGTGGGGCTGAAGAAAATGAGCTGAAACTCACTATAAAGCACAAGAGCCAATGTTTGTACTGGGGGGTGGTTGGTTATTAACGACCATTGATTTAAGCATCTTCTTTTGTGGTATTAATTCTTTAAAAAAGCTGCTTTTAACAAATAAGAATTAAAACTGAACAAAATCTGAACATGTGGATGTTATTTCAAACAGGAATTAGATATAGTACAATTCTTTGTTTGAAAAGAATGTTTCCCATTATCAAGGATAA
Source organism: Lateolabrax maculatus (assembly GCA_031216445.1). Classification (NCBI taxonomy): domain Eukaryota; kingdom Metazoa; phylum Chordata; class Actinopteri; order Acropomatiformes; family Lateolabracidae; genus Lateolabrax; species Lateolabrax maculatus. The sequence continues at coordinate 26,953,042 of CM062199.1, forward strand.
GGCGATTTTATTCTGGGACAAGAATAAATGTTTGGCTGAAGGGCTAAACTTTGTCATCATTGTGTTTGGGATTAGTGGGAGTAACACTGTGAATCAGTGCCCAAGATATCACATGTTGACTTATTCAAAAGAAGAGATGCAGATGAATGTCATATTAAAGGAAAACCTGAATAAATGAGTGTAGACAGAATGAATACAGATGTTATCATACAAGTCATGAAGGCTCATGTTTGAATGATTTGATGAGCATGCAAGGTATGTGAATCATATGCAGTGTTGACATTCAACAATTCTGCAAAACTCTACATTACATTCAATAACGAATGTTTTTCTTTACAATATATAATGATAACTGTGGTATGGTTAAGCTTAGGAAAAGATTGTGTCTACAGTTCAAAAGGGTTCAAAACAGCGAACATTAAGTGTTAGATTTTGATCGTACATGGCTTACTGCATCAAGGTCAGATGCACTATACAAACCCATTCATCACCATGACCTCCACACCCTTACTCCATTTTCAAGGACACATAGCTTCCTACATTCTTACTGAATGTTGGGACTGGATGTACATGATTGCTGATTTGTCCAATTATTCCTATCAAACTTGGCTGTCTGGCGTTCACATTTGCAAATCTCAGCTAAATCTCAACCCAACAACACCTGAAGTGGCTCTGATGTTTGAATGGATGTAATAAATAAATAGAAGATATGCAGAGGTGGAAAAATGAACTGAAAGTCTTATACTTCTGCTTTAGAGTGAAACTCTGTCATCTGCTGACTTTGTTGTCTCATTGCCCCTCCTTCTCTCTCCTCACTCTCTAGCACTCCCAACTGCCACTCCCTCTCTCTCTTTCGTTGGCAGTGCTTTCCGACAGCATAACTTTGTTTTTAACATTGATGAAACCTAACAGGAAATGTACACCAGTCCTCCTATCGTTGATATTAGTGGCACTCTGTACTTCCTTATTTTGTGAGTAAGGCTACAGTTGTAGATGCCATGATGACCGCTGTGTTTGACCAATCAGCTCAGCAAACTCTGGTCCGATAGAATCAGAATATACTGCCCCGATAGTGAAGAAGAATACACATTGGGGCCCTTCAATACACATTGGGGCCCTCTCCAGACTTGTTAATTGACTATCTTTGGAGCCCCCCTTGATCCCCCTTCAGACTGATCAAGAATACACATTGGGGCTCCCCCCTCAGACCAGGAGCCACTTCCCCTCTGCCACTCTTGACCCTTTGATCTTGCCAACTTGGTGTCCCCTGCAAGTCTGATAGCAAATGTCTCCTTCCTACCTTTTGTCTCCTTTTGTTCTTACTGTATAAAACTGTATCTCTGTCTTGACTCTTGATCCATTCACCGACTCAGATCCGCTCTGTGTCTGTCAGTGCACCAGTGTGCTGGCATGCTTGAATAAACTCACACCATCACAGCAAACCTCTAACCTGGACTTGGATTTTTCCTCAACAATTTGGTGCCGTGACCCGGATGGCAACATACTTCCACGGAGACTCCTTTTCCAGACCAAGGACACACCAGTGACTTCAGATCCAAATTACAGAGGTAAAGGGTCCTTTTGAAAACCCAATTTTTGTTGCTGTGTGTGTTGGAGGTCTGTGAAGCTGGAGTCCCAAAGAAGATGACGCCATCCGCATTTTTACACAAGTTTGCTGTGTGGTTGTGAAAAGTTCTCTGTAGAGATGGTAGGAATGCTTGTATTCAGGAGTTTACACTGTAGAGATGGTAGGAATGCTTGTGCTTTTAAACCTTGGAAATTTGACTCGGTTATAAAGTTGCTTGCCTCTTCCTAACCTAAGAATCTGACTCGGTCTTCTTATGGCCCAAACATTTCGGATTACAGAGTAAATTTTGCTTGCCTCTTCCTAGCCTCAGAATCGGACTCGCTCTTCTTAAGGTTAAACATTTCAGATTACAGAGAAAGGAAATTCATGGAAATGGCCAATTGGAATAGATCATAGGATCGGACCGAGTGTTTCGGGGAAACACGGCTATCTACTGAGAGATAGAAGAAGGTCACAGTGTTTGGAACACTGCCAGTGTTGGGAACACTAAGGTAATAGTCCAGAGAGACTTGTAAGAAGAAGGCCTATGCAGGATCGGTAGTTTGGGGTAATTTGCTCTTGGGATTAATTAATTCTGTAGGGATCTGATTTTTTCTCCGTACACTTAAAGGAATGGATTGTATCTTCTGAGTAGTATTATGATGAAGGGGAATAATTTGCTTTTGGGGTTTAGTTCATTCTGTAGGGATCTGATTTTTTCTCTGTACATTAAGGAATGGATTGTATCTTTTAAGTAGTATTATAATGGATGTGAATTGTTGGCAAAAGTAAGAGAATGAAAGTTTTAGAAGGGATTTTACAGAAAGACAATGGGAAGTTATTTTAGTGGAAGGTCAGAGAAAGAGTTTACCGGTCCTGCAAAAGTACATGTACGATAGTTATGGTACCAATAGTGTTAAATTTGTTGCAACATTGATTAAAATAACTGCAGATGATGGTCTTCTCAAATTTCCCCAGAATGGGACTTTTGACCGGACCAGATTAGAAAATTTTAATGATAAATCGAACTCGCACATAGATATAAACCAACACTTCTACTTCCTTAAAACAGTGAAAGGATGAAAGTAGTCGCCGTAATGCAGAATCTTAAATAATTTTGCTTACAGATCAAAATAAAAAGTTAGTAGACCAACTGGAATACGAAAACAAAAAACAAAAACACAACGCAGACAAAAATAATTTGAGTAACCAGTTGGCCTACAGAACCACTAAAACAAATGAAAACGATCACATCCAAAACTTTTATCCTGGGAAAGAGATAAAAGAATATAGTTTAAAGTGAAGTTTGAAATTCATGAAGATGGGGAAGAGTGGACTCCAAACCTTGGAGTCACAGAGCTAAAGGCAATAGTGGGAGATTTTCCCAAGGATATCAGGAAATATGCCAAATCCCATCCCAAATGCCTGACATAATGCAATTGTTTAAAACTAACTTTGCCATCCGATTCGAAAGACAAAGTTACTGATGTCTGTGAAATTGCCTACAATCCCACAGACTCCAAAATCACACCAGATAAAGCACAGACAATTTACAGTGTCATAGCTTTATCAATTTAACAGGAGTTAATATAACAGAATAACTCAACTCCTCTCAAAAAGAAATTTAAGGAAAAGAGCAATCGACAGTTGGATGGACAGGAAAACCAATAACTGAACTGGTAAAGATAACTCAGCACAATTGGGGTAACACAGAACAAAGGGAATACAAAATGCATGAAATGTTAATTCTTGTTCAAGTGTCTCGCTATATAGGCGGAGCACCCAGAGGAGATCGCAGTGGCAGAGGAACCTTGAAAAGTGAGAACTGAGGCCAAGGACGTGAGAAATATGTCACCTTTTCTCAAACAATGACCAAGGGAACTGCTTCTATTGTGGTGAGCCAAATCATTGGGTAAGAAACTGACCATATAGAAGCATCCCAATCTACCCTGCCTGCGGCACCTCCAGTGAGTAGACAAATGGAAGACCAACAAACCCCAAAGCCCTACTAATAAAGCTGTACCAAATTGAAAGAAAAGGAAATGTGACCCAAGCTTTGTTTTTTTTAAATTTTAAATTAAGAACCTAATTTAATCTTAGATGTTAATGGAAAATCAACATCATTTCTGGTTCTCTTTCAACTCTTAAAACAACAAAAACCATACATTTCAAAACAGCCAAAGAAACAGCAAGGGCTGTGGGGGTTGGAGGCATTCCTATGAGTCTACCTGTATCTGAGCCTATTGTAGTATCCATAGGTACTTTAACTGAGAGCATGTCATGTTTTACAACTTCACACTCCTTTCTTCTTTCAGACACCACACCCATGAAGCTATTAAGGCGAGATTTGTTAGGTTAACTAAACTGCACCATCTATTCCACACCAGATGGCATCTTTTTACAGAATAAAAGATAACGCAACAGCTGTGCTAACAACTCTGATAGACCAAAATCAAACTATGAGTGAAGGAAAAGTGAAATTATATGATAGAATTGTGTCCAGTGTGACCTTGTCAGTATGGGCCTCCTCCTCTAATGATGTTTGTTTGATCAGAACTGTTAAGCCAGTACAGATATTACTAAAACATAACACCTCCCTGCCAATGATTTCACAGTATCCTCTTTATCAAGAGTACTGACACTCACTGCTCCACATATTACAGATGTTCCATTCCTAACCCTGCTACTCTATCACCTACAGAAGATGATGGTGATCCCCCATAACTGTGGATGTTGTTTCATGTTCATCTAAACCTAGTCCAGATCTTTTAGAAATTAATTTTTCTAACTCTGAACTTCTTTTCTACACTGATGGCTCTGCTTATAGAGAAAATGGTGTGCCGTACGCAGGGTATGCAATTTGTGATAACTTTTCTATTGAAAGTGCCGCCCTGCCACCCTCAAGCTCCGCCCAAGTAGCTGAGTTGTATGCCCTGATGAGAGCCTGTCACCAAGTGAAAGGTAAAACTTACCATTATCACAGACTCCAGATACACTTTTGGATGTTTGTATGCCTTTAGTATACAGTGGGCAAACTGAGGATTCATTACATCCTCAGGGACATCTGTTAAACAGGGGAAACTGATTGGAAAACCGCTAGATGCATGTTAACTACCTTCATCTATTGCTGTTTTAATGTGAAGCCCACACCAAATCTAAAGATCTGGTTTTACAAATCTAAAGATCCAGTTTTACGAAGCAATGCTTTGGCCGACCATGCCGCCAAAGCAGCTGCCAAAATTGGTATTCCTGTCCATGTAAAGCTCTGTCTTGCCATACCTGCTAACAACCTTGCTTCTCCTAATGATGTGGGTCTCTTACAGGAGACCACTGACGTGAGAGCATAGTTTGTGGCTTTCCCATGGATGTAAATATGTAAACAATTTGTGGGTCCACAATGACGGCCGCGTTGTGGGCTCCCGTGTCTCTGTACCCGTGGCTAACACGCAAGTCACATGACTTGTCACATGTGAGCAAAGGGGGGATGTGTCAGATAGTGTTGGAAGACTGGTTTGCTCCGGGATTTACATCCTATGCACAAAATGAAAAACAGTACAGACAATAATGTCGACACATCCTTCCCCTCGGGTATTTTTTGAAGCTTTTGAAATTGATTTTATTCATAAGACATGTTCTCAAACTGGCCTGAAGCATAGCCATGTAAGAAGGCGGACTCCACGTCCGTTCCAAATACCTGTTAAAAGACATTGTGCCAAGATTTGGTATTCCTCAGACCATCAATTCAGACAGAGGTACCCATTTCACTGGACAGATAATGACTGAACTCTGTAAATCACTAGAGATTAAACAAAGGCTACATTGTCCATATCATCCACAGTCTTCAGGGCTAGTTGAAAGACAAAAGGGAGTCTTAAAAAACAAACTAGCCAAACTGTGTGCTGAAACAGGCCTGAGATGGACAATGCTGCTGCCTCTAGCCCTAATGTCAATGAGGTCCACACCCATCAGGAAACACAAACTCACACCTCATGAAATTATCACTGGTAGACCAATGACTATACCAAGTTATTCGGTATTATGCACGAAAAAGATGGATCTCCATGCTATGGATGAGTCCATCAGATCATTTTGTTCTGCTCTAACCTCTGCTGTTCAGTCAATCCACGGACAAGTGAAAGCTGTCCAGTCTTTTCCTAGTGACAAACCCTGCCACAACATCCAACCAGGAGATTGGGTTTGCGTCAGAGAGTTCCGGCGGAAAAACGCCCTGAAACCCCGCTGGTCCAAACCACAATACGTCCTGCTCACCACTAACACAGCAGTCAAGTGTGAGGGTCGTCCCACTTGGATTCACGCATCCCACTGTAAGAAGACACCGCCTCCACCATGCACCGGAACCTAGCAGAATCCTTCTTCATCCTGTGGGTCCTCTTCCTTACCAACTGCGGAGCCATAGAAGGATGGCCACATCCCTGGGAAGGATCGACTCCCCTGAAGGACAACGCAGGCACCGGAGTCCCAGAAGAAGCTGCAGGACAACCACAGCCATCGAGGGAACAGAGAAACAACATAGACACCAGAGTCTCAAGCAAAGCCACTGCACACCCGACACTGATTATAGCATTAAGAAACAACACCAGACAGAGAAAAGGACCAACAGTAAGCCTAAATGAGTTATGCATGACAAAGAGAAACATCTACAGATACCACAAACTGGACATTCCACAATACCAACAGAGAAAGACACTTGCACATGAACTTCAGCTTTCAACAAACACATACCTCCAATTGGCAAAAATGGTAGCCGATAACAGCCCAAATCCTAAGAACTGTTATGTTTCTGGGTTTATCCCACACAGTACAAGAGAAGGACTCCCACTGAAGGCCGTGCCTATTACCTCCTGTGACACCTGCCACGTGTTACACTTTAATACAATGATCAGTCATTGCTCTATACCACTACCAAAAGGGGTATATTGGATTTGTGGCAAGAAAGCTTATGAATATTTACCAAAGGAATGGTCTGGGGTATGTGGCCTGGGTCATGTGATACCAGCCATGAGAGTCCTTGTTGTGCCACCTGATGTTCACATTGTTAAGAGAGAGATATATACACACACACAAACACCATGGACAAGATTTTTTAGATCTCTCATTCCAAATTATGGGGTCATGGCAGCTTTGGATCAAATCAGAGATCTTTCTCATGCGGTTAAAGACCTCGCAAATTCCACTGCAGAAGGCATGTCCATGCTCTCACAAGAAATAACTAACCACTTGAATAATATTGGCAAGACATTACATAACCCTGTTTCCACTGGTTTGTTTGACTGGGTTAAGCAAAAATTAGGGTCATTGGGTTATGTAATTTTTGAGTTTCTCTTACTTGGATTCGAAATACTGATTGTTTTTAGCCTCCAAGTCACCTGTATCAGATGTATTTGTAAATCTTTTATCACTAGAACAACCACTAAAATCATGTACTCAACTGCACCTGAACCTGTTCCACCAATAGAAGAAAATCCTCATTTTTTGTTTGAAATTGAAGTTGATTATGACTAAGTAGAGTCGTTTTGTATTTTTCACTTGGTTTCAGCATTTTTTTGTTTTCAATTAAGTTTTCAAGTTTCCAGAGTGGAATTACTACTGTGTTATGTTTAAAAAAAAAAAAGTGTGGATTGAAGAAGAATACACATTGGGGCCCTTCAATACACATTGGGGCCCTCTCCAGACTTGTTAATTGACTATCTTTGGAGCCCCCCTTGATCCCCCTTCAGACTGATCAACAATACACAGTGGGGCTCCCCCCCCTCAGACCAGGAGCCACTTCCCCTCTGCCACTCTTGACCCTTTGATCTTGCCAACTTGGTGTCCCCTGCAAGTCTGATAGCAAATGTCTCCTTCCTACCTTTTGTCTCCTGTTGTTCTTACGTCACTGCTTTGTTCTTACTGTATAAAACTGTATCTCTGTCTTGACTCTTGGTCCATTCACCGACTCAGATCCGCTCTGTGTCTGTCAGTGCACCAGTGTGCTGGCATGCTTGAATAAACTCACACCACCACAGCAAACCTCTAACCTGGACTTGGATTTTTCCTCAACAATAGCAGGGACTGCTTTTAAACCGGGAACTATCCAACAGGAACTAAATAAGTTCCTCAAAAGGTTGCTCCTGGTGCATAGCCTGACATCGCCACACTAATTTGGAAACATGTAATAGTCTGGAACCTCTCAGTTCATTTTTGATTATCAACATAAAGCTTAAGTGCAGTTGTTTGATCTTCTTTTTAAAAAAAATGAACATCCAGTTCGTTTAATACTGCCGCTGTAGCCAGCTGGGGAACACGGCAGCGCCATCTTGGACATTTACAAAGATACCTGATTGGCGCTTGTCTCTGTCTGATAAAACGGCAGGGAAATCAGTTTAAATGGGAGAGGGGCCAGATATAACTGCCAGAGCAAATGAAACATGAGTTCTTAGATTTGTCTGGTTCCCAGGCTACCAGGTGCAACAACTACTTACAAAGACTCTTTGTGTTGTTTTGTCCAGGCATTTGTCACCCATCTGTATTTTGTCAGTGACTGCACGGAATTAATATTGTAATATTATCCCAAATCTCTTTCAAAGTCCATACTTATTGTCTTGTATGTCATTAAGTAATAGTAAAAAAAAGTAAATGTCTGTGTTTTAAATCACTATGAACTACGTTTATCTTTATGTTGTCTTCGTATTGTATTATTTTTATACTGATATGTACTTATGTGTGTGAAATAAAGTTAGACTGAATTAAATTGTATCTGTGTAGTCTGCAGGTGTTTAACACTGAGGATGATTTTAGCTCTTCGGGGCTCAGCAGTAACCCTACACTCCTTGATGTGGACACAGAACAATAGCTTCAGTAGTATGTAGTTTGAACTTGACATTGGACTCACTGAGCATTGTCCAAAAAAAACATGACATTGTTAGTTCTAGACTATTGCATTGATCTGGCATGAGCCAAATGGCAGTATTGCATAAAGTATTTCTGCATGAAATTTGCCTTAAATTAAATGATTGCATCATTATGCAGATAAATGGCTGCTGCCAGAGTGGATGAGTATGTGGAACTGAGGGAATGTGTATCTTCCTCTGTGAACCTGGCCTAACTGCTGTTTATTGTTTTAGGATCCTGATTTTAATCTAAATTAGATAGATGAAAAGTCAGATCACGGTTACATATGATATCTTTGTAGCTCAGCCAACTTCTATTTTACTTAATCTTGATCTGAGTGCAATATGCATGCATTGATGCTGTATGCCTGTATGAAAGTGTATTTGACTCTTTCTCCCTCTGTGTGTGTGTGTGTGTGTGTGTGTGTGTGTGTGTGTGTGTTGTTCGCGCAGAGCCATGTGAGAGGCAGCAGTGGATTGAATAACTCCAAGCTCTCCCCTGTGGAATGGACCCCCTTATTGAATGGAGCGTTGTCTCTCAGGCCGAGCGCTTGCCTTGATTTGGAGCCAGGAAACCCAACTGTCCCTGTCCATCAGTATGACGAGCTTAGCGGGGGATAAACCCAACGACCTGGCTAAGGGGGGCACAGGAGTGCAGGGTAAGGGCTGGGGTAGTTAGGGACTGGGCAGAGGGTACTGATATATGGCAGGCAGAGGGAGGGGTGAGAGTTGGGACACTGTAGACACTGTATGTGGTGTAAAGTAGAAAGGTAAGATTAAAATCTAACTTTAACTGATCAATGTGAATCATCCCAGCAGAAAATATTTGGTCCTGTATGTAACTTTTTACATATATTAATTGCTTTTTAAATCGTTTAACGGGTTCTAACATAGCTTAAAAAATGAGACCTTCCTCTGACTTTTTCGGTTGTCTGTCATGTGTGAACTGATTTCTATGTAAAGGATTCCGATTATGACAAAATGCTTGCTCCCGGGTGCCTTGTTCTCTTCAGCTCCCCTGCAGCGCCCACAGTGTGGTCTGTTATCAACTTGATGACTTTCTCGCTAGATTTAGTGTGTATTGCAGGCGCCGCCGGACAGGGACAAACTCTGCAGGAGCTGCCGACGAGATGACGCTGGTGCTAGTGGGCCTGCTAACAAGGCTACAGCTAAAGTGATCTGGAGAGCCCTTCTAAATGTAGTGCTAATAGAGAGAAGCTGCTTTTACTCAAGGACACGTCTCTTTTAGAAGAGACACCCTATCTGCAGCAGCGGAACAGTCAACACAAGCTATTGTAACACTTCTGTGGAAAATGCTAAACTGGTAACGATAGGCTAGGCTAGGTTAAGCTAACAGAGCAGTAGAGGCAAATCCCTAACACCAAGATCGTTTTTTGCAACAAAGTAGCCCTGTATCATCTTTCTCTTGTTGCTTTTAAATAACCCCAACAAACAAACTGTCGGGGTCGATGTGTTAGAGGTTCTGCATGTAGAGAAAGAGATCGACATCTAATAATGTGAAATTATTTCAAATCTGTTTGTGTAGAGAATTGAAGTTGTACAATGTGCTTTGACTATACTATGTTTCAATATGGGCATGTCAATAAAGTCTTCTGAATTTAATTTGTAAGTTCATTATGTATATATGTCACGTTATGACAAGTAAGAGCCCCACTAATCTGTGCCCAACGCTGAGTGCTCTCTGTCAGCTTTTCTGCGGTGTGCAGTGTTGCCAACTCCTCAGTAAGGAAAGTAGCTATTGGCTGTCCTAAAAGTCGCTAGAAGTCGCTAAATTATGTCATAGCCTAATTTGCATAATTGTTATGGACGCTGTAGGAGAGAGGGATAATGGTGGGAGAGATAAAACGAGAGTAAAAAAAACCCTAAATATGTTTAGAACTACAAATGAGCTTTCTTCTGTTGATTCTTGTTTTGTTTTTTTTTGCTATTGAAATAGGGTATCACTTCTCAAAATAACGTAATGACTAATGCTTTATTTTAGTGTGGCAGTGAATACACATTTACATCAGCGGCGGTTTCGCGCATGCGCGGTTGATTTGAAGCATGGACGCGGAGGAGTACGGGTCTCCTCTGTGCTCTGACTGCAGCTGGGATGCTGCGCCAGGCTACTGTCAGACTTGACCACCTGTGAGTGCTTTGGGACGGCGGAGGGGCTCACAGCAGCACCCGCTGCTCGCTGAGGACAGTAACTGCTGAGTCTCAAACACCAGAAAAGTCTCAAATAACACCAGAAAAAGTCGCTAGATTTATCGCTAGTCGCTTTTGACAAAAAAAAAGTCGCCAAGAGGATTTGGAAAGTCAGCAGATATAGCGAGAAAGTCGCCAAGTTGGCAACACTGGCGGTGTGCACACCGACTAGTGAAGTCCCTCTGGCCAAACAGGAATGTAACTCTTCCACTCTCTCTATGGAGTGTGAGTGCACGCACAGGATGCTGACTGCAGTTCGTTAAAGGCCCAAAGATTAGGCCCACTAAAAACCAAGATTGTGCAAAAGGTTACCATAATTCAACTGATAATTTCCTATTTCAAGAATTTTCCAGAAATTAAGGGGGAAAATTTCGGCAATTTTGGCAAAATTGTGGAAAAAAATTATATCAATAAATACATATGAAAAACTGAAATAAGAAATGTGAGTTGTAACCACATGCTGAACAAATGAGAGGAAATAACAGCAATAAAAAAATAAACAAAATGCCAAAAATTTGCCAGTATCCTCTAGAACACATTGGCAATTTTAATAAGTGCCACGGTTTGATTTACATATGAGACACACTGGTTTAGTGCTCCCAGTGGGAAGTATGAACTAGTCCGTCCATTCTGGAATAAAAGCTCTATTTTAGCTGTCCACTTTTAGTTTTTTGGAAAGTGCTATTTGTTCCTTAATTTTCTCTCCCTTTCTCCATCTCACGCGTCTTTTTCTCAATTTTCTCAAATTATCGCTATTTTTCATTTTCTTTCTACTATCTTTTCATGTGTAACTTGCCTCTGACCCTCTCATCTGTCTGCACTGTAGAGTCACAATGGAATGCACTGAATTGATTCGCTGAGCGGTATCACGTGGGATGTCTTAACTCGCATGCAATTGGTCTGTGCTTTACCTCAACCACTAAACCACTACTGTAAAGACTACCAAAGCCACACTGGTTAAAATAGAAGCGCCCCGTCATGTTGTGAATCATAACCTGTTTTGGCTGTAGGTCCGTATGGGACAGCTTCTGGGTCCAGACCTGGACCGCGTCCACCTGTTAGTGACTTATGCTCTAGAACATGTGTTCATATGCACAATATCACCAGACTTTAGACACAAACTTTAAGCACATACTAAGTTAAGTATTCCTCTATTTATATATCAAATAAATAGGCAGGTTAATTAACTTCTAAGACCTGTATTTGTGTGTATTTGGGCAGGCATTTAACTCAAGCAGATGCTTCACATTATTTTTTTTACCATCATTACAACCATCTGTTTTATGCTTGAAAAGCATTCACTTCAGGTTGCAGTCTGTAGCATAAACATTGTTGAAAAATCCCGGTTAATCATTTTTGTTTAAATGTAAAGGGGTGGCCAATAAGGTTTTACTGTGAGCTTGAACTAGGGTGGGGATGAGAAATTTAGCTCAAAAAGACTGATTTACTCTACAATCACTGTTTCATCTCAAAGACCAGAACTTTTGAATGAAAATATAAACAAGCCCTAACATCATTGGAAGTTATTAGACATTTTGTGAGTGTGTGTCTATGGGAGGGTCTGGGATTATGTATGATAGACTCCATGTGTGGGTGTGTGCTTGTGTAGAACTGCTGGTGTGTGTCTGCTTTATTGTCAGCAAGCTAGCACACACTGTGTGAACACTGACCATGCATGGGAACCAGCAGTTCACACACACACACACTCTCTCTCACACACACACACACACACACCTGCCTTCTGGCTTTTGTATGTGAACAATCTGGCTTCACAGGGATAACATAAACACTAGATTTTTTTATTCTTTCAGTTTGGAGCAGATTCAATCAGATTTCTGGGTTTTCATGAATAGTAGCTGTACTTGGCAATAGTAAAAACTTAATTCCAGACATGCAAAGCCTCCCAGTGTTCTTCAAATTTTATTTGAATGTCTACAGGAGTAAACAACCCATAAACAATGTCTGGATAATGGTGGTATCCATCTGGATCATTGCTAATACTATTTATGAGCTGCTAGCTAATTACAGTTTAACTCTTTAAAACATCCATCCATGTTTTGTTTTTTCTTCCACTTATCCAGGGCCAGGTCACCCTGGCAGCTGGCTAAGCAAGGTATTCCAGATGTCACTCTCCCCATCAACATTTTCCAGTCTTGTCACCAGTTGGACTTGGAAAACTTCCAAGGTAAGGCAACTTCCTCCAAACCCGGGGTAAGCAATCCACGGTTTTCTGGCTTCAAACTTGGAGGTGCTGACTCTCATCCTGCCCACTTCACACTTGACTGCGAATCAACCACACCCTTGATTTTGTTCTGTCATATGGCATCAAAATTTAACATTTAATAGTCTTTCCACAAAATCCTCTGTAGCTAAATTTCAAGAAGTGATTACATCTACATTTAATTAAATGCCATGTTTCATTGTAATGGAGGACACCTATGCTAACTTATCAGGCATATCCTGTCTCAAAAAGATGCAGAAAAACTAGTCCATGCATTTGTTACTTCTAGGTTGGATAATTGTAATTCCTTATTATCTGGCTGCTCCGATAAGTGCGGCTGCACATGTACTGACAGGAACTAGCAAAAGAGAACATATTTCTCCAATATTAGCTTCTCTGCACTGGCTCCCTGTAAAATTTAAAATAGAATTTAAAATCATCCTCCTCACTTACAAAGCTCTTATTGGCCAGGCACCATCATATCTTAAAGAGCTAATAGTACCGTATTACCCCACTAGACCACTACGCTCACAGAACTCAGGGTTACTTGTGGTACCTAAAGTTTCTAAAAGTAGAATGGGAGCCAGAGCCTTTAGTTATCAAGCTCCTCTTCTGTGGAACCAGCTCCCAATTTGGGTTCGGGAGGCAGACACCCTCTCTTTGTTTCAGAGTATGCTAAAAACGTTTTTGATAAAGCTTATAGTTAGGGCTGGCTCTGGTGAGTCCTGAATCATCCCTTAGTTGTGCTGTTATAGGCTTAGACTGCCGGGGGATTTCCCATGATGCACTGAGCTTCTCTCTCCTCCTCTCCCTCTCTATCCATACGCTTTCTTATCCGACTAATACATGTTACTAAATCCACTTCTTCCCGGTAGTCCTTGTGCTTTCTGTGCTTTTTTGCCTTCTCACTTTCTGCAGGTATTTCCGCCTCTGGAGCTGTAGATTCTGGATCTGTGATTGCCGGCCATCTATTGCCCTCATGTTCCTGCTCCACACTCACTGCTGCAGTTGTTAGTGTAATGTGAGGGTTCGATGAGTGGTGGTTGGATCACTCTTTATAAGAAGAAACAGCAGGATGGAGACGGATAACTTTCTCAAGCAGCACTTTACTCAATTCCACACTTTATAACATTTTCACTTCCTGGTTTTTGCACTTCTCACGTGACTGAACTAACCAATCAGAAGCTAGCACTTCAATTAAGGTAAACTTGAGGGAATCAGAAAGGCAGATTCAACAGACTATCTTAACTGTCTTAAAGATGGACTTGTAAATATTTAAACATGTAAATATGTAAATAATAAATGTGTAACATAAATATGTAAATAGTTAACTGATGTAAATTATAACATTATAAATGCATTCTTAGTAAATTAACTCAAATATAAATGATATCAACTTCTGAGCCTTACAGCTGTCAAATATAAATTAACTTCACTTCTTAACCTTACATTATTATTATTAGCCTGATTTGTTGTCTGTCCTCCTGCTTCGTCACCTCCCCCTCTCTCCTCCCCTTTCAACTCAACTCGGTCGATGCAGATGGCCGCCCACCCAGAGCCTAGTTCTGCTCGAGGTTTGTACCTTAAAAGGGAGTTTTTCCTCGCCACTGTCGCTAAATGCTTGCTCATGGTGGAAACTGTTGGGTCTCTGTAAATAATATTTTAAAAAGTATAGTCTAGACCTACTCTATGTGAAAGCGTCTTGAGATAACTTTTGTTATGATTTGGTGCTATACAAATAAAATTGACTTGACTTGACTAACTTTAGTCCCTCCCAAATTGATCATCTGGTAGAAAGTGCTGCAGGCTCGCTGCAAACGACTCTCAGTTCAATTGCCCCTATAAAAAGAAGATAATAAATCAAAAGAGGTTAGCGCCATGGTATAACTCGCTGACTTGCAAATTAAAAGAAACATTGCGAAAACTAGAAAGGAAATGGGGTTCCATCAAACTGGAGGAATCCTATTTAGTCTGGCAAGATAGTCTTAGAACACTGGCTCCCTGTAAAATTCAGAATAGAATTTAAAATCCTCCTCTTCATCTACAAAGCTCTTAATGGTCAGGAACCATCATATATTAAAGAGCTCATAGTACCGTATTACCCCACTATATGCATTGTGTGAGCACTGCGCTCACACAATGCAGGGTTACTTGTGGTACTTAAGTTATCAAGCTCCTCTCCTGTTGAACCAGCTCCCAGTTTGGGTTCGGGAGGTAGACACCCTCTCCTCATTTAAGAGTATGCTAGAAACGTTCCTCTTTTAGGGGCGGCCTGGCTCAGGAGGCAGAACAGTTGTCTAGTAACTGGAAAATTCCTGGTTTGATCCCTGGCTCCACCAGAGAAAGTTTCGAAGTGTCCTTGAGCAAGACACTGAACCCCTAACTGCTCCTGATGAGCAGTTGGCACATTGCATGGCATTCTTTGCCAGCAGTGTGTGAATGGGTGAATGTTGGCATGTGTTGTAAAGTGCTTTGAGTGGTCAGTAGACTAGAAAAGCACTATAAAAATGCAGTCCATTTACCATATGTTGTGGATAAGTCTGCGCATTTCCCGGCGTTTTGCATACCGTCACCAGAGGCTTGAGCCAGACTATGTGCCAGGTCAGAAAGTTTGGCTTTGTTTTAAAAACATTCCATTGAAGACAGACTCAAGGAAAATTTCTCCCCACTACATCGGTCCTTATGAGATCGACTGTATCATAAATCCTTCTGTGGTCAGGCTCAAGTTGCCCAGGTCTATGAAGATCAATCCCACTTTCCACGTCTCCCAGATTAATCCTGTCCGGGAGGCGATTAAACTTGCCTCTGCCATTTCTCCCTCAGCCTCTCCAGGCCTCAGCTACACCAAATTCATCCCCACTACTTCCACTCCCCGCTTCCCTAACAATAAACCTCTCTTCATTACCAATACAAATCCGTGTCTCCGCCTGACACGGATGACAGGAATCACTGGATCAGTGACCAGGATCAGTGGACACTCCACATATCACAACAGATCCCTGTCATCACAGCAATAGTTGAAATAATAAGAATTCAGTTTTTTTAATGGATTTGACTTGGGTTCCATTTTTGTGAAGGAATAAAACTACTGACCATCTCTGGTGATTTTTTGATTCACTTCAATAGCAGTGAATTTTGTTGGAGAATAAGTCCAGACTCAACAACTGGCCCCGATCCGGGCTTGGCACCTCCATCACTGCTCCGAGGATGAATCAGACGCCCCTCGTCCGCGCCGCAGCTCCTTCATCACCTGTAAACGACTTGCAGGATGGCCTGTGCACCGCATCCTTGAAGCGCTATATGCCTGCAACATCTCCGTTCCATCCAGCCTTAACCATGAGGAGCTTTTCAATTATCTCATGATTCAAGAAAGCTCCACTGATGCCCAAGTGTCCAACGAGAATTCAAACAGCGCTCCTCCCAAAGCTAAAGCCTCAAAAAGGCACGCCACTTCTTAACCAGCTTCTCCAAAAGACCAAAGCAATCACAACCAGGCTCCTCTACTGAAGTATCCATCAGTGGAATCAACACTTGATGTCATGAACACCAGGATGCAGAGCCTGGAAGGAAACACGATCTCCTCCTTCTGTAATGTAAAGAACCCAGGGCCATCCTCTTCAACTTCTGTGATAGCTTAACCTGCCTTGCTTCTCGCTGACGTCACACCCCACAGGACCCTGGGAACTGCATTCCCAGCTCCAACTATGTGTTCTCAGTTCCTGCCCTCTGCAACAGCAATTCCTGATACCCTCAGGAACTAAAGTTTAACAGGCCAAGACGTAAATCTGGTGAAGATTCTGTTATGAGGTACGGAATCTGCTGACATGAAATTTGTGGATTGTGGATTTTTTTCAGTAGTTGTCAAAGATAGCGATCCAAGATTGTCAAAACCCCTCACTTTGGCAGAATGCAACATTGCCTTTGGTGTCTTCAGAGACACGATAGGTGAAAAATATCCGCAACGCAGGGAGGAGCTCAACACCTATTTGGCTATTATCTCAGACCTTGCTCTCTCCTACGGTGGCTCTCCTATCAATGCCATAAATCTTTCTCTGCCAAAGCTGCCATGTACATCCAGAAATTTAATCAGAGACTAGATTGGTCTGTAGTCAACTTGTCCCTAATTAGCAGACATTTCACTGGGCACAAAACCCTAGCCTGCTGCATGTCCTACACAACCTCCCTTTGTCCAAGAACTGTTCTGCAAGAACTGTTCACGTCAAAATCTCAGCCTAAGGCAAAATCTGGGGTTAAATTCTGTAAGCTATCCTATAACGTGACGTAACGTAACATGACAATGCCTGTACATATCCTAACTATAAATTTATACATGTGTGTAGTTGGTGTTGAGACAGCCACCCATGCTCTGTGTATCCGAGGAGGCATTGTCCTGCAAAATCAGGAAAAATAAATATGTAGCATCCTTCGACTCCAGTGAATGTTCCAGCTCTTTCCAAAGCTCTTTCAAAGCGCTCTAATAGATGCTTCGTCAATAACCTGTCACCAACTTAGTACAAAGATTCCTAGCAGGCCTAAGCTGACTCCTAGCCAAACTCTTCATCAAGAGGTTAAAAACAGATACATGATAGGTGCTACGTCTAGATCCCCATTTTCTATCTTCAGAGTAAACCCTATAAGTGTCTGCTACTTTTTCTGTTTTTGTTTATTTGTTTCGTTTCCAGCTCTCCCTCTCTGATCACATTCAGCAGGGAGGAACTTTTAAACATCCTACAATTCACTGGTTAAACTTTTCTGCCACACAGAATCCATCTGGCGAATGTTTGTTCTCTGGTTCCCAGGCTACTGATAAATGGCTCTCATAACTTGTCTAGGTGACTGTAAAGACTCCCTAATTCATATAGGAAATGCTCCCTGTTGAGTTTCTTACTCCCAGAAGGCTGCACTTGATGGGTCTCCTGGCTGATTCTCGGTGTACCCTGTGTTCCCTGGGGACTCTTGGTACATGCCTCCATATGTTCTGGAAATGCCCTCCTGTTGCACGTTTTTGGATCGGGATCTCCGCTCAGACCAAAAAATACCTATATTTGCTTGGCGGCCAAGTAATTGGTTGCTATGAGGTGGAAACACCCCAACAAGATGATCAACCTGATTCTCACGTTTCTTTATGTAATTTAGTTGGAGCTGTCCACCGCTCGTGTGATCGGCATTAAGGAGTCCAATATTGATTTGTGGGTGTCGACGGCTGAAAAATTAAAGAAGCATATCTAGTCATCTTAAATGGTTATGTTCCGGTTTTGCATTCATTGGTCCTTGGTTACCCTGGGGTTGGGGGATGGAGGAGTGTTTCTTGCCCTTGTTTTTGTCCTTCTGTCTTATTGTTTTTTAGCTGTTAATTGCTGTAGCTGGTGTTTTATTGCTTATTATTTAACATCGTCTTTTTTCAAATTTTTAATAACCTCTAACACCTCTAACAGTATAAACATACTCCTCTTGTCCTCATATATAATCTCACCCTTGCTTCCCTTCCCATAATCTGTCCGACTGTCATACAAAAATAATACCACTTATGGAAAGTATGTTATTGTGGGTAATGGAACAGTGCAGAAATAACATTTAACATCAACATATGGCTTTTTACTAGCCAACTAGTTTCAATGGCTCATGTGTTGAAGGAGGAAGTAAAGTTTCCCAGTCAGCATTAGAAAACTGATTGTGCATCAAGCAGAGATTAATCGTAGAGCAGGGACACACTTACATATGTCTTCTAATATGGCCATATAAAGCACAGGCAGCAGGCATTAGAGGCATAAAGTGTGGAATTTAATGTAGAAAGAAAGTGTGGGAATGGAGGGATAAGAGAAAGAACTGGGGGACGTGATGAAGTCAGTGACTGTGAAGAGCAAAGTTAATTTTGGCACCTCATTTTGATTTAATCTTAGTCTTTGTTTGTTTTTGTCACATTTTATCCATTGACTATAGTTGTTTTAGTATGTGTGTGTTGATGTTGGTGTGTACCTGGACATTAGACATTACATTAGACCTCCACCACACAGTGAGTATCAGTATGAAATTCAACTTGAAGTAGCTTTATTGGCATGAAAAAAAAAACATGTTCCCAAAGAAGTTTACAGAAAATTCATATATATATATTAAATATACAAGTGTCATATATGCAGTTTTTATATTATACTACTGATGTAGTTATTTTTTTTTTTTTGGAGGGGGGCGACTGCTATACAACATATTACAATATAGAGGAGGAGCTCCTGTCTATCACCAGGAAACTGAGAGTTTCTCCTCTGGTGTTAACATTACAAAGTTTGGGATTTTATCTGCTATTTTCCAGTAGTGGAAGTCTCTTGCTGAAGAGATCTCACAGTGGAGGAGGAAGTGCATCTCTGTTTCTACCTCCCCGGTTGAGCAGTGAGCATATATATACGCTCCTCTCTGGGTAGCCATGTCTGTCTGTATCATCTTGTTTCTGCTGCCAGTTGGTGTCACTAAGTCTGTATTTGGTCAGGATCTGTTTCAGTTTTGTATCGGATAGAGGCCCAGCCGTGATCCCTGTGTTTTTTTTCCCCTCATGATTCCCTTTTTCCTCATGTTTCCCTGTTTTCCCTGCACACCTGTTTTGTGTCTAGATCTTGTTTGCACAGCCCTTGTGTTTCAATCCTTCTCCTACCGCCTTTTTTTTTTCCTTGAATAAAGGCTTGTATCCTGGAGGGTAGTACAAAATATTTTTCCAAGGTATTTCCATTTTTATAGATTAGGGTCATCAGCCCCTGGTTGCAGACATCAGGAAAGCAGCCAGCAGTCAGCACCACCACAGTTTAACAGTTTGCAACTCAGGGGTACTGTTGTTGAGCATTTCATTCTTGATGCATTCCATGCCACAAGCTTTTTTGAAATTAACAGTTTTCAGGTTGTCTGTTAACTCATTTAGTGTAATTTGGTAATCTGATGGATTTTTCCTCATGGCTGATTCAAAGTTTTCTAACTTTGTTTTAATGTCAATTTGGTTTAGGTTTCAATCTTTGGATGGGATGCCATTTCTAAGCTGTTCAACATGTCCCAGAACTGTCCCCCTAGTCTACTGAGTTTTCAATCTCCTGAAGCTAACACCGTTGGTGTTGTATTTGTGTTGTAGTGTTGGTTCATGTTTGTGTTATGTGTTTTTGGTTTGACAGCTGTATTAAGTGTTCTCATTTTTTTTATATTCATTTTTCAGAGGTTTTGTTTCTTTGTTTTCCAACCTTGCATTTTATGCAGATTTTTTAATGCCTTCAGAGTTATTTTGGTACTGTAAATTGTCAGATGTGTTGATTGCATGTTTTATTTCATTTGAAATCAAAACTTGTAGAAATTGAGCACTGTTTGAAGCCCATCTCTATGACTGGTTTAGACTGCTTACTAGGCTGTTAACAGTACTTATGGAACCCATTTGCGCCACTGTCATTATTATGAGCTGCTAAGTCATAATTTTGAGATACTTACTCATAATGACTTAGTATTTCATAATAATCACTTAATGTCTCATAATTGTGAGTTAGTATATTTTAATACTGACTTAGTATCTCTAGTCCCGTAGTCCACCAAACAAAAACCACAGAAGTGCTGGAGTGCCCGTCTCTTTGTCCTTGGGTATGGGACCCAGAGCTCCAGCTGCTACTGCTCAACAGGAACAAGCCTAATTAGTAACCTGTTTCAACTGTGCCAATTAAACTGGCACTGTTCCCCTGATCCGCTCCCACACATCTCTCTCTCTGCATCTTAACACAGACCATGCCCACTACCACAGCATAGTTGTCCTTAACTCAAACCTTATCTTTACTTCACCTAGTTCACTGTCTGTCCATTATGGCTTGGAGAAGACACAGAGGAGAGGCTGGCTTCCTAAGTCATAATTATGATATCCAAAGTCATAATTATAAGATACTTAGTAATCACATTTTATGAGATGCTATGTCATTATTATGAAATACTAAGTCATAATTATGAGATATTAACTCATATGTATCTGTAGGTTTTTTTCATGTAAATATTAATCTGGCTGTGATCTGAAAGGGGTGTTTGTATTCTGACAGTGAAAGCATTGAATGATGGGTCCATGTCTGAGATGGCATAGTCAACTACACTTTGATAGGTCTACCTACTGTGTAGGTAGGTAGCCAGTAGGTAGGTACCTACACAGTAGGTGCTGACGTGCTGCAGTTAGCATATCATATCTCCGGTTGGTCGACATTCTTGAGGGAGACCTGGTCTGAGGAGAAACGGCATTCATCCCACTTTGGATGGTGCAGCTCTCATATCCAGAAATTTGACCACGTTTATTAGTGGTACCACACCGTGACAATCCAAAGTTGAGACCAGGAGTCAGAGCTGCAGCGCTACACGCTTCTCTGCGCCTCCATTAGAGTGGTTACCCATCCAAATCCCCATTAAAGAGACTGTGTCTGCCCCCCGACAACTTCAATTAATTCAATCAAATTTAACCAGAAGAGGAGTTACTCATAAAAACTTAATACAAATTAGTGTAGCAGTACAACAAAATAAGATAATTAAATGTGGCCTCTTAAACATTAGATATCTGTCGTCTAAAGCTGTGTTAGTCAACAATTTAATATCTGACTATCATATGGATATATTTTGTGTAACTGAAACTTGGCTGTGTCAGGAAGAATATTTTACCCTGAATGAGTCCACTCCTCCCAGTCATATTAATACTCACATTCCTCAAGGCACTGGCTGAGGAAGTGGAGTTGCAGCCATCTTCGACTCTAGCTTATTAATCTACCCTAAACATAAACTCAGTTTTAACTCATTCGAAAGCCTTACCAAACATGGAAAACGTTACGGCCAATTCTATTTGTCATAGAGTACCGCGCTCCCGGTCCGTATTCTGAATTTTTAGCAGAATTCTCAGAGTTTTTAACAAGTTTAGTCCCCAAATTGATCATCCGGTTGATAGTGCTGCAAGCTTGCTGCGAACAACTCTCTGTTCTATTGCCCCTATGAAAAAGAATATAATAAAACAAAAAGAGGTTAGCTTCATGGTATAACTCCTTAACCCGCAAATTAAAAAAAAATTAGAAGTTAGAAAGTTAGAAATTAGAAAGGAAATGGCGTTCCACCAAACTGAGGGAATCTCATTTAGTTTGGGAATAGTCTTAGAACATACAGAAAGGCCCTCCATAATGCCAGATGAGCATATTACTCCTCACAAAACATATGGAAAATACTCTGAATAGTTTTAATTCAAAGACCATTCTCTGCAGATGGCTCTGGAAAGTCTCTCTATTTCTCTAATTCACTCTCTGTGACATAACCTTTTGCGGTAGCCTGATGGCTGCATTCTGCATTTGAGTGCCCTCTACTGTCCATAAAAAGAACTTAATTAAATGTAAATTTAATGTGGGCTACAGATTTATACATTTATGTATATTTTTATTGTCTGTTTTTACCTTTCTTATGCTGATTTAATGTTGTCTTTGTGTGTTAACACTTTGAAACTATTGTTTTATAAGTGCTATATAATTCAAGTTTATTATTATTATTAGCCACCAATGCCGTCGTCTGTAGTGAAGCTGGTGCTGAGGGACAGGGTGACCCCTGTCATGGTGGTGATGAGGACGAGGAAAGGGACAAGAAGAGGAAAGGTGGAGAATGGACCAGGAAACAGCAAAAAACAGTGGCAGGTACAGGTGCAGTGTACAGGGCTGGGTAAGCAAATGTATTATGCATAGAATTCAATATATTAGGATAGAGTCATGATGTGCTTATAAAAAATGAAGAGGCAGGTGTTAGCAATGTATCCGAAAAAGTATTGACGGTTGTCAGCTGACCAGATCCTCTTTATGCCATAAAAATTGTATTAGTGTTAAAATTACTGCCAAAAGATTTTCAGCTTGCACCCCACAGGCGTGCGCATAAAAGGCCTCTACATCCTGGTCTGAATTTCAGTCCCAGTACATCCCTGCAGACTGCTGATGAACACTTAAAATAGTAAACATGTAGAGTGGTCTGTATTGTTACATTTTCAACTTTTTCCTATTGTTCCCATTCTGTTGTTTCAATAAAGAATGTTGTATCAGTGTGCTCTGTTCTCGATTCTGTTGCCCCCTATCCTCAATTCTATTGCCCCTATCAAAAAGAAGATAATAAAACAAAAGAGGTTAGCTCCATGGTATAACTCCTTAACCCGCAAATTAAAAGAAACATCGCGAAAATTAGAAAGGAAATGGCGTTCCACCAAACTGGAGGGAACTCATTTAGTTTGGCAAGATAGTCTTAGAATATATAGGAAGGCCCTCCGTAATGCCAGAGGAGCCTATTACTCCTCACTAATAGAGGAACATAATAACAATCCCAGGTTTCTTTTCAGCACTGTAGCCATGCTGACACAGAGTCAGAGCTCTGTTGACCTATGTATTCCCAGAGCTCTCAGTAGTAATAACTTCATGAGCTCTTTCGATGATAAAATTCCAACTATTACAGACAAAATTCCTATTCTTGTGCCCTCAGCCAGATATATCAAGTACAGGAACCTAAGGAACAGCGGCAGAACCAGATATATATTTAGACCTTTTTTCTCCAATTGACCTTCACCAACTAACTTCAATGATTTCTTCATCTAAACCAACAACATGCCTCACAGACCCCATCCCAACTACGTTGCTTAAAGCGTAGTTGGGACGTAGCAGCTCCTGGTAAACTGTCGGTTTTTTGTGTTTTTATTACGTTTGCTATTTGTTTTTAATATTTATTTTTGCACTGCTCTGTGCATCTTCGTACCACACAATGACGAGATGCTTTTGCAACTGTTCGGACACTTTTATAACTTTTTACCGCACTTCGGTCTCTACGGATCACTGGGAGCATGCCTGCAACACACGCCGGCATTGTTTACACCCGCGACCAGCTGATGGGCCTGAGGCACACCACCCTCTGGGCCGGAGAGAGACCCACCATACCGGAGGAGCTGAAGAGGAGACGGCGGGGCTGCAGAGCGGGGCTTAAACGGAGGATGGAGAAGAGGAAGTTTAAGCCCTTCATCCCTGCAGTCATCACTGGAAACGTGAGGTCGCTGGCGAATAAAGTGGACGAACTGGAAGCGCTCATCAGGACACAGAGGGAGTACAGGGAGTCCAGTATTGTGTGTTTCACGGAAACGTGGCTGCACGAGCAGATACCGGACTCCAACGTCACCATCCCCGGCTTCCAGACGGTTCGAGCCGACAGAGACACCACCGCGACCGGCAAGAAGAAAGGAGGGGGCCTCGCCGTGCTCGTGAACAACAGGTGGTGTCACCCCGGGCACGTCACCGTTAAACAGCGTGTCTGCTGCCCGGACATCGAGCTCGTCGCCGTCGGACTTCGTCCATATTATTTGCCCAGGGAGTTTACCAGTGTTTTCGCCATCACTGTTTATATTCCTCCATCTGGAGACGCAGAAGCAGCGTGTGATGTCATCCACACTGTGACTGCAGGACTACAGACACAACACCCCGGGGCCTTCATCATCATCACTGGTGACTTTAACCATGCTTCCCTCTCATCCACAATCCCAACCTTCTTCCAGTTTGTCAAATGTGCCACCCGGGAAAATAAGACTTTGGACCTGCTGTATGCAAATGTTAAGGATGCATACAGCTCCACTGCCCTGCCACCACTGGGCAGGTCAGACCACAACCTAGTCCTGCTCTCACCATCATACAAGCCTGTGGTTCAGCAGCACCCAGTCACAGTGAGGACAGTGAGGAAATGGTCTCCTGAGGTCATGGAAACACTGCGTGGAGCGCTGGAGGCCACAGACTGGGATGCTCTGTATGAGCCACATGGTGAGGACATCGATGGCCTGACTGACTGTGTCTCTGAGTACATTGGGTTCTGCATAGACAACACCATCCCCACTAAAGAGGTCCGCTGTTACCCAAATAACAAACCGTGGGTAACAAGCGACCTGAAGGCCCTTCTCAACGAGAAGAAGAGGGCCTTTAGATCACGGGACAGAGCAGAACTCAAACGGGTACAAAGAGAGCTCAAGCGCAGCATCAGGGAGAGCAAGGACAACTTCAGAAGAAAACTGGAGCACAAACTGGAGGACAACAACACCAGGGACGTCTGGAGTGGGATGAAGGAGATCACCGGCTTCCAGAGGAGAGGTGGGGGAGCAGCTGGGAATGAACGACGTGCGAACGAGCTGAACGCATTCTTCAATAGGTTCAACTCCAACCCCCCCACCCCCAGCGGACCCTCTACTGCCTCTACGACCACCCCTACTGCTTCTCCGAGCAACAACCCCCCACCTCCCCCCATCACCCCCTGCCCCACACCACCCCCGTCACCACCTACCCCCACCCCCCCGCTGGCTTTCACTACAGACTTTTTCACACCTCCCACCCCCAGGACATCCTCTCATCACCCACAGCCCCCCACCATCTCCCGCAACACACACCTCTCTGCACCACCCTCGTCACCTCCACCCCCAAACCCACCACTGACATCCCCCACCCCCCAGTCTGGACTTCACATCACAGCAAGCCAGGTGAGGAGAGAGCTGGAGAGGCTCAAACAGAGGAAAGCTGCTGGACCGGACCGCATTAGCCCTCGTGTGCTGAAGGCATGTTCCAGCCAGCTCTGTGGAGTTCTCCAGCACCTCTTCAACCTGAGCCTACACCTTCAGAGAGTGCCAGTGCTCTGGAAAACATCCTGCCTGGTCCCAGTGCCCAAAAAAGGACGTCCTGCTGCACTGGAGGACTACAGGCCGGTGGCACTGACCTCTCACATCATGAAGGTCATGGAGAGACTGGTCCTGGCACACCTCAGACCGCTGGTGTGCCCATCACAAGACCCCCTGCAGTTTGCATATCAGCCCCATGTTGGGGTTGATGATGCAATCATCTACCTGCTGCAGAAGGCTTACTCCTCCCTGGACAGACCCAACACCTCAGTCCGGATCATGTTCTTCGACTTCTCCAGCGCCTTCAACACCATCCAGCCCAGACTGCTGAAGGCCAAACTGGAGGGCACGCAGGTGAGTGCTCCCCTCATCACTTGGGTCGATGACTATCTGACGGGCAGACCACAGTTTGTGAGATTACAGAACTGTGTGTCTGATCGTCTGATCAGTAACATCGGGGCCCCCCAGGGAACTGTGCTGTCCCCCTTCCTCTTCACCACATACACTGCTGACTTTAAGCACTGCACTGAGTCGTGTCATCTGCAGAAGTTCTCTGATGACACGGCCATTGTGGGGTGTGTTGAAGGCGGGGGGGAGGCTGAGTACAGGGACCTGGTCGACCGCTTTGTGAAGTGGTGTGGGGAGAACCGCCTGCAGCTCAACGTGGCAAAGACGAAGGAGATGGTGGTGGACTTCAGGAGGAACAAGCCCCTGCCCTCTCCTGTCTGCATCGGTGGGACGGATGTGGAGGTGGTACCTGCATACAAGTACCTGGCTGTCACACTGGACAATAAACTGGACTGGTCCACCAACACAGAGGCCGTCTACAAGAAGGGCCTGAGTCGGCTTTACTTTCTGAGGAGGCTCAGGTCCTTCAACGTCTGCAACAAGATGCTGCAGATGTTCTACAAGTCTGTTGTGGCGAGCACCATCTTCTTTGCCGTGGTGTCCTGGGGTGCGGGCATCAAGACAAAGGATGCCAACAGACTGAACAAAATCTTAAGAAAAGCTGAGTCTGTGGTTGGCTCTAAGCTTGTCACCCTGGAGGAGGTGGTGGAGGACAGGATGCTGGCAAAACTGCTGGCAATCATGGACAATCCCTCTCACCCCCTCCACAAAACACTGGACAAGCTAAAGAGCAGCTTCAGCCAAAGATTCATTCAACCCCGCTGCTCTAAGGAACGCTACAGGAAATCGTTCCTCCCAACCGCAATAAGACTCTACAACTCATCTACCTCTGTCAGAGTCACCACCACAGAACTGCACTAAATGTCTCCTTGCACTGTGTACCCTGTACAACACTCCGCTCCATATGCTGGAACATTTAATTTTATTCTATTTTATTCTATTTTATTCTATTGTATTGTATTGTATTTTATTGTTGTACTGTATTTTATTGTATTTAAATATACCGGCTGCTATGATGACCTAATTTCCCTTCGGGGATGAATAAAGTAATCTATCTATCTATCTATCTATCTATCTATCTATCTATCTATAGCCCCCCATAGCAGCGTAGCTGGGACATAGCCTGTTGATAAACACAGATTGATCATGATCAATCTGTGTCTATCAATGTCTAGTCTTTACTAGACATGATCAATCTGTGTTTATCAACAGGCTATGTACCACAGTCCCTTAAAGTAGCTGTAATTAAACCTCTTCTTAAATAGCCTTCGCTTGATCCAGGGGTTTTAGCCAACTATAGACTTATATCTAACCTTTCCTTTCTCTCCAAAATCCTTGATAAAGTGGTCGTCAATCAGTTATGTAACTTTCTACACAATAGCAGTTTATTTGAGGATTTTCAGTCAGGATTTAGAGTGCATCATAGCACAGAGACAGCACTGGTGAAAGTGACAAATGACCTTCTGATTGCGTCAGACAAAGGATTTGTGTCTGTACTTCTTCTGTTACATCTTAGTGCCGCTTTCGATAGCAGCGACCATCGCATCCTGTTACAGAGACTGGAACATTTGATTGGCATCAAAGGACCTGCACTAAGCTGGTTTAAGTCCTATTTATCAGATAGATTTCGGTTTGTACATGTAAATTATGAATCCTCCGTGCAAACTGAAGTTAGTCACAGAGTTCCACAAGGTTCTGTGCTTGGACCAATTTTATACCACCTTATATATGCTTCCTTTAGGCAATATTATTAGGAAACACTGACCAAGGAAAGCACTTTCACTGCTATGCAAATGATACTCAGTTATACTTAGATAAGTTAGCCAAACTTCAGGCATATAGTAAGGACATAAAAAACTGGATGACCTGCAATTTTCAACAAAGTTATTGTTCTTTGCCCTAATTGCCTGCGAGATGCATTATCTATAGATATAGTTACTCTAGATGGCATTGCCCTGGCCTCCAGCACCACTGTAAGGAATCTAGGAGTAACCTTTGATCAGGACATGTCCTTCAATGGGACTGCTTTCTTCCACCTACGTAACATTATAAGAATCAGGCATATCCTGTCTCAAAAAGACGCAGAAAAACTAGTTCATGCATTTGTTACTTAAAGGTTGGATTATTGTAATTCCTTATTATCTGGCTGAGATAAGTCTCTGAAGACTCTCTAGCTGATCCAGAATGCGGCTGCATGTGTACTGACAGAAACTAGCAAAAGAGAACATATTTCTCCAATATTAGCTTCTCTGCACTGGCTCCCTGTAAAATCCAGAATAGAATTTAAAATCCTATTCCTCACCTACAAAGCTCTTAATGGTCAGGCACCATCGTATCTTAAAGAGCTGATAGTACCGTATTACCCCACTAGAGCACTACACTCACAGAACGCAGGATTACTTGTGGTACCTAAAGTTTCTCAAAGTAGAACAGGAGCCAGAGCCTTCAGCTATCAAGCTCTTCTTCTGTGGAACCAGCTCCCAATTTGGGTTCGGGAGGCCTTGTTTAAGAGTATGCTAAAAATGTTCCTTTTTGATAAAGCTTAAAGTTAGGGCTTGCTCAAGTGAGCCCTGAACCATCCCCTAGATATGCTGCTATAGGCTTAGACTGCCGGGGGATTTCCCATGATGCACTGAGTTTCTCTCTCCTCCTCTCCTTCTCTATCAGTACGCATTCCTATCCCACTAATACATGTTACTAACTCCACCTCTTCCCGGTAGTTTTTGTGCTTTTTGTGCTTTTTCACCTTCTCCCTTTCTGGAGGTATTACTGCCTCTGGATCTGTAGAATCTGGATCTGTGACTGCAGGTCATCTACTGCCCCCATGTTCCTGCTCCACACTCACTGCTTCAGTTGTTATTATTATTAGTCTGATTTGTTGTCTGTCCTCCTGATCCATCTCCCCTCTCCCCTTCTCTCCTCGCCTTTCCACCCAACATGGTCGATGCAGATGGCTGCCACCCAAGGCCCGGTTTTGCTCAAGGTTTCTACCTGTTAAAAGGGAGTTTTTATTCGCCACTGTCGCCAAGTGCTTGCTCATGGTGGAAACTGTTGGGTTTCTGTAAAAAATATTTTAAAGAATTTGGTCTAGACCTACTCTATGTGAAAAGTGTCTTGAGATAACTTTTGTTATGATTTGGCGCTATACAAATAAAATTGACTTGTCTCAAGAGCTAAACAGTAGGTGAAACATCCAAAACTGTCCCCTTTTATCCTCCCATTTAATATGTACAAGCATGGGGCTCTGCAGAGATGCACCTACTCTTTGCCATTTTTGTTTTTTTCCTGGTACGGTGACTCTGATGGAGGGGTGTAAATTGCACACAGTTATAAATCTACCTCACAAATGCCTATGTGTTTATTAATTTTTAGCCAAATATGGTTTTTGCTTTGTTTTACGGTTGGGATGTGTTTTGTGAGATCAGCTTTGAGCCGGATCACTAGTTCTCCTGAGTCTCTACTACTGCATTGTGCTCAGCTTAACTGAATGCACTGTGATTTCACAGTAGCCTGAAGTAACAGTAGCCTTGAATTACTGTATCAGATACAGGAAAATTAATATATTTAAAGTAACCTTGTTGGTGATGGTGGAGGGGTCTTCTTTGGCTGGTGGAAGGTGGGATATGTGATGGGGACGGAGTGCTGTAGGCGGACCTGGTGTCACAGGGAGGTGGGAGGTAGAGTTCCTCTGACTTTCTTGTTTGTATCTTGGTGGTCTGTAGTTCCTTTGAGCAGCAGCTGTGTAGGCAAAGCTGTTGGTGTTGCGACCAATAGTCACATCCTTCGATGTTTTAGCAAATGTTTTTATCCCAGCCTTGTTAAGGTGTAGCCCATCATAGAGATCCCATGTCCCAAGGTTGGTGTGGTGTGCTAGGTGGTGTCTGGGAAGGCTGCACAGCTCCTTGAAATGTCCATGTTAATCTTGTGGATGACATGTGGAGGAGTGTCTGTCCTTGGGAGAAGGGTGGAAGTAATCACCCTACCATCAGGGAGCTCACTTAGAGCCATCTCAGCCGCCTTGGTGAAGGGTGTTGAGGTCATTGGTGCCTGTATGCACCCCAAAGTGTCCTGTCTCAGCAGCTCCGTGGCATTGCCTGTGTTTTGGCAGTGTTTTGCTGTGGTGTTGAGGCCAGGATAGTGGCGTTTGGTGTCCAAGTATTTCCTGTTGGGGTCCATGAGTAGGACTATCTATATTAATTGTTGGAAGAGCTTAGGAGGTGTTGGAGGTGCAGGGCCAGATGGACTGGCTTTGGGTTTGGGTCTGGCTCTGTGAACTCTGGGACCACTGTGTCATCCTCCTCTTCCTGTTCTGATGCTGTGTCTCCTCCTACAGTGCTGCTGCTGGTACTGGGTTGATCTCTCTCAGCTTCTGCCTTCATCAGGGGAAAAGTTTGTCAAAGGAGTTGAGGTTTGCCTCACTTCCCTGTACTAGCACTGTACATATTTAAGTATAGTAGGTAAAAGTGAGAAGGGGGTTGTCTGTGTTTAGGATTCCTGACACACAATTAAGCAGCCACAGCAACCAATGCCTTCTTCAATGCTTCCACGTGCTGATGTTGTCTGTATGAAAGCGGACGTTGTTTTTCATCTTTTTGCCATTGCATTTGATGTAGTCAGCAAACAATTCTTCTGCATTTGACAAGAGCGTTGCCTCTTTATGTCTTTTCTTTGCTCTGGCACTGTAACAGTTAGCAGGGTATTCTACCTCTCTGCGGCTGCTGTTTGGTTCTGTCTCCATGGTAACACATTCTGTTTCAACTGTTCCACAGCCAACTTTTTTACTGTGAAAACAAAATGATGGCAGAAATTCCTTTTATTCCCAATTAAAAATGCAACATTTTAAGACAGTTTCAGCATTAAAATGTGTTTTGATAACATTTCTAGTGAGAACCTAACCATAACTCAACAATACGATACATGCTGAGGTCACAAACGGGGCGAGTCATCGAATAAGACTGCATCAAAACAGTAATTAATTAAATGCCCATTAGTCTCTCACTTTTGTTTCACAGTTTTATTATTTATTTAGTTTTAGTCTTGTTGAGGATATACAGTGTGTGTGTGTGTGTGTGTGTGTATATTTCAACTATTTAGTTTAGTAGTATTTGTTTACAAAAATTAACACTGACTGCATTCAAAGAAAAACAGTGGCATCTTTTTCCTGTCAGAGTTGACCTACTTTCACTACTACTTTAGTGAAAGTGGTCTCTCGATTAAGTATAACAAATTAATGGTTACAATCATCTCAGTGTGGTAAAGTAAAGTTGAAGTTTTCTTTTCATTATAAGTGTATACTGAAAAGAAAACTTTAAGCCTGGATTGGTGACGCACTTTACCACACTGAGATGATTGTAACCATTAATTTGTTATAATTAATCGAGAGACCACTTTCACTCAACACGTGAGTTTGTTAAGTGTGTATGGTGCTCTGGATGTTGGCTCTGTTTGTCATCACTAATATGTTCCATTTCAATGCTCTGTCCTTTTCTATTAGAGGAAAAGCCTGCTGCATTTGACCAATATGGAAATTTGAAGGCTGATATTGTTATTCCAGGACTGATGCCAACACTTGGTAATTTTTATATAGAAAGGAATACCTAAATCCACAATTACAATGTTGAGACTGAAGGTCAATTCTTTGAAATAGGAGTAAAATCTTATCACATGGTTACTTCCTTGGTTTTTCTGAAACATTCAGCCATATCCTTTTGTCATGGAGATGGTTCATAAGGTCAAGTGACCCAATTGTGGAACTTCTATCACATAATAACAGATGGTAACTTCTGTCTGTTCAAATATGCTCTCTTCTGTCAGGTGTGAATGTCCTATTTGATCTTTCTCTGGTTTCTGTTTCTCGTGTGGGTGTTCAAACTTGCACAGTTCTGAGAAGAATTCACATTAACAATTTTTGTACAATATCAAGCACCCACTACATAAATAAGCATTAAAAATGTATGTTTTCAAAAAATGATGGTATCTAACTGTATCTAAATTGTTAATTTACTAGTTCACCACACTATATAATCATTTCTTCTTCTTCACATATTGCTATGAATTAAGAGTAATCTTAATTCAGGGGTAATCTTAATTCAGCACTCAGAGCAGATGGTCTGAAAATCTGAATGAGGCCCTTTGTGGACTTGACTTAATCTTGATTTGGACAGCCCTTCACACTGCACAGGTATGTGCCAATAAAATTCATGAGTCTGCAAGTAAAGGGAAATCTGGACATTTGGATTAATTCATAGCCTTGGAGCTATTATCCCGGTTAGTTTGGGCAATTAATAATAATAATAATAATAATAATAATAATAATACTGACTAGCTGTGGTCAGGGAAGAAGCCCCATGGCTTTAACAAATTTCCACTTTATGCAAATCAGTCAACCTGAACCATATTCTGGCTTTTCACTGACTGCCTCTCTTAAGGTGACTGTATTTATAAGCATTTTTTAAGTATGGAATTACTAGTCTGTGTTCTTTTCAGACTGAAACTCACTCTGTTCCAGTATAAATCCTGCAGCTCATCTCTGCATGATATCCTTATTAACATTCATCTGCTCGCAAAGCTTCCCTTATCTCAGATGTGTCTCCACTCACATGCCACCCAGCTGGTGTTAGTAAAATAGTAGTGTAATGGTAAAAATGCATATATGATGTTGAGTGTATCATTAAGTATCCACAAAAAATTGAGTGAAAATAAATATTCTATTATAAAACTAGTTTAAAAAACAGCTAATTTTGCTGTTTAGACCATTTCTCAAACAGTGTAGACGCTTATTCACCGGGGCAACATGAGTGGGAACCGGAGAGCGGCATCACTCTCCCATACACGCCTGGTCTGGCAGTACACATTCCAGAGCGGCAGCGATTAGCTAACCAGCGAGACACGAATAGCCTATTAGCCGCTAAGTGAAGTGGAGGCCGATGAAGAGCAGGCCAGAGTAATACCACCTTCCCCTTATCTGCCTTAGCTGGGGAGGAAAGGGGAATGGGAACGTCCTTTCCAGAGGCTGTATAAAAGAAGATCCCCAAAGAGCCAGGTGGGGCGCTGCACATGGCCGTGCTAATATCTGAACAAACCTCTGTGTCAGTGTGTATGGCTGGAAAAAAACTCTTCAGAATCGGGTTTATTGCCATGTAGGTTTCCACATACAAGGAATTTGCTGTGGTGTATTGGTGCGTACAAGTACAGACAAGTAGTCAACATAAGCATAAATATAAAGTAGTATTAAAATACTAGAGTACTAGTGCTAAATAGTAGTAAAGAAATATGATTTACAATACAGAATATGAAAAAATATTACTAAATACGTGCAATATATCTTTTTATGATGACGATGAAATAAAACTAAAACTGTGCAGGAATGTGCAATTATTGTCCAGGGAATGTGGAGGCCATGTAAGAGTAATGCCTTTTATCAAAAGAATACGGTTACTGGAGTTGGTGCTGTCTCTGTCCGGAGGCAGCGTCATGAACAGCCTGGCACCAAGACAGAGAGGCAGGAGCTTGGTTTGCGAAATTAATTGTATAATTTTTGTTAGAAATGTCAGAACATAACCACACCCAATTCAAACTCAGTATCAGGAAAGTTTAGAAAAACTTAAATGACAGCATTTTGAATTTGGATTGAAACTAACTCTAAAACTTTGTAGATGCTTACTATATTATGTACATAAGACCCTTTCATAGTTTGAAGGCTATTGGGGATTTGGTTTTCCAGTTGCTTTAAAACCTGCCAGCAGTGACCCATGTCTCCCCTCATAAAGCTTCTCCCGGCGTCTTCACACCCTATGTGAATGCAACTATGAGCTGACTGGACAGAAGAGTGCTGCATGGGCTGATGTCTGTGTGACTGTCTGCTCAACTCCTTTCAGAGACGATTAGTGTAAAAATCCCTCATTACACAGAAAACTGATTAGGTTACCCTCAGGGGGAGCTGTGGGTGTGTGTCACAGCTTGAAAGCTGTGCATTTGATGCATGATGTGATGTGACACATAGTAGTTTGCCAGGAGGTGCAGAAGTGAGGGTGTGGCAGTGGAATATAAGGAGGAGGGAAAAAAAGGGCAAGAAAAGAGAGAAAGAGGAAGACAAAGAAATGGAGAGTAAAAAGGACATGGGGCAATAGAGTGAAAAGAGGAAGGAAAGGTGGAGAAAAAAAGCAGTGTAGGAAGAGGAGGAAGTGGAAATGAAGGGAGATGATAGAGAAAAAGCAGAAAGGTGATGTAGGATGAGGAACAGGGTGCACTGAGTCCAGCATTTGCTCTGTAGGAATCTTGTGGCTGTCGCTAAAAAAAAAATTATTTGTATCAGCTCGAAATGTGTAATTTGCAACTGGACACTAATGTTTAAAGATGATAGTGGTTTGATCTGAGAAGATGGGTGCTGACTGAAAAGAAATATGTAGACCTCATGCTGGGACTTGATCCTGGTTTTATCTGATGCTGGAGTGAGATCACATGAACTGCTCTGCGTCTGTTTAACATGCAGCTTAACACTTAACACTGTAGAATATTTACAATTGTCACAGGGAATAGCGGGTTGGCAGGGGTAGGACCCAATCGCAGAGAGGAGAGGAGACCGGCAGGTAGTATGAAGAGTTTATTCCAAAAATAGTAACACAAAAACTACTGGGTGATGAGGCAAACAGAAAATCAAAAATGACAACAGATAAGTCTAAAGCAGGAAGGTGAATAATCAGGTAGCAGGCTATCCAGAACTGACACAGAAACAAGAAACAAGGATCTGACAACTAAACAAAGAAAGTGGACCGGTATATATAACTGACTAATAGTGACCAGAGGCAGGTGAGTGAACAGGTGAAGGGAGTAGAACTGATGAGGAAGAAGTGGCTGACAGGCAGAGAGATGAATGGAGAGAGGTGTGTAGATGGGTGGGGCAGTCAGGTGAAGGGGAAGTCAGGTGATGAGGAAACGAAGGAAAGTCAGAGGGCATCTTGTGGAAGCTAATGGGATGGCAGGTTGGAGTCCATGGCCCCAAGGGCAGTGAGCAGAAGTGGAGACAGGGAAAAACAGTGACAAAGATAACTGGGGCAAGTACGTGACAAAAAACAAAAAGGAATAGATCATGACAACAATGTAATCAAACTTTTTTTTGATACTCAGATGCATTGATCATGGCTTAGCAGTAGCATTAGCATTGATGATCACAGCCAGAGCTTTGTAGTTCCCCACAATTTTTACAGAAATAATTATCTCAGAGACAAAGATCAGTCAGAGCATGTCACACTTCCCACTATCAATTAGGCACTATCAGAAGTGTGTGAAATTTACATATTTAATTGGTTTTGGATATGGGTGTGGCAAAATGGCTCGATAGCGCCCCCTACACAGTGTCTCAGATTAAGCCTCTTGTGTGGGTTTAACCTACAAGTTCAAAATTTTGTAGGCACATGTATCATGGCTAGACACGACACAAAAGTCTCTTGCCACCATACAGTAAAACAAACAGGAAGTCAGCCATTTCTAATTGTCCAATTTCAGGGTCTCGGAGGGGTTGTTCCGTAATGAATTCCTCCGAGTATATTTATCGGATCAACTTTAAATTTGGTCAGCTTATTGAAAAGACCTTAACAATGCAATGTGGAAAAAAATTCGGAGGTTTTGTCATATCGGCGTGGCTGTGGCGGGGCATCGAAGTTTGATGATTCGCCACTAAACAGGAAGTGGTTTGTAACTTGACCATGGTCAGGTCTGCACCAAACTTCACATGTTTGATAAATGTCCCAGCCTGAACACCTCTACCCAACAAAATTCAGTCATACTCATAGCGCCACCTATTGGCAACAATAAATTACAAGTTTCATACTTTGATGTACTCATCCAAGAGGTTTGACCACTTCCACCTCAAATGTGGTCAGAAATCATCTTAAGACCCTGATGAAGCTTTATTGTGGAAACTGTGAGTTTTCATCGTAGGGAAGTTGCCTTGGCGGGGCGAAGAATTTCGATGCTTCGCCGTGAAAAATGAAACTATTGCAACTGGACTTTAAGTGTTCTCATCTTTTGTAGAGTTCTTGGTGACATGACCTAAACCAAAAATTAAGTCTGCCGTTTTTTGTTTAATGTGACATTTTTGGGCAAATATGTCAAATTTTTCGGGACAGACTTTAACGAACTAGTCCTAGGAGGTTAATCAGATCTTCTTCAAACTTGGTCAGTTTATACAAGAGAAAATAAAGATTTAAACTTGTTGAAGGTTTCTACAAAACTCGTACGGTTTGTCCGTGGCGGCGCTGTGACATTTGATGCCTTGCCAGAGACAGGAAGTTTCTGTAACTCTGCTCCACATGGTCAGATTGTTTCAAAACTTCAAACGTTTGATGACAGTCCAAGCCCGAACACGTGTACATGGTCTATTCCTTTAACTTTCGCAGCGCCACCTGCTGACAGGCAGAAGTCCAATTTACATGAAATTTCAGCAACGTAGCCCTCTCTGTACATTTCACCTACATGTACAAAATTTGGTAGACAGATGTAACACCTCCATATGTTCAAAAAAGTCTCTTGGTGCACTGACCTAAAACCTACAGGAAGTCAGTCATATTTATCTAAGTGTGAATTTTTTATGAACTTTACAAATTTACACACCATTTGTAGGAAGTTAATCAGATCCAACTCAACCTTGGTCAGCATATACAAAAGCCCTGATAGATGATGTATGGTGAAGGATTTCCGCACACCTCGAACGGCCATACCGTTTGAGGTGTTTGTTTGATGATTCGCCAGTAAACAGGAAGTGGCTTGTAACTCCACTGTACATGGTCAGATCTGATTCAAACTTCCCATGTTTGATAAGAGTCCCGTCCTGAACACATGTACCTGTCAAACTTGACTCATAGTTAGAGCGCCACCTACTGACAACAGGAAATGTCAAGTTTTAAACTTTGATGCACTCCTCCAAGTGCTTTGATCCACCTCAATTGTGGTCAGATATCACCTTAAGACCTTGAAAAAGCTTTATTGTGAAAACTGTGAGTTTTCATTGTAGGGGGGTGGCCTTGGTGGGGCGGAGAATTTCGATGCTTCGCCATGAAAAATCCAACAGTTGTCACTTGACCCCACGTGGTCAAATTTTTTCCAGATTTCAGACGTTTGATGACAGTCCCGCCTTGAAGACATCTACAGAGAAGTTTTGAATCATAGTCAAAGCGCCACCTACTGGCAACAGGAAGTTACAGGCGCTATACTTTTACTAATTACTACTAGCCGGTTAAGCATGTCTGCCCCATTTGGTCAGCAAAGCCTTGACAAGTTGGTGATGTGATTTTATGAAGCTTTTGAGATTTCATTAAACGCTGTTGCCATGGTGACGTAATGTTCGCCATGAGACACAAAGCTTGTTTGAGGGGGTACTGTTGTCTTAAAGTTTCCCACACAGGTTTGATGTTCTTTTCTTCATGTTCTTCTGGGTTCTTACCCATAGCCTATAGATTAATTAGCCTGGGAACCAGACAAATTTGTGAGCTCATGTTTTATTTGCTCTGTCTTATACGTCTGGCCCCTCTCTCATTCCGACCGATTTCGTCGGTACAGGTATCTGGCCAAGCCAATCACAACTAGTATGAGGCGGGTTTAAAACGATTACTGACAGTGGGGAGTGCCGTTCAGGCATCTTTGCAAATAACCAAGATGGCAGCCGCATTTCACAGCTGGTTATAACGGCAGCCCATGCCCAAAACCCATATCAAATAAGAGTCTCCTGCCTATAAATGCATGTACCAAGATTTGTGAGTTTTCGAAGCATCCCTAACCCCTCAAAAACAGCTTTGTGTTTCATGGCAACGGCGTTTAATGAAATCTCAAAAGCTTTATTATATCACATCCCCAACATCTCAAGGCATAGCTGACCAAATTTGAGGCAGATGTGGTTAACCTGCTAGCAGTAGTTACTAAAAGTATAGTGCCTATAACTTCCTGTTGCCAGTAGGTGGTACTTTAACTATGATTCAAAATTCCTTGACAAATGTCTTCAACGCGGGACTGTCATCAAACGTCTGAAATCTGAAAAAGATGTAACCACATAGGGTCGAGTGACAACTGTTTAATACAGCCTGTTGCCCTGGTGTGGGCGGCAAATTTCGATGCTCACAGTTTTCACAATAAAACATCATGCATGTCTTAAGGCAATATCTGACCACCTTTGAGGTGGATGTGGTCAAAGTACTTGGAGGAGTACATCAAAGTATAGAACTTTCCTGTTGCCAGTTGGTGGCGCTCTTAATATGAGTCAAGTTTGACATATAGATGTGTTCAGGCTGGGACTCTTATAAAACATTAGAAGTTTAGGGCAGATTGGACAATGTACATATGAGTTAAAACAACTTCCTGATTTATGGCGAACCATCAAAATCAGTTGCTTGCCATGGCCACGCTGTTCAAGTTTTGTGCAAACTTTTAACAACTTTTCATCATTAAAGTCATTTATACACGCTGAGTAAGTTTGAGGTGGATCGGATTTACCTGATAGGAGCAGTTTGTTAAACTATGACCCCTGAAAAAAGGCCAAAAATACATTAAATTCAAAATGGCCGACTTCCAGTTTTTGAGTATCCTTAGCACCTCGTTTTTGTGTCGAAACTTTGTGCCAGTTTGGCACTCGGGCCCTAATAATAAACATTTGAAATACAATAGGACTCGTCATACCACTCGGTTCTTTTTTAATGCGTTTCATGTTGGTATACCCACAATGCTGAAAAACAGGAACTATAATGAATTTACCAAATGTTACACTTTCATACATTACACTGCATAGATAAAATGGTCCAAAATTTAGAAGACATGCTTTCTATAACATTTGCAATGATGTCTTACACCTCTGAAGCAAGAAGTTTCCAGTGTTATCCTTTAAGAGAATTTTCCTTTGGGTGGTGGTCAGTGACATTACAGTGGATTAAATCAGAATCAGGTTTATTGCCATGTAGGTTTTCGCATACAAGGAGTTTGCTGTGATGTATTGGTGCGTAACAAGTACAGACAAGTAGTGCAGAAGTCAACATAAGCATAAATATAAAGTAATATTAAAATACTAAAGTACTAATATGAAAAAATATTACTAAATATGTGCAATATATATTTTTAAGATGAAAATGTAATAAAACTAAAACTGTGCAGGAATGTGCAAAATATTGCCAATGGAATGTTGAACGGTTTGAGTGTGATCTGTAGTCCACAAGTGTGTGTTAATGTAACGCATTACAACGGGTTAAATCACCTCTTCACCGCTTTGTAGGTCAGGAGGAGGATTTTAAATTCTATTCTGGATTTTACAGGGAGCCTGTGCAGGGAAGCTAAAATTGGAGAAATATGTTCTCTTTTGCTAGTTCCTGTCAGTACACATGCAGAAGCATTCTGGATCTGCTGGAGAGTCTTTAGAGATGTATTGGGGTAGCCCGATAATAAGTAATTACAATAATCAAACCTATAAGTAACAAATGCATGGACTAGTTTTTCTGCATCTTTTTGAGACAGGATGTGCCTGATTTTTACAATTTTACGTAGATGGAAGAAGGCAGTCCTTGAAGTCTGTTTTATATGGGAGTTAAATGACATGTCCTGATCAAAGATTAATCCTAGATTCCATACATTGGTGCTGGAGGCCACAGCAATACCATCTAGAGTGACTATATCCATAGATAATGCCTCTAGCACAGTAGTACAATAACTTTAAACAGCAGAAAATTGCAGGTCATCCAGTTTTTTATGTCCTTAATGCATGTCTGGCGTTTGGTTAACTGATCGGTTTCATCTGGTTTAATCAATAAATATAACTGAGTATCATATGCATAGCTGTGAAGGTTTATGGAGGGTTTCCTAATAATAATGCCTAATGGAAGCATATATTATGTGAATAAACTTGGTCCAAGCACAGAACCTTGTGGAACTCCTAACTTTGATGTGCATGGAGGATTCATCATTTTTATGTACAAACTGAAATATATCTGTTAAATAGGACTTAAACCAGCTTAGTGTGGGTCTTTTAAAGCCAATCCAATGCTCAATAGGATTTGATGGCCAATGGTGTCAAATGCAGCACTAAGATCTAACAGAACAAGTACAGAGACAAATCCTTTGTCTGATGCAATCAGAAGGTCATTTGTCACTTTAACCAGAGCTGTCTCTGTGCTATGATGCACTCTAAATCCTGACTGAAAGTCCTCAAATAAACTATTGTTATGTAGAAAGTCACATTGGCAAATGCTTTAAAGGACTGGGGCACATCCCGTTGACAAAGACTGATCATGTTTAGTAAAGAAGTGCTAACTAAGCACTCCGCCCAGGGGAGGATCTGGATGTCGTTCTCTTCACAGCCCTGCAGGATATCCAGGTGGACCAGGAGTTGAAGTTTGACTCCGGGGTCAAACGGAAGTCCTTTTGTGGTGAGGGGCTGGAACTCGAGTGGTTGGACGAATACAAAACAATTGCAAGTAGCATACTCGTCGAACCAAAAGACAATGACACTTATGTGTGCATGTATGAAACACAGGTATAATATAAGCTAAAGTTAGGTTTCCAAAACAATACATAGAGATACAGTAAAAAAACAAAACCCCAAAAACGTAATGTAACTTAATGTACCGGGGAAATACAGTAACACAAACAAAGTGGTCAAATCTGTCCAGGTTTATATAAATTACTTATAAAACTCATTAAACGTGGCAAGTAATGCTGAACAAGGGTAACCCCATCATATGTGGTAAGGGACACAGAAGGGTGATGGCAAAAAAATGCACAGCTGCGATTGGATACCGATTCAGTTGTTAAGGTTAAACAGTCATAAAGACAAACAAAATCAATATTTAACCACCAGCAGCAAAGTGGAAGTAACACCTGTGTAGCACATGTGGCGTTGATTAGAGTTAGATTACATTAGTTAAGAGTGCAATAAATGGAATGGTAAGGAATTAGTAATGGGTTTAACTGGTTGACTTTCAAAAATGCACCACAACATTTATGATTCCTAAAGTCAAATGGAGCTAAACAAACTCAATATTACTCTCCTTCCACATTTGTCAACATAAAAACTTCATTCAAACTTCAAAATGTTCAACTTGATTAGCACCGGGTTGCTGTTACTTTTCTGATTCATACCTTTCATACTTTACGAAATATTCAACGTTTCCCAGGAAATTTTCCTCATTAAAATGAATGGATGGAATGTTCCAAATGTCAAACCTTTCTCACTTTTTCATGTACATTCAATTCTTCTCTCCTCATTCATACTTTCAACTATAAACTCCATTCAAACTTTTAAATGTTCCACATCTTTCATACATTTAAGGTATTATTTAACAATCCCATTAAAACTGTTAAAAATATTCAACTTTGCTTAAAAACGTTATAATGAAAGTCATTGAGAAAAACATTAAAAACCACTCATCCAAATCCTTCATACATTCACGCAGAAACTTCATTCCAACATTAAAATGTTTACTGTACTGCAATAATTAAACTCTTTCATACCATTCATACTTTTTATTCAATCACATCTCAAAATTCATGAAATTTTCAGCCCTTCTGACATTTTTACATGAGTGTGTGTGTCTTTAGTATGTTCAAAGCTAGAGTGGGGCACCCAACAGGTAAAATGCAGATTGAAACTCAACTCAAAAATTTCTCCTCAACTTGCTCCCAGTCCCACAATTTTCACTCTTCATACATGATCACATGTCAGAATGTAGGAAAATTAGTTCCAGTCGCAGAAATGTGGCTACGGTAGCAAACTGACTTACAGTTTTGGCTCTACTAGTCCCAAAGTGAAAGGTTTACTAACCAACTGCCGCATATACTGCAATGTTAACTGAGAAAGTTGAGGGGGGGCAGAGGGGAAAAGGACTGTGGCCATCATCGTGGCAACCACTGACCGCAGCTGAGGACACACAGATGATTGGTGCAGATTCACACAGACACAGAGACTTTTTCAAGCGCTCTGAGTAATAAGCTAGGGTTAAATATCTTACTGTCATGTTAACCTCCATATAAAAGTCAAACCAAGTACTGAAACAGCAGTTAACAGCAGTTAATAGCAGCTGGTGGTTGTGACAAACAGACGCACACAGACAGGACTTTGACCTTTTTACACTTTTTCAAACATTTTCAGGTCTAATCTGTTCATATAAACTTTGAGCTAAAAACTATAACAAACCTGAAAATATTCAACATCTTTCATACATTCTCAGTTTAATCAACTTTTCATTCAATCAATTCCCATTAATAATATTTAGACCA
The DNA here is from genome assembly GCA_031216445.1 of Lateolabrax maculatus. Lineage (NCBI taxonomy): Eukaryota > Metazoa > Chordata > Actinopteri > Acropomatiformes > Lateolabracidae > Lateolabrax > Lateolabrax maculatus. Next base: position 26,995,224 of record CM062199.1, read on the forward strand.
TTTCCCACTTTTCTAACTAATTCATACTCCCCTCAGTTGCTTCTTCAAGCAAATTCAAGACAGCAATCCAGTTTAGCGCCAGCCTTTTGACAAACCTTAAACTGTTCCACATCTTTCATACATTGTTGATATTATTCATATTTTTTTGCTAAACTTCAGCAATCCAGTTTAGTGCCAGTTTTTCAACAAACATTCAACTATTCCACATCTTTCATACATTTTTGATATTATTCAGATCTTTTGATAAACTTCAGCAAACCAGTTTAGTGTCAGTCAGCATTCACACCGCAATTTCTTCAGAAATTGTCTTTTCTAGTTATCATGTAACATTGTGGGAATGTTTTACCAAAGAACATTCTATAATCAGTTACCTCAATAACAGCCTCAAAACATTTTCTGAATGTTGCAGTGAGAATGTTCTTCCTTTGTTATCATGTAACATAGGCTGTGGCCCTGAAAACATCCTCAAAACATCCTCTGAATGTTAAAAGTTAAAATGCATAATGCATAAAGTTAAAACATTATGACTTATTTAACATTTAACCTTTTATAGAAACATTATTTGAAATGATAAAACATCCTTAAACGTTTCTTTGAACTTAGATTAAAATGTTTTCTTTCAAACATTACTAGAAACTTGTAGATAACTTTAGCCAAAGTTCATAACGCCTCTTGGAAATTGAAAATGAACTGAGAGGTTGCAGAATAATAAGCATTTGCGAATTAGTCTGACGATGCCAGGCTATTGATTGATGGTTTGAAATTTCTCATAATAAACTAGAAACCTGCCTTCCATTGCTGGGACAGACTTCTTCTGCGTTGAGGTATAATAACCATGCATTAGAAGAAAATGCATTAATGAAGGTGAAGGGTGACTGTATTTCTTAGAACCAATGACATTATTCTACCCTGTGCCCCCTTAGTGATCTTACTAGGGATCTTAATGGCCTCTACCCAGAGGTCAGAGAGCCATCAGAGGAGAAAAAGCAAAGATAGTAAGAGAGAGAACATAAAAGGGAGCCAGAGTTTTGTTTATGGGGGATTGGGGCATAGACCAGGTACAGGAAGTGAGAGGTGTGACTGTTTTGCAATCAAACAGTCGACAGTGCGACCTTTTAAAGTAAAAGTTTAGTCACATAATGAGCGAATTTTTACGCTATGCTAGCGGCATGACTCACCAGAGATTCATCAGACTTTTCTCAAGCAGTAAAACACATCACAAAACATATGGAAAATACTCTGAATAGTTTTAATTCAAAGACCATTCTCTGCAGATGGCTCTGGAAAGTCTCTCTATTTCTCTAATTCACTCTCTGTGACATAACCTTTTGCGGTAGCCTGATGGCTGCATTCTGCATTTGAGTGCCCTCTACTGTCCATAAAAAGAACTTAATTAAATGTAAATTCAATGTGGGCTACAGATTTATACATTTATGTATATTTTTATTGTCTGTTTTTACCTTTCTTATGCTGATTTAATGTTGTCTTTGTGTGTTAACACTTTGAAACTATTGTTTTATAAGTGCTATATAATTCAAGTTTATTATTATTATTAGCCACCAATGCCGTCGTCTGTAGTGAAGCTGGTGCTGAGGGACAGGGTGACCCCTGTCATGGTGGTGATGAGGACGAGGAAAGGGACAAGAAGAGGAAAGGTGGAGAATGGACCAGGAAACAGCAAAAAGCAGTGGCAGGTACAGGTGCAGTGTACAGGGCTGGGTAAGCAAATGTATTATGCATAGAATTCAATATATTAGGATAGAGTCATGATGTGCTTATAAAGAATGAAGAGGCAGGTGTTAGCAAGGTATCCAAAAAAGTATTGACGGTTGTCAGTTGACCAGATCCTCTTTATACCATAAAAATTGTATTAGTGTTAAAATTACTGCCAAAAGATTTTCAGCTTGCACCCCACAGGCATGCGCATAAAAGGCCTCTACATCCTGGTCTGAATTTCAGTCCCAGTACATCCCTGCAGACTGTTGATGAACACTTAAAATAGTAAACATGTAGAGTGGTCTGTATTGTTACATTTTCAACTTTTTCCTATTGTTCCCATTCTGTTGTTTCAATAAAGAATGTTGTATCAGTGTGCTCTGTTCTCGATTCTGTTGCCCCTATCCTCGATTCTATTGCCCCTATCAAAAAGAAGATAAAAAAACAAAAGAGGTTAGCTCCATCGTATAACTCCTTAACCCGCAAATTAAAAGAAACATCGCGAAAATTAGAAAGGAAATGGCGTTCCACCAAACTGGAGGGAACTCATTTAGTTTGGCAAGATAGTCTTAGAATATATAGGAAGGCCCTCCGTAATGCCAGAGGAGCCTATTACTCCTCACTAATAGAGGAACATAAGAACAACCCCAGGTTTCTTTTCAGCACTGTAGCCAGGCTGACACAGAGTCAAAGCTCTGTTGAGCCATGTATTCCCAGAGCTCTCAGTAGTAGCTCTCCTTCAAAGTAGCTGTAATTAAACCTCTTCTTAAAAAGCCTACACTTGATCCAGGGGTTTTAGCCAATTATAGACTTATATCTAACCTTCCCTTTCTCTCCAAAATCCTTGATAAAGTGGTCGTCAATCAGTTATGTAACTTTCTACACAATAGCAGTTTATTTGAGGATTTTCAGTCAGGATTTAGAGTGCATCATAGCACAGAGACAGCACTGGTGAAAGTGACAAACGACCTTTTGATTGTGTCAGACAAAGGATTTGTCTCTGTACTTGTTCTGTTAGATCTTAGTGCCGCTTTTGATACCATTGACCATTGTATCCTATTACAGAGACTGGAGCATTTGATTGGCGTCAAAGGACCTGCACTAAGCTGGTTTCAGTCGTATTTATCAGATAGATTTAAGTTTGTCCATGTAAATGATGAATCCTCCGTGCACACGGAAGTTAGTCACAGAGTTCCACAAGGTTTGGTGCTTGGTCCACTTTTATTTACCTTGTATATGCTTCCTTTAGGCAATATTATTAGGAAACACTCCATAAACTTTCACTGCTATGCAGATGATACTCAATTATACTTATCGATAAAGCCAAATGAAACCGGTAAGTTAGCCAAGCTTCAGGCATGTATTAAGGACATAAAAGACTGGATGACCTGCAATTTTCTGCTGTTAAACTTAGACAAAACTGAAGTTATTGTTCTGGGTCCTAAACACCTGCGAGACGCACTATCTATAGATATAGTTACTGTAGATGGCATTGCCCTGGCCTCTAGCACCGCTGTAAGGAATCTAGGAGTAATCTTTGATCGGGACATGTCCTTTAATACCCATATAAAACAGACTTCAAGGACTGCCTTCTTCCACTTACGTAACATTATAAAAATCAGGCATATTCTGTATCAAAAAGATGTAGAAAAACTAGTTCATGCATTTGTTAATTCTAGGTTGGATTATTGTAATTACTTATTATCGGGCTGCTGAATATAATTTAAAATCATCCTCCTCACTTACAAAGCTCTTATTGGTCAGGCACCATCATATCTTAAAGGGCTGTACCGTATTACCCCACTAGAGCACTACGCTCACAGAATGGAGGGTTACTTGTAGTACCTAAAGTCTCTAAAAGTAGAATGGGAGCCAGAGCCTTTAGTTATCAAGCTCCTCTTCTGTGGAATCAGCTCCCAATTTGGGTTCGGGAGGCAGACACCCTCTCTTCGTTTAAGAGTATGCTAAAAACGTTCCTTTTTGAAAAGCTTATAATTAGGGCTGGCTCAGGTAAGTTCTGAACCATCCCTTAGTTATGCTGTTATAGGCTTAGAATGCCGGGGGATTTCCTATGATGCACTGAGCTTCCCTCTCCTCCTCTCCCTCTCTATCTGTATGCATTCCTATCCCACTAATACACGTTACTAACTCCACTTCTTCCTGGTAGTTTTTGTGCTTTCTGTGCTTTTTTGCCTTCTCACTTTCTGCAGGAATTTCCGCCTCTGGAGCTGTAGATTCTGGATCTGTGATTGCCAGCCGTCTACTGCCCCCATGTTCCTGCTCCATACTCATTGCTGCAGTTGTTATTATTATTAGTCTGATTTGTTGTCTCTCCTCCTGTTCTGTCTCCCCTCTCCCCCTCTCTCCTCCCCTTTCAACCCAACTCGGGTGATGCAGATGGCTGCCCAGCCACAGCCCGGTTCTGCTTGAGGTTTCTACCTGTTTAAAGGGAGTTTTTCCTCGCCACTGTCGCCAAGTGCTGCTCATGGTGGGAACTGTTGGGTTTCTGTAAATAATATTTTAAAGAGTATGGTCTAGACCTGTGAAAGTGTCTTGAGATAACTTTTGTTATGATTTGGCACTATACAAATCTCAATCAAGCAAGTGTCCTGTTGGAGTCAAATGAACATTAACCACAGATATTTTTCCCAACCTGGCAACTCAAAGTTGATCTTATTAATTGCATTGGTTACATTATATAAACTCTTTGAAAGGGGCCTCATTAGAAAGACATTGCACAGGAACAAGTTGCTGATGGTGTGTTGTGTTGATTATCCGAGGGACATTGATTGTTTTGTTTGATTTGTTTGTTGAATGTTTATATGCAATGTTTTTCAATGCTGTATGCAACACAAACGGAACTGCATTCCGCCCCATTGTCCAGACCAGGATATCATCACTCACTCGCTTCCCACACACCAGCAGTGTCAATTGTGTTGGTTTCAATGTCTGGACAAGATAGAGGTCCTGCTGCCAGGAACTGAGACAAGGTTTTTGCAGTGCTGGGCCACATACACTTTATGGGTTTAATTATCAAAAACACTTAAAAAACACAGAGTAACACCATCAATACTTAAAATGCACTCAAAAGGTTTCATCTTGGCATTCAACCATGTTCTAACATCCCAAAAAATAAGTATCAGAAACTTAACTTACACAACATATTTATTACAGTATAGGCACGTTTTTACAAAAAAAAAGTATTGCATTTCTTTAATACGTTATCTGCTGTTATTATGTTATTCAAAGGTATTAATTATCAGTTTATACAAGGACCAAGGGCAGGGATGTGCTGAGGATGTTAGAGGGGCAGGGGCCCAAATTTATTAAAAGGTGATATTTGCAACTTTTTAAATAAATATACGCCTGGAATGACTACTTTTGCAACACTGTTAAAGGGATATTAATACTGTCAAGCAATCATTCCACAGCCTCAATGTTCAGGTAAATCTTGCAATTGTTATTTGCAATGCACATTTTACATTCAATGTGCACATAAATAGCAATATCTTAATATTTTTTAATATTTGTTATACTTTGTTTTTTAATTCTACTTGTTTTTATTAAGTAGGCTAAAGTACACACACATAGCCAACATATATATACACACATATACACACACCTCATTGTGTGTGTCTTTGTAAGGTTCATGTGTCTTTTGTCATATATCTGATAGCTGCTGTAATACACTTTCCTCTGGAAATAAATACTCCAAAGGATACATTTTTTGTTATGTTCTTTTAACTGCTTTTTGTGATACTGATCATGGCAATATTCCTTTTTTTATTTTCAGTGTTGTTCATTGGAGTGCTGCTGGGATACAGGTACTCCTGCCTGCCTTTTTTAATGACACCCTGATGCAGGGCCACAAGATAGATTTAATGTGGCCCTTACTAAAACCAGGGTCAGGATAGAAATTACTTTTGGTATTTTCTATGGTTGGGTTCAGAGTGGCCCCAGACAGGGCTTGCAGGGTAATTTCAGGTTGTGTTGTGCTTCACATTAAAGCAACCATAAGGAAGCACAGGGACCCTATGAAAGAGGCCTTTTTTTATTTACAATCTTTACTTTTTTTCTGTTATCTTTTGTTCTCCCTTTCCTGGTAAAAAAACAGAGAAAACTATTTGAACTGTTTCCAATGCCTGGAAGTATTACGTTACTGAATTACCTTCTTGTCATACAGTTTCTCCACCTCAAAATTTAACTTTTTAAGTTTTTTATATTCTATGTTGAGTTCTAAGGTCCTGACATTGTCATTGAGACATTGTCTCTCCAACCTGAAACAAAAAACACTCATAATACAGTTGCTTTAATATTTAAGCATATTCCCTTTGCAAGGCTCACTTGAAGAAGAAAGGGTCAAATGTCACATTGACTATCCTTTCTATAGTTCGGTTAATTCATTACCACTTGTGATCTTCTCTGCCTAGACGTGGAGGCCACAGGCTCAGGGGGAGGAAGATTTCCCTCCTCCTGCAAGATTAACATCAATGGAAGCAACTGGTTGATTTTAGGATATAGAGCACTTAAAGCAGTTATTTATCCCATGTGCAGACCACCACCGTTAGATAATAATTAAAAAGTCAATTACATCAGTGTCCCCACTGTCACCATCTGTGTTAATATGAGCAAATTGAAAACTGTGTGGAATTGGTAACACAGTACCAGACAAGTGTACTGCCAAAGCTCTCTCTGAGCAGACTGATAAGGTCTCATCATCTAGGGCCTCCACCTAAGAAAATAAGACATCCATGATTAGCAACCACAGATGACATGTATATGACAGGTTGTAAATAAATGTTACATACACCCACAATAACTATTAGTCTATGTAAATAGTGTTTTATTAGCAATCCAGTAATTTAACATTAACTCATTGACACATACCCTATACAAATGTGGTAGCAGAAGTGTATTCCTGTGTAGGAGAGCCCCCTCCTGTCCTCTTCTTTTCTTTTTTTTCCCCTGTTGGCTGTAACAAGATCAAAGCAGTTTCACTGTGCAATTTGTACACTAATTTCATCCTCCAATAGAGACTGTCTGAAGCACTAAAGCCCTGTTCTTGTTGTACTTATAAGATATTAAAGTAAGTCTCATACTGCTTTGAATTATGTTTTTATATATATATTTTTTTATTTGCTCCCAATTCCGTTTGACACCACTTGGGTTGCAGCTAAAAGAATAATCAGAATCAGAATCAGAATACGCTTTATTGGCCATGTATGCAATCACATTGAAATAGAGAAATAGTGCAATGATGCAGAGTGCAAATAAGCTTGAATAAGTATTGTCACAGTATAGTCACTACTGACTATTGTCATACATGAGGTAGGTGGAATATGTTGTGACAACCTGCAATTTCTTACGGGTTGCACCACCTGAGCATACCCCCAGTAACACCCATTTTTCACAGTCGGCTCAGCACTTCGTTCCCGGTTCGCCCGGGAATTCAAATCACTTGTGTATATAGGTAGTTCATTCTCGTTTGGAGGAGGAGAGAGAACAGGAGAGAAGCAAAGAGAACTGAGCAGAAAAGAGCAAAGAGAATGCAGAGAACAAGAGCAGGAGAGGAGAGAAGACAAATCTACCGGACTATCTGCCACTTACAGCACCTGCAGATTGATCCATTCAACATCCCTTCATCACTCCATTTCACCTCTGATCCGTGTGTTTATGGTACCAGTCACTCACCCTCAACCCAGCAGCAAAAGAAAACTGGACTGGATTTTTAAGACTGACTTAAAACTGAGAACTGAGAAACCTTTCTTTTCTTTAAGTTAAATATATTTTTTGTTTTTGTGGACTTTGGGACTGTGGGATTTGGGTGATCTTGTTGTAATACTTTAAATACATGAGGGTAGTTATTTAAGATTTTGTGTTGGTGTGGTTTTTGAAAGGTCATTCAATGGTGTGGTGTACATTTTTGTATGTGTATCATAGTGTGACAGGTGACATAATAGTAAAGAGAGACTACAAAAAAAAATCGTCAATGCCAGGAGAGAAACCTAATCATTTTGAACCGTCACAATGTGTATACATTCAGAATATCAGGCACTGGAATATTGCGGACAGATGTTTCTGACACTGTATTACTGGTTAAATCAATAAGTTAATTTGATGTATTCTGTATTCTCAAGCATGGATGACAGTAATACCTTATTAATTAATTAACAACACATTAATTTAACAGAATACACATAGCATAATTATAGTCAGATCTACTCGTGCTGTAATGATGAGGCAGTGATATTATCAGCCTGTTAACTAACGCATTCACACAGTCAGCAATTTCTTGCCAGCTGTTCTTCCTGCATTTGGCAGCTGCAACTGTGTTGCTTTTAGCCTGTATAATATGTTTAAATTCTTCAAAGTTCTGTAGTGTAACAGTTTGCTCTTTATTTGTGAAGTAAGCCGCTCTGCTGTCAGTACACCTTTCCATGTTTGCGAATGGTCATGTGCTGCAAACACCACCCCTTTTATGTAAACAAACTCATAGCCATACTGTCACAGTTTAGCCACACCCTCCAGACACCTTCCACTCTACCTGTCAGCCACTCCCTCCTGATTAGCCTCACTCCTTTCACCTGCCCACTCACCTGCCTGCAATCACTAATCAAGCCCTTATTTATACTCCTCCCTTTCACACACTCCGTGCCAGATTGTTCTTTGCTCATGTCAGACTTTCCAGCGTCATTCCCCGGATTGTTTTCTTGTTGCTGACCCTGCCTCCCTTGGACCTCGCCACCCTGCATGAACCCCGATAAACACACCTGCCTTCTGTTCTGGTTTCGGACTGACTCTGTCTGCTGTTGCTACAGTTTAGCTAAAGATTGGGCTAAGAGACTCTGTGGCAAGCCGCCGCTTGCCCAACGTCCTTTCTGTGTGCTTCCTATTGTACCTGCTGAACGTGAAATAAAAGTTCTCCACGTACCGATCCCTGGGTCCTGAGTGCTGCATTTGGGTCCTTACACCACCCGTTACACATACTAGTAAAACCTGGGTTGACTCACCAAGTTGATAACCACCATTGTATGACTTCTTGCGTGATTTGCATTTGGTATGTTAAGTAAAGCCAGATAACAAAGATATCCTAGGTATGTTGAACCTGCTTCTTAGTACAGGCCTCTAGAGACCAGTCGAGTAGGGTATGAGTATATCCTGGCGGTAGTTGATGATTTTACAAGATACGCACAAGGGTACTCTACTATGACCCAGTCAGTTAATCAGAAATGTATTTTGGAGGTAAGCAATAAAATGTTGACGTCAACGCAGAAACTAATGGAGCCAGTGAAGAGTGGCGAGCACATGGGTAATATGATCCCACATATTTGTCCCGGTAATGATTCAAGAAGCCATGCTTTGTACCAACTGGGGACAATAAGATACCTATTCATCCCACGCTGGGGAAATTCACTTGTTACGGCAGCATATACAGCATCAGATAAATAAACATGTAGAAAATATATAAAAAAACGATGAAGGGGGCCCTGGTTGATACCAGTTTCAAAACAGAGGCTTGCATCAAATATTACTCTTAGATTCCTAGCAGCCTGTGTAACTTAGATAAAGAAGACAGTTTGGAGATAGGCCTGTAGTTACTTAAAAGCAGGGGGACCAAGTTAGGTTTCTTTACAAAGAGATGCACAATGGCATGTTAAAAGTGACATTGTTTCTCTACCCAGAGTTCAGACAATTATAAAAAATGTATAAAATAAAAGGGCTAACAGTGGAAAATACCTCCTTGAGTAGCTTAGTGGGAATGGTGTCTAAGGTGCAGGAGGAAGGGTTCATAAGGGAGACTGTACTCTCTAACACTGAGATTGTAGTTAGGGTTGAAACTGGTTTAAGAGGAGGAATTAGCATTGGAAATGGAGAAAATGCAGGGGTCAGGCTGGATTTGGGACCGGCTATTCTCCACCGTATTTACAAATTCAGCAAAGAACTTTTCGGGGAGCTCAACATCAGGCTCAGGTGAAGAAGGGGAGGGACCACTGATGACAGATTCAAATACTCTGAAGAGAACCTTTGGATTGTGGTTGTTTGTAGATATTATCTTAGAGAATTAAGATGATCTGGCATCCTTAACAGATTTCTGGTAGGTCAACATTTGTTTCTGAAGGGTGTTAAGAGTTTTCTAAGGGCTTCAGTGTGGTCGTTCAGCCAGGGGGAGGAATTAGATTTTTGTTTCCTTGCCTTGAGTGGTGCAATTTGGTCTAGGATGGATAAGCAAAGACCATTAAAAGAATGTAACAGTGCATCTGGATTAAGAGAACAATAAGTGGGATTAAAAGATATTAAAATTAAAAGTCTCACAGAATTTGTCTACAGAACCAGGACCAGCTAAATCGTGTTGTGGGATGAGGACTAGGAATAGGGAGCTGAAGATGAACTTTAAAAGCAACAGCTTTATGGTCCGTTACAAACAAATCTAACAGTATAAGAGTTGAGAGAGAGAAACCAGATGTGAGAACCAGGTCAAAAGTGTGACCTTTAGAATCTGCGGGCCCTTGAATAGATTGAATGAGGTTAAAAGAGTCAATAAGATCTAAAAACTGAGAGGTAAGGAAATGGGAAGGACATCCTACATGGATATTAAAATCACTGTTAAAAAAGCACCCTATTATATCTGAGTATGACAATAGATAAAACCTCAGAAAACTACATGAAACATCCTAAAAGAGTAGCAGTTATTGTTATATTATTTTGGTTGGCTGAACAAGCAGAACTTATAACTCTATAAATAGACTGAATCCTGAAATGTAGAAATAGATATGTGACTGTATTTTATTTTTAAGAATTTCTTTTTAATGAGTGATACAGTATGAGAATGCAAAAATTAGCACTTTGAAACACTGTAGTGAAAGAAAAGGGTTAATATTGCATATAGTGAATTGCTTCATTCTGCTGAGTGAAGCTAAATTAACAGAAGTGAAGTTGCCCTGTCTCTTTAATTTCTCCTGTTTGCAGTAACTATTATCTGTGTATTTGGTACTTGTAACACTTACACTTCAACTGACACTTTAATTGCTTTACTTCAGCGTCATTGGCAACTCCCATACATCACGCATGCAAATAATTCATATTTAACATATATTACGCAGTTTACATTGTTTACAGGTGCAATTTTTAGTAAGCACACTTAAATCTTCTTCATAAACTTTTGCCTTGTCCAGTTTGTTCTTGAACTGCTATTATCAAGCTGGAAGCTTCAGCACAGGAATTAATTAGGAATTAATTTTTCATCCTCAGTGTTTCTCCTCTGCTTCTCTCTTTTACCTTGTGTGGGATCAGTAGTACCTGTCTTCCCCCAATCATACAGTGTATCACTGCTGACCTCAGTATCTGCTTCAGCCTACACTGCAGTATTTAGCCTGGCCGCTCTCTTCCAGCTTTTATGGCTTCACATCAAAGCCTCTTTCCTGCAGTCTTGCCAGAGAGAGCTACATAACTCAACCAACATAAAAGTGAGGCAGAGTGTACCTTTTTTACGGACAAAAAAACAAAAGTAAACACGTTGAACCTTTTACATGCTAGGTACTGGGGGGACAATACCAATGCCATTAGCCCAGTTTGCCACTGGACCAACGGCACTTTTAACCTCTCTCACAGTACTTCTCTTCTGTTCTGTATGTAATCTGTGATTCCTTCTACCTACAGGATAGGGGCAGACGTTTTGGATTTGCAGGAATGCTCACATGGGGCCAAAGAATTTTCTGGCAATACCATAATATTATCAGGCCTGACTTTGATGTGGATGAGTCTCCGCTCAGCGCAAAGGTCAACAGGAACAGCATATGATACAATGCAGTTGACCTTTACAAAATTGCCCAGTGAAACTGCTCGATCTGTCCCAAAAACAAGATTGTGAAATAAATGACCCTCTTAATGGCTTTGTCCTAGCCATGAGAAGTCCCTCGCCTGCTCTCAAAACCTTTTTATTCTCAGTAACCCCCATGCCACTGATACTTCCAAAAACCTACCTGTTTCCATGAACACTTCTGCCTCTGTGGAAGTTGTCCTGCTGCTGCATGGAGGCATTGTGGTGGGTTCCACTTCATAGCACTGTTCCAGAGAAGGTTTAGCCCATTAGCTCATAGTTGTTGAGGTCAGATGCAGGGTAGAGAAAGCTGATCCCAGACTGGCACTCGGGGGGGAGGTGTCTCCAAAGGGTGTTGGGTAAGGACTGTAATCAGACAGAAACAGCTAGTCTGACTGGTAAAAGTTCAAAAATACAATTACACTACAATTACAAACACCCCCCGAAAGCTGACTTATTTATATGTTGTATCTTATTTGTTTGATATGTACAGTAACAGAGATGTTAACTGCAATGTGGTACTTGTTTATCCATCAGCCGAGTACATCTGTGTAGTGTTTTCAGCTACAGCTATGGAGCAGACAGACATATGAGCCAACATTTGGATTTGGGTGTCTGTATAGGCACAATGGTACCAAATCTGACAAAATCACTGTGACAACCATTTACCCAGCTGTTGTTGGCCAAGACAAAGTGCCAGCACATTATTGTCCATAAAACATGTTTATTAAGCCCTTTTAAGACATGAAATAACATAACATTGCTGGCTTCAGCTATCTCTTAAACGGCTGTTTGTTATTCAGATAGATGACTTGACGGCTTGCTTTGTTCAGACATGGCAGCACATTTCCAGAAAGACAGAGAGAGAGCAGCAGTGAGTTAAAACTGTTATATGATAGCAAGGAAGAAGAGTATTTTCTGTTCTCTCACAGCTGCATCACTGATTTTAAAAACAGTTTTGCCATTGAAGCGGTAACAATTACATGCTTCAGAAAGGAGGGAGGTGGGACGGCATTCAACATCGACTCTGCAACAAACCACCGCTGCCATCAATACTCTTTTGCAAAGCTTGCCTCTTGAGGAACAAGATGGAGGAGCTGCACCTACATAATGGTCTGCAACCAATACCATGAGTTTTGCTCATGATCTACACCTGGCTTCAGGGAGATTTCAGGCACAATGCTTCTCAAATGTTTGCATGGATAGGAAAAATAACACAGGGAAAACAAGGGGAGGTGGAATTTGTGCTTTTAGTAATTACTTTTTAGCGCAGGAATAACACAACAAAAGACATAGTATGCACTCCTGACTTTGAACTCATATGCTTAAGTCAAAGACCATTTTACCTACCCAGAGACTAGGGGAACAATCTGCACTGTATACATCCCACCTACCTGAAATGCATCTAAAGCTGCCTCACATTTGGCAGACTTCTGAATCAGAGAACCAAAATAAGGTTTATTGCCAAGTACATTTTCACATACAATGCATTTGTTTGTGGTGTATTGGTTCAATAAACATAGAGAAGAAAGAAAGTAGAAGTCAAAGAAACAAGTACTGCAAAAAATATATATTTACAATACAGAATATGTATGTACAGTTTGTGCAGGAATGTGCAAAAATCTCCTAGAGGAGAACCGATGCTGATGGTCTGGGAGTCAGAGACACGCTTTCCCTGCTTCACGTGATGCCTCCAGTAAGACAGGAAGTCTGTGATCCACCTGCAAGTGCAGTCAAACACCCTCAGCTGGGAGAGCTTGTCCTGTAGCAGAGCCAGGATGACAGTATTAAAGGCGCAAGTGAAATTCAAAAACAGGATCCTGGCGTAGGTTCCTGCAAAATCCAGGTGCTGGAGGATGAAGTGTAGGACCAAGTTTACTGCATCATCTACAGACCTGTTGGCTCTGTAGGCAAACTGTTTTTTAGGTGTGACAGCTCAAGGTTTCATTACCACAGAAGTCAGGGTGACGGATCTGTAGTCTTTAAGTCCAGTCCACTTACCGCAACTCAAGCTTTGTATGACTGACTGAGACTAATGTCAATTTCCAAAACGGGTGTAATATTAAATTGAGGGCAGAGAGCAAGGCAAACTGATGCAACATATACTGTCTATCATCAATTGAAACAATTCTTCAAGTAAAAAATTGGCCTGCTGTTACCTGTTTAATCAATCATGGAATTAATGTTTATTTAGTGGGATCTTGAATTGCTGGAAGGACTTGCTAAACAGTTGAAAGTGTAACATGAGAATTTATGTTAGGGAAATCAGTCATTGATGTGGTTGAATATTGCCTTTTTATCCATAATGTGACATTCAATGTTATTTGAAATTATATTTTCTCAGATGTTTTCTGATTTAATTAGCTTGTCTTCCCAACCTTCCTTCCCAAAATAATATATTACTACACCATAGGATTCCAACAGTCCCTTCTTGGGGTTCACAGTGCCACACCCCAGCCCTCATCTTCATCTGAACTCAGACACAAATACACATATTGATGAAATGTTCTATTTTTCTATCTTAATTTCTTACTTCTTAAAAATGTCTTTACCAGTGGACATAGAATCTGCAAAGATTCACTGTGGAGCCTTGTGTTTCATTGATTAATTAAAGAGCTTTAGTTCTTTTCATTCATGCTGTCAGATTTTACAATACAATATTATTTCTATTCTCACTCTATATTGAACTTCATGCAAACCTAAAAGAGATTATTTAAAAGTGACAGATTAGTTTGGTGATTAATACAAAGTGTGTTTATACCATGCAGGCTCAGGGAAAATACATGTCTATCTGTAACTGCACCTGTAACCACACCAAACACTGATGTCATATTGTACACTTCTACATCACTGCAGCAAGATGAGAAGTTAACCCACTAGACCCCATAGCACCCGTTCTATATTTCACTATAGCCAAGAGCCCCGTCACTTTAAAGTTGTTTTTAGTCTATCAAAAATGTAAAATAAAGTAATGAGCTGTAGATACTTTAAATTGTCACAGTTGAACCGGAACTGGAAATATATACAAAGTTGATATGTGAGTTTTTCGTGGGTTTCCATGTGGTTTACATCTGTAGATTTAAATAATTGAGGCCATAAGAATCGTGTCATGAGAGAGATCCTGACCCACCTTGCATCATGGAAAGTGACAAAGATTTGAGTTCAGGTTTTTCAATCACATAATCACTGTCACTACAACAGCAGGCTCTCGCTGCCAGAGACAGAAGCTGTTTTCCAGTGGGCAGTATGTCGAACAGACGGTATGGAGGACTGACTTTTCCACACAGGCTATAAAGTGATTTTATTCTCATGTAAGTTGCCAAAGACACTATCTGTTCTTAAAAGAAAAAAAGCTATTTAGACAGATTTAGTGCTATTTGTTTATTTCTTATTATATATATGTTGAATGAAACCCGGTCTAAAAAACTACACGTCACATAGTTGGTATCAAATTAAAGGGGAAGTTAATTTCTTTCTTGTTTTTGAGATAGAGCTGTTTGTTTGGATTGAGTTGAAAAATGCTAATTTTAGTGACAATTCTCAGTGAACTGCAGGACATTCTAAAATGCTACTGGGGTCTATAGGGTTAAACCACTGGAGGTCAGCAAAAAACAAGATTTTCAGCTGCTGTTATGAGTGTAACGGAGTCCATCTGTAGTGGATGTGTCCCCTTATGCTTATGGTGCAGGAAGACCCGCACAACCACATGGGTCTTGCTTTCACTCTGGTTCTCTCATTATACTGTGGTACAGGAAACAGCAACACACAGTTGTCATCAACAGCTGATATTTACAAAAGACTAATATAAAACATATTTTCACGTTACAATGCTATTGTAGTCTTTTTCTGTACATTGAAGTATAAAACAAACATGATGGTATAGTAGTAATTAGGGCCAGAGCGCCAATTGGCTTGAAGCCCTATTAAAATGCAACGAATTATTAATAGGGCCCAAGTGCAAACCGGCATGAAGCCCTATTGAAATGCAAGAAGATTATTTGGGCCACGTGGGGCCCTAATAATTGATGTTTCGCCATGAACAAAGACAGTGTTGTAACTCCATTCCACATCGTAAGATCTTTTCCAAATTTCACATGTTTGATAAGAGTCCCGGCCTGAAGACATTTACAGTTCAATTTTGAAACATAGTCAGAGAGAGCCACCCACTGGCCACAGGAAATTACATGTTTTATAGTTTGATGTACTCCTCCTAGCAGGTTTACCAGATCCACCTTAAATTTGGTCAGCAAAGCCTAAATACATAGATGATGCTTAATATGAAGCTTTTCAGTTTTCATCAAATGCCGTTCAAGCATGTCTAACCCCTCTGGGGTTAGACATGCTTGAACGGCATTTGCTTGAACGGCAACTCACAAAACTTGACACATGCATTTAAAGACATGAGGACATTTATCTGATATGGAACTTGGCCTTGGTTCTGGCAAGATGGCTCCAAAGTGCCACATACAGTATTTGTACAATCAACCCCATCCCTTAGGTTTGACCTACAGGTACAAAATTTGGTAGGCACATGTGTTATCACAAGAACTAAAACTAAGTTCCCCCTCATGTTCCTAACCCAATCCACCTAAACCCTAACCCTGAACACATCTATACACCAATTAGGTGTCACAGTCAGTGCGCCACCTTCTGGTAGCAGGAAGTAAGGTCCAATCATCGCTGCTTGCAGCTTTAATATTATTTATGATTTTTTATAGAGCACCTACACCATAACAGCTATTTTCTTTTATATTCACAATAAAAATTCTAAAACATTGTAAATAAACTTTTTATCCATAGAAAATAAAGAAAAACACCATTTTGTGTCCTTTATAGTGCATCATGTTATTGCTGTATCAACATTTTAGGAATGAGGAAAAATAAGTTTACTTTTATACTGTTGACCATATTTTAAAATGGACTATAAATGGGATATGAAACACCATCATCCCATGAAAGACAACACACAGGATGGATTTCAGACAAAGGGGTAATGGCTGGGTGAGGGGGAGAATGATAAAAGAGAGAGGGAGAGAAAGAAATGAGAAGTAATATGAGTTTCATGTTACAGGATTATATGCAATGCTGAATAGCTCTTGCTGATAGGTACTACATTTTTTTTGCCAGAGACATTGAATACAATAAATGCCATAAAAACCATTCAGATTCATGTTACCTGATTTTTTTTTCATACAAATCCTGTGACACATCCAAAATGTATGTTGGTGTAGGGCAAGTCACAGAGTATGGAGACCTAAAGTCTGCAATGTTAATACAATAATAATATTAATGTTAATATGAATAAATACAACAAAATTAACATTAACTAGCAAACAAAGGTATTTCACAATATTGGCAAAAGCCAAACACATGACTTTATTGACATGTGCAAAGTGGTTCCGCCCGCTGTGAAGCACCTAATCTGCTGGAAATATACCAGAAGAAGAACACATACACACGCACACACACCGTATTTTCTGGTCCCTGGCTGTAAAATAAGGTTAACTCTAGACTAATGTTAGCTAACTTATATATCACAATAATGTTGTTCGACTTACATTACTTGGCAGCATGCAGCTAATGTTGGCTGGCTTGTATGTCTCATGTAATTCAGTTAATGTAGGCTACAATAACTTCCCTCCAAGAAACCCGTTATGTTACTGTTACCCTCATCTGGAGCAAACATGCACAGAAAGAATGCATTTATTCCAACCAGAGAGAAACAATCGGAATAAGTGTTTACATGGTCATTGGGCCCTAATATGTTCCTCTTTAACGGATAATCAAAGGTTTAAGCCAACCCTCGTTGCTCATGAAATTGCCATATTACCTTCTGCCTCTGTCAATTGCTATGTCTGTCGCCATCTCTGATTCAGAGTGATTTTCCGTCCTCAGGGTAAGACTTATGTGTGACTCCCGAATCAGAACCCGCCACCTCTACTGAAGCATCCATCCTGTCCTCTCTTGCCAAAGTTAAATCAGCACTTAATGTCAGGAATGCCAGGATACAGTGCCAGGTTGGAAAGGTGAATTTCCTCCACCTGTAATGTAAACAACCAGGGCCTATCCTCTGAGACAGCTCAAATTGCCTTGCTTCCTGCTGACACTCTTTCAGCCCCACTACCACCCCAGCATCCACCTGCTCCAGCTCAGGGGGGAGATATTTAATCATCACTCCCCGATATCTCATGTAAACATGTCTGTGGCAACACACTAACGGTTTGCTGCTGTGATAAACATTTCAATGTGAGTTGTTGTTTTTGTTATAATAATTATTATTATTACTGTTTTTTATGTTACATAAAGTCGCCTTTTGATTCTTTTTTCTTACTATTTCTGTAATTACTTGACTTATTTATAAACTTTATTATTATCATTTATGTACTTATCTATTTATTTCTTTCTCGTCATCCTCCTCACATATACCTGCTCATGCCTCTGGTCACAGCTAGGTATTTATGAACACACAAACACATAAAATACCCCCACTAACAAAAACAGCTGTATTGTTTCATGTTATTGTCCATATGTCTTTTTACACCCATGTCTGTCTAATTTGTCACCTGTTTGTGCTATGTCAAATTGAGAAAAAAAAAGAAAATAGAAATGGCTGTATGGAGAAGAACTACTTTGTAATCATGGAAATAGTGTCGCTCATATCCCCTTGCAAAAGTCCAGGGTACTGATGTAAGTGTCATTCCAGGGTCTTTCAACAAGCTCATCAATCCTGGGCATGGGATACGTGCAGCTTACTCACTCCATTCATTTTACTGAAGTCTAAGCAAAACCTAAGTGTGCGATCTTTCTTGGGGACTAGGATGATCAGACCGCTCCACTCACGTGAGGAAGGCACAATTACTCCCATCTCTTTCAACATGTCCAGTTCGTTTTTTAGTTCAGGAAACAGGCACTCTGGGACCTACTACAAGGGCTGTTGCAGAGGGATATGATCTTTTAAGGAGATGTGATGACATACCACCTCTGTTTTCCCAGGTGTCTGCAGAAAGAGGTCCGGGGCAAGATCTCCAGAATCTCCTTCCTCCTTTCATCTGACAGGTGAGTCAAGTACAGCTGGGTCCCTGCCCTCCAGCAGGAGTAAACTGCGCCACTGAATCAGTGGAGGAGTTCATGCTCCTCCTCACAGCATGAACAAAAAGGGACTGGGACATTTCTTCAGCATGTTGATGTGGAAGGTCTGGAGTTGTGTTTAAGCTCTGTCATGTGGATCTGGCAAGTCACCTCTCCCATCTTCCTCTCCACATGATAAGGGCTTTGCCACCTACTATGCCAAGAGTTTGTTGTCAGATGTTGGCAAAAGTTGTATGCTCCACCTTCATCACCTCAGCCCACAACACCTCAGGGAGAACAAGCTGTTAACCCCCATTAGACTGTCTGTACAGGAGACCATTCTCTCCCACAAAATGACAGAAAAGTAAGCTAGGACAAGTCAAAACTTTCCTGAAACATTTCGCTAGTGTGGGATAATTTTTCTGCTGGAGCTAATGGTTGCAATAAAAACAATAAACATTATCAGCTAGCTCTGGAGCTTCACATTTTTCAACTTCTGGAGCAACTCCCCAACCTGCTCTCTGCACCTTCCCAGCTTTTCCTCAGGTATAGCTTCTGACAGATAATCTGCCTGTTCATCATAGAAGGGGATAAGATGCAATGTATCTGGAGCAGAAGATTCAGAACACAGGGAAGTCAGGGAGTTCGACCACAGATAAGTTGGGGAGGTCGGGGGGGATCAGCCGCAGAAAAGTTGGAGAAGTCGGGGAGATCGGCTGCAGAATTCGCGGAGGTGAAAAATATATTTTTTCACAAATTAAACATAAAATATTTTTGTTGATACAAAATATTAGTATACCTTATTGGTGTGGTTGGACTCAGTGCTAATGTGGGCTGATTTTTTTACTTTATGTTAGCAGGTTAGCTTGCTAAACTACACCACTTAGCAACACAACCAGGATTACAGATCTATTGTGCTGGCAGGATGGACTAAATAATAGTCTGCAGAAACTCAGATTATGCTTAACCAGTGTGTAACCTACTCTGTAGGTAAGCACCTTGACAGTCCTTTTTTAATTTTATTTCCCAATATCATATTTCCCAATGATCATTTTATTTTTGTCAGTCAAGATAAACAGGGCAGAGAAAGTTATGTGATTACTTGTTGTTTTGGTCTGAATGAGAAAAAACAGCAAAATTATGTGGTTGAAAGCTCTAAAACAAGCTAGTAAGTGGATGAGTTAAAATCATTTTGTCAAACCAGGATTCATACACTAGTAAGGTAAAGGTATCATTAAAGCTCTATGGATTTATTTTCACGAGTGAATTGCCTATTCTGATTCATAGAGTAAGAACAGTAATGATTAAAACAGTGTTGCTACATTGTAAACAAATGGCACATGGTTATGTTCGGACAGACAACAGAACTAAATTAAACCTGCCTCGACTTAAACGGTTTGCGGTGCCTTCAAGACGGGGGGAATATGTCAATTTTGGAATTATTTTGTATAATTGTATTTCGAACATTTACGTAAACTGTTATATATAGGATGTAACAAAGAAACTGAATTGAGTGTGGAACCAGAGCGTCAAGCAGATATGGTGTGGTGTAGTTGCCGAGTAAATGAATATTGCGCCTGTCCAAGGTTGAGGTGATTACTGCAGAAAACAGGTTGTAACTGCTGTGAATTTCTGGGAGGTCGCCATCTTATCAAGAGAAAAGAGAGGGGCATGGGAGCAGTCCTGTAGGTGGACCTGGTGATTAATGTGCACTAGGGCTGGCAGACACGTTACCCACACTCACAGCAGAGAAACACGCTTTGACACCAAAAGAAGAACACCATAATGTTAATGAATAATTTGCTATGAACACTGCAGCAAGGTGAATTTCTACTCCTCCTTTGTTATTTTCCAATCCGAAAATGTGTTGACGACATTCCAGTAGCTGTGGAAAATGTGTGTGCTAAGTGAACAAACAGACATTGATTCAATTCCAAAGTCATATAAGCTGGAACACGATCCTACGAAAGGGTGAGGCAGGGGAATCTGGGGTCGAAAAAAAGGTATGAGTGGGCTCTTACGAAATATTTTCAGCCCACTCAATGTGTACTGTATGTTTGGGTCAGTTTTACATATGTAGCTTATATTGGTCATAATTAAAGATCAGATCCAAGAACATCATCAACATAACATTCATCTTCTGCCACCAATCAATTGAAACAGTCTGATAAGATTACATAGAATATGGCCTAATTATTATTCTATATATGAATTCTAAAGATTAAAATCTGTAATGTCCAAGGTGACATAGATACCCTATGTCAAGGTCTAAGTTTCTTTAAATGAACTGATGAAAAACAAAGAAACAGTAATTTAATAAAGCTTTATTTATATAGCACTTTTTAAAACACACAGTGTAACTTAAAACACTCACACATCCACACAACAATAAGTGAATAAAAGTAAAAATATATTACAATAAGGATAAGACAGGGATGGAGGTCTAGATAGGCTTGTGTATAAAAATGATTTTTAGAAGCCACTTAAAACAGTTATGGAGGAAACTAAAATCTCCATTTGCGTCTAGTGCAGATGAGAGTCGGCAATTAAATACCTGGACATGATATTCATTATTATTCATATTAATTTCTTCATGAAGCTTTATTGCTTGCAAGCAAGAGCCATCATCAGCATTACACAGATATGACTGAAGAGAGGCAGTCTCTCCTCAGTTCTTATACTTTGAGAATAACACACATACAACAATAACTCTAACATTCTATCAAAGCACACATGATCTCACCCAAGAAATACAGTTTTGACCTTTGACCTCGATACCCTCCCTCCTGTCTGTATAGATCGTGTTCCTTGTGCACAAGTTATTCAGACACAAGAAGAGGGCCTCCCAGGTTTAACTCTTTTATGATGAGTTTTCTCGTCTTTAGTTTCACAACAACTTATAATGTATAATATCATGGTGGATAAATGTAGCCTTATTGGAAAACACATCATTATAACAAGAATTTCCCTTACACAGTCCACAGATTTAGTAAATCTGCTAGATTTAGGGAGATAATTGGGGCTAAAACAGCAAAGGCGCGATCACCTTTTGTTTTGCAATTGGAAAAAATTGGGAATGGATCAGAAATGTAACTGAGGCAAGGCCATGCAGTGCTTTACATTTAATCAACAGGCTCTTGTCATTTATTCTGAATTTTACAGGAAGCCAATGGAGGGATGCAAGAACAGGGGTAATGTGGGACTGACAGCTTATTCTAGTGAATAGCCTGGAGGCTGCATTTTGGACCAACTGTAAACAATCTGGAGAAGCTTTACTGAGGCATGTGTAGAGGGAATTACAATAATCTAGACGTGTCAAGGGTGAATTAATAGTTCAAGATCAGTAGAAGACAAGATAAATCTTATTCTTGCAATATTTTTTAGCTGTAAAAAATAGGACTGGACTAGCTTAGTAACCTGATGGTCAAAAGTCATATACTGATCAAAAATGATACCAAGATTTTTAGCAGTAGAAATGACATTTGAGCGAAATGGACCACTAAACTGATCAACTGCAGGGGCAAATTTATCAGGTCCAATTAAAAGAATTTCTGTCTTCTCAGGGTTTAGGTGGAGGAAATTGAGAGACATCCGATCTTTGGTGGCGGATAAGTACTCATGGAGGGAGGACAGTTGATTCAGGTTACTGGGTTTGCCAGAAAAATAGATCTGTGACATCAGTTTGACTCTGTTTAGGCCTTTAGATCCAAACTTAAAACTCTCTCTTTGCCAAATTTTAATTAGTGCTTATTCTTCTATTATTTCAGGCATCGCACCTGTTACCATTATTTTTCTGGTAGGTCGGTCTCAGTTTCAATGTATCTATAAAGACATGCCTGTTTGTCTACTCAGTGTTATACTCTTACAACAGGGCTCTTCAAATTTCTGCATTAAACCTTAAATCCACATACATTATTTTGCCATTTGGGCACAGCAGAGAGCTCCACCAACTCCTGAGGTAAATATCTGGCTCTTTAGCTGCTAAATGCTCCACTTTGTTCACTAGATAGCCTTTAACTGTGTCTGTCTGCTGTTTGCTACTGGCTTAAAAAAAAGTTCTCTATAAGAGTTTGTAGGGAATTATCCCATAATTACACATAGCCATGGCCAATTTGAGCCATACTCAATATAAAAAATATGAATGGGTGTGCCCTGGCCATTGCCCCGCCCAATCTGCTGAGCAGCTGAGTTTAGCTCTACCAGGCTGGTTGGCCTCCAAGCAGTCCCTTAGGTCACCTGAAGCCACTGAAGCCAGCTGGGGTGGCTCAGCCTGTGGGGCTGTTGAGACACACTGTGCTCACTTAGCACTCTCTGCTGGAGCATTCCCGACATCTGTGGAGCATTTTATTTGCATCTGGCCCAAAATGGCACCACAGGCAAACTGAGCAGACAGGCCTGGTTTTTCCCCCTGCAGCCATGTGAGACAGCCATCGGTGGTGCCTAACCATCCAGAGGGAGCCTATGGCCCTGCTAGTTGCCACCACTTGCTCTTTCATCAGCTTAGCTAGGAGTCAGGACACCTGCTGCACCTTAGCAGCTAGGTCAGAGCCTCCCTCTTCCAACTGTCTGGATTGCTACAGCTCCATTCATTCTGGCAAGCACAGCATCCATCATTTAAGTTTTCCTACTTGTGAAGCTTAGCTTCCCTAAGACAGACTTGGTAGGGGAAACCAAGGGGGCCTGATCCATGGGAGATGGTGGTCCATAGCCAATCCTCTTTCAACCATGCACACATGCTAGCCTTATAGATAGACCTGACCCGCGGCTTGGCTCAGGAGGTTCGAACGGTTGTCCAGTAATCGGAAAAAAACTCCTGGTTCGATCCCCGGCTCCTCCATAGAAAGTGTTGAAGTGTCCTAGAGCAAGACACTGAACCCCTAACTGCTCCTGATGAGCGATAGTGATAGAGTAGAAGTGGTTGCTCCTGTTCATGCTCCTCCTCTACTTCAATACACAACTGACCTTCGTTGTCTTCACTCTATGAGTCAAACCCCAAGCTTTAGATGTCACCTTCATCCAATGCATCCGACATTGGATCCAGCTCCTCCTGCCCTACCAGGGCGGAAGTGGGGTGCTGGCTGGTAGATGGGGCTGTCCCTGTAGCTCCAGGGGAGGGCATTGCCAACCCTTTCCTGACAGCCACAACCAGGGTATGATGTGATAGAGATTTCATCCCCCACTTGTTCACTCCAAACCACTACTCTGTGCTGCTTCACCTGCTGCAGCTGCCCAAATAGAGTGGCTGTAATTACAAGTTGCAATCGCACTTTAGAGCCCAAGTCTTACTCACTCTAGCTGGAAGGATAAAACTTGGTCAAAACCAATTCATGCAGGAGGCCAGGTCCTGAGACAATGGCTCTCCATGCAGACCTGCAAAGCTGGTGATGTGTAGATGATGCAGTTCAGAGAGGGGCCCGTAGACCAGCTTATCTACTCAGTAGGTAAGCGAACAATGCTGATTTAAAGAAAAAAGCGCTTTCCAGTAGATGGAGAAAATCCACACAAATAGGTGGAGATTCACAAAATACTTCCATTGAAAAATGCAAGGTTGACAAATACAAATGATGATAGAAAGGAAAGTATTTTTTTATTATTTTATTATGCACTGTAAAAAAGAATGCAGCAGAAACCCAACAAGCAGATTGTGCCAGTGAGATTTAAAAACGTCTCGAGAGGATTTCATCTCAATAATCACTATAAGCAAAGGTCATGTAATCCAAAAAAAGTAAACAAACAAGCAAAGATAGAATCCAAACAATCAGAATCAGAATCAGAATCAGCTTTATTGGCCATGAATGCGTACACATACAAGGAATTTGACTCCGGTTTTCCCGTTCCTCTCAACGTACATACACATAAATAGACAAATAAACAAAAAACAAGGACAGCAAAGGTAAGCATAAACATTTAACTACTATATTCAAATATAGAAATAAATATATATATAAAGTATATATATGAGCATGACACAACAATGACAATGAAGTGGAGAAATAGTGCAATGATGTAGAGTGCAAAGATGCCTGGATAAATATGGAGACTTTATATACATGAGGTAGGTGGAATATGTATAAATATATATATGCCTATATGATTAAGTGTTTATGTGATTAAGTGTTCATCAGAGTGACGGCCTGTGGGAAGAAGCTGTTCTGGTGTCTGGTAGTTTTGGTTCTCAATGCTCTGTGGCGCCTACCAGAGGGGAGGAGTTGGAACAGGTTGTGACCAGTCTGATGGGTCTGCAGTGATGTTTCCTGCCCGTTTCCTGACCCTGGAGATGTACAGGTCCTGGATGGAGGGCAGGCTGGTGCCAATTACTTTTTCTGCAGCCCTGACTGTCCTTTGGAGTCTGCTCCTGTCCTGTTTGGTGGCCGATCCAAACCAGACAGTGATGGAAGTGCAGAGAACAGACTGGATGATAGCAGAGTAGAACTGGATCAGCAGCTCGTAGGGCAGGTTGAACTTCCTGAGCTGGTGCAGGAAGTACATCCTCTGCTGGGCCTTTCTGGTGATGGTGTCGATGTTGGAGGCCCACTTTAGGTCCTGGGAGATGGTGGATCCCAGAAACCTGAAGGACTCCACAGCAGACACAGTGCTGTTGAGTATGGTGAGGTGGGGCAGTGTTGATGGGCTCCTCCTTAAGTCCACTGTCATCTCCACAGTTTTGAGCTTGTTCAGCTCAAGGTTGTTCTGACCACGCCAGACGACCAGCTGTTCAGCATCCCGGCTGTTCGCAGACTCGTCTCCGTCCCTGATGAGACCAATGACCGTTCTGTCATCTGGGAACTACAATAGTTTAGCAGACGGGTCTCCTGAGGTGCAGTCGTTGGTGTAGAGGGAGAAGAGCAGTGGGGAGAGCACACATCCCTGGGCGGCGCTGGTGCTGATGTGATGTTCCCCAGCCTCACCTGCTGCCTCCTGTCTGTCAGGAAGTTAGTGATCCACTGACAGGTGGAGGATGGCACAGTGAGCTGGGAGAGTTTGGGGTGAAGGATTTCTGGGATGATGGTGTTGAACGCCGAGCTGAAGTCCACAAACAGGACCCTTGCATATGTCCCTGGGGAGTCGAGGTGTTGCAGCATGTAGTGCAGTCCCATGTTGACTGTTTGGTAGGCAAACTGCAGGGGGTCCAGCAGGGGGGCTGTGATGTCCTTCAGATGGGTCAACACAAGTTTCTCAAAGGATTTCATGACCACAGACGTCAGGGCGACGGGCCTGTAGTCATTTAATCCTGTTATGGAGGATTTCTTGGAGACCAGGATGATGGTGGAGCGTTTGAAGCAGGATGTGACTTCACACAGCTCCAGGGATTGGTTGAAGATTTGCGTGAAGATGGGGGCCAGCTGGTCAGCACAGACTTGTGTGTACGAGTGTGTGAATGCATGTGTGTGATGAGTGGTAAATTATATCCTGGCATCAAAAATGAACTTCTCAGTTCATTTTTGATTTCCAAGGGGCGTTATCAACCGGAGGAGACAACCAATCAGAACAACGAAGCACCGTCCTGTTGGACGGTACGTCCTGTCAGATGTAGGGCAAACACATATTTCTTATCAACATAAAGTTTAAGTGCAGTTGTTTGTTCTTCTTTTACAGAAAATTTACCGTCTAGTCTGTTTAATAGTGCCGCTGTAGCCGGCTGGTAAATGTTCTGTATCAGTAGCGCCATCTTGGATATTTACAAAGATACCTGAATGGCGCTCGTCTCTGTCAGTCATCGTATTAAACCCGCCTCATACTAGATAAACGCTTGTGATTGGTTAGCTCGATAAATCGCCAGACGTATCTGCCAGAGCAAATGAAACATGAGCTTGCAGATTTGTCTGGTTCCCAGGCTAGTAAATTTGAGGTACAGATACAAATTTACGGATACAAATCACTCAATTATTTGTGCAATGTGTTTTACAAGTTACAATGTTGTTGTGAAATTGTGAAACTGGATGATATCAAGTGATATCTGTTCTAATCTTGTGTTAAATCATGGTTTCCATGTTTAATCTGTGTGAATTAAAGCATTTTTATGATTTTTAAAAAAAAAATACAATCTGCACGAGCCTCTGAGAAGTCAAAAAATGCCCACAGATCCCTGAATAAAATACCCTTGTATGACACCAATAGAGTGGCATGCCTGGAAATACCCAAAAAGAAAGAGAAAACCAGACAGGTTTGGACTTTTTTAGTCAGCAGTACTTTGACATTTGTTTGTGAATACTAATGAGACTGTTTTAATCCCATATCTTTTTACCCACAAAGGTTTTATTTCAGTTACAGTAACAAGCATAGTTGTTAATTGAAACCTTCACTTCACTGCTCTGCTGAGCCCTCAGTCAAATCTACACAGAAAGGAGGGGAAGACAGAGAGGAGCTGCCTTCCTAAGTTAAAATATTGAGAAAGACTATGTCATTATTATGAGATACTAACTCATTATTACTTACAGAATCTTATTTGCTCTTACAGTGGCTTCAATACATATTCTAACCCTCGCGAGGAGTAGCCCTGTTGTCCGACACTCTCACGTGATTTCCGCAAGGCTGTCATGGCTGCTGCGAGGAAGCTTCAAATGTGTGCTGTTTCTCCGACGGGGAAACATTCTGCCTCGATTATCTTCTTGCACGGTTCAGGTGCCTAGTTGCCTCTTTCACACAACAGCGGGTCTCCAGTGATTTTACCGTGATTTTGTTAATTTTCAAAAACGCTACTAAGTGGAGTGTGTCTGTCATGTGTTGTTACTGTGAGTGGGATAGTTCAGGAGGGACCATATTGCCCTGATAATGACCTCGAGTTTAAATTTATAAGGTAAACACGGACTTCTTTACTCGCCGTTAGAGTAGAAAATAGATATCAGAAGTCAGTAACGCTTTGATGTCTGCACATTTAATTGTTGTAAGGTTAATGTGCATAGGATGGGATTTTGTAGACATTATGGAAGCCCTTATTGCATGCGCCGCCGTCCTCAGTGTGCTTGAGTGCTAGTAATGAGTTTCAGTGAAACTATCATGAAACGCTTAGCTGACGTGTATTTGTTCAAAATGGCAGTGTAAAATAGTTAACTTAAGTAGAATCTATACAGTGAAAATACAACAGCCATATATAAGACTGAATAAAATGAAAATAAAACCTGAAAGACTGATATAAATGTGCGTGGGTTGTTGTCAGGACAGGTCAGCGGCCATAGATATGTTTGAGGAAGGTAGGGGAGCAACCATGTTTTACTGTTTTGTTTCTCCTTAATTTTATGTTAGGCTATTTTCACCAAGGGGGTTATGATTTTGCCCGTTTTTAAATGAAAAGGAACAGAAATACAGTCTCCACTTACCACTTTCATTGTAATTTATCACAATCGGCTCCAATAATAATCTTTCCTTTTATTATGCTTAAAAATGTATAAATGACCAGTAGGCTATACAAATATTAGGATGTTTTCGGAAATTTATTTCACTCTGCTGCTGCTGCTTTGTGTGAAAAACAGGTTTCAGGTTTTTTAAGTAAAAATGTTTGAACAACACAAAGCTGACTTTTTCAAAATGTTATTTTCTGTTTATTAATTAGCCTCCGCGTTATTTATACAATTTTTAAGCATAATAAAACAGGATTATTATTATTAGTAAAGACTGTATTTTTGGCTTTTCATAACGTCCTTGGCAAATGTAATCTGTCCTGACGACAACCCATGCACATTTATCTCCTAGTCGACAGCGAGTCGAGGGAGGCGTCAGAGTGCCACTGTGGTGCCACACAGCTCGGCAGCTACTTGACGGATATCTGACTGGTGCCACCTGTGACTGTGGTGCCACTCAGCTGACAGAAACTACAGCCTTGCATATTTAAAACCACTGCATTCCTCATGAAGAACTTTGTCGATGTGCTGTATTAATATACACAATGTTTTCAAATATACCCAATGTTTCCCCCAGCCCCCAGCCCTGCCTCTCTGCCCTCTCCTTGCAAGCCAACCCCACTTGATTTGATAAAATTTTGCTTTTATTTTGTAAGTGTTACAGTGTTTATTAAAAAGGCATTAATGCTTTAAGGAAATAGATTTATATTTAAGAGAAATCAAAATCACCTTTTTTTAACTTATGACCTTGATGCCCTGGCATTTGGCCTTTATGCCCTAAAAAAAAAAAAAATGCACCGCTGCAGGCCAAGTGACCTTGCCCCTAAAATTACAAAATTTTATGTATGGTCTAAATAACTGCCCAACATTACTGCTGTTTGTAGTTTATTTCTGATTTTGTTTTATTTCCATGTCTAGGTGACACTGGGCAGGGACTGAGATCTTGGGTTCGAGATGTTATGGTGCCAGACCTGGCTTTCAGCCACATCCGAGTTATTTACCCCACAGCTCCAGCTAGGTAGGTCTACGACTGAGTCATATTTGACAAAACATCAATATGTTTTGTTTTGTTTTGTATTGTTTTGTTTTGCTTTACCAAATACTTACATAATGATAATGTGACAATATGTTTTGATATAGGGTTGGGCGATATGTAACAATTTTCCAACCAGCCACCGTTAGCCCAACAACCGTTGATTGCTGATGTATTTGCACAGGTGTGTTTGTGCACAGACTTTATTCAAACTCGACACAACAAAATAAAACTCACCCAAACCATCTTCATTAGTCTCTCCACTGTTCTAACAATCACCAACTCTGGTTTGGTCAAAATAAACCCTTAATTCAGCAAGTTAGATGTCAAAATATTCCGGCTCTACATGCTGCTTTTCCCTGCTGCCTCTCTGCCATTGCTGTTATTCAGCACACTGAATGAGAGTCTTTTGCTGAGCAGCGGCTCACTTGTTTTTTCGGAGGCAGACTCAATTATTGAAATTAGCAAAAATAAATAACAAATAATGACAAAAATTGCCCAAGAAATTACCCCCCAAAACACTACCAGTGATGGACAGCTGATATATTCGTCCAATCGCCAAACCCTATTTTGAAACAATCACCAGTAATGTTGACCAAACAGGTTGAGTTCTTCCTTGCCATGCAGCTGACCACTGATCCTCATCTTGATGCCATCAGGCCATACACACCCATGCGAGAGGCTCTGTCTACTGTTTGGTTTAACCGCTACAAGATTTCATGGGACTGTCCAGAGCACCTAGAGTCCATAGACGTCATGTGCAGTACCCTGGGGTCCATCATTCAAGACGAGGTCAACGCCGGGATCCCCAAACACAGGATGGTCATCGGTATGGATCTGGTTATGACTTAATGCATGGTGCATGTTAAAATCTGAACATTTACCATAGATTCTTCTGTTGCTCTCTTGAAAGATACACCTACCAACACCCCTAAAGCTCACAAATTAACATACTGTATGTTATCAGTTTAATGAGCACACAAACAGAAATGTAAAAATGACAGTTTGTGTTTTAGAGGGGGAGCTCAATGCGTGCTGTACCTAAATACAGCCAGAGAATGGTTACACCACTGCAGTACCACTCGTGTCAAAACAGCCGTCCCTATTATTTTTTATGTATGGTCGTCAATGTGCTGTCTACCACTTCACGCCATTGTGCTATTTCCAGCCTGCTCGCCCGGGAAAAAAAGCATTGTTTTTTCAAAGAAAAAGCTGTTTTGTACTTCATTACAATATTGGCCCAACTACAAATGTCATTTACTAGTTCGTTGTTGCTTTTTACTGTAGTTTTAACAATTTCACTTGAACCTTTTATCTACAAGGCAAAAATAAGATACATAAATAAACTCCACTCGCTTTCTGCACAGTGAAGGTTACCAACACAGGTTACTATAACCTGCTCTCTCTCTCACACACATCAAATTTACTTAAAAAATGAACAGTTCCAAATCAAATTGTTACTTCATTGTGGGTCAAGAAATTTGGTCAACACAGGTTTCACTCATTAACCCTCAGTTTTCGTTTTCCTGGAGTCACCCAAAACCGGCACTCCATGTAGGGCCTGATACGCTGCTGGACATGGGAATTGTCATTTGAATAATAGCGTGTCTCCTGCACATATAGGCAGTAGTAGCCCATGTGTTATTGTGTTAGTATTATAAAACGCAGATTTCAACTTCACAACAGCTGCTAGCATAGACAACAAGGTAGGCAAATCTTGTAATTTGTTATCCATGTTGATATACCCCTGGAAGTCAAGGCTGATTTTAGTTTTGTTCTGGAAAAGAGTCACTTGATAAGGGTGTGATGAATCTGACTGATAAAAACCAGTCAGGAAATGGAAACCAGTTCAAGTTTTATTGGCAGGATAGTCATAGCCTGAGATCTCTCTGTAAAGTAAGAGTGGAACCAATTAAGTGGCTTCATCTAGATCTATAAACTGTAGTTTGTGGAGTAGGATTTTATGATTGACGGTGTCAAATGCTTTTGAGAGGTCAATGAAGACGGCAACACAAAATTGTCTTTTTTCCAGAGTGGAGACAGTGTTATCAATGACTGAAACTGCAGCTGTTATTGTGCTGTGACCTGGGCTAAAACCAGACTGCTGTGGCTGTAGTATGTTAAGTATGTCAATAAAGGCAGGTAGTTGTA
The DNA here is from genome assembly GCA_031216445.1 of Lateolabrax maculatus. Classification (NCBI taxonomy): domain Eukaryota; kingdom Metazoa; phylum Chordata; class Actinopteri; order Acropomatiformes; family Lateolabracidae; genus Lateolabrax; species Lateolabrax maculatus. The sequence continues at coordinate 27,026,347 of CM062199.1, forward strand.
AATTGACCAATGATTCTAGGATTTTTGCTAAGAAGTCATTTAATCCTGGGATGACGGATTTCTTGGATAGATGATTGTGGAGCATTTGAAGCAGGACAGGACTTTACACGGCTCTAGTGATCTGTTGAAGATCTGAGTGAAGATGGGGGCCAGCTTGTCAACACAGATTTTCAGGCAGGAGAGTGCCACACCATCTGGGCCCAGTGCATCTTGATCGTCTGTCTGTGAAAGAGCAGATTAACATCCTCTTCCATAATCCCGACAGCAGGTGGGGGGTCAGTTGGGAGAGGTGGGGGGGTCAGTTGGGAGAGGTGAGGGGGCAGCAGGGCGTGTAGATGATTGTTCGATGTCAGAGCAGTTTGGGGTGTGAAAACGGGCTTATCAAACCTGCAGTAAAACACATTCAGGTCATCAGCCAGGTGGTGATTCTCCACAGTGTTGGGGGATGGTCTCCTGTAGTTAGTGAGGTGTCGCAGGCCTCTCCACACTGGCACAGGATCGTTGGCTGGAAACCTTTTTTTCCAACTTTTCAGTGTAGCACCCCTTAGCTACTCTGATCTCTTTTGTCAGTGTGTTTCTGGCCTGGTTGTAGAGTTGTAGCAGCAACCTCGAAAACACTCCAGCCAGTGCAGTCAGAGCAGGCCTGCAACTCCAGCTTTGCCTCGTTGGTCCATCTCCTCACAGTCTTGACCACAGGCTTTGCAGATTTTAGTTTCTGCCTGTAAGTTGGAAAAGATGAACCAGAGAGCGATCAGAGAGTCCCAAAGCTGCACGGGGGACAGAGCCATAGGGGTCCTTAATTACAGAGTAGCAGTGGTCCAGTTTGTTTTTGTACCTGGTGGGACACTTAACATCCTGTGTATGTTCGCAGTTCATCCATCTTGTGGGACAGAGAACAGATATTCGCCAGATGGATTGATGGGAGCGCTGTTCTAAATCTCCGATGCTGCAGTTTAACGAGTGCTACTGTTTGCTCCACCCATCGGCAAATCTCATAGCGAGCCACTGCTCCTCCAATTAAAAGCTCTGTGAAACTTTTCAGTTCTATGAAAAAAAGACAAAAAAATTTGAGCAGTGGATAGTGAGAGGTTTAAAAGTTCCCCCCGCTGAACGTGATCACAGAGGGAGAGCTGGAAACAAAACAAAAACAGACAGTACAAGAGGCTGCCATCCGCAGTGCCATTTTGATATATATTAAAAGACATTTTAATCAGGAGAAAGTTAATTTCTAGTAGTATGCAATGATATGAGAACTGTAAAAAGTCTTTGGCGATTATTGTTTTGACTCCATTGTGATGTCATCATGGTGATTAAAGGGGGTAGAGAAACTGAGTAGTATAGGATAGCCCCTTGATGGATTCTAGACACTGGTGGTGGTGATGCTGAGGATCTGGATGGATGTGGAAAGGAACAGGTTGTGATGGCTCAACGTGAATGCTGGAAATGATGAAGCTGGAGGTGAATGGCCGTGGAGGAGGGTTGCAGAGATATTGTTCTGAAATGACAGTTGACAGCAGCAGAGAAGGAGAAGAGGTTTAAACTTTGGCAGCAGAGATGTGATTGGGTCAGCAATAATTGAGGCAAAATCTGATTGGTTTAACTGAACAGTAAACACTCATAGATCAGCTGATGAAAAGGCAGTGGGAAAGGAGAGAGAAATGTGAATGACATAGCACACCAGTCTTCCTGATTGATCTTATGCTGAGCTTCATATAGCAATGTCATTATTTGAGATGTTAGGGGACAGCCATATTTCAGCCAGAAATGCTTTCCAGCATTCAAACCAATAATGTTACATCCTTACAGGTACCTATGACTGTCACCAACTCCTTAAAAAAACAAAACAACCAGAGATATGTTAACCAGCTTAGTTGAACTCCTATAGTGCGAAAAGTACATCAAGTCCTAGTCATCTTATGACACAGCACCAGTAGCACCTTCCAGAAAAGCTAATTCCAGCTTGCTACAGCTAATGGCTCATTGGCATGGTTAACTTAAACTGACAGTACAAAGGCAACACAAGTTAGCTCAGTGATAACAATGTATGTATGTATGACGTTTGGTCGATGTCACGCAGTGTAAGCCACCATGGGTAACAGGAGCCCCTCACTGTGGGCAGAGACAGACCATCCCACTAGCGCTGCTCCTGCATTCCGCAATGCTCTCCCCCCACTTAGGAAGGCAGCAGCTGTATTTAATGCCTGTTGTTGTTTACCTTATCTACCGCTACACTCTAACACACCAACCGTGCACTTTTTGGCCCCCTCACACTTCTGAAATGAATCTTGCACTGTAGCTGTTTATATGTATCTGTCAAGAGTCAAGAAGGAGAAGAACTTTGTCATTGTGCAAGCACAACAAAATTGCAATTGTGTCAACCTCAAATAGTGCATTTGTATTTAAAACTTCACACATATTTACAAGAATAAATAAAAATTAGCTATATAAAGTATAATACAATAACGATAAAATACAACTAGCATGGGTGCAAAAGTACTGTAAAGGTGCAGCGTGGCAGATATGGAGAGATGTGTATTTTTGGTGTTCCACAGCTTTGGAAAGAAGCTGTTTTTCAGTCTATTTGTGCATGTGTGGATTGATCTGAAGCGCCTGCTTGATAGGAGGAGCTCAAATAGATGGTGTCCAGGGTGTGTAATGTCTGTTATGATGATCTTAGCCCTCTTCACACAGTGAGTGCTGTGAAGATGTCGTAGTTATGGCAGCTTACTGCCAACAGTGTCCTGTGCTGTTTTCACAACATGCTAGAGGGCTTTTTTGTCAGCTTTGGTGCAGCTGTTGTACCAGGCTGTCAAGCAGTTTGTAAGGATACTTGCTGTGGTGCATCTGTAAAATTTGACAAGCAGTTTTTTGAGAGGGTTTTCTCCCCTTAACCTCCTCAGAAAATAAAAGCACTGTTGTGCCTTACCCACCACCGCTGAGGTGTTGTCAACCCAGGAAAGGTCCTCTGTGGTGGAGACATTTTGTAATAACAGTGGTGAGAGCAATTGGCTTATCGTCATTTGGGCAGGTTACCATATGTTTTTTGGGAATGGCCAAGATTGTGGTGGATTTGAGACTTTTGGGGACAGTGCATAAGGATAGAGAGTGGTTCAAAATGTGTGTGAATACCTCTGCTAGCTGGTCAGTACAGGCTTGGAGTACACCATCAGGCCCAGTTGCTTTCCATGTGTGGATGCTGCGGAGGGCTCATCGTACCTTGTGAGTGTGCAAGACAAGAGTCAGTTTATATTGACTGGACTTTGGTTATTGTATTCGTCAAACCGTGCAAAGAAGATACGATGGTGGGAGGTAGAAGGAAGTTCCTCCGCTATGCTGGCAGTGTTGTTCGCTGGTGTACAGTGGGTACGGAAAGTATTCAGACCCCTTTAAATTTTTCACTCTTTGTTTCATTGCAGCCATTTGCTAAAATCAAAAAAGTTCATTTCTCATTAATGTACACTCAGCACCCCATCTTGACAGAAAAAAACAGAAATGTAGAAATTTTTGCAAATTTATTAAAAAAGAAAAACTGAAATATCACATGGTCATTAGTATTCAGACCCTTTGCTCAGTATTGAGTAGAAGCACCCTTTTGAGCTAGTACAGCCATGAGTCTTCTTGGGAATGATGCAACAAGTTTTTCACACCTGGATTTGGGGATCCTCTGCCATTCGTCCTTGCAGATCCTCTCCAGTTCCATTAGGTTGGATGGTGAACGTTGGTGGACAGCCATTTTCAGGTCTCTCCAGAGATGCTCAATTGGGTTTAGGTCAGGGCTCTGGCTGGGCCAGTCAAGAATGGTCACAGAGTTGTTCCGAAGACACTCCTTTGTTATTTTATCTGTGTGCTTAGGGTCATTGTCTTGTTGGAAGGTGAACCTTCGGCCCAGTCTGAGGTCCTGAGCACTCTGGAAGAGGTTTTCTTCCAGGATATCTCTGTACTTGGCCACATTCATCTTTCCTTCAATTGCAACCAGTCGTCCTGTCCCTGTAGCTGAAAAACACCCCCATAGCATGATGCTGCCACCACCATGTTTCACTGTTTGGATTGTATTGGGCAGGTGATGAGCAGTGCCTGGTTTTCTTCACACATACCGCTTAGAATTAACGCCAAAAAGTTCAATCTTCGTCTCATCAGACCAGAGAATCTTATTTCTCATAGTCTGGGAGTCCTTCATGTGTTTTTTGGCAAACTCTATGCGGGCTTTCATATGTCATATGTATAACTTTGTGGAACTTTCTCACATCTCCCTACTGCATCTCTGGAGCTCAGCCACAGTGATCTTTGGGTTCTTCTTTACCTCTCTCATCAAGGCTCTTCTCCCACGATTGCTCAGTTTGGCTGGACGGCCAGGTCTAGGAAGAGTTCTGGTCGTCCCAAACTTCTTCCATTTAAGGATTATGGAGGCCACTGTGCTCTTAGGAACCTTGAGTGCTGCAGAAATTTTTTTGTAACCTTGGCCAGATCTGTGCCTTGCCACAATTCTGTCTCTGAGCTCCTTGGGCAGTTCCTTCGACCTCATGATTCTCATTTGCTCTGACATGCACTGTGAGCTGTAAGGTCTTATATAGACAGGTGTGCGCCTTTCCTAATCAAGTCCAATCAGTTTAATTAAACACATTTGGACTCCAATGAAGGAGTAGAACCATCTCAAGGAGGATCAGAAGAAATGGACAGCATGTGAGTTAAATATGAGTGTCACAGCAAAGGGTCTGAATACTTATGACCATGTGATATTTCAGTTTTTCTTTTTTAATAAATTTGCAAAAATTTCTACATTTCTGTTTTTTTCTGTCAAGATGGGGTGCTGAGTGTACATTAATGAGAAATAAAATGAACTTTTTTGATTTTAGCAAATGGCTGCAATGAAACAAAGAGTGAAAAATTTAAAGGGGTCTGAATACTTTCCGTACCCACTGTATGCTCTGTGCTATTTTTCCTTATGTAATTGCCTTGCCACATCTTCCGTGGGTTGGAGTTTCCACTGAAGTCCTCATCTATCTGTAGCTAGTAGTTGACTTTGTGGTTTATCCATGGTTTCTCATTTGGGTACACACGGACCCTTTTGCTAACAGTAACATTGTCCATGCAGTAGTTAATGTTTGACAATACCGATGAAGTGTACACCTCCAGGTTCGTCTGATGGGCATATATATATTCTATTCTGTGTGAAACAGTCCTGGAGTTGAGAGAAGGCTCCTTCAGGCCAAAACTCAACTGTCCTGCTGGTTGGCTTAGCACTGTTAGCAAGGGTTGTGTGCTTGGACAAGAAATAAAGAGAGCTGGTCTGGTTGTCCAAGGTGGGGGCGGGGTATAGCTCTGTAAGCGTTCTATATGTTAGTACAGACATGATTTAAGGTGTTTTTTCCCCTGGTTGTGTCTTGAACATGTGGGTATAGTCTGGGAAGAACATTCCTGAGGAAGTCCCCAGCAATGATGAAGATTTGGTCAGGGTGTGTGTTCTGTTGTTTACTGATGCGTCATACAGGTGTCCAAGTGCCAGCTTAGCATTAGACTATGATAATATGTATATGGCAGTGACAACCACAACAGTATATTGTGCAAGCACTTAAGCATTAAATATTCCAGATCTGGAGAGCATTTATCAATTGTGGTCGTGTTGGTGCACCATGTAAACAAAAGTCCACCGTCTGATTTCTTACCGGAGTTAGGTGCTCTGTTGGCCAGATGGAGTGAACAGTCTGCTAGCTCAGCTGAACTTACACCAGAGTCAGGCTAGCTGTTTCCATCTGCTCCCTTTCTTTTATGCTGAGCTAGGCTAACCACATTCTGACTCCAGCTCAGTACTGAACACACCGATAGAGATTGATAGCCCCCCCTCTCCGGGTGTGAGAGTTCTTGCCATTTGTCAGCCTTTCGCTCACTCCCTGTCTCTGGTTTCTCTTGCTCTTTCTCACTGGATCTTTTTATTCTCTGTCTTCCTCCTACACACACACACACATACACACACCTCAGTCCATCTTAGCCTGGCTGTTCCTAACTCCCTCCGTCATGATATAAAATGAAGAATGCATCTCATCAGGTTAACAGGACCTTTCATATGCTGCCAACAGAGAATAAAAAAGGGTTTTCAGGGGGGATTCTTAGGTCCCGAAAGGCTTTTTGCCTCAAAGATTCAGCTTATCAAGTTCACATATAAATAACAATGAAATGAAACCACTCAGAACAAGTACAATAAACATTATGGCTGAGGCGAGGTAAGAGTTCCCAACGGAAACTTATGGCAGGACATAGAGTGTCAGTGATGGATGGCTGCACATGAAAGGGGAAACCGCTGAACAGTGGGAAAAAGGGTTAACCTTAAATGTATAACTATATAGGAACATTTTGGGGGGTGGAGAAATTGAGTGAAAATACACATGCTCCTGGGAAACTGCTGAAATGTTATCTCACAGAATCGTAAAATTTTGTCATTAACTATAAATACTGAGTGGAGTCACTGGCATTACTAGAGAAGTGCAGCACCTTGTACCCAGAGTCCACTTTCCTACTTCCCTGAATGACAGACTGACAAGCACCAGAAGTTTCCATGGAGACTGGCCTCAGGCTGTGTTGATGGTGTTTCAGTGTGCAAAGGAGGGGGAACCTCTTACATACACTACACACACTGCAAACCTGTTGAGGTCAATATGGCAAATGCTGTAGTTCCATGTTGATAACATTGGAATTCTTTTCAAATGCATATTTTAATTTTTCTCCTATTTCACATTGCAAAAGCTCTCAACCAAGCTTGGATCATGCGTTGCCTGAAACCATCTACTTGTAGAGTGGAACAGTAGATATGCAACATAACAGTTATTCATCATACATCTGTCAGTAAAACAATGGGATCCATCTCTTTCGTCCAGATGAGAGCTGAACATGTCTTCTCATACTTTTTCACCATAACATTGTCTTTCTTCTTAGTTTGTTTGTTAGAACAGTCCAGTAGGTTTTTTTTTTTTATTTCTTTGTATGTTTGTGTGGTGAGAAGTCTTATTTCGCATACATATTCCTATCATCATCATAAGCTGAGTAGCTTTGTACATCTTATTAGATTATACCTTTTTAGTTAAAAGTTTTTATGACTTTTTCCCCATTTAGTTATTTTGCAATCACTCTGAGACTCTCCTAGACTTGAAATTCTCTTAGACGTGATGTTTATTGATATTATTCATTATTTTATTTGTCAATTTTCTCTACTTTTTTATCTTTGTTTATAGCCTATTTATCTTTACCCTGGGGTTTCCAATATTGTATCGTCTTCCAATGAGAGTGCTGTATCACACCATCTCCTCCGCATGCTCCCACAAGCAGTCTCTTCTCACCCCGGCAGTCGATTACGAGCAATCCTTGGGGGAGATAGACTTCTGGATTTTGGGCGAACCCTCACAAGCTGTGCACTGATCAATTTGTGTTGCAGGTGGACAGTATGAGTTAGGATCCCAGAAACAAACCCAGATTCTGCAATACCATTCTAACAAAGAGGAACGAGATAAAAATCTATTTACAATATTGTCCCACCTAACTTTCAATTGCATCAATCTAAAATTGACATTTTAGACCTGTTGTCATCACTGTTTTGGCAATCTCTAGTATTGTTACTAAACTCTTTGCCATTAAGGCTGTCAGTTTTTATTCCCTGAAAAGATTATTCTCCCAATGGTATTGCTTCAGTCATCTTTGAAAGAAGTATAAGTTGAAGAAGTAAGCATTTTATCCATTTAATAGAACATCCACTATAGTGTATGGAGACTTATTATAGTTATTCATTTACCTATTTTTCTTTCAAACAACTTTTATTGTTATTCTGTCCAAACTATTGCTTTATCCTCCTCAATCCCCCCCTTTTTCTACATGTCAGGCCGTGTGCAACTTAGGCTAAAACATTGAAGAAAAAAGTTAAGCGCAGCTTTGTTTAGTAGCATTGAATGCTAACACAGTACCTTTAGGATATTTCACATTTATTAACTGAACCAGTGTCACCTGTTTGTGCAGCTCTTTTTTGCAATATGCAATTATAAAGACAAGAAATTACTTCAAAAGTTTGATATAAGAGCTTAGTGTTGGTTTGGTTTACTAGACGATATCATAGAACCAAATTCATGTACATCTTGATTTGATGTACATGGTGGCAGTCTGTCTCTCAGCTAGTTCAAGGTTCAGGTTTATTGTCATATACTTGATAACAATTATTTTCAAAATAATAATAATTTGTTAGGCTGCTGTTATAATGCTAAAATACAGGCATGTGTTAGTGCCTACAACATAGCTCATTAATCAGATGTTTAAGGAGGCAAAGTATGTGCCTCCATTACATCTGTTTCAGTAGTGGCCGTATACCCTGAAAAAGTCTGATTGCTGAATCTTCGCAAAAGAAACTAATCAGCATTTGGAACAGGGTTTGTTTCAAATCTGGCCTAGGTGATCTAACAGTAGCAACTTCCATTTCACAGTCATGTGTAATTATCTTTTGCACTTATCCTAAATCAATCAATGTGACTAATGTAGCTGGATGTAAAGGTGGGCTCTTTAAACATAGATGTTAACATTAAACAGAATGGTCACATTGAAACCTGATTTGGATTCACTGTCATGTGTTGGTGGCAGAAGTGTTCAGAATGTATAAAACAGCATAAAATGAAAACTTAAAAAGAGCTCATGTCAATGAGGCTGATTTCCCATTTAGAATAGCTTTAGCTGTAACAACTCACAAGTATCCTGGCATCTTCTGATTTACAGGAGGCAGCTTAGAAAAATAGAAAGCCACCCACACTGGAACCACACCAGTTTGCCTACCGCAGCAATAGGAGCATAGACGATGCAGTTTCCACAGCACTGCACTCTGTGCTCACACACCTGGACAACACCAACACCTATGCACGATTGCTGTTTGCTGACTTCAGCTCAGCTTTCAACACTGTCATCCCCTCACAGTTAATCACTAAACTTGGAGACCTGGACACCAACACCTCCCTCTGCAACTGGATTTTAGACTTTCTGACCAACAGACCACAACATGTTAGGTCAGGCCACACCAGCTCCACCACTGTCTCACTCAACACTGGTGTGCCACAGGGCTGTGTGCTGAGCCCATCCCTCTACTCCCTCTTCACCTACGACTGCAGACCTGTGCATGGATCCAACTCCATCATCAAGTTCACAGACGACACCACGGTGATTGGTCTCATCAGCAGTAATGATGAGACAGCCTACAGGGAAGAGGTACAGCACCTGGTCACATGGTGCACCAAAAATAACCTGCTCCTCAACACCAGCAAAACCAAGGAGCTCATCATGGACTTCAGGAAGGAGAAAAGAAGCACACATGCACCCATCTGCATCAATGGGATGGACGTTGAGTGTGTCTGCAGCTTCAAGTTCCTGGGGACCCATATCTCGGAAGACCTGTCCTGGACCACCAACACCTCCAGCCTTGTCAAGAAAGCTCACCAGCGCCTCTTCTTCCTGAGGACACTGAAGAAGGAACCATCTGTCTTCAGCCATTCTGGTGAACTGCGTGATTGAGAGCATCCTTACCAACTGTGTCACAGTCTGGTATGGGAGCTGCTCTGTCGCGGAGTGCAAGGGACTGCAGCGGGTGGTGAAAACTGCCCAACGCATCACAGGAACTTCACTTCCAGTCATTGAGGAAGTCCAGAGAAAACGCTGTCTGTGTCGAGCTCGCAGCATTCTGAAGGACGCCTCCCATCCTGCACACAGACTGTTCTCCCTCCTGCCCTCAGGCAGGCGCTTCAGGAGCTTCCAGACAAGGACGAATAGACTGAGGAATAGTTTCTTCCCCAGAGCTGTGTCCTTATTGAACTCTGCCCGCCGCTGACGACCCCCCCCCCCACCACCGCCACCACCACCACACAAACCCTTCAACTCCTCATCCCCCCCACTGACCAAAGACTGTTACACCACCACCACTGCACTACTGGACTTTTCTGCACTCAAAACACTTTGACATCTGTTTGCACTAAAAACTATGTACTGAACATTGCACTAGTCTAATAACGTTAGGCAGCTTCTGTATTATTATTCACTTAATCTGTATTCTGTATTACCTAATTTATCATTTGCTCATTTGCTTTTTGTAAATTATGTTTATAGTTCCTGCTTATAGTCTACTTACATTTAATGCCCAAATCAACCTGTATAATATGTACATATTACCTCAACCAATCAATCTGTGTATTTTCACCTATATGTTACAGTTCCACTTAAAATGCTAATTTATTATCTGTAAAAAACGTATTTATTATCTGTATATTTGTACTTACTACTTATTGCACTTCTGGTTGGATGATAAACTGCATTTCGTTGCTCTGTACTTGTACATGTGTAATGACAATAAAGTTTTAATAAAGATTCCCATGATGAAGCTGTCTTTTTTCTTGTACTGGCAAGCTCAAAGCTGGTGCTGATGTGAGAGCAGCCTTCAGTCTCTGAATGCTGATGTCATGTTATCAGTTCATTGAAGGGTTCAGGTGCAGAGTTCAGAGTGGCAGCACAAAGCGACAAAGAGTCTTTGCAGAGTATCCATGAGTCTAATACTTGCAGTAACTGGTCATGCTTAAGAAGGAGCACATCTTCTTTCATGTGTGGAGGAGGCACTGCAGACAGCAGCATAACTTTGTCTGTTGAGAGGAGCTGACCATTTTCCAAAAATGTATTCCAGTTAGGTGACCATGCTGACAGCTTAGCAAGCGATGTCACCTCCTTCCTAGAACACCTTGCTCTAGAAAAGAGTCAGTGAAAGGTTTAATGCCTGTAATGTGTTTCTTGAGGTAGGTGAGGTAGGTTTTGCTTAATGCGTGGCAAAACTACATTCAGTTCCAAAATCCATTAATGTGGAAGAGCTTAAGTTACAAATTTACCATTGTTTCAAACAAAGCCCATAATAAACTCTTAAGAGATGCAACAGTATCAATTACATGAAAAATGTTCAAATTAAGTTTGAATCTTCTCTGATGCATGCAGAACTAACAATCGCTCTGTCTGAAATGGAATGTAAACAACCCAAAGAAGCAAGCAGCAAGGGATGCGTGTTCCTTTGTTTGTGTTATCATACAGTCTAAGTTCCACATCACAAGGTTAACAGTGTGTGGGACTGAAAAAACAACAAAATGTTACTGCATCGCAAAATGGAGCAGCGCCAGATGCAGCCAGAGCTGGTGCTGTTTAAGCTAAAGTTTGACCCTCACCCAAAGTGACCAAAGACAACAGCAGATTAAATCAAACTGGTCAAAATACTTTTAATTACTTAAAATTACTTTAAATAATGTCATCAGGAATCTCCAAATATAAACCATCAGCAATCAAATCACACAAAGCATTTCTGCTAATAAAAACCCACTGAAGAACTTAAGAATCAGTCTGGACTCTTTTTCTTAAATATTTAACTGCATCTATGTGGACACATGTCAAAGTCTTCCGCCTGTATGTGAGCAATGTAGCTCTGAGATAACAATGCAGTCATAGCTGTTAAAATTGACTGATTTTAGCTTCTTTTTTTTAAATTAAATTCATAGCAATCAAAAGAGATAAATGAGCAAAAATGAGAAATGCTACATTTAGCTTCCTTTTTAACTGACTGGAGTCAGTTTACTGACCGTGATGAAAACTTTACCAACTGTAGGAAGAACAACTATACTGTCAACCAATATTGCAACTCAGGTTAATTCAACACTTTTATTTTTGTAGCTTACGAGACAGAAGTAGAACTGATTCCTGTCTGACACTACTATTTATTTTTATGATTTCAGTACGGATCAAACATTGTATAAGAGGAGCTGGTATTGCGGCATAGTCATTTGAAGGAAACACATGGTTCCATCCTTCTTGTTTACTTTTTACCTCTTACCTAACATTCCTGCAGGCATGCGTAAGGAAAACTTAGCTTATAGTGTGATGTGGGATCTTTGTGATTCTGTGATTGCTTGTTAATGACAGATTTACCTCCTTTCTTCACATCTTATTTTTAATTCATCTGTAAATTAGGGGTCAGGCAGCTCACAGCTGCCCTTGTATTTTCCAGTTTTTTCCATTAACATATCCCCCATGCATATCAATAAAACATTGCTGCAGCATCAAAAGACTCCATACTCCATACTTCAGAGGGGTGATTGAGATAAGTGCAACCCTGAAAGTTAACACCTTGTGTACACATTAACATTCTGCGCTTAGGCCTCTGTGCCAGCAGCAAAACAGAGCCTCTCATTTCCCGATGGACAGATTCACCACCGGTCTGGATTAACCAAAATAAGCCTCTTTGTGGCACCAATTTGTGGTGCTGTGGAGTAAATTCCTCGCCACAGTCTTTTCTCTCTAAAATACACCTCCAATTGCAAACTAACATGTTTTAGCTTTATATTTTTAGTGCTGTGGGGCAACCTCCCTGCACAGTCTTTCTGAAGTAGACCAATTTTAGCTCATTTGATTTCTGTATTTTCTGCTTCTTTCAAAATTAGTCAATTTAGTTTTGAGCCTCCACTAAGGGAAGAATCTGCAAGGACTATTTGCCCTCAGACCCTGAACTCTCTTTTTAGGCAGGCATTACATATTCAAAATGCAGAAAATACACACAGATCCAACACATAGAACACACTTACTAGTCTTTGTTGTATTGGAATCCTGTTTGTGACGCCAATTGTGAAGGAAATCTTAGCGCTGGTTCATTCTAACAAGAAGTTTCAGGAGACCTGGATGTCTTATGCAGGAATATTTATTGAAACTCAATTGAGGAGAAAAGGGAAACACGTGAATCACAGCATACTGCTACCCACATCTGAAAGTAGTGTCCTGAAGCTCAGTATTTAACCTTCCCCAGAACTGCTAAGTTCCGCTATATCCAAATATAAGGTTATTCCTAACTCAACATGGTATGTGTGATGTCTCTATTGGATATAGGATCCAAACAAGAAAAGACGACAACCATTGCTGTTTTAGCAACAGCATAGCCTCTGTACAGTATCTCTTATCCAGCGTCAACAACCAGGCGCCAGCCTGTTGTGTCTAAACCCAAATACAGAAGATATCTAGCAAATCTTGGTCTACCAGAGGACAGAGCCAACTCGGCCTTGTCAGGCACACAGAGTGAGACAGGTGAACAGAGACAGGCAGTTGACCTGACCTGTGAAGCACTGTCTTAAGTTACCTTTGACCTACAAGAGGGAAGTTTAACATACAAGAAGGAAAATTCCTTCACATAATCCTTTTTTCCTTTTATTAATAAAACTGTTTAAGTTTTGTTAATACTTTGGTTGATTGTTGAAAATGCTTGAAATCAGACAAATTAAACACACAAACTGAATGAGACATTTCAGAGATGCCACCTTGCACTTCACAATGAATTATTTTTAAACTTTAAAGTTTTAATAATGTTGATATGTTTAGCTTATTTCAATTAAATTTTAAATTTTGATGTCAGCAGAGGCATGGTCACTTATTTAATCATTGTTTAATAGCACACACTTCCATTTATGGAGGACCCTGAAAATTTCTCTTTACCACAATATGGCAGTAACAGTAATTTGTCACAAAGTTTGAATTGTAAGTGGGTTGGAATCACCTCCTTGAGGGAAGGCCAAGAAAGAAATGTCCTGAATCTCTCTTAACCCTTATCTGAAACATGCTACTCAGTTCTTGAGAAATTGTACCCCAAAATATTTTAAGCAATATCATCAAATCATTGCCAAAAGTAATGAAAATGGGTTCCAATACAAAACACCGGTGGTGAAGACCTGACGGTCCATCTTGTTCAGTATGTGAGGAGTTATATGTATACGGTGTAGTTTTTTATACTGTCTCCCTCTCAGTCTATTACATGTAAAGGTGGACCTAAACACTTGAATGGCTTCCGGCCAATCCTCAATATACCCAGCATCAAGATCGCTCTCCCATTTTTTGTGCAATGCTTGTGATGTCACCTGGGCTGAGAGAGTAGAGCAATGCATAGAAGGTGGAGATACAATGGGTAATGCCTTTTTTAGTCATAAAGAACCTCTCTACATCATTGTACATGACTTGGTCCTTTAGGGATACTGACTTGTGACTGCAGTTGTTGGAAACTCATCATTGCACTATCATGGTATAAGTCTCCAATCAAACGTGCCCCATCGTCATGCCACAAGTCAAAAATATTGGGAATAAGATCTGGGGGAAATCTTGGTTCCTTATGAGAGGGATCAGGAATGAGGTGCAACTTCCTCTGCTCAAATATTTACAGATTTCCTGCCACACTTTGATGTGTTGTATATAGTTGGATTCTTCTTGATATCCCTGGGTAACTTTATTTCTATCACCAATGACTAAGCTCCATAACAAGGGACACAGAGTGGACCACAAATCTAGACAATGCTTGGATTCAAGATGAGCATGTAGACCCGTAAGACTACCTAATGGCATGGCGATTTGCCGAAATTAATTTTGTAGCTTGAGAAGGAGCTGAACTCTCGAATAACAGAGAGAGTAGCTGGTATTGATATTTCAGGTTTTGTTAAAAACAACAAGATGTAATCCACATAAAGCAACATTTTGTGAACTGTAGCCCCAACTGTCATACCATGCACATCTTGGTGTCATCAACAACAGAGATATAGGGCAACCTTGTCTTTTCCCCTTACACAGTGGGAAGGGTGATGATTGTTTGCCATTAGTTATGACATAAGCCTCTGGGAGTTATAAAGTGTCCCAGAAAGTAATTTACTATCCACTCCAATAAGGCTGATGGGTCTAAATGAACCACAGATATCAGGTGATTTGTATGTCATCAGGATGAATGTGATGTTTGCTAGGTTAAGCGTTGGGGAAAGGTGTCCATTCTAAAAACAGGTTAGTGAGTGGTCCGAATACGAGGTGGCTCAATTTCTTGTAAAATTCTGGGCACACACCATCAGGTCCTGGTGTCTTTCCACCCTTTAAGGGAGGCTATGGCTCCATGGACCTCCTCCTCATTTTATCTATCGAGAAAACCTTTTCTTCTCCTATCAGAGGAGTCACATTCAGATGAGTTAATTTTCGGATTAAACTGCCTATATTGATGACTTGGTTTTGTAGTGCTTGACGTGATTGTCATCCAGCAATGACGGTATAGTATTTGCCTCAATTCTGCCTCTTGCCAACCTTGCCAAGAGTTGGCCAGGTTTGTTTCCTGACTCGTAGAACCTATTTTAGCAAAAAAAACAGTTGCCTCTGCCTTTTTAGTTAACAACTGATTTAAGGCTGAGCGGGCCGCCTCCAGTTTTTCTAGGTTCTAGTAGATATACTTTTAAATTGTACCTCTAGCTGTCCTATTGTATCTTGTAGGTCAAGTTGCTCCTTAATAGCAGCTTTTTTCTGAGCAGTGGTGTATGATATAATACTCTCCCTAAGATAGGCATTTAGCTGTTTCCAAGAGGAAAGATGGGCTAACGCCTGGAGTCTTATTAGCAGCCATAATTTCTTCTCCAAGGCCACCTCTGCTGCTGATATACTTCCAGCTTCTGTAAAGCGCTTTGTGTTAGACTTCAGCCATGTTGTGATATTGTTCAGTGTGGTTGAGAGCTCCTAAAATTTATTCTTCATCATAGCAGATATTTTCTCAATAACATTTGAGATATCCATAGCGAGCGGCAAAGCTTCCATGCTAGCTAACATTTTTGCTTCTTGCACGTCAAGAGGCTTGTTCGTCGTGGATTTAGCTGCCTTAGAGGTAGGTAGTGTTGTTAAGCAAACTTTTCTATGGTTGTTTTTTTTTTTAAGTTAAGTATATAATCAGTGGGAGCACAGCAACAGTTGACTGCTCAGGGTGAGAGCATCACTATGTCTGTTTTTAATTTGCTGCTTGAACAACCCAGATTCATCATTTCATTCAGATTTTATCTACAACGATGTACACACATTCGCTATCTCTCTCTCTCACACACACACAATGGTGACTTCACTAAACTAGACGGTTTGAATTAAATGCTCACATTCAGATCACTACATGTCAGACGTGAATTCCACCTCTCCTTTCTTCATCCCTTCAACCCCCTCTTTTTTCACTCTACCTCGTTCCTCAATTCTCTGACAGAATGATGGGTACTTGCACACTTTCCCAGATGTACACACTGTGCCCAGATGTACCCAGATGTGTGAGATTAAGGACAGATTTATAAAAGCCTGCTTATTCCAAAGCAAAAAGAAAAAAAAAGAAGCTGATGACATGGAACTGAGGAGTCCTATCTATCTTAATGTTTTTTCCACCTCTGACTGCATGAATGCCGTTAGCGAGCTCCTGTTACTCATCTGGAGATGAAAATGTTCATGACTTTTTATACTTACTGTTCTTGTTACATAGGGGAAAAAAACTACCAGAATTCAGTTGATGTTTCTAACTGATGCAGCAGTCGATCTTTCTCTTTTATCAAAGGGGGATTCTCAATGGGCGGAGCTATGGCTCTTCACCTGGTGTGCCGGTACCACCCTGGCGTAGCAGGAGTTTTTGCACTTTCCAGCTTTCTTAACAAGGACTCTGTTGCTTTTCAGGTACATCAGCAGCCATCAATTTCTGTCAAATCAAATGAATGAACTGTTACTTGTGAATACGTTTAACATTTTAACATTAACCCTTACCCTTTTTTTGGCAACAGTTTGTGTCACCCCATTTATTTCTGAACTTAGACAACATAACAACACACAAGATTAAATGTGTTTAATTTGTTCCATGTGTTAAAAACATTGGAATTGTCCTTTAAAGCTGCAGTAATCAATATTTTTATATTGATAATAGATTAAATGTAATTTGAAGGGTGTCGCTTCTAGTAATGAACCAACAGAGAACTATCACCAAATCTGCAGCTCATTGTTTTGGTTTTACAGCCCACTTTACTGTTTATGTTCACACTCAGTGCTCTCATCAACCTGGTTGATTTGTGCACTGAACATTGGCTGCTCAACAGCAAACAGACACAGTTAGAGACTAGCTGGTGAGCATAGCGCAGCATTTAGCAGCCAGACAGCCAAAGAGCCAGATGTTTTTTTCTCAGGAGTTGCTAGAGACCACAAACAGAGCTAAAAGAGTGAATATTGGACAGATTCAGTCTGATTGTCTGGGTTGGATGTGTAAATAGGCAAATGTTTTCCAAAATATAACTTTATAAGGTTCTAATATGTCAGATGTTCTAAAAACATCTTGTTCTTCTGCGCCCATGTGGCAAAAAAGTCAGTTAATGAAGCTTTCAATAATCCATAACAGTGAAAATGATGTCTGTTTTATAGTTGGTGCATGGTGATATAGTACAGAGTTTGTCTCTGTCTGTTGAATAGTGGTGCACAAACAGCTGCATCCCCACACAATGATACCATAACTTAAACAATAAAAGCTGACATGATACCCAACTGGAGTGAGTTTTTCAGGAAAGTAATTGAAAACAATGACTGCCTGGAGCGAGGGAAAAACATCCTGAAACGAACATCCTGTTAGTTTGTGTTGCAAAACTTATTTCTTGTAACCGGTTATTGTTTGACACACTCATTTTCACTCACATATGCAGTAAATACTTACACTGTAGACCCAGATGTCAGTGAGCAGAGCAGTGGTGCATCACTAGCAGGCTTAGGTGGACAATAATAAAAAAAAGGATCATATTTTGATCTGCTTTATTTTAGCTGCTGTTCACCCATCATTAGGATGGGTAAAACAGGTGGATGAAACGAGCATATTAAACAGTTTTGTGACAGTACAATGTTTTGAATGCCTTTTTATGTTCTCCCTCTCTGTGTGCTGAAGGCAGTGGAGGAGTGGCTCAGAGCAGGACTCTCCCTCCCAGAGTTATTCCAGTGCCATGGGACCAGTGATGACCTGGTGCTGCATCAGTGGGGAGAGAACACATCAGTGCTGCTGAGGAAGGCTGGCATGACAACTACCTTCCACTCCTTTCCAGGCTTGTTCCACCAGCTCTCCCAACCTGAGATGGAGCTGCTGAGAAGCTGGATCCTCAAAAAACTTCCCCCAACCAACCCCTCCTGACTCACTGTACCTCAATTGTCTTTAAGTTTGTGATTTTGCTTGTTAAAGTTGTGATGCTTAAGATTTCAGTCCTGGTTGATTTAGTTTAATTCTACAGCAAACCATTAGCACCAGTTACTCTTCTGTTGTATTTATGCTATCTGTTTAAAGTGCAATTAAACAAACTGTTGTTGTATTAAATAATCGCACACACAATCTGTCTTCATGCTGTGCATTTTAGGAGTAGTTCTCCACACAGCAGCAGGACACAGTGAGGTTGCAAGGTGTGCTGCTTGTCGCCTGTAGGGTTTCATCCACCAACTTACTGTGGCTGCTCTTCACTCTTCCATTACTCCCTCCAAAAAATGATCATCTTGTTTTGTAGATGCATTTTTAATAAACAGTCGCAGTCAGCACTCACGCAATGAAAAACACCTTGTGTTCAGATTCCAGTAAAAAATTAAGTGAAATACTTGTTATAACAACAGATTGGAAAACTACAGATAAAGAAAAGTAGGTCTATACTCAATTCTTGGCTGCACAGGGATTTAGACTTAGACTTAGACTTAGACTTAACTTTATTGATCCCTTTGGGATGACTCCCTCAGGGAAATTCAGTCTCCAGCAGCGTATACAGTACAGTGGAAAGCATACAGCACACAAAGGGTAAAAAAGAAAAGTTAAAAGAAATATATATGTAAAAAAAAATACAAAGTAAGATAGCAAAATATAACATAAACTACATTTATCAATCTCCGGAGGCATTTAGATTACTAAAATTGTATTACTGTGTCCCAGCTTTTTTAGTATCCTTTCCTGACAATTTAATTAAATCAATAAATCAAACAAATTTTAATTTTATGGGGAAAAACACACATCTTTATCTTACAAAATGGGATGTGGTGAAATCGTCAGAAAACGGTTTAAATGTGATACACTATGAGGTAATGAACGTGATGATAGAACAACTGGTTACAATTCAATAAACACTTATACATACAAAATAATGATGGATTCTGGTTTAATATTTCCTTAATATTCTGTCTAAATTTCATCAGCAGGTCTTAAGTGATATTACTCCACACAACTCTCTCTGGAATAACAGGTGTGCCTTGCTAAAAAGAAATTATGGATTTTTGATGGATTCAAGAGGGAATCTTCTCAAAATTTATTTATTGATAAATTGATGTGAAAAAAACAATTGTATGATTTGTGAATCTTAAGAAAATGTGTTCTTTGCTTGTAATTAGCCCAAAAACTCTGCTGTCTGGTATGGAGCTATGCAGGGCTTTCAAAGGGTAGCCTATGACCCCAACTTGATCTGTGTAAAATTCTCAGATGACATAGGGAGAAATGAGGAAGAAGGGAATTCTTGAAGCTGCTGATAGAAACATTGCCAGATTGCCATGTTTGAAGAAAAAGAAAACGGCAAGAGCTTGACAGTACTGATAATGGCTTGCTTATCTAATATTAATATTAGATATTTAAAAAAAAAATTTTAATGCAACTTTTAGCTTTTTAAATGATTTACAATTTAATAGTACAGTCAAAATCCATGATTTGATGTAGTAGTGAGTCTATGTATTTATCAGTATTACATTTCTTTTTATTCCATTGTTTTGCTGATCTAATAGTAGTGTAGTACCACAAATGCTGATCTAATTGTGGTACTACACAACTGGCAGAGCCATTTCGGAATCGGAATCGGAATTTGGTTTATTGCCAAATAGGTTTTCACATACAAGGAATTTGCTGTGGTGTATTGGTGCGTAACAAGTACAGATAAGTACAGACAAGACAAGTAGTGCAAGGAGCAAGGGTATGCATGAATAATAATTTAAAGTACTAGAGTATTAGTGCTAAGTAGTAGTAAGTATAATTAACAGTACATAATATGAAAAAAAAATCACTAAATATGTGCAATATATCTTTTGTAGATGATAATGAATAAATGAATAAAACTACAACTGTGAGGAATGTGCAAATTTTATTTCATTTCAGTAAGTTTGGTTCATGGTGGTCCACCACCAACAGTATTTTCTCTTCTTCTTCAATCCAGTCTTAGAATAGACAGCTGACACGGAGCTCTTTAGAAAAAGTTTAAACCGTCAGTTGGTAGTTCTTTGTTCTTGTTACGTTACAGTGTTCTTTTGCCGTTTTACATTTTGAGATGGAGTATTGGTCCAACTTAATCTGCCCATTGCTGAATGCCCACTTTCCATATGTCTGAATTCCACCATTATTCAACAGACAAGTGTAGTCAACAAAGTGTATTTTCCTTGTTTTTATCACATTGTAGCAATGTCGACCCCTGGCATCGTGTAATTATGCAGACCTCTAGTGTCTGGGTTCTTCATAATAAGTAACCCTAACCCTAACCCTAAGACTAACAAGTAGCTTTCATAACAAACCATCCTGCTTCTCATTGTGATGCAAGGTATCTGAAAGTACAACCCTAGAGGACCTTGAAGTCAAAGGCACTTCTGCTTGACTACTGTTTCAGGCCATCCACAGGCTACAAGGTCCATTTCAAATGTATTCGGTGTTGGATGTTTACAATGAGGTTAATCACAATACGGATCAGAATTGTCCCATTGACTTACATGGTCAGGGACTAACTTCACAATAATTTATTTTTATATAAAATAAGTGACAAGTTGACAATGCAGAAGTGAATTAAGAAACCTTATTAAATTCTGCAAAATGTATTAATTGTTCCATGATTGTACAGATTCTGGGAAGGACAGAAAAAACTTTTGGGGTTCTGGATAAAATCCGAAGCTTTCACACACTGTTCTACTGACTGGGTGGATGATCTTTTCAGCATTTGTCTATCTCTAGAAGGGAGCAACAAGAAAGTGTAGTATAATTTTTCAATAAGACATGTGATGTGCTGAAGAAGATAAAATGCAATGCCAGATAATGACAAAATATGTTATGTTGTATGTTAGTTTAGAAGTACAATAATGAGAAGTAGATGTTAAAAGACTATTACAATATATTATCCATAAAAACATATCTAATGTAAACCTCACTGCACCTAATGTAATCTTGATGTACTCCCAACGCACCTGCATGAACATCATTATTTTTTTTAAAAATACAAAAAGAGATAAGGGTGTTTAAAAGCAGCAATAACTTAGATGAGGATGGGAACAGAACAGAAATGGGAAAATACTGGTGTAAATTGAATGAAGAAAAGTATTAAGAAAAAAGGGACATACTCAAGAATGTCCTAGAGATTAGGGCGCACCTGGAATGGGTGAGGTAATGCGGTGCCAGTATGTACCATCCGCAGACTGGTGGTGATACATACCAAAGAACTTATAAAATGGTGTAATAAGACAGGTCAATACATTATTTTGGAGGTTGGACAATGGGCGTGGACAAGTGTGGTCCCAAGAGTATAAAGGTAGAGGCAAACGCCATTATTGTTCAGAGCTCTTCAGGTGTATCTTGTGTACATTTTGAACATCTCTCCTTTTTTGTCGACATTAAAGTCTTTGCTGCCTAGAACTCTGACACCTGCTGATGCTTTTTGAACACCAATTAGAAGGTTTTCCTGAACAATTGAACACAGCTAAAAAGTGAGGTCCAGTGGCCTGGGACCAGTGGCCTGGGACTTCGGTTCCAAAACACAACAAAAGCTGCTGAGGTCATTACCCTCTGAAGAGCCTATCTCCAGGATGCAGAAGGTCATTGAGAGTTTAGTGGACACGTAAGTGATGCATCTATTAGATTCTGTATACATTTTAGTATTTACTTTTTGATTTTTCAATTATAGTTTAAATGTATTGTCTTGGTTGTAGTATCACTATTACATACCACCTTGAGATTGTTGAATCAGAATCAGAATCCATTTTATTGGCCATGTATGCGTACACTGCTATGAAATAGAGAAATAGTGCAATAATGTAAAGTGCAATGATGCCTGGATAAATATGGAGAGATTGTCGCAGGATACATTATATACATGAGGTAGATGGAATATGTATAAATATATATGTATATATGATTATATGATTAAGAGTTCATCAGAGTGATGGCCTATGGGAAGAAGCTGTTCTCGTGTCAGGTAGCTTTGGCCTTAAGTGCTCTATAGCGCATAACCGAGGGGGGGAGTTGGCACTGGTTGTGTCCAGGGTGTGATGGGTCTGCAGTGATGGTTCCTGCCTGTTTCCTGACTCTGGAAATGTACTGGTCCTGGATGGAGGGCAGGATGGCACAAATTACTTTTTTTGCAGACCAGATTGTCCGTTGCTGTCTTGTTTGGTGGCCAGTCTGAACCAGACAGTGATGGACGTGCAGAGAACAGACTGGATGATAGCAGTGTAAAACTGGATCATCAGCTTCCAAGGCAGGTTGAACTTCCTGAGCTGGCGAAGAAGTGTTGGTGGACTCCTACTGAAGTGCACTGTCATCTCCACAGTTTTGAGCTTATTCAGCTCCAGGTTTTTCTGACCACCAGAGGGCTAGCTGTTTAGCCTTCCATCTGTACACAGACTTGTCACCGTCCCTGATGAGGCCGGTGACCGTTGTGTTGTCTGCAAACTTCAAAAACTGATCAGATGGGCCTCCTGAGGTGCAGTCGTTGGTGTGAGGGAGAAGAGCAGTGGGGACAGCACACAAGTGATGGTCCGGGGTTGTTCCCCAGCCTCACCTGCTGCCATCTGCCTGTCAGGAAGTTTGTGATCCACTGACAGGTGGAGGATGGCACAGCAAGCTGGGATAGTTTGGGGTGAAAGATTTCTGGGATGATGGTGTTGAACGCCGAGCTGATGTCCACAAATAGGACCCTTGCGTATGTCCCTGGGGAGTCGAGGTGTTGCAACATGTAGTGCAGTACCATGTTGACTGCATCATCCACTGACCTGTTTGCCCGGTAGGCAAACTGTAGGGAGTCCAGCAGGGGGCCTGTGATGTACTTCAGGTGGGTCAATACCAGTTTTTCAAAGGATTTTAGACCACAAACGTCAGGGCAACGGGTCTGTGGTACTCCAATCAGTGCAGTCAAAGCAGGCCTGTAACTCCAGCTTTGCCTCATTGGTCCACCTCCTCACAGTCTTGAACACAGACTTTGCAGATTTTAGTTTCTGCCTGTAGGTTGGGAGAAGATGAACCACACAATGATCAGAGAGTCCCAAAACTGCACGGGGGACAGAGAGATAGGGGTCCTTTAGTACAGTGTAGCAGTGGTCCATTGTGTTTTTGTCCCTGGTGGGACACTGAATGTGTTACTTATATTTTGGCAGTTCTTTGCTGAGGTTTGCTCTGTTGAAGTCCCTAAAAACAATGAGCAGGCAGTCTGGGTGTTTGTGCTCCATGTTAGTTATCTGGTCAGCCAGGTGTTGTAGCGCCTCACTAACACTTCCCAACTCCCTCCAGTTCATTCACAAAGGAGATAACAACTTCTCCTCAACACAAATATTCCCTATGGCCAAACACGTTAACGGCATCAAGTTGCCACAATGTGTGTCATACCAACTGTTCAAGAAGTTTGACTTTGCATTAGGAAACACATGGGTTTGGCAGGGTATGAACATATCATGCTCTGTATGTGTTTTTGTGTCTCACTTTCTCTGATTGTGTTCGTCTCTGCCTGTGTGTCTTTGAAAAAAGTTAAACAACAGAGTTGCATTTCTGAATGCCCACTTTCCCTTAATATTGTCTAATGATTGCAAATGTTATTGCAGATCGCAATCTTGTTTTGAGTCATCCATTTCCACCACAGTTCAACTGACTGAAGTCAAAGTACTGTATGTTTTAAAAAATATATTTTAATGTGTTACACCAAAGGCCACGGATGCACCAGTTCAGTTGGACTGTACTAAGAAGTTCATTGTCCAGACAATATTCACATTTCGGGTTGATTTATTTTCCAGTTCAAAGGCAAACATACATCCTACAGTTTCTCTCTTGAAAAAAAAACATGTCCCTTCCTGGTGCCTCACCTGACATTAACTCATGTGCTGTCTTTATCCTAAATCCTGCCTGGTCTGATGCTCAGTGGCTCAGTGGTTACAAGTAAATGTGCAAAAATGACAAATAATCAAGTATCAAACTAATGAAATGGCTCCTACACACCAGCCCCTAATTGTGCAAAATATAAACACAATTACAAAATACATTTCAATGGACCTATGAATACACTCATTGTCAATATTATGTGTCATGTCTTTAAGTTTAAATGAATTCGTAATTTCTTTCTGTAAAGAGAAAAGTCAAGTTTAGTTAATACTGGTCTAGTCTGTTGCCTCCAGTAGCAAACAGACCTTTGTGACAGGCCTTTCCAGTATACTGTGTTTCGTTTGAAGACATACAATGTGCACTAGGCCTTTTGCGTCATCATCCAAGAGCTTCCGGGAGCTGTAGCTTCTGCAATAATGACATCCAGGAGTGAGGCTTTTTCTCATTCTAGACCATTTCTGTCTCTCTTTTATCACAGGTAAGTATTCAGAGATCCACCGCTTCCAAAAAAGGTCAGCTATATACTGCACCTGCCTCCATTTCTTTCTGATGTTAAATCTCTTTGTTCAAAAAGTCCAGGTAGTAAAACTAGTTTTCCCTTTGAGAGAAGGATGTGATTAGGTGTGAGAGCCTCCAAGTCATCAGTTTCATCTGAAACTTTAGTGATAGGTCAACTGTTCAGAATAGTTTCGACTTCACAGAGGACAGTTTGTTCTCTGCCAGCAGTCACTTTATGGTGAACGGTATACACCACCACGGTGGGATGCAGCTGGAGGGTTAAAGTTCCATACCACTTCCATACTAGGGCACCTTGGATCTTGTTGTGGTTCAAGGCAACCAGAGCTTCCCTCATTTCTTTGTTTACTCCAACAAAATTGTTACCATTGTCTGATCTTATGCTGGATACTTGTCCCCTCCTGCAGATTAATTTTCTTATAGCATGTTAACATGAATCTGTTTCTAGTGTGTATGCTACTTCTGGATGCACAGCCCTACTGGTCAAGCAGTTGAAGATGATTCCATACCTTTTGAGAATACTTATTCCTCTTCTGACATTGATAGGACCAAAGTAGTTTACCCCCATGTTGGTAAATGGTGCTTCATCAGGTAAGACTCTCTCCTTTGGTAGGTTTGCCATCTTTGTTCAGCAATCTATGACGTCTGCATGTGACACATTTGGCAATGATTCTTCTTGCAGCAGAGTTGGCATTTGTTATCCAGTATCTTTTCCTGAGATGGCACAGCATGTGATTCCTTCCTCCATGTCCTAGCTGTTGATGGATGTGGTGCAGAATAAGTGTGGAAACATATTGTAAGAGCCAATTGAGCACACATCATTTTTTGGTAAATTGTTTATATAATATTTTATGCATATTTTGAACTGTGGACTATTTTAATCTTATGTTTCTGTTTTCCATGATTGTGCCACACTTTAACACACCAGTTAGAGTACTGATATTTTGTTGTCTATGACAGGTTGTAATACTGTAAGGCAGTTTAAGTGCGCATGGGTACAACAAGGTTTTGGAACGTGGTGTTAATACGATGCAGAGAAGTCTGTTGAGGTGTGGATCGTTGCAAGTTTGTGTTGTGTGATGTAACGGTTGATAGCACCATAAAAGTTGGTAAACAAAAGTAGGTAATGGACCCAACCAGGAGGTCAATTTGTATCGCCTGCCATTATGCTGTAATGAAAAAAAAAAACCCTGTTCAAGTTTTTCTGCCTCCTTGTGAGTACATTGAGTCTTCACAAGTGGAACACAAGTCAAAACCACGATGCCTCACAGACTAAGTGGCCCAGGAATATGGTAAAAAGGCCACTACACATATAAATCCTTAGGCAGGATGACAGGGTGTTTAGTTTTTGAAGTTGTGCATTCTTTTCTCCAATTTAGTTTTTTGTTTCTCAACATCATTGAAAATGATTCAATGATGCTGACGGCAGTATGGATTGTTCTTTTTTGTGTTAGTTGCATGAGCATTTGTTTCAGTCTCAGAAACTAGGCCACAGTCGTCTTCAGTTTCATCCAAGTTAAGAAGTAGTTGATGAGATAATTGGTGTGATTCTCTGTGTCTTTGACAATGAAGTACTGCCAGGTCTCTCTTGACCTGTGGTCATCACATCGGGATCCATGGCAGATTTAGGTCATTTTTCCTCTGCCTTAGAGAGAAACTCTGGTCCGTGAATCCACTGCAAGGACAGTGACTGTAAGTTCCATCGGGGGAATAGTGGTTTGTTTTAGTGGTGCAACTCTGGCCTTTCCAAAGAGGAATGCAACATGCAGCCCTTTGTCACTGTTCGCCAACCTCAGAAAAACAGTACCATATCCCTGGCGTTAGAAAAGTGGTGGGGTATATTCCTCTTGAAACCTTTAATTTTTTCCAACTTCCTCCAGGCACTGCTCTGCAATACAGCAGTTGTTTGGCAATAAGGAATTTTCATGTCTGAAATGTAGGTCAGGGGCGCTGCTGAGCTGTTGGCAATATAGGGTTAGGATTAAATATCTTGACATTTCAGCCTGTTCCTCTGATGACCTCTCGCTGACTTTCATGTTT
This sequence comes from Lateolabrax maculatus, assembly GCA_031216445.1. NCBI lineage: Eukaryota > Metazoa > Chordata > Actinopteri > Acropomatiformes > Lateolabracidae > Lateolabrax > Lateolabrax maculatus. The sequence goes on from CM062199.1 coordinate 27,052,847, forward strand.
GTATTGATTAATCCCCAATGTTTGCAATGGAAATTCTTTTCGGTAGTTGCAGCTGAATAGCCAATTGGCTTTCCTGCTGTCATATCCTCCTCAAAGTGGACCATTAAGAACCCATCCAACTTTGGTTCTCACAGCATAGGGTCTGCCTCTCTGGCTATTAACCAGCTTCCACGGTTCAGTCACTTTTAATGCATTTGTTCCAATGAGCTAGTCAATGTCAATGTCAATTTCATGGAGTTCAATACCCCTCAAATATGACCATTGATCAACATCTTCTTGCCGGGGAACATTCAGCTTGGTCACAGTCAAGTCAATTTTATTTGTACAGCCCCAAATCATAACAAAAGTTATCTCGACACACTTTTCACAGAGTAGGTCTAGACCATACTCTTAAAAAATATTATTTACAGAGACCCAACAATTCCCACCATGAGCAAGCACTTGGCGACAGTGGCGAGAAGAAAAAACCCTTTTAACAAGTAGAATCCTTGAGCAGAACCAGCTCCAGGTGGGTAGGTGACCACCTGTATTGACCGAGTTGGGTTGAAAGGAGAAGAGAGAGGGGAGAGAGAGCAGGAGGACAGACAACATAATAATCAGACTAATAATAACTGTAGCAGTGAGTGTGGAGCAGGAACATGGGGGCAGTAGACAGCCTGCAGTCACAGATCCAGACTCTACAGCTCCAGAGGCGGAAATTCCTGCAGAAAGTAAAATGTATTAATGGGATAAGAATGCGAGAGAGGAGGAGAGAGAAGCTCAGTGTATCATGGGAAATCCCTTGGCAGTCTAAGCCTATTGCAGCATAACTAACTAAAAGTTTTATCAAATAGGAAAATTGGTTCCAAACTGGTTCCACAGAAGAGGAACTTGATAGCTGAAGGCTCTGGCTCCCGCTCTACTTTTAAAGACTTTAGGTACCACAAGTAACCCTGCATTCTGTGAGCGTAGCACTTTAGTGGGGTAATACAGTACTATGAGTTCTTTAAGATATCATGGTGCCTGACCATTAAGAGCTTTGTAGGTGAGGAGGAAGATTTTAAAGTCTATTCTGGATTTTAGAGGGAGCCAGTGCAAAGAAGCTAATGAAAAAGAAAAGAAAAATGTTCTCTTTTGCTAGTTCTTGTCAGTAAACGTGCAGCAACATTTTGGATCAGCTGGAGAGTGTTTAGAGAATTATTGGGGCAGCCTGATAATAAGGAATTACAATAATCCAACCTAGAAGTAACAAATACATGCCTGATTTTTACAATGTCACGTAGATGGAAAAAGGCAGTCCTTGATGTCTGTTTTATATGGGCATTAAAGGACATGTCTTGATCAAAGATCACTCCTAGATTCCTTACAGTAGTACTGGAGGCCAGGGCAATTCCACCTAGAGTAACTATATCTATAGATAATGTGTCTTCCAGTTGTTTGGGGCCAAGAACAATAACTGTCTGTGTTTAACAGCATAAAATTGCAAGTCATCCAGTTTTTTGTCCTTTATGCAAGCCTGAAGTTTGTCTTATCGGTTTAACTTATCGGTTTCATCTGATCAACGTCCACATGAAAAATAAAATCACCTACAATAATGACTGTTTTGAGGACTAAACTTGTTAAAAACTCAGAGAATTCTGATAAAAATTCACAATAAGGACCCAGAGCATGGTACATAAAATTGGCTGTAATAGACAAAAAGGCTGTGAAGACAGATGGTTCATCTTCAGTGTCCTCAGGAAGAAGAGGCGCGGTGAGCTTTCTTGTCAAGACTGGAGGTGTTGGTGGTCCAGGACAGGTCTTCCGAGATGTGCCAGGTCCCCAGGAACTTGAAGCTGGAGACATGCTCAACGTCCATCCCGTTCTTTTCTCCTTCCTGAAGTCCACGATGAGCTCCTTAGTTTTGCTGGTGTTAAGGAGCAGGTTATTTTCGGTGCACCATGTGACCAGGTGCTGTACCTCTTCCCTGTAGGCTGTCTCATTGTTATTGCTGATGAGACCAATCACCATGGTGTCGTCTATGAACTTGATGATAGAGTTGGATCCATGCGCAGGTCTGCAGTCGTAGGTGAAGAGGGAGTAGAGGAATGGGCTCAGCACACAGCCCTGTGGCACACCGGTGTTGAGTGAGACAGTGGTGGAGCAGGTGTGGCCTGACCTAACATGTTATGGTCTGTTGGTCAGATAGTCCATAATCGAGTTGCAGAGGGAGGTGTTGGTGCCCAGGTGTCCAAGTTTAGGGATTAATTTGGAGGGGATGACAGTGTTGAATGTTGATGAAGTCAGCAAACAGCAATCGTGCATAGGTGTTGGTGTTGTCCAGGTGTATGAGCACAGAGTGCAGTGCTGTGGAAACTGCATCGTCTATGCTAACTGGTGTGGGTCCAGTGTGGGTTGGAGGGAGTCCTTCAGGTGTGCCAGGACCAGCCGCTTGAAGAACTTTATGATGATGGGTGTGAGTGCTACAGGACGGTAGTTGTTTAGACACGTCGGCTTGGAGTGTTTTGGCACTGGCACGATGGATGTAGCTTTAAGCATGTTGGCACAACATGGCCACGTTACTGGCGCAGCAGTTGCAGTGCTTACCATGAATTTAGCTGGCTGTTCTGATTCTTTTGAGGATGTTCCTTTATCCTGATGCTCAATATGGAGAATTCCCGGATGCTTATGGCTACACACATTACACTCCATCCGACTCCTACAGTCTCTGCTAATGTGGCCTACTTGCAATATTTACACAATATTTATCATGTTTGAGGGCATGTCCAATTCCATCATCATGTACACGATTTGTTCTGTTGCATTACAGCATCCATGGAGAAAGAGAGAAAAGGCCTGTAATGCTTGAACATACTCACCTTTAATAGGTGTCCAGTTTAAAACTTTGTCCATATGGACATCTCTTATATAGAGACATTTTTTTGTTAATTTCCAAAGTGTTCTCGGAGATTTTTTTTAGCTCTCTCATATCCTAGATTTGGAGGAAGATGTTGGCAGCTGCACACTATGTCTCGTGGCTGAACCCTGGTGTATTGTTCCAGAAAGTGCAGGCAGTCACCAAAGTTGTTTTTTTCTTTGCTTTCCTTCAGACGAACAACAAATGGTGGAGGTAAGAAATTAGCTGGCTCTTTTTCAGAAACATAGGCAGCTACAGGGATTGAGTTTACTGGTGGGAGGAGCATTAGCCTTTTCAAAATAAGAGTGCATTCCATCAGATACTTTAGAGTAATTCCTTGATTCCAATACATAGATTTTAGCATTAGCAACTGCCATCTTGGTTTCTAATTCCAGTCTTTCCTTTTCCTTTCTCAGTTCTCTTGTGCCTCTATTTAACTGTCTTTTCTTCAGTGCTGCAACACGTTCCATAAGAGCTGCTTTGTCAGCTTCAACCTTGATGTGTGCAGATGATGTTGTTGAATCACGTGTTACTTGAGATGAAGCTTTTACATGGCTTGATCTAGAGCATGAGACATTGGAAACACTATCCCCAGGTCACACTTAAAACATCAACATGTTCAGAACACTTAACATTAACTTGACCAGTATCAACAAGCCATCTTTTCACTTCTTCTGTAAAATCACAATAGTGTGTCATTTTTGTGTGAAACCACTGATTTCATTTTTCAATTTCATCCTGGGGTATGGGTTAGTTTAAGAAATATTCATGGTCATGTTTTGCTTCATCATAACATTTGATGAAATGGGACAATTCACTTTCTTTGGATTCCACAAACCCTTGCGCCTTTTCAAATATTTGCTTGCTTGCTTTTTGATTTTCTTGCTGCTTGGTAGTGAGCCTAGTGGCATAGACATGTCTCCCTCTGTCTTATCATCAATGACGTCAGGCGTTTGTGCGTTCCCCCCTTAACACATGCGACCAACACTGCAGCATAACCATAATGTATTTCTGGCAACAATCACAAGCACAGTTCACTGCTTTTAATAATACCACAACCACCACAACAAATGCAGGAATGGAATGAAACAATGTGTCAAGTCAAGTCAGTTTTATTTGTATAATCATAACAAAGGTTATCTCAAGACACTTTTCAGATAGAGTAGGTCTAGACCATACTCTTTAAAATATTATTTATGGAGACCCAACAGTTCCCACCATGAGCAGGCACTTGGCAACAGTGGCGAGGAAAAACTCCCTTTTAACAGGTAGAAACCTCGCAGAACCGGGCTCTGGGTGGGCAGCCATCTGCATTGACCGTATCAAAGTGTCAATTCAGACCACAACTAATTTGTTTATAGCTGGATCAAACAATCACAATGAGGTATTTCACACAAATAGAGACGAACAAACGAACGAACACTGCAGCTGCAATTAAAACCATCAGCGCCAATCCAATAAACACTGCCAACACAATAACACCAGGACAAAGCTGAGAAATGAAACATGACAGTCAACTTCAGTCATTGTACCGTTGTTCAATAAGGCTATACAGTCACTTTGTACAATACACATACCATGTCGCTGTGTGCTCTGTGCTCCGTGTTTCTGTATTGTACTGTGTGCTCTTGCTTTGGCTGAGCTGTACTGGATATTGCGTGGCTGGCCCGTTTTTTTTCAGTTTTCCTGCTCCAATGTTCTTTGTTCCAAGGGCATTTTTTTACTTTTATGTAGTGGCTATCCGTCAAAAAAGTTTTCTTCCATAATGAACTTACACCAAAGGCTACAGATGCACCAGTTCAGTTGGATGGTACTCAGACAATTAAGAAGTCCATCGTCAAGACAAGATTCACATTTTGGGTTAATTTATTTTGCAGTTCAAAGGCAAACATACATCCTGCAGCTTCTCTTGCTCTGGTAATGTCCCTTCCTGGTGCCTCACCTGACATTAAATCACCTGCTACCTTTATCCTGAATCCTGCCTCTTCTGATGCTCAGTGCCCCTAGTGGTTACAAGTAAAAATGCAAAAATAACAAATAATCAAACTAATGAATGGCTCCTATATTCCAGCCCCTAATTGTGCAAAATATAAACATGGCTCCTATACTCCAGCCCCTAATTGTGCAAAATATAAACACAATTACAAAATACATTTCAATGGACCTATGAATAAACTCATTCTCAATATTATCTCAATAAATGCTCCTACAGACATGTCTCAGATTTATACTGTTTCATTCCAACTGTTTATGATACGATAAACAGTTGGAATGAATGGACAATTCAAATTTAGAAAATTAAAGGTGCAGTCGGTAATAACTTGTCATGTTTGCTGAAACTGTCACTAATTACTGATAGTATGCATGAGACAGATAATCTGTGAAAAAAAAAAGGTTCCTCTGGCTCCTCCTAGTACTCATATTGGCATTCACTCAATGCTCGTGCACACGCTGCTCAGCCCCCCTTTCTGTGTCTCGCTTTCTGTCTCATGTATGTCTGTCTCTGTCAGCCTTTGTATTTCTGTGCCTTTTTTCTCTCTCCCCCGTGTCTCTTTTCTGTTGGTGTCTTATGTGTTTGTCTCTGTTTCCCCTCTGCCTGTCTCAGTCTTTGCTTGTCTCTCTGTCTCTTTTTTTAAAAAAGGTTTGAACAAATGTTTATGTTCAATTATTTCTAACAAGCATTTATTGTAACTCCCATGTAATTCACTGAATAAGCTGCACAAATGAAGAACACTAAACAATGTTAAACATAACTCATGTTATTCATCTATCCATGGTTCCCATCATTTTCAAATGGATTCACTTGTTGAATAATGTTTATTGCGGTCTCATTGTTTCTTCAATGTCTGGAATTATAACATTATTATTGGTTTAAAGTTAAGATAATGGCCCTTTTTCATCAATGTAGGATAGTATATGTAGTATATAGTATATAGATAGTATATCGATGATAATAGAATATCAACATCAAAAATGTAATTTATGAGACCATAGTTGTTCCACTGGTTGATGAATTCTATTACTGCTCTTTCAATTCTTGCTAAACAAACGTAATGCAGACAAAATAGATGTTGTTGATTCAATAAATTTAAAAAAAAGTTACTGACATCCCAATTATCAAGTTCATGTCAGGACACAGCAAAAAAATGCAGATAGAGTTTGTGTATGATCATTAAGTACTCTATAATTCCTCTTGGACTTTTCGCTTTGCAGTGACTCAAGCCACATCAGCTGATCCATCAGCTGACCACCTCTGCGTGTGTGCGCGCGCATTTTCTTACATACCCGTTGTGTGTATGCGCCCATCCCCCTCAGGATGCTATGTGTGGGCATAAGGTCTGAGGACAGGGGGCCAGACATCTGCGCGGGTTTGCGTGTCTTCGTGAGCGTGCGCACAAATATAAAAATACACAGCTTATTGTTCTGGTATTTGAGTTATAATCATCAACAGCAGGACCTACCTGGCTGTCGCTGCCGGACACGGACACTGTTAGGCTATAAATCTGTTGATTTTTTTATAAGTTGGGATCCTTTGCAACGAATATTTGTTCATTACTGTGTAAGCGTGTGTAAGGGGTGCAGCTACAGAGATGATAGGAGCTTTTAAACAGCGACAGCTCCTACATCTGAAACACTATATGTACACATAACAGTCCTCAGGGAAGCCCTGTGCCGCTTGAAGTGGAACAAAGGTTTCAGTAGAACTTGTAGTTTTTGCGCTGGAAGACTATTTAAAAGGATGCGTGCCACAAATGCGGTCACCTCTACTGCTTATTATGGTGTTTTTGGCCCAAATTGGCCTGCTCTGTTTTTTTTTTTTAACTGTTTATGAAGCAAACATGAAACATGAATTATCATCAGCTGGTGTGTGACATCAATTGACCGACTTAATTCCTTTTCATAATTACAAGCTCCACACTCGTTTTTGGAACTTATTGCATGTAGAGCTCGGTTATCTGAAATGATACGGGGTTCAGTGAGCGTCCTCGCCCCGCTGGCCCACTCCAAAAATTTCAATGTGAAATTTTCTAGTCTTAAATACAGCCTATAGTGGCTTTCACATTTTAAGTCCAGACAATGTGCGGACAATCGTGCGGAGTTGCCCATTCACACATGCAGCACAGCAGGAGATTGTATGTCTGTACACACTTACTGGAAATAGTCAGTCTGGTTTAGGCAAGGGGTTCGGGAGGCAGGACGTGATGCAAAACGTTGCTGCGGTTGTAATTCAGTGCTTTTAGCTGGCCGGTTAAAGTCCGCTCAGACTGACGTGGACATTTGCGTTCACACATATACTGTGACCGAAAAATGTCCTTATAATTTCAGGGTAGCAGTTCCTGTGTGAAAGGGGATTATGGCAGAGGCCCTGCGGCCGAGCAGGAAAACAGGCCGGCGGTGGCCGGAAAAACCGAGTTACTGAGGCTGCCGAGCCGGACTTCAGGGCTTGGATTCTGGAGTTAATGGTGGCAAGCGATGACTGAATGTTGGATAAAACAGTGGAGGTGCCGGAGCAGTGTTACCTTAAGATAGCGGAGGTGCAGGACCAGCGTTACCTTGGACGACAGTGGAGGTGCGGGAGCAGTGTTACCTTAAGACAGTGGAGGTGCGGAAGCAGCTTACCTTCCACCGGCAGAAGCATTACCTTCCGACACGAATTGCTTCCTCTGCTTCAGATTGCTGATGCGATGAGTGCATGATGCAGTCATGGTGGACGGGGTACTTTTTGTAGCCTAAAGGTGTTCTTTAATTTAGTAGTTCTATCATATAACATCACACATATATGTACAGGTTTTTCTACTATAGAACTTTAACAAGTTACAAGGACTTGAATAAGCATAACAATGCATGGGAATTCTATATGAACTAATGAATGAATGTAAATTGCATGCTCAATGCAAAAAAGCTTCAGAGGAGAGAGACAAGAGAAGGCTGCAGCTTTGGATTTGTGAAAGTACCATAATGCTTCAATGCTACTGTTAACAGCCCACTGTCTTTAGCTTGTAAGCTACAATTAACCAAAGTTTGTTTACAATGTGTCTCGGTGCCACTGCTGGCCTAGCTGTACACTGGCCCATTTAATTTTATAAAGGAAATATATAAGAAGTAGTTTATATATTTCCTTTATAAATTAATTAATAAATATTAATAACGAAAACTTCAAAAAGGGATCATGAGATCTGATTAAGACTTTAAGGCTTGTACAAAACATTAAGAAAAAGTTAAGGCAGTGCACAAGGACACAAACAATGTATCTTGCTGCAATGAAACAGTTATTACTACATCCACAGCTGTCCTCATTCCAAGATATAAACTGAAAGTCCAAAAAGCTCTGGCAGCTCTGCAGCTGCTTTTATAGTGCCAAGGAGGCCATTTGAATTCAATTGGGATTTGAGACTTATGCAACATCCTGTTCTCGACATCAACAAGGAAGCAATACCTACAGCATCTGTTTTATCCTTGCAGTGTGTGCCTGACTGTGCCTGGTGTCTGCGCTCAACAGGTTCTGTGAAATATGGTGTGTTGCAGTGTGGGAGAATTATCTTTCTTTCTTCATATTGTGGATGCAGTTATCCGAGTAAAGATAATTTTCTGGCAAATCATCAGCAAAGTCTTTTCGGCCCATCTTCTACTCCACAAACTCAACTCTACATTCTCTTCTTTCTTCTGACCTTCTTCTATCTGTCTGACAGTCCTCAGGATGGAAACGTGAGGATCAATTGCATGCAACAGTACTGAAATCATTTGGAGTAGATTGGAGGAGGGGGTTGTATTGAGGCAGGATGTGGGCTTAAACAGGGCCTTTGCATGAGGAGGTGGAGGCAGGGGCAAGAGAAAGGAGGTGCTGCCAAAGTAAACAGAAGGAGCTCAGAGCTTCGTTCAAACCTCAGTTGCTGATTACTTCCAGCTACGTGTGAAAGAATGCTACTGTTGAGCAGCCAGCAGTAACCCTCCTACCCGACACCCCCACTGAAGAACTGGCAAGCTCCTCTTCATCCCTCAGCCCTTGCTTCACTACTCTACCTTTCCTCACTCCTGCTCCCCTCCCTAACTAGCTGAGCGGACCTTGGGCTGTATAGGCAGGCGTTTTATGATTTAATGATGGGAATGGAAGGAGCTAATGAAGAAGGGCTCCTTGTGGTTTGCTCTTTCCTCTGTGTGAAATAAGCTTCTTTTGACTTTTTTGAAAACATCCTTCCTTGTTTTTTGTTAAGAATTTCACCTTTGATGAGATTCCTCTTGTTTTTAGTTATGAAATTTCTCAGAACTTGTGCCCATTTGTTACTGGTTTGGTTTTCTGTGTTATTTAGTTTAAACACAATGTTGTGTAAACTGCACACTGGTCACACAATGTTGCCTAACTCCAAATATTCCCTAAAATGCTCTCTTCTTCAGTGCAAGCTTATTGCCACCCCCGAGTCCCACCCTCCCTGGCCTGAAGTGCGTCCTCTGTTGGTCAGATGATGATGTGCTCCTCAGCCTATGTGTCAGGGGGAAGGAATGCTAATCTGGACGAGTTGTGGACTGCAAAGTTTGAGTTTTTTTGGCTGCCAGTTTCCACTGCACAGTACTTTCCATGTGGAGTGGCTCCAGAGTGGCCGGGCTACAGAAGGAATTCCCGGCCAAGGGAGTCAAGGTGCTGACAGATTCCTGATTGCTCATCTGACCACACCTCCCAATAAAGATCTCAGGCTGATGGGGTGATCACAGTATTATCTGTATGGATGAAAAGGGCTGATAGGTAAAGATAGTAGTGGAGCTGTAGTTATGTCTTATCATGATACCTTTGACCAGTGCAGGACCACTTCTTGGTAATGGCAACTGACCCACACCATACTTTGAGAATTTTGGTTTGGAGTTTAGATGTGGCAAGTAATATCAGAAGCAGAAGGTTTTCCATAGTGATAATGAATTGTGACTGGATCAGCCAGACCAAATCTGGAGGTGCTCAGGCTCACGTTCGGATTAAATATAAGCCAGGTTTAAGTAATGTCTGTATAGTTTTATTGCATTGTGAAGCAAAAAGTACATCAACTGTAACTTCCTGCTTTCTTAAGCTTCCCATCAGAAAGCTACAGAAAAGCCCTTCCTCAACAAAAGTACTCATGAGGCTTAGGCACTGGCTTTGATTACCTTTTTATAGTAAGTAATGTTAGCCTAGCAAGGATACTTAAAAGTCTACAGATGCCTTCAACCGATCATATGATCCTTGTTTTGGAGATCAGTGATCCATTAAGAATATCTTGCATCGCTTTAATCTAACCTGAGACACAGCGTTTGTGGATTATTATTATTCAGATAACATGCATCTTACATCTTAATATCAATTGGAAAAGGGGTCTTAGCAATATATTATATTTCCTTAGCTAATCAAACCTTATTTGAAGTAGTCGTGTTGGTGTGTTGTCTCACCTCCTGTAATATCTTGCTGAAAGCAGCAGCAGCAGGCTCTGAAGGAATCACTCATAATCAGATGGCAGCCGAAGGCAGCCAGTCAACAGTAATAACTGAGACTGCTGGACCACCCTGATGTTCAAATAGGGGCCTTCTTACTTTTTAGTTTTTTTCTGCTTTCCAAAAAGCATCAAATGCAGGGCTTTAACACAAAGACATGAAAACATTTTAGCTTCTTAACCTGGGGGCAGCACACAAACACCATGGGAAGCCTCCATGCTGGCTCTGCTCCAGTACTACACCCCTTTCCAAAAGTGACACCCGACAGGGTTAGGAGACCCCCATATCCCGGGGCACTCTGCCAACCAGGAATCATTAAAGGTCCGTTTTTGCTTAGCTCATCAGAACCGATGTAATTTAATTTGCCTTTTCCTGTTGCCAGAAGAAAAGGCTTTATGGACATTAACACAATGTTAACACAGCCTTAAAAGCCCTTACTGTTTATTATGTTAAAACCTACCAAATAAATGTGCTAATGTTGCTGCTTGGCAACAATAACTCACATAACAGCTAAAACAATATACAACGGTTTGTGTCCTGGTTTCTATTTTAGTCATCTCCATAAATGTATGACACCTGATGTGTTTCTTAAGAGTGTGTTGTGTGCTTATTTGAAGGCAATGACGGCTTGTAAATTTAGTGGTTTAGGATGGCAAAAGTGATTGGGCACATAATACTACTGAAAAGATATCACTGTGTCCTGGTGGCTGAATGTGTTTTTTTTTTTCAATACAATTTATAACACTTACTTATTACTTTCCACATATGTTCTCAGATGCAGCAATCTTTCCAGGTCCTGCTTGCCCAACCTGAAATACCTGAGGGTCAAATGTCTCCCCTTCTATCTACCACAGGAACTATCATCATTTAAGCTTGTACCAGACCGTTCATCCAGATGTCTTCATTATGGCTCTCCAGCCACTTTAGGCAAAGACTTTAAGACTTTGAGGCAAACCTCAAAAAGGTAATGCTTTTTTTTTACCAGCCTGGACGCTAGCCTATAAGCCCAGCGCGGCTGAGTGCCCCAGCCAGAGACGAGAGGACGATTACAGTCTCTGAACACAACGTGATGAGGGCTTTCAGGAGGATAAACACCTGGAGGCACCAGGACCAGACGGCATCCGTACGGCACAAGTAGGCTACTCAAGTCCTGAGCTGTCAACATATTGCTGACAGTTACTAGTTATTTTTCAGATTAAGATTTTACATAAAAAGGAAATGTAATGAATTTATAAAATTGTATACATTGTTCAAGTTAAATAAATGGGTCCAACCTTTTAGCTTGTGACGCTTTAAAAATGTCATGTCTATGAGTTTTCTTTTAAATAAATGTTTAAGACCTAAATATATTAGATATTTTACAAAAAACAAAAATTTGAGAAAAAAAAAAGGAAAACATTCTTTTTTTCTGCCACATGTATCATCTCAAAACCCCTTCAGATTTTCTGTGTCAGAGAAAGAGAAGCTAGCAGTGTGCGGCAGTGTCCACAATCGGCTGTTGATAGGTTTTCCTGTGATTGGAACAGCAGCTGCTGGCTGCAGAGGAAGGAGTCCTGTTGACTCAGGGCCCTGGAGGGGCTGCCATGTTTTCTTATGCTGTTTTGGGGGCTTGGCTGCTGAAGTACTCAGGGTGACAGAAACTCACTCCGTTTCTTGAACCGTGTGGCCCTTTATTTATGCTGGTTGGAATCATCGTTGCCAGAGAAAACCTTTCTGAAGCGGAGAGCAGAGCCCCAACACAGGATAAACACTAACCCGTCCAATCACAATATGCCCCTCCCTGGCCCTGCTTATTTTGAAGAGGGATCACATTCAAATTTTTTCCTATTAACATTTCAAAGCATGATCAAATCATGAATTAACGCAAACACTTTTCCCCATCTCCTCTTTTCCAAGTCACGTGGAATGTGAAAGCGTGGAACTTGATCACTGGAGGAAATCTAATTTAATGTAGCTTATTGTTCCCAATCTTCCCTCTTGTCTATTACTGTGATTCAATTTAGACTTTTTAGAGGGCCTGTTACATCACAGAGTCCTCCAACGTTTATACAACTGCCCTGAGTAGATTCCATCTTAAAGAGTGGGCCTTCATCCAACATATATATTATTCTAACTTTCTTACTGCCATGAGACAGTGGCTCCTCTGTGCTTTCACAGTCCATAGATGGCCCTCCCCATTTACACTCAGCACTACTTTAGTGTTGAGCCAGATCATATGAAAGGAACTGACTCATTATGACTAGCTACCTAATGCCCTGTGTCCCCAATCTGGCGTGAAGGCATCCTATGGCTTTCCCTAATATGAACCTCTGGAGTTAGAAAGTAATAGGATTCACCAGGAAAAGACAAGACCTGAAGTATAAAGCTGGACAGTAGCCCCTAAAAGGCTGCAATGGTCTTAAAAGCAGTGTTTTCTGCCCTCTTTGGTTGAAATTTTCGAGCCTGTTACACCACCTGGCCACCACCAAGGATCCCTGTGATAAGTGTGGTTGGGTGTGGTCAGAGGTGTTCTGTGTTGCAGCTGTTACCACACCCAGCAGTGATGTCCTGGAGTGATGTCCTGGAGGTGAAAAGTTAAACACTGGAAGTCAGCAAAAAGATGATTTTCAGCTGTTATACTCATGATACTGTAGGCTATGCAATAAAATAAAATCACTACACTTAAAAAAGGGTCCAAATAAATTTTCACACCACTACATTTATTTGATAAATAAATTACTGGTTACTGTGCATATTGAAACAATTAATACAAAAAATAATCCTCCAATATAGTGTAATTGTGGAGTAATATGAGTATCTTACTCGGTACACTTAATCAGTAAACAATGTAGTTAAAATGAGTTCCACCTCCGCCAGCCCCAACATTAAAGTGATGCACACATTAATGAATCAATAACTGCAATCCTGAGGTAGAACAGATATGTTTTGAAGACGGGCCATCCTGCATAACTGAGTTTAACTGTTGGTATTTGTTTATGCTAATACATGTGAGGTTGAGCAAAAGTTTGAATGCAGGCCTGTTAGTGTGCTATTACTGTGCTATTACCACTTTGGACTCTTAAGTGCGGTGCTATTATGACATGATATGATTGTTGATTATTATGATATTTAATGCCACTTCAGCACTCTGTCTGCCTGTGTCTTTTTGTCTTTGTGTGTCTTGTGTCTGTCAGACTGCACTGTGGTATCAGTGTGTGAGCAGACATGATTGACACGTGATGACATGACTCTACATGACTGGTCCTATGAGGACATCCACTGGTAAAAAAAAAGAATACATTCATCAATTCAGAGACTGTAACATAAATGAAGCAGTGAAATGCTGGTGTAAAAAAATAATGAGTAACACTACAAAGAAAACAGCCTGTGAGCAGAGCATGATATCACACACACATACACAGCATCTGTTGACATGTGTCTTAAAAGGTGTGGAAATGCGCTGGATTCAGCATCTGTAGCACATGCCTTTATACATGCTGAATCATGATACATTACATGAGCATCTGTGGGGCAGGTCAGTATATCAGTATATCAAGCTCCACGGCTTGTTCCAGGCAAGTGTGATATAGATTCATAACTTTTTAGAACTCCTTAGTGCAGTGAGTGCTATTACCACATGTGACTCCTTAGTGCAGTGCCAGTACCACTTTGGACTTCTTAGTGCTGTGCAAAATCCACTTTGGACTCCTTAGTGAAGTGCCATTACCCCTTTGGACTCCTTAGTGCAGTGCTATTACCACTTTTACTACAGTCAACAATCTGAGTAGCCTGCCTTTTCACCACTGGATTATGGAGGAGTAGAATAGAAGAGGACAGACAGCTCACACACGCCTTGGCAGGGAGGTCAAGATCAAGGTCATTTATGATATGAAAGGCCTCTCTGTTTCATATTCTTGAATGTTTGTCCCTCTGTCTATGTCAACCTGTTTGTCTGTCTGCCTGCCAGTCTGCGAGTAATGATGAAATTAGAATATATGGAAATTAAATGTGATTTGAATGAGGTTTCTCTTCCCTTTTCTTCTCCACACAGCATATTTTGATCTTTTTTCGATGAGACAAGTTGACTTACCATAAAAGTGTGATTTCTTCCCAAAGATCACATGATTTAAACTAAGTTTCTCATCCGTGCTTTTTTCCACAAAGCAGATGTTCATTTTGAGCTTCTTCCAATGAAATGAGTTTATTTTTACCATACAGGTGTAATGTCTTCCCAGAGTGTCTCAGAGACAACATTTTATACTTAAAACACTGAGAATAGATGGACATGAAGGATTATGATTTGATCCAAGACTTGATCTTAGATTAAACAAGTTGATTTTCACAATAAATGTGTGAGTTCTTCCCAAAGTTAAAGGATTACATAATTTTTACCAGGTTTCGCCTTCCTTTCTTGTCTTCCACAGCAGATGTTGATTTTGAAATTCTTTTTCACTCTTTCGGTTGAAATAGTACAATCTAACCATAATGGTGGGATTTCTTCCCAGAGTGTCTCAGATACGATTTTTTACACTAAAAACACTGAGAATAGATGGACATGAAGGATTACATGATGTGAACCAGGTTTCACACGCAGCACATGTACATGTGTACAACAATTGATCTAAAATTTCTTCACAGAAGCTGGAAGAGACAAATTTCTTGTGTACTTACACTGAAAGGCATGAAGATTTAGGAATAACAAGATTTCAAGCAGGTTTCTCTATTTTAATCTTCTCCAGAGAGCAGACTGTAATTTCTAGTTTCTTTCAGTGAAAGGATGTGATTTTTACCATTTAAGACAGACACTGCACAATAAGAACTTAAACTACTGGTGGGGAAAAACAGACACTTTTCTACATCTTCCATTCTATGCTTCACAGAGACATGGCTGTGTGAATCGATCCTGGACTCTGTGCTGCAGCTGCAGGCTTCCAACTCTACAGAGCAGATCGCCACACAGAACTTTCCGGCAAGACGAAAGGTGGAGGAATCTGTTTTTATATTAACAGTGGCTGGTGTAACGACGTAACAGTGAATCTACACTGTTCTCCTGTTCTGAAATCATTCTTTATTAACTGCAAATGAGTATGCTTCATTTATTCTGGTTGGTGTTTACATGGTGGGATGTAAACGCCCACCAATGCGGTGGGGGGAACAAGGCTGTGAGGGAAACACAAGGGCTGTGCAAACAAGGTCTAAACACAAGACAGGTGCGCACCTCAGGGGAAAACTGAGAAACACAGGGAAACACTAGGAAACAAAAATGACAAGAATGACGGCAGGGCCATGACACAAACACTGTAAAGACATAAACATGAAGGATAACATCATTTCAAGCGAGTTTCCTATTCTTGTTTGTCTCAAGACAGCAGATGGTCATGTTTTCCTCCTTTCTGTGAAAGAATGTGAATTTTACTAGCCAGGGAACCAGACGAATCTGCAAGCTCATGTTTCATTTGCTCTGGCAGATACGGCTGGCCCCTCTCCCATTTAAACCGACTTCTCTGCCGATTTATCAGGCTAACCAATCACAAGTGTTTACGGCTACAGTGGCAGTATTTAATGGACTGGACGGTAAATTTTCTGTAAAAGAAGAACAAACAACTGCACTTAAACCTTATGTTGATAAGAAATGTGTGTTTGCCGAACTTCTGACAGGACAAACCATCCGACAGGACATACTGTCCGAGAGGGCGGTGCTTCGTTGCTCTCATTGGTAGCCCATCAATAATGCCCCTTGGAAATCAAAAATGAACTGAGAGGTTCCAGACTTAAATGCATTTGCGAATTAGGTTAGCGATGTCAGGCTAGAATTTTACCATTTCAGGCAGAATTTCTTCCCGAAAGCTGTAAAAGGCATTTTTTCTAGTGTACAAACGCCAGCCAGACACCAACATTTCAAGCAAGTTTCTTATTCTTCTAGCAGCATTGTGTCTGTATGTTAGATCTAGTGTATACTTGCATGTTCCATGCATAGCTGGACCTGGCATTGCATGCTGCCCGTATTATTGTCCCATATTTCCCTGGTTTACTCAGGATATACTGTTTGAATGGACAGCGACCTCTGAAGGGGACCAGGCGCTCATCCACAGTCACATCAGTGCCTGGATTGTACATCAACGGCAGGAGAGACACCCACTTGTTCCATATGTCTTGAATATGAGCAAGTTTGTCTAGTGCATGGCAATCTTCTCTTGTGTCTTTATCATCAAATTGAAGTACTCTTGAAGTTTTATTAAACATCTTGAGTATCATGGTAGCATGGAAAATTGCCCTACCAGACTCGGTATGCCATAAACTAGCTGTAGGTTCTTGACTGGATTGATAAAGCGAGAATCAACATACCCACATATGCCTGCAGGTCCATTCGAGCCGTCTTTCGGCAGTTGTTGCCATACATACATTGCCACCTTTTTTTGGGGGGTTTTGGGCAGAAACAGGTCAAAAGTGGACTTCATGTCATCAATACAAGACCTTGCATATGCAGTTGGACCATGGTGGTTTGTCTCTCTCTGCTATCTCTGCTGTCAATGTGTCTCATCCGTCACTGGAAGGGATGGAAGACCAGATCAAGGTTTTATCCTTTGACTGGAATTATTCTTCTATCGCAGCTTCTCAGATTCCTCCTCATCAGTTGATTCTTCCTCTTCATCATAATAAGTGCAGTCCTCCACTTCTGACACTTCTTCCATTTCAGCTTCAGATTCTACCTCATTATCAGGTTAATAATTTTCCTTCACTTCATACCCTTCTTCCATTTTTGCAGCAAGCGATGTGGGGGCTTCTTTAGAAAAAGAAGTAGCATGGGTCTGTATGTAGGATCTATCACCTCATCGTTATCTCAAGGAAATTGAATCGAATGCAACTGGACTTGGTTATACGTCTTTGAAAACGTTTTAACCTCTCATCCAAGAGGCTTCATCAGTTCATGCTCGTCTGACTAGGCTGGGACTAGTCTGACTAGCTAGTGTGGAGATCCAGGTATTTAACCTCTGTGGAGGCGTTCACAAGGTCAATGATGTCATTGGATCGTTAGTGCTCCATGTGCCAGCGACAGTCTACATATGTCAAGCCTCCTGTGCAGTATACCTCTTTGTCCTCCTCATTGTGCTGCCTGCCTCTCTCTAAAATGTGAAAAGCCCCAACACCTGTTTGTTGTTGTCATAACCATTGCTTGACCCCACACATCAAACATCCAAGATCAAAAATGTTTTGGAAAGCAGTATGATGTGACAATTTGCCCTATAGCACCACTGTGTGCTGCAGGGTCTTTTTGACCCCATAGGACAACAGAAGTTATTAAATTCAATGAATGAACCATAATTCAATTAAATTACTTTAATTTACTTGAATCATGATGAGCCTATTTTGGAACAACCCCCATTATTTTCAGACCATTTTATGAATAAAAAACATATTTTGACAGGAAAAGATATAAGTTAGACAACAATAAGGTTCTTCATTTTCGTATCAATACAGTAGAAGGTCATGTTTCGCTTCATTTGAGGAAAGAAGATTTTTTTTACCAGATGATGTTGATTTTTATTAAAAGAAGATGAAAAACAGACTTACATTACATTATTTTTAGCACCTTTCTTATTCTTTTTTTGTAAGAAGACAGCAGATGGTCATTTTTAGCTTCATTTGATGAAAAAAGATGTATTTTTACCTGACGATGTGAATTGTCATCACAGGAGCTTGAAAACACTGATTTCTTTTGTTTTAACATTGCAAAAACATAAACATACAGAATAAGATCACTTCAAGGAAGTTTTTTATTCTTGTTTGTGACAAGACAGCAGAAAGTCATTTTTGGCTTCTTTTGATGAAATAAAATGTTTTATGGCTGTTGATGTAGATTTTTGTCACAAAAGCTTGAACACACTCAATTCTGCTCTTCTAACACTGTACAGCAAAAAACTTGAGGAATAACATCATTTATTGTGAGTTTCTTCATGTTTGAGCTTAGTTTGATAAAATAACCTGTGTTATGACTGGTGATGTAGATTTTCTTCACAGAAGCTTTGAAAACACTAATTTCTGCTGAATAACATAACTTAAAGCAAGTTTCTACATTTTTAATTTTCTTTTGACAAAATGAGATGTTTTATGACTGCTGATGTAGATTGTCTTCAAATATGCTTGAAAACACTCATTTCTGCTGTTCTAACACTGCAAAGCAAGAAACTTCATTAATAAAATCATTTTAAGCAAGTTTTCACATATTTGAGCGTCTTTTGATGAAATAAGGTGTTTTTTAACTGCCGATGTAGATTTTCTTCACAAACGCATGAAAACACTCATTTCTGATGTTCTAACACTGCAACACAAGAAACTTGATGAATAAAATCATTTGAAGCAAGTTTTAACATTTCTGAGGATCTTTTGATGAAATAAGGTGTTTTGTGACTGCTGATGTAGATTTTCTTCACAGGAGCATGAAAACACTCATTTCTGCTGATCGAACATGCAAAGCATGAAACTTGATGAATTACAGCATTAGAGCAAGTTTCTTCATTTTTTAACTTCCTTTGATGAAATACGGTGTTTTATGACTGCTGATGTAGAATTTCTTCACAGAAGCATTAAAACACTAATTTCTGCTGTTCTAACACTGCAAAGCATGAAACTTGATGAATTACAGCATTTAGAGCACGTTTCTTCGTCCTTTAACTTCTTTTGATGAAATAAGGTGTTTTATGACTGCCGATGTAGATTTTCTTCACAGAAGCATGAAAACACTAATTTCTGCTGATCGAACACTGCAAAGCATGAAACTTGATGAATTACAGCATTTAGAGCAAGTTTCTTCATTTTTTAAGTTGTTTTGATGAAAAATAAGATGTTTTATGACTGCCGATGTAGATTTTCTTCACAGAAGCATGCAAAAACTAATTTCTGCTGTTGTAACACTACAAAGCATGAAACTTCATGAATTAAAGCATTTAGAGCAAGTTTCTTCATTTTTTAACTTCTTTTGATGAAAAGTAAGGTGTTTTATGAGTGCCAATGTAGATTTTCTTCACAGCAGCATGAAAACACTCATTTCTCCTTTTATAACACTGCAACGCATGAAACTTGATGAATTACAGCATTTAGAGCAAGTTGCTTCGCCTTTTAACTTCTTTTGATGAACTGCCGATCTAGATTTCCTCCACAGATGCATGAAAACACTAATTTCTGCTGTTGTAACACTGCAACGCATGAAACTTGATGAATTACAGCATATAGAGCAAGTTTGTTTATATTTTACCGTCTTTTGATGAAATAAGGTGTTTTTTGACAGTTGATGTTTATTTTCATAACATTATTATGAAAACACTCAAATCTGTTGAATAACATCATTTAGAGCAAGTTTGTTTATTTGTCAACTTCTTTTGATAAAGTAAGGTGTTTTTATTATTCTGTGAAGGAAATCTTCATCGGCAGTCACAAAACACCTTATTTCATCCACAGAAGTTGAAAAATAAACAAACTTGCTCTAAATTCATCAAGTTTCATGCTTTGCAGTGTTAGAAAAGCAGAAATGAGTGTTTTCATAATAATGTGACGATAATAAACATCAACAGTCATTCAACAGACAGTACTGTTTTCATGCTTTTGTGAATAAATAAACATCAACTGTTGTGGTGGCAATTTTCATCCAAATAAGCACAAAGTCAACACTTGTCTTTCCGCAAGTTTAATTCTACCTCTGCAGAGGGACTCACAGCACAGTCAAATACATGAGGTGGGCAAATGAGTCCAGAGTCTTTTGTATGTTTCAACAGGACAAGATCATGGGGGAAAAGACAATGGGGTCCATTATCTTCTCACTCAGGTTTTAGCAGTACTTACAATGTGACATGTATATCAATTGACAGCTGATGTGTGACATGTGATTATATCATCAGTGGTCAGGAGAGTGATCAATGAATACAGAGAGTATTAATTCTGAGTTCATCCTGACACACAGGAGTGGTCATGTGTCCAATTAAGGTAAGAGAAATGTAACCTGAATGGACACATGACCTGGTTATGACTTGATGTAAGAAATTTCCATTACATTCCTCCCTTTGAGCATTTTATGCTCACAAAACATTTTTAACAATCAAGTCATTAATTATTATGTTATGTAGAATGTGTATAGTTGTTATGTTTTTGTCATTACAAACAGGAATCTTAGAATATTGATATAAGAATTGGCTAGGAGAAAATATCAATTTCAAACAGATTGATCAGAATAATCATCAATGTGGTATGGTGGTGTCCACTCTGGAGGCGGGAATGAATCAGGGATGTCTTTTTGTGGCACCTGCATGTCCAATGGAGGACTTGACCAAAGAGGAGACCAAAGCTTTAACACAAGTGATTACACAACATGTCAATGTGGCAAAAATTACAATGATAGTCAGCAGAGGTACAAAAAGTTTTATCAATGTAATTTTCCATCCGCCCATAGTCAGCCAAGACCACTAACTCCATCCTGTGGGATTCTGGGAGTCCTTGCTCTCCTCTTCATGGAACAATTCGTTCAGGTGGGAAGGGCCACATTTCTGAGACCCTGGATGCTAGGAGAGAGAGCAGTAAAACCAGTTGCCACTAGGGCTGTTAGATTTTCCAGTTCCAAAGCTATTTCATCGAGCTTGTGTGCATTGTTTATCACTCCCCACCAAGGAAACAGTCCTCCGAAACCTTTCTCCAGCTGTGATACTCTTGTAGTGGAGCGCTTTCTCCTGTGTGATGTAATGTAGCGGTTGAAGTAAGCATTGTAATCAGTGAGGTTGGGCAGCACAAGGAGAGAGGGTAGCAATTTAGCGAGGTAACAGGTTCCACACCACCCAGGTCGGAGAGATTGATATACATACCGTCCGCACACCCAGATGTGTTGTCTCAGAGATCCAAATCCATCACTGGAGGGCATCATAACTACTGGGTTGTCGTTACCTGTAAGATGTAGACTAGCTGTGTTGGTTAAGTTCAGCTGAGCGATGTAAGGTTACTTGCTTTTACATGTTCCTCTTGCTCCCCTGTCCCATGCTGGTCCACAGGTGGCTGTGACTATCTGTTCGCAAAGTGACACCCCAAGAGGGTGGTCCTTTGGTGTGAAACACTGTCTGGTGAAACAGTTGAAACAGTTCCTCTTTGACTGGGATTTGTTGTCATTACAGGTTGATAAATTCCTGAGTGTGTTACCAGGGACATGTTCCAAAATCTGGCAGTAGAACCACCATAGTTGACAATACTAATGTTGGTCCGTTTAAGTATCTCAGTCATGTCTTTCGTTGTACGGTTTTGTGTCGAAATACCTTGGGTGAAAGCCACCATAACCCCTATTGTTTCTGAAATGTTTAGTGGGCTAGGTCTTACTGGCAATGTGGTGCCAACCTCGTGAGGGAGGTGTGCACAAACATAGCAGCTGTGGTTGGTTAGTTTTCTTGTGCTTGTCGTCATGGCTGTGTACCAGGTGTTGTCTTCAGGTTTGGTAGGGAAATCATGTTCCACTTCCCTTTTGGTTCTGTTATGCCCCAGGATGTTATTGGGGCTTTGGTTGTCTTGATCTTGTCCCATGGTATTGAGCAACAGCAGTAGTGGTAGGGCTATGATGACAATCAGCAGGAGCAAAAAACATATTCCTTTCCTTTGACTATACCCTAATTGCCCATTTGGATGCCATGGTTTGTCCGTTGGCATCATCTTATCAGCAGTGTGACCTCAATCCACCCCCGTATTCAGTGTGCTGCCTCTTCGTGAGTTTGAGAAACGTGTGGTCCTAGTGACAATCCACACCCCTCTCTCCCTCGCAAACACAAGGTGTGGGAAAATGTCGGTTCACTTACTGATGTTGATGTTCGCTTGGTGCTAAGTGAATGGGTTTGTTAGGAGGTGGATGAGCACTTTGTGTATTCCTCTGGAGTCAACAGGGTTTGCCATCTGGACCGTGCCAACTTTTGTCAAACAGTGAACAGCCTGCTTTTTTCCAAGTGGCCTTTTCCTCCTGAGTGGCCCTTGTCTGCAATTCTTGTAAATCAGTGGTAGGTGTTACAGGTGAATCAGGCACAGAAACACACTGAGCTATTAGTATTTGTTTTGCTGCAGCTTTTGCGGCAGTATCAGCTCTAGCATTTCCCTGTGAAACTGAATCAATGTTTTTAGTGTGTGCTTCACATTTACAGACAGCAATTTGTTTTGGTAACAACACAGCATCAAGCAGACCAGCAACCAAGGTATGGTGAGCAATAGGTTTGCCCATGGATGTCAACAATTTTCTGTTAGCCCAAAGACAGTCAAAATCATGCATCACGCCCCATGCATATCGGCTGTCCGTTTAATGTTGACACTTTTATCTGTAGCATGTTTACACGCTTCTGTCAATGCCACTAATTCTGCTGCTTATGTAAAGTAATTTGATGGGAGTGGTTCAGCTAAACTTGTGTCATGCAAGGTAGTGACTGCAAAACCTGCTTGGTTTTTACCAGTTGTTAGATTTCTTGAGGCTGAGCCGTCCACAAATAGTTCAAAATCTGCATTAGCCAGTGGTATGTCTTGTAAATCTGGTCTGGGGGAACAAGCTTCCGTTATCATTGCATCACACGAACTGCAGTTTTGATAAGCTAGCTTTGTGGCCATTAGCAGCTAGATGTTTGAGCAGAGCAACTGTGTCCTGTTTACAGGTTTCTTGTGTGGAAGAACAAATCATCAAATCATCTACATACTGCAAAAGAGCACTTCCTTCGTAGTTCTAGTGATTCCAGATTTTCCTTTAATGCTGCATTAAAGACTGTGGGAGATTCGCAAAAACCTTGGCATAAATGAGTGAATGTGTACATTCTGCCCTCAAAAGAAAATGCAAACCAAAACTGACTGTCTGGATCAACAGGTGATGCTAAAAAATGCATTAGCTAGGTCGACAACCGAAAACCACTTGCTATGAGATGGAACTTGACAAAGGATTGTGTGAGGGTTCGGAACATTTGGCGCGCGCGCCTGGACTGCAGCATTTACTGCTTGCAGATCCTGCACAAATCTTCATTCCTCTGGCTGGTCAGAATCTCTTATCTTTTTTACAAGGAAGATTGGCGTTCGCACAGGAGAGTTTTTGCATGGGACGATCACTCCAGCTGCAAGGAGAGAATCAAAAACAGGTTTAATAACTTTAGCTGCTTTTTTCAACGGATATTGAGTTTGGCATGGTCTGTAGGAGGATTTAGGTGTTATCATGACTGGTTCAACCCCTTTGATTAGACCAACATCATATTTATGCTGAGCCCATGAACATGATGGCACTTGTTGTGACTCAGGAATATCATTGATGTTGTTTACAAAAGTCAAGCCCTCACCAAATAGGTCTAAAAACCTGTACAACCAGTCAAGCTTGAGCTTATCTTTATCTTGACCTTCTCTGTACCATTTGTTTTCAAACTTCTGTGTGTGTGTGTGTGTGTGTGTTAGTGCTCTCACGTGTCTGAAGTGCAGGTTGATCTCTCGTCTCTGTTATTGCGTCAAAACCAGATGAATCCTTCACTGTCCTCGACTCCACCTCTAGTCAGTCAGCCTTGTTGTCAGGGCAATCTTTAGCCCAATGTCCCACCTGGCCACACCTGGAGCAGCCGCGACCTCTCCCATGCCCTCATCTCGCAGATCTCTGGCTTAATGCCTCGTAGATGAACTTCCCAGGGGTTGATCTCGTTTCCCCACTGTGTCCAGTCGAGTACTGTGTGGGGTCTGGTGTGTCGTATGAGGTGACGTACGGTGGAGGTGGAGGTGCAGCTCACTGAGCTGTGGATAGAGCTGCTCCCGTGGGTCTGGAGCGCCTGGCTGTGCCGCCTGGTTGAATGGTGGTGGTGGCTGTGTTCTGAGGGGTGCCGAGTCCAGATCAGGGTCTAGTTTGAGGCACTGAGACTGAGAGATTAGTGAATCTGTCCCTGTCTTCTGTTTTCTGTCCCTGGCCGTTGCTTTTTTTTTTTTTTTAACCAACATATATATGCTTCGCCCCAATCTGCGTAAATCTTTTTCTTTTCTTTCTTTAATTGGACTTTAAGGTCGTCTTGGGTTAAAGCTTCCTGTGCTTGGAAAGCCACACTCTATAGCCCACATGTTGAGTTGGTCAACCTCTGTGTACCATAAATATAATATTAGGAGAAATCAATACAGGAGGATTATCACCATCCTGATTGTCTCTATTCTTACTACAATTTGTACCCATTTTGTCTTTTCTAGATAAAGAAAAAATGAGTAAACCTTTTTTTTTTTTTTTTTTCTTTCCTAGGTGTTAATTTATTTAAAATTTGGAATTTAGGGTAGTCGACTTTAGTTATACTGGTCTCGGGAAAAAACTTTTCTACAGATTAAAATTTTAGTTTCCAAGATTTTTTTATTTTTATTTTTCCCGGTTTCTAACCTCTGAGGCTTAAAACTCCTCTTTCTCCTTCCCTCAGGTTCAGAGCTGTTCTTTTTCTCTCTTATCCCTTTTTTTAATTTATTTTTTAATTTTATTTTATTTTTGTCTTTGTTATTCAAGATTCTCTAGCGGGACCTAGTCTAACCTGCCCTAGTAACTCGGTCAGTTATACACGTATTTCCCAATACAATGTAAGAATCCTTACAGTATCTTGTAAGAGTTTATAGACTTTTCCGTACTCTAAACCCAAAACAAAATAAAGGGTCCCAGACCCACAACAAAACAAAAAAGGGTCCCAGACCCCGAAGCTTCTCGATTCTACAGCGGTATCTACACCTGCCCTGCTGACACGTCTGTCACAACACACCCGTCAGTGGTGAGAATCTCTTACACAAGGGTCCCAGACCCAAAACAAATTCTACTTACCAGAGAGACAAGTGTTGTTGAGCCACCTAGTTCACTGGATCACAGCGGTAAGCGAGCACTGGTTCTCAGGCGTCAGGCCCCCACTTCTCTACCCTTCTTTGTCGGGGAGGTTGAGGTTAGAGTCCCAGACTCAAGCTGTACAGTCTTTACCATGAGCCCTGAGTTCCAGATGTCCGCTCACACGAGTGATCCTGCCGACAACGCCAAATTGTGGTGGCAATTTTCATCCAAATAAGCACAAAGTCAACACTTGTCTTTCCGCAAGTTTAATTCTACCTCTGCAGAGGGACTCACAGCACAGTCAAATACATGAGGTGGGCAAATGAGTCCAGAGTCTTTTGTATGTTTCAACAGGACAAGATCATGGGGGAGAAGACAATGGGGTCCATTATCTTCTCACTCAGGTTTTAGCAGTACTTACAATGTGACATGTATATCAATTGACAGCTGATGTGTGACATGTGATTATATCATCAGTGGTCAGGAGAGTGATCAATGAATACAGAGAGTATTAATTCTGACTACATGACCTGGTTGTGACTTGATGTAAGAAATTTCCATTACACTGTCAACAAACACCTTATATCAACAAAAGAAGTTGATAAATAAACAAACTTCCTCTAAATGCTGTAATTCATCAAGTTTCATGCTTTGCAGTGTTAGAAAAGCAGAGATTAGTGTTTTCATAATACTGTGATGAAAGTAAACATCAACAGTCATAAAACACCTTATTTCATCACCAGAAGTTGAAAAATAAACAAATTTGCTCTAAATGATGTTATTCAAGAGACAGTAGTGCTTTCATGCTTCTGCGAATAAATAAACATCAACAGTCAAAAAACACCTTATTTCAACAAAAGAAGTTGATAATTAAAAGAACTTGCTCTAAATGCTGTAATTCAACAGAAATGAGTGTTTACATGCTTGTGTTATGAAAATAAAAATCAACAGTCAAAAAACACCTTATTTCATCAACAGAAGTTGAAAAATAAACAAACTTGCTCTAAATAATGTTATTCAACAGAAATAAGTGTTTTCATAATATGTGATGAAAATAAACATCAACTGTCAAAAAACACCTTATTTCAACAAAAGAAGTTGATAAATAAACAAACTTGCTCTAAATGTTGTAATTCATCAAGGTTCATGCTTTGCAATGTTAGAAAAGCAGAAATGAGTGTTTTCATAATACTGTGAAGAAAATAAACATCAACAGTCATAAAACACCTTATTTCATCAGCAGAAGTTGACAAATAATCAAACTTGCTCTAAATGATGTTATTCATCAAGTTTCATGCTTTGCAGTGTTAGAGAAGCAGAAAAGAGTGTTTCCATGAATCTGTTTTGAAAATAAACATCAACAGTCAAAAAACACCTTATTTCAACAAAAGAAGTTGATAAATAAACAAACTTGCTCTAAATGATGTTATTCAACAGAAAGGAGTGTTTTCATAATATGTGATGAAAATAAACATCAACAGTCAAAAAACACCTTATTTCAACAAATGAAGTTGATAAATAAACAAACTTGCTCTTAATGCTGTAATTCATCAATTTTCATGCTTTGCAGTGTTAGAAAAGCAGAAATGAGTGTTTCCATGATTCTTTTATGAAAATAAACATCAACAGTCATGAAACACCTTATTTAATCAACAGAAGTCGATGAATAAACAAACTTGCTCTGAATGATGTTTTTCAACAGAAAGTACTGTTTTCATGCTTCTGTGAATAAATAAACATGAACAGTCATAAAACACCTTATTTCATCAAAAGAAGTTGATAAATAAACAAACTTGCTGTAAATGATGTTATTCATCAGAACTGAGTGTTTTCATAATAATGTGACAATAATAAACATCAACTGTCAAAAAACACCTTATTTCATCAAAAGAAGTTGATAAATAAACAAACTTGCTCTGAATGATGTTATTCAACAGAACTGAGTGTTTCCATGCTTCTGTTATGAAAATAAACAACAACAGTCAAAAAACACCTTATTTCAACAAAAGAAGTTGATAAATAAACAAACTTGCTGTAAATGATGTTATTCATCAGAACTGAGTGTTTTCATAATAATGTGACTATAATTAACATCAACAGTCATAAAACACCTTATTTCAACAAAAGAAGTTGATAAATAAACAAACTTGCTGTAAATGATGTTATTCAACAGAAAGGAGTGTTTCCATGCTTCTGTTATGAAAATAAACATCAACTGTCAAAAAAAACCTTACTTCAACAAAAGAAGTTTATAAATAAGCAGACTTGCTCTGAATGATGTTATTCAAAAGAACTGAGTGCTTTCATGCTCCTGTGAAGAAAATCTACATCTGCAGTCAAAAAACACCTTATTTCATCAAAAGAAGTTAAAAGGCGAAGACACTTGCTCTGAATGCTGTAATTCATCAAGTTTCATGCTTTGCAGTGTTAGAAAAGCAGAAATGAGTGTTTCCATGATTCTTTTATGAAAATAAACATCAACAGTCATGAAACACCTTATTTAATCAACAGAAGTCGATGAATAAACAAACTTGCTCTGAATGATGTTTTTCAACAGAAAGGATGTTTTCATAATACTGTCATGATAATAAACATCAACTGTCAAAAAACACCTTATTTCAACAAAAGAAGTTGACAAATAATCAAACTTGCTCTAAATGATGTTATTCATCAAGTTTCATGCTTTGCAGTGTTAGAGAAGCAGAAAGGAGTGTTTCCATGAATCTGTTTTGAAAATAAACATCAACAGTCATAAAACACCTTATTTCATCAAAAGAAGTTGATAAATAAACAAACTTGCTCTAAATGATGTTATTCAACAGAAAGTACTGTTTTCATGCTTCTGTGAATAAATAAACATGAACAGTCATAAAACACCTTATTTCATCAAAACAAGTTGATAAATAAGCAAACTTGCTCTGAATGATGTTATTCAACAGAACTGAGTGTTTTCATAATAATGTGACTATAATAAACATCAACTGTCATAAAACACCTTATTTCAACAAAAGAAGTTGATAAATAAGCAAACTTGCTCTGAATGATGTTATTCAACAGAACTGAGTGTTTTCATAATAATGTGACTATAATTAACATCAACAGTCATAAAACACCTTATTTCAACAAAAGAAGTTGATAAATAAACAAACTTGCTGTAAATGATGTTATTCAACAGAAATTAGTGTTTTCATAATAATGTGACAATAGTAAACATCAACTGTCAAAAAACGCCTTATTTCAACAAAAGAAGTTGATAAATAAACAAACTTGCTCTAAATGCTTTATTTCATCAAGTTTCATGCTTTGCAGTGTTAGAAAAGCAGAAATGAGTGTTTTCATAATACTGTGAAGACAATAAACATCAACAGTCATAAAACACCTTATTTCAACAGAAGAAGTTGATAAATAAACAAACTTGCTCTAAATGATGTTATTCAACAGAAATGAGTGTTTTCATAATACTGTGATGAAAATAAACATCAACTGTCATAAAACACCTTATTTCAACAAAAGAAGTTGATAAATAAACAAACTTGCTGTAAATGATGTTATTCATCAGAACTGAGTGTTTTCATAATAATGTGACAATAATTAACATCAACTGTCAAAAAACACCTTATTTCAACAAAAGAAGTTGATAAATAAGCAAACTTGCTCTGAATGATGTTATTCAACAGAAAGGAGTGTTTTCATAATACTGTGATGAAAATAAACATCAACTGTCAAAAAACACCTTATTTCAACAAAAGAAGTTGATAAATAAACAAACTTGCTGTAAATGATGTTATTCAACAAAAATTAGTGTTTTCATAATAATGTTAAAATAATAAACATCAACAGTCATAAAACACCTTATTTCAACAAAAGAAGTTGATAAATAAACAAACTTGCTCTGAATGATGTTATTCAACAGAACTGAGTGTTTCCATGCTTCTGTTATGAAAATAAACAACAACAGTCAAAAAACACCTTATTTCAACAAAAGAAGTTGATAAATAAACAAACTTGCTGTAAATGATGTTATTCATCAGAACTGAGTGTTTTCATAATAATGTGACTATAATTAACATCAACAGTCATAAAACACCTTACTTCAACAAAAGAAGTTTATAAATAAGCAAACTTGCTCTGAATGATGTTATTCAACAGAACTGAGTGTTTCCATAATAATGTGACTATAATAAAGATCAAATGTCAAAAAACACCTTATTTCAACAAAAGAAGTTGAAAAATAAACAAACTTGCTCTAAATGATGTTATTCAACAGAAAGGAGTGTTTCCATGCTTCTGTTATGAAAATAAACATCAACAGTCAAAAAACACCTTATTTCATCAAAAGAAGTTGATAAATAAGCAAACTTGCTCTGAATGATGTTATTCAAAAGAACTGAGTGCTTTCATGCTCCTGTGAAGAAAATCTACATCTGCAGTCAAAAAACACCTTATTTCATCAAAAGAAGTTAAAAGGCGAAGACACTTGCTCTGAATGCTGTAATTCATCAAGTTTCATGCTTTGCAGTGTTACAGCAGCAGAAATGAGTGTTTGATCAGCAGAAATGAGTGCTTTCATGCTCCTATGAAGAAAACCTACATCAGCAGTCACAAAACACCTTATTTCATCAAAAGAAGTTCAAAGATGAAACAAACTTGCTCTAAATGCTGTAATTCATCAAGTTTCATGCTTTGCATGTTCGATCAGCAGAAATGAGTGCTTTCATGCTCCTGTGAAGAAAATCTACATCTGCAGTCAAAAAACACCTTATTTCATCAAAAGAAGTCAAAAGACGAAGACACTTGCTCTAAATGCTGTAAGTCATCAAGTTTCATGCTTTGCAGTGTTACAACAGCAGAAATGAGTGTTTTCATGATTCTGTGAAGAAAATGTACATCAGCAATCATAAAACACATTATTTCATGAAAAGTCAAGTCAAGTCAAATCAATTTTATTTGTATAGCGCAAAATCATAACAAAAGTTATCTCAAGACGCTTTCACATAGAGTAGGTCTAGACCATACTCTTTAAAATATTATTTACAGAGACTCAACAGTTCCTCCCATGAGCAAGCACTCGGCGACAGTGGCGAGGAAAAACTCCCTTTTAACAGGTAGTAACCTCGAGCAGAACCAGGCTCTGGGTGGGCGGCCATTTGCATCGACCGAGTTGGGTTAATAGGGGAGGAGAGAGGGGGAGAGGGGAGACAGAACAGGAGGAGAGACAACAAATCAGACTAATAATAAGAAGTGAGTGTGGAGCAGGAACATGGGGGCAGTAGACGGCCGGCAATCACAGATCCAGAATCTACAGCTCCAGGAGCGGAAATACCTGCAGAAAGTGAGAAGGCAAAAAAGCACAGAAAGCACAAGGACTACCAGGACGAAGTGGAGTTGGTAACCTGTATTAGTGGGATAGGAATGCGTACAGATAGAGAGGGAGAGGAAGAGAGAGAAGCTCAGTGCGTCATAGGATGTCCCCTGGCAGTCTTAGCCTATAACAGCATAACTAAGGGATGGTTCAGGACTCACCTGAGCCAGCCCTAACTATAAGTTTTATCAAAAAGGAATGTTTTTAGCATACTCTTAAACCAAGAGAGGGTGTCTGCCTCCTGAACCCAAATTGGGAGCTGATTCCACAGAAGAGGAGCTTGATAACTAAAAAGACGCAAATATGAAGAAACTTGCTCTAAATGATGTTATTCAGCGGAAATTAGTGTTTTCATGCTTTTGTGAAGAAAATGTACATCAGCAGTCATAAAGCACCTTATTTCATGAAAAGACACTCAGAAATGTGAAAACTTGCTTAAAATGATTTTATTCAGCAGAAATGAGTGTTTTCATGCTCCTGTGAAGAAAATCTACATCAGCAGTCACAAAACACCTTATTTCATCAAAAGAAGTTCAAAGATGAAACAAACTTGCTCTAAATGCTGTAATTCATCAAGTTTCATGCTTTGCATGTTCGATCAGCAGAAATGAGTGCTTTCATGCTCCTGGGAAGAAAATCTACATCAACAGTCAAAAAACACCTTATTTCATCAACAGAAGTTAAAAAATGAAGAAACTTGCTTTAAATGATGTAATTCATCAAGTGTCTTGCTTTGCAGTGTTACAACAGCAGAAATGAGTGCTTTCATGCTTCTGTGAATAAAATCTACATCACCAGTCATAAAACATCTTATTTCATGAAAAGAAGCTCAAATATGAATAAATGATGTTATTCAGCAGAAATGAGTATTTTCATGTTTCTGTGAAGAAAATCTAGATCACCAGTTATAAAACATGTTATTTCATGATAAGAAGCTCAAATATGAATAAATGAGTTATTCAGCAGAAATTAGTGCTTTCAAGCTTCTTTGAGGAAAATATACATGACAAAACAGCTTCTGAATGAAAACACTCATTTCTGCTGTTCTAACACTGCAAAGTAAGAAACTTGATGAATAACATCATTCCAAGCAAGTTTCTTATTTTTTTTAATCAAGACAGCAGAAGGTATTTTTTAGCTTCTTTTGATGAAAGAAGATGTTTTAATGCTGGTGATGTACATTGTAAAAATCGTAAAAAAAAAAAAACGGTCAAATGACTGGCGGCAACGGCTGCTAAACCTAAATATAACATCAAGTAAAATATCATAATTCAAATGAAGTGCAACAACAATAAATTTACGGAAACCAACCAGAGAGGAGAACACCTTGGCACTGCTACACCACAGTCAGCAGGGCCTACCATGCTGTCCTCCGAGCTCCATTGGGAAACTCTGACCAATCATGGTCCACCTGATTCCTGCTTACAGGCAAAAGTTAGAGCTCTGCAAACTTGTGGCGAGGACATCAAAAACAGTGGACCAGTGAGGCTGTGGAGGATCTTCAGGCGTGCTTGGACTGTACTGACTGGGACTGTCACTAACAGTCTGGATGAGTTCACAGAGGCTGTGACGTCCTACATCAGCTTCTGTGAGGACAGCTGTGTACCATCACGCACCAGGGTGAGTTACAACAACGACAAACCCTGGTTCACAGCCAAACTCAGACAGCCAAGGTCGCAAAAGGAGGAAGCATACAGGAGTGGAAACAGAGGCAGGTTCAAAGAGGCCAAGTACAGGTTTAGCAAGGAGGTGAGAGGATCTAAACGACTGTACTCTGAGAAACCCCAACAACAATTCTCAGCCAACGACTCTGCTTCTGTCTGGAAGGGGCTCAATCCTGGAGAGGGACGTTAACAGACTATTTAAGACACAGAACCCCCGCAAAGCAGCTGGGCCAGACACGGACTCTCCATCCACCCTGAAGCTCTGTGCTGACCAGCTGTCTCCAGTGTTCACTGATATCTTTAAAACCTCACTGGAGACAAGCCATGTACCAGCCTGTGTCAAGACTTCCACCATCATCCCTGTTCCCAAGAAGCCAAGGGCCACAGGACTTAATAATCCGACCTGTCGCCCTGACCTCTGTGGTAATGAAATCATTTCAGCACCTTGTGCTGTCCCACCTCAAATCCATCACTGACCCACTCCTGGACCCACTACAGTTCGCCTACAGATCCAACAGGTCTCTAGATGATGCAGTTCACTTGGCTCTCCACTTCATCCTCCAACATCTGGACTCTGCAGGAACCTACGCCAGGATCCTGTTTTTGGATTTAAGGCTCTGCCTTCAACACCATCATCCCAGCTCTGCTGCAGGACAAGCTCTCCCAGCTGAGCATGCCTGACTACACCTGCAGGTGGATCACAGGCTTCCTGTATAACAGAAGGCAGCACGTGAAGCTGGGGAAACATGTCTTGACTCCAGGACCATCAGCACCGGTTCCCCTCAAGGCTGCGTTCTTTCCCCTCTACTCTTCTCCCTGTACACCAACAGCTGCAACTCCAGACACAAGTCTGTCCAGCTCCTGAAGTTTTCGGACGACACCACACTCATCGGGCTCATCTCTGGTGGGGATGAGTCTGCCTACAGGTTCCCACCTGTATTTGACCATCTGGTGACCTGGTGCAGCCAGAACAACTTGGAGCTAAACACTCTCAAGACAGTGGAGATGGTTGTAGACATCAGGAAGAACCCAGCCCCCACCTATCTATCTATCTATCACCCTGAAAGACTCCCCAGTCGACACTGTGGAGTCCGTCCCCTTCCTGGGCTCCATCATCTCCCAGGACCTCAAGTGGGAGCTGAACATCAGCTCCATCACCAAGAAAGCACAGCAGAGGATGTACTTTCTGCAGCTGAAGAAGATCAGCCTGCGATGATGGTGCACTTCTACACTGAGTCCATCCTCACTTCCTCTGGTACACTGCTGCTACTGCCAAGGGGACAAGGGCAGACTGCAGTGTATCATTCGCTCCACAGAGAGGGTGATTGGCTGCAATCTACAATCTCTCCAGGACCTGTACGCCTCCGGGACCTGGAGGCGTGCAGGGAAGATTGTGGCCGACACCACGGACACAAACTGTTTGACACTCTCCCCTCTGGCAGGAGGCTGCAGTCCATCAGGACCAAAACCTCTCACCACAAGAACAGTTTCTTCCCGTCTGCAGTCGGCCTGATCAACAACGCCCGGGACCCCCATTGATACAGACCCTTATCCCCTCCCCAAACAGACATTAACGCACAGACTCCCGGCATAATGCACACTTGTGGACTACAGTTTATACTTCTGCAGTTTTAGTTTGATTCATTATCATCTAAAAAAGGTATATTGCACACATTTAGTAATATTTTTTAATATTCTGTACTGTAAATTATATTTACTACTACTTAGCACTAGTACTCTAGTACTATAATACTACTCTATTTATACATACGCTGACCTTTGCACCTTGCACTACTTGTCTGTATTTGTCTGTAATTGTCTGTACTTGTTACGCACCAATACACCACAGAAAATTCCTTGTATGTGAAAACCTACTTGGCAATAAACCCAATTCCGATTCTGATGTTTGACCGTAATAAATTGGGAAGAATCTGTGAAATAACAGATAAACCTTTAAACACCTTCAATAAAGTGTTAACATATGCTCAAGATTGTTAAATAACAGTTACATTTGGGAAGACAAAATAAAGTCTATAAAAAAACTGTAGAAAACTGGTTTAAAGCATCTTAAACTTTAACTATCAGTGTTTGTGTTTAGATTTAATCTTTAAATATATGTAGAAGTACAATTTAAATATTTATTGATTCAGTTTTTGTTGAAATACAGTACAAACCTTAAATAAAATACAACATTCAATATTTTAAATAATGTACTGATTAAAAGTCTTTTAAAATTCTCATAAACTTTAAGCTTTAAGATTACTGTGAAATATCTTCAACTGAAAACATACTGAAGAAATACAAAATAAACTGATACATCTACAAGATTTTCATTGTTTCAAATAAAGTGGGGTTGGAAACTTGTTACAAATAAAGTACACACCACTATTAATTCTAAAACACTTTTATTTAATGTATTCAGATGTAAATTTACAATATCAACCAATTATTCACAACTATTGTTTTTTGAGATTGTATTTTCCAATTCCATTTTATATTGTTTTCCACAATATTCTCCTGAGCCCTGGAGGCTCGATATAGTTCTGATAATATACATGGACAAACTGTACATTGTATTAATAAATAAAATCAAAAACATACCATAAAAGATCAATGAATCTGTACCAGCAGATAAAGAACAATCCTTCTCGAAACTGCCAGCAATCATTTGATCGATGGTGCATCTGGGCGGGTATAAAAAAAGGACACACTAAGATTCACTGAAGTCCTTAAAAAGTAAGATTTCATTTTTACCATTCTTTTAAACAAGCTTAAACAAACCTTATCTTAATTGTCTATATCAACATTTGCTGTTATGAGATAGGACTGATATGACGATAACAAAGCGTCTATCATTTCATATTATGCTCTATCATCTATTTCATTGTATCTCAAATCACACTCTTCACGGCAATATATTTCAGCATTTTAATGATACTTTGTGTTCCCCATACGGCACTTCACTGAATTTACATATTGTGATATGTATCGTTATCTGGATATGAAATGGCCGATATTGGGAGATTAGATTTGGTCATATCATTTAGCCCTATTATGAGACATTCTGGCAATGGGAACACAGTATTACACTTGAGAGTAAATGTTTACCAGTTTAAACATGCACTTAAACGTCTTACCTATCCTGTCAGAAAAATGTCACAAGGATTCACAACATCAGACACAGATGAATCATGGTAATGTTCACCTTACTATGATACATCTGTGAAAGTAACCATCTAATAATTTAATGAACTCCAGCTGCGTTTATCCTGTTTTTACATGTCTGAGGGTAGAGGTGGGTGAAAAATCAAAAAATTAAAAAATGAATAAATAAAATCAATTCACTCGAGAATCTCGATTCTCATCTCCTACAATTAGGAATCAATTCACAAATGTCAAAAATCAATTGCGAGACAAATGTGAAGATTCAGATTCAAATCAGAGTGTTGCAGCAATCAGCAATAACAAAGAAGACCGGCTGACCAACACACACTGCAGCATTAAACTTTGAGGTGAAAAAAATAACTTGGTGCTCAGTTTTTGTCACCTCAAATGGTTTAGCACACAGCATAATATACTGAAAATAGTTCCCCTCCCTTTCTATTTAAAATCGAGAATCGGTTTTGATTCGAAAATAGATTATGATTTGATTCAGAATCTAATTGTAAGAATAATACTATATACATAAAGAACAATGTAAGGTTTAGAAATAGTGGTTAAAATTGACTAATATCTTATATACTGCAGTTACTGTGATGGAAATCTTAGAGCTGGTTCACTCTAACAAGAAGTTTCAGGAGACCTGGATGTCTTACACAGGAATATTTATACCTTGGTCTACCAGAGGCCAGAGCCAACTCGGCCTTCTCAGGCACACAGTGAGACAGGCTTTAACCTACAAGAGGGAAGTTTAACATACAAGAAGGAAAATTCCTTCCAGTTCCCCCCCTTTTGATCGTAAGATCAACACTACCTACCATCATTTTTACCTTAAGAACAAATCAGGAACACCTTCAGAGTTGAATCGTACTCGCTTACAATAACAATATTGAACATTCAATAAAATAAACATGTGAATCCAAATTATACATGGACCATCAACCAATAACAATCTTCTTTCTTCAAGAACGTCGTAGAGAGAAACCAATCAGATTAAAGTTTACCAACTCTTATTGTGTATGCAAATACTGTATAAACTAATTCTTATTGCATCCAAAACATTCAAACATAGGGACGAACCTTACTGATTTTCAATGACTTACACATTACACATTATGAAAGTATCAAACATACTTCAAAACCTTAGTGTAACCTTAAGGTAAAACTAGAAACTCGAGCTCCACCCTATACAGTCCAACAGAGGCCTCTCTGAAGAACACTCTCAAGTGGTTAAAGATCTCTGAAACACTGTGAAGTGCTTTAAGATCTCCGACAGAGGTCACAGGTCACATGCACCTACACACAATAGGCCAAAATCCCACATTTATATGTTGACAAAATGGAACAATGAAACAAAGTTTCAAATCAATTTAAAATTGTGAAGGCTCTTTTAAAGCTGATTACAAAACATAGCAAAATAATCAATTAGTCATTAATTGACTCCCTTATAGGGTATCAAAATAAAAACAAAACACTCAAAACTAAACCTGTAAAATATCTGTGACAGATTCGCATTTCAACTCTTTACCTAGATATGTAGATGGTTTAGTGATTGTGACTCGACTCTCATCATAGCACAATATATGACTAAATTACAGTAACTCTGAGCACTTTAAAGAAATACAAGATATTACTTTAGAGTCCTTACTTTTCCAGTTTACATTTTAAAACTGACAGCTTGTCAAATTTATTGGTATACATTCTTCTTACCATGCTGGGATATCTATCTAGGATCTAAGAAAATCGATCTCTGGTGACTTCACTTATTTAAAGATTATGGATACCACAAACCCAAAACAATAAAATGTATAGAATAAACAAATGTATGTAGTGTAAACAATGTACATTTCATTCTTTTGGGCAGACCTTCCGTTGAGGTCTGGCGCTTTTAACCTTCACATCCAGAGGAAAATACTAAACAGAAATTATCTAAATTATAACAATCAATTATACGTGGAAATACAATACATAAAACATTACAGTTGATATTACTTATTAGAATGATAGATGCTTTTTCTTTTTATTTACTCTTTACCTGTGTTGTCACAACAGCCCTCTGGTTTTCACTGTCAGAACCAGAATCATCCGAGTAACAGGATATCATATGAGCAAAGGATGAAATGTAGTTCAGAGGAATCTCAACTGTTTCAGACTTCACATTGTTTTTTAACCATAATGTTAACAGATTTTTTAGCACTGCCCTTCACTATGGCAGAGATACAGGTACACACTATTAGCAGTATAATTACAATTGTTACTAACATAAGGATGAAATGATCAAGTACATGTACTTCACGCAATTCTGCTACGCCTTGTATCGGCCTGGATTAAATCAGCTACAGTGTATCATGTGAACACTTTTCATAGATGGAAGAAGTAGTTAATTTTGGCACTTCTAGACAACTATGAGTTCCTACATTTTCAAACTTGGTCTGTGCGCAAGCTCTGTAGGGTCGGATCAGAGTCAACATAAAAACATACTGATTATACCATTATTCATGAACATCCAGCACCTGAAAGGTATTGAAACATCCTTAATTTATCTCAGGTTCCTACAGGGATAGTACAGTTATCAGTTCTACATTAGCAGAGGTAGACATCTCCCCCGGAACGGATTCAACTCAAACATTTACCTTTAGCATAGGCGCAACACTTTTATTTCACAATTACCTGGTCCTGTAATTGATGATCAGTTAGTCTATTCAAAGTTATTTCAATCATATGTCAAAAGGAACCTCTAGATTGTGTGAAAACTAGTACATTACAGGTATTGACACCTGGAGGTCAATATTATTATTTAACTTATGGCATCACAAAATTATTTATTTCTCTCTGTGATTCCGTAAGTGGAGGTGAGTGGTCACCTAGAAAATAACAACTGTGGTTAGTTTCATAAAATGGATTACCAAAATCATACCAGTCAAACATTTCCCAATCTTCTTTAGTGAATGGAATTGGATTTAGCATTGGCAAATGAGATTAAGATAGTGATTGTTAACATACCCAACCATTACATCAATTACTTCCATGCGCATAGTCCATCATTAGGCTGATGTTGTTTATTGCTATTCTAGGTTACCAAACGCTGTTTGTTGTTTTGCTCTGTATTGATGCTTCCATTTTAGTTGCTATCGTGTTTATGGATAAAAAGTAAGACAGCATGGATGAACTCATCATCTTCATCAATCTCAATGATTTTACAACTTTTTAACTCACCATGAACCCTTTGATAATCAACTTTCCATAATTTACAATCATGGTACCTTTTCAATTGTGTTTTTTAGTGAAACCCCATAGTCATGTAGTTCGGGAGTATACCTCACTCTCATTACACTTGGCAAAAGCTCTCAACCAAGCTTGTATCATGCGTTGCCTGCAACCATTTACCTGTAGAGTAGAACTGCAGATATGCAACATAACAGTCATTCATCATACATCTGTCAGTAAAACAATGGGATCCATCTCTTTCGTCCAGATGAGAGCTGGGAGAACATGTCTTCTCATACTTTCTCACCATAACACTGTCTTTCTTCTTAGTTTAGAAAAGTCCAGTAGGGTTTTTTTTGTAAATTTCTTTGTATGTTTGTGTGTTGAGAAGTGTTACTCGCTGCTAAGCACTGAGGTGCTCGTCGATTATTTTTCCATTTGCATTCAATTGACCCGAACACATTGGCCAAAGCGTGGGCCCGCTCAGCAGAAGGAAGAAGAGGAAGAACAACCCCTTCACTCGCCATGGCTTTTCACATCGGTAGCCGTTTGGGAAGCCGATCTGCACCTTGAAGAATGGATCCATTCTGCTCTGCCCTCGACATTAAGCGCGGTCCTGATATCAGCAGCTCCTGGAACAGACATTTCCACCTAGGACACAAAGACAACTCGTCCAAAGATTTGATTAGTACCAACTCACCCACCTGAAACAGATGAATAGGCTCCTCTGACAGTTCTTTATTGGAGTTATTTTAAAACATACAAATGAAACTTTCTTAATATTTCTGTTAGTCTTTTAACATATTTTTAATTTCCCTTCGTTCTTAATTTCCCTTCGGAGATGAATAAAGTAATCCATCTATCCATCTATCCATCTATATTCCTATGCCCATCAGTCCACAGCAGAGTAACTTTGTACATCTTATTAGATCATATTTTTCAGTTAAAGGTTTTTATGACTTTTTCCCCGTTTAATTATTTTGCAGTCACTCTGAGATTCTCCTAGACGTGAGATTCTCTTAGTTCATTGATGTTATTCATTATTTATTTATCAATTTTCTCTCCTTTTTTTATCTTTGCTTATAGCCTAGTTATCGTTACCCTGTGGTTTCCAATATTGTATTCTCTTCCAATGGGAATGGTGTATCACACCATCTACCCCCCACGCTCCCACAAGCAGTCTCTTCTCACCCCGGGAGTCGATTACGAGGTAGACTTCTGGATTTTGGGCAAACCCTCACCAGCTGCTCGCTGATCACTTGTGTAGCAGGTGGACGGAGGACAGTATGAGTTAGGATCCCAGATAAAGAACGAGATAAAGATCTCTTTACAATATTGTCACACTTTACTTTCAGAGTTTCAGAGTATTGGCTCAATTGCATCAATCAAAAATTGACATTTTAGACCTGTTGTCATTATTGTTTCAGCAATCTCTCTTTAATAATTCACTAAAGTCCTAGTATTGTTACTTTTTTTTTTTTATCTTTGCCACTAAGGCTGTCACTGTTCATTCCCTGAAAAGATTATTCTCCCAATGGTCATGCTTCAATCATCTTTGAAAGAAGCATAAGTTGAAGAAATAAACATTTTATTCCTTTAATAGGATATCTACTATAGTGTATGGAGAATTATAGTTATTCATTTACCTATTTTTCTTTCAAACAACTTTTATTGTTATTTTGTCCAAACTATTGCTCTATCCTCCTTTATGTTAAAAGAGGGGCCTTTTTGTACATGTGTGAGGCCGTGTGAAACTTAGGTTAACACATCGAACAAAGACTTAGAGATGAGTTAAGCACAGCTTTGTTTAGTAGCATTGAATGCTAACGCAGTACCTTTAAGATATTTCTCATTTATTAACGGAATCAGTGTCACCCGTGTGTGCAGCGCTTTTTTGCACTATGCAATTATAAAAGATAAGAAATTACTTCAAAAGTTTGATACAAGAGCTGAGTGTAAGGTAGTCCTTGTGCTTTCTGTGCTTTTTCGCCTTCTCACTTTCTGCAGGTATTTCCGCCTCTGGAGCTGTAGATTCTGGATCTGTGATTGCCGGCGGTCTACTGCCCCCATGTTCCTGCTCCACACTCACTGCTGCAGTTGTTATTATTATTAGTCTGATTTGTTGTCTCTCCTCCTGTTCTGTCTCCCCTCTCCCCCTCTCCCCTCCCCTTTCAACCCAACTCGGTCGATGCAGATGGCCGCCCACCCAGAGCCTGGTTCTGCTCGAGGTTTCTACCTGTTAAAAAAAAGAGTTTTTCCTCGCCACTGTCGCCAAGTGCTTGCTCATGGTGGGAACTGTTGGGTCTCTGTAAATAATATTTTAAAGAGTATGGTCTAGACCTACTCTATGTGAAAGCGTCTTGAGATAACTTTTGTTATGATTTGGCGCTATACAAATAAAATTGACTTGACTTGACGTTTTTGTTTACTAGACGATATCATAAAACCAAATTCATGGGTCACACCAAAATATCTTGAATCGATGTACATGGTGGCAGTCTGGCTCTCAGGTAGTTCAAGGTTCAAGTTTATTGTCATATACTTGATAACAATGCAAACTTCATTATCAGTAATGAAATTGTTGGCGAACTCAACGTTACCTAAAGAATAGTAAACTACACTAAAAAGAATAACATTCATGATCATCATAGTTGTGGGGCAAACAACCTAATGTAATGCCAAGAGCCAAGACCAAGACAGATATGCGATGTAGTACTAATATAAATTGAAATGGCTAGTAGAAGATAATGTAATCAGTAGTTATCCTTCTTCTTAAAGTACAAAGTGTATGTGTATGCCATTTAATAAAGTGTACTATAACAATTATGCTCAAAATAATAATTATTTGTTAGGCTGCTGTAATAATGCTAAAATACAGGCATGTGTTAGTGCCTACAACCTAGCTCATTAACCAGATGTTCAAGGAGGCAAAGTATGTGCCTCCACTACACTTGTTTCAGTAGTGACCGCATAGCCTGAAAAATACCAGGTAGCATTGCTGAATCTTCCCAAAAGAAACTAATCAGCATTTGGAACAGGGTTTGCTTCAAATCTTGCCTAGGTGATCTCACAGTATCTACTAGCGTTTCACAGTCATGTGTAGTTATCTTTGGCACTTATCTTAAGTCAATTAATGTGACTAATGTAGCTGGATGCGGGCTCTTTGAACAAAGATGTCAGCATTAAACAGAATGGTCACATTGTAACCAAATTTGCTGTCTTTTTTTTTGTACATGTAAACAAAAGGCAGTTAGTTGTCTGGCAAGCGCAAAGCTGGTGCTGATATGAGAACAACCTTCTGTCTCTGAATGCTGATGTCATGTTATCAATTTATTGAAGGTGCAGTGTTCAGAGTGGCAGCACAAAGCGACAAAGTTCATTGCAGAGTATCCATGAGTCCAATACTTGCAGTAACTGCTCAAGCCTACGAAGGAGCACATCTTCTTTCACGTGTGGAGGAGGCACTGCAGACAGCAGTCTGTTGAGAGGAGCTAACCATTTTCCAAAATGTACTCCATGTAAACAGACTATTCTCCTCATGAAATATTTGACGGAAAAAGGTGACATTGCCTGCTAAGCTGTCAGCTGTAAGCTGTAAGCAAGCGATGTCACCTCTATTCGTCAAATATTTCATGAGGAGAATAGAGTCTGTTTACATGCTTTCTCAAAAGCAACATGCTTCCATCAGGTCAACAAGGCCATCAAGGTCTCTCTTTATCTCTGATGCCTATATTTGGTAGGTGAGTCAGAATTAAATGCACCACTATGTAAAATTTAAACTCATGATTAATGAGGCCAAATAAGAATTCACATTAGTCAAAATTGGTACAATTTTATTAACAGCTCATTCTCAGCGCCATTCTCCAGGTTTGTTAGTTTTAAGGATATAAATGTAGGTGGTTTACTTTAGAGGCAGGTGTTAGAACACCTTGCTCTAGAAAAGAGTCAATAAAAGGTTTAATGCCTTTAATGCGTGGCAAAACTACATTCAGTTCCAAAATCTATTTATGTGGAAGAACTTAAATTACAAATTCATCAGTTTCAAACAAAGCCCATAATAAACTTTTGAGACGCAACAGTTTTAATTACATGAAAAATGTTCAAATTAAAGTTTGAATCGTCTCTGCTGCATGCAAAACTAACAATCGCTCTGTGTCTGTAATGGAATGTAAACAACCCACAGAAGCAGCAAGGGATGTGTGTTCCTGTGTGTGCTATCAGACAGTCTAAGTTCCACATCACAAGGTTAACAGTGTGTGGGACTGACTGAAAAAACAACAAAATGTTACTGCATAGCAAAATGGAGCAGCGCCAGATGCAGCCGGAGCTGGTGCTGTTTAACCAGAGTTTGACCCTCACACAAAGTGAGCAGAGACGACAGCAGATTAAATCAAACTGGTCAAAATACTTTTAATTACTTAAAATAATGTCATTAGGAATCTCTAAATATAAATCCAGTAAAACTCAACAATCAAAGCACACAAAGCATCTCTGCTAATAAAAACTCAATGAAGAACGATCATAACAGCTAAATCGAACTGATATTTGCTATCAGTCTGGCTTGTTTTTTCTTACATATTTAACTGCAAAATAAGCAGTAAGGAAACAAATGATTTCATCCTTCTAGTCTACCTTTTACCTCTTACCTACCATTCCTGCAGGCATGCGTAACAAAAACAATCTTCCTTCCACATTTTGTCTGTCGTCCACAAACGATTGAGTCAGATTTCTGAATTATTAAAAATTAAACCCGAGACTTCCGGTTGAGCGATGAGAGGAATGGCGGGATAGTTCGTAGCTCCTACCAGTCGGAGACAAATGAACACCCCCCCAACTAACGATAAACCAAATTCAAATAGAAGTTACGAGGGATGAGTGGGGGGACGCGTCAGAAAGGCCGAAAAAAATCTGAAAACGCAGGAAAAGAGTTTCGTAATGGAGGCAAGCAGTGAAGCAGGGGGTAATGGCGGCGAGGCATTAGCCAAAGACGCTACGCCAGCACTACACAAATACCTGTCGGACATCACTAAAGAAATCCGTGAACTCAAAGAAGAAATGAAAAACGACATAACGGCCCTCGACACGAGCTTCAAACAGGAATTTGCC
This sequence comes from Lateolabrax maculatus, assembly GCA_031216445.1. Lineage (NCBI taxonomy): Eukaryota > Metazoa > Chordata > Actinopteri > Acropomatiformes > Lateolabracidae > Lateolabrax > Lateolabrax maculatus. The sequence continues at coordinate 27,096,457 of CM062199.1, forward strand.
AATTTTAAAGAAGACGTGAACAACAAGCTTAAGGCAAACAAAGACGAACTACAGGACCAGAAGAAAAGTCTCAACGAGGCACAAACATGCATCGAGGAACTCGAGACATTCAACATGGAAGCTAAAGACGCTCTGTTGACAACCCTGCGCGAGCAGAGAAAGCTACAGGACAAGCTAACCGACCTCGAGGGAAGGTCCAGGAGGAACAACGTGCGGATATTTGGAGTCCCAGAGGGCTCGGAGGGGGACTCGGTCATCCGCTTTGTCGAGGAGCTGCTACAGAGAGAGCTGACTCTGCCAGAGGGGACGAGCCTGCTGATTCAACGAGCACACCGAGCGGCAGCGAGGAGACCCAGGCCCGGTGAGATCCCGCGGTCCATAATCATAAACTTTCTCCGGTTTGACACAAAGGAGATGATATTAAGGAAAGCCTGGCAAAAACGGGTTAAACTGGGGAACTCGCCTCTGTACTTTGACAACGACTATGCGGCCGAGGTGGTACAGAAACGCAGAGCCTATATGGAGATTAAAAAGACCCTCAAGGATAAAGGCATCCGGTTCCAAACGCCCCTGACCAGGATCAGAATCCACTGGACCGACGGACCCCAGCTCTACAACAGCGCGCAAGATGCAGCGAAAGAGATGAGGAAAAGGGGAATGGACGTACAGATGAAGGAGGCTGACGAGGAGCGCATGATGGAGGAGCGGATGCAGGCGGCATCACCATGGCAACGCGTCGGGGAACCAGGGGCACGTGGTGGATTAACTCAACACACGAGAGGAAGGCTGCAGGAGTTCAGGAGAGCCGAGGATGGAGAAAACATCTGATTGAAATGGGAGATCCAGACGTGAATAAGGTTTCATCTTAAAATAAGTATGAATCACCACCATATTCTAGCTGTATAGTACAGCATGTTAATGAACAGGACCGGAAATTTCTGAGTAAAAGAGACAGAAAGGAGGAGGGAAAAGACATTTTTTATTATTTTTTAGTGTTGGCTTTTGTATTCATTTATTCATTTTTGGTTCATAAACACAGAGGGTGGCTTTGTGGTAATGTATCCCTTGAAATGTCAGGGTTGGGGGGGGAAAGGATGGGGAAAAAGAGACTAAATCATTGCAATACCCCAGGAGATTATATTTGTTTATCCATTTACTTACAGATACAGAGTTTATATGCTAGGATATGGCTTGCCTCCCACTACTAGGCCTTTCATACGTTTCTTTTAGACTGGTAGAGTGGGAATGCAGAGAAATGTTGGACACTACTAGAAGGCAAAGGGGACTCTATGCAGGACCTCTATCCACCTCTAGTGAGGGGCCCCTCCATAACTGGGGGACCTTCCCCTCTCCTTCCAACAGGGGCACGGGCATGATTGAAGAGGCCCGTTGTTATCGGAAGCATTGTTTTGGAGTTAGAGTTCATATTGTTGTTCGAGTTACAGGTGTCAGTGGGAGAGAAGGGGGAAACTTAAAGAATGGAGGAGATGCAACATAGCCAACTTAAAGTGGTGGCTCTGAATGTGAACGGGTTAAGTAATCCAATGAAAAGAGGGAAGGTCATAGCAAAACTAAAAAAAGAAAGAGCACAGGTTAGTTTTCTACAAAAAACACATTTGTCGGATCAGGAGCATGAAAAATATAAAAAATTGGGATTTAAAAAAAACATACTATAGCTCATACAAAAATGGGAGGAAAAGGGGGGTAATGATTTTGATCCCAAATGGAATAAAATTTGAGACCTTAAAGGAAATTAAAGATAAAGAAGGAAGATACATTTTGGTTAAGGGGAAAATTGAAAATCAATTAGTTACACTCGTCAGTGTCTATGCACCTCCGGACAGTGATAAGAGTTTTTTCAAGAATTTATTTAAAATTGTTGCTCAAGAAATAGAAGGGATACTGATATGTAGAGGGGACTTTAACAATACACTGAATCAGGATTTGGACACAACTAATGCAAAGAAAAGTAGCAAAATTCAAGTGTCCCGATACTTAAATACTGTATTAACAGAGCTGGGAATTTCAGATGTCTGGAGGGAACTACATCCATTCGAAAGGGACTTCACGTACTACTCAGCTCCCCACTCAGTCTATACAAGGATAGATTATTTTTTCATGAATACAGCAGATAGATTTAGAATAGAAGAGTGTAAGATTGGAGTAGCAGACCTGTCAGATCATTGTATTCTCCACCTGACACTGAATATGAACAGCAGGAAAAGGAATACAGTATTGAGAATGAATGTTGGTGTACTAAATAATCCAGGATTTGTTGAGGAGATCAAAACAGAAATAAATACATACAGGGAAGAGAACGATAATGGGGAGGTAGATTTTACTACTCTATGGGATGCCATGAAAGCAGTTATGCGGGGAAAACTAATATCTCGAGCAGCATACAATAAGAAAGCTAGGTTGAAATTATATCAGATGAAGATGGAAGAGCTTAAAAAATTAGAGCAACAACATAAAGACTCGAATGATGCAGGTTTACTCCAACAAATCAAGGAAGTGAGGACAAAAGTGAATGAGATACTAGGAGACGAAGTGGAAAAGAAATCTAGACTTCTAAAGCAGACTTATTATGAATCAGGCCCCAAAGCCACAAAATTACTAGCTAGGCGAATAAGGAAACAGCAACTCATGAATACAATCCATAAAATTAGAGATCCCACAACCAATTCACTAGAATTTGAACCAGGAAAAATAGAAAAAGTTTTTGAAAAGTACTACAAAAAGCTGTATACACAACCACACTCAGCGGACGAGGAAGCAATAAGAAACTTTTTAAGTTCATTAGATCTACCAACAATAGGAGAGAAACAAAATGAAAGTTTAAATTTGTGTATCACAGCAAAGGAACTGGAAGAAGCCATTAATAAGTTAAAATCAAATAAAGCCCCGGGGGGTGACGGCTTCCCGGCGGAATGGTACAAAATGTTTAAAAAGGAATTGGGTCCAATGTTATTAGCAGCATTCAACGAAACCTTAGAAAAAAAAAAGATCCCCCCCTCTTGGAAAGAAGCCATAATTACGGTGATTCCCAAGGAGGGGAAAAGATAAGGAATTCTGTGAAAATTATAGGCCTATATCAATATTAAATTGTGAGTGTTATTAGATATATACAACCATCCTAGCTAAGAGACTCGAAACTTTTATGACAGAACTAATTAATGAAGATCAATGTGGTTTTATCAAGGGGCGACAAACACAAGATAATATAAGGAGGACTTTACATATAATTGAAGAAGTACAAAAAAAGGGAGAAAGTGCACTGCTGCTCAGTTTGGACGCAGAAAAAGCTTTCGATAGCGTCAGTTGGAAATTTTTATATCTTACTTTAGAAAGATTTGGCTTTAATACAGACTCAGTAAACATTATTAAAACACTTTATCAAGACCCGAAGGCTAGAATTAAAATAAATGGCAGTCTCACTAACTGGTTCAAACTGGAGAGATCTACTAGACAGGGCTGTTGCTTATCGCCAACTCTCTTTGCAATCTTCATAGAGCCTTTGGCCCAGGCAATAAGAGAAGACGAAGGTGCAGATGATGTTATGATCAGTCTAAAACAACCAGATGTATGTCTTCCAAGACTTATGGAAAGACTGGATTCATTGTATTACTTGTCAGGTTATAAACTCAATGTGACAAAAACACAGGTACTACCCATAAACTATACCCCACCCCAAGCCATTCAACAAATATATAAATTCAAATGGAAAGCAAAAACAATAAAATACCTAGGAGTAAGTATTAGTAGAAGCTTAACAAAACTAAACAAAATTAATTATGGGACTCTAAATCAAGAAATTCAAAAAGATATGGAAAGATGGTTAGCGCTAATATTGGATTTTAGTTCCAGAATAGAAATCATAAAGATGAATGTCTTACCGAGGATTATATATATTATAAAGTACGCAACTCTTCAGATTCCCAAAGACAAAGGCGGACTAGCCCTACCAAACCTCTTAGAATATTATGCCGCCCAGACTCGACCTTTGGTGTATTGGTGTGATCCTGAATATACTGCAAGGTGGAAAGATATTGAATTAAAAAGAGAGGGATGCCATATCCAAAGTATGATTGCAAACAGGGACATGTTTAAAAAATTTAAGAATATGCTTGATCCAATTACTAGATTCACTCTGGAAATCTAGTAATCTAATAGTGATTAGAAAATACAATTTAGAAAGGGAAATCAAGATTTTGAGCTGGCTGACTTGTGATTCTAAATTTAAACCAGGGGCAATGGATAGTAGTTATGAACAATGGATAAACAAGGGAATTACAGCAATATGTACAATAATTGATCGGGGGAAAATTAAAAGCTTTCAAAAACTGAAGAGGGAATATGGACTGGAGGATTACGATCAGTTTAGGTAATTACCAAGTTAGAGACTTCTTTGAGAAAGAAATAAAACCAGATCTTCCCCAGGAGCTGAATAAAGTAACTATAACACTGTGTAATGCATATAGAAACAATACTGGAAGAGTGGTTTCAACACTGTACCAAGGTCTAGAGAAGAGCAGAGGAACTTCTACACTGTATGTAAGAGACAGATGGGTAAAAGAAAGTAAAATGCCATTAACTGAAGAGGACTGGTTTAACATATGTGATGTACAGCGAACCACCACCAGCTCCAGGATGTGGAAAGAATTTTGCTGGAAAAATATGATCAGGTTCTTTATTACTCCCAAAACAAAGAGCAAAATTACAACTACACAACAAACATGCTGGAGACGGTGTGGAGAGCAGAATGCAGGTCACACTCATGTTTTTTGGGAATGTACTAAAATGAGAAATTATTGGAATGATGTGTGGGTAGAATTGAAAACAATACTGGGATATGAACTACCAAAGTCATGTGAGATATTATACCTGTGTAACCTGACAAGGAAAAATGTACAATATGAAGACGAATATCTGGTAAAAATTCTGCTGGCTGCGGCCAAGAAGGCAATCACCAGGAAATGGGGTAGAGAGGACCCCCCCACTCGGAGGAACTGGCTGGACACAGTTGAGGAGATAATCAACATGGAAAGATTTACGTATATATTGAGACTCCAGCAAACAAAATTTGATAAGAAATGCGAAAAATGGACAGACCACAAATCTCAAAGCAGAGACACCACCGAAAACTTGGACTGATGTCAGAGACATTTGAGGATTATTATTAAGAACATGTACCCCACTGACGCTGTAATGTGTTCTTTAATGTTGTTATATACTGAAAATTAATAAAATCTGAGTTTAAAAAAAAAAAAATGAAACCCGAGGTGCATCAAAATTGCTACTGCAAATTCCCGCTAAATAAATCTCCAACGTTTACTATTCAGATGCTAGTCTAAAATCCACCTTTTTATGCTCTATAGCCGTTATCACAACTCTGATGATTGCCTAAGTCATTTTATGACTTCATCTATAGTTTCTCACTTGGTATACCTACCAAGCTCAGCAAGCTCATGACTTGCCCGTAAGTGACTGAGGTTGTGAGACGACCAGATTTATCCAGCATTTTACATCTGACACCTACTCAGACATTGTGCCGTCTGAATTACATGTTTGAGGTTTAATGATAAGACAGTTCATCAGGTGATTGAGATAAGTGCAACCCCGAAAGTTAACATCTTGTGTACACAATAATATTCGGCGCTTAGGCATCTGTGCCAGCAGCAAAACAGAGCCTTTCATTTCCCGACGGACACAGACTCACCACCAGTCTTGATGAACCGAAACAAACCTCTCTGTGCTTACCACGGAACGTCTTCCCACGGGCTTAACCTCACTGTGGGTCTTGTCTGTGTCGGGCACAACCATCAGTTGCCCCGGAAGAAAACCACCAATTTGTGATGCTGTGGAGTAAATTCCTCACCGCAGTCTTTTCTCTTGTCAACCGTTGCTGTCCTAGCAACGGCATAGCCTCTCTAAAAAAATACAAAAACACAGTACATTCAGAAAGAATTAGACCCCTTCACTTCTTTACACATTTTCTTATGCAAAAACAGGCACACTGCAAAGAACAGCCTTGCTAGATTCAAATGAGTCCTGACACACATCAGTCCAGACAAAGTGGCTGGAAGGGCTTACCAAGCTAGTGAGGAGTGCAACTACACTAGCAAAATTCTTACAGAACCCCCGATTATAACCACACATCCCCAGAAACCGTCGGAATTGCCGCCGTGTTTCTGGCACAGGGAAGTCCAGAATAGCTTGGACTTGTTTTCCCAGATAGGTGACAACAGCTTTACCGAACTCACATTTGGCCAGATTCAGAGTCAAGAAAGCACTCTCCAAACGACTGAATATTTCTCTCAAAGTTTCTACATGCTCAAACCAGGTGGAAGAATAGCACACAATGTCATCTAGGTACACCTCACAGTTTGACACCAGAAAGAACCGTACTCATTAGCCTTTGAAAAGTGCCAGAAGCATTTCTCTACCCAAAGGGCATGACTGTGTACTGGAGGAAATGGTCAGGAGTGACAAAAGCTGAGACCTCAGATGCACGCTTCGAAAGGGGCATCTGCCAATAACCCTTTGATAGATCTAACTTTGTAACGTACTTGGCTGACCCCACTCTATCGACACAATCATCCATACGGGGGAGGGGAAATTAATCCGGCTTAGTAACGGCGTTCACTTTGCGGTAGTCGTCACAGAAACGAGGAGTTTGGTCAGATTTTGGAACCAGGAGCGAGGGGGAGCTCAACAGACTGGAGATTGGAGATATTGGAGATACTCAACTTCCTTCTACATTGCAGCCCGCTTCACTGGGTTAACACAATATGCGTGTTGCTTAATAGACTTGTGTCCACCAACATCTATGTCATGTGCCAAGACTGTAGTTTGTGTAGGTTTATTGCCAAATAAGGGTGCATGGCAACGAATCAGGTGACCTATCACTTCTGGCCGGCTCAGGTAACACAGATGCTTCTCAATATCATCCAAAAACGTAGAATTCTCTAAGCGCATACACAGAACTGAAACAGGTTGCCCACGCAACCCGTCCTCCTCAGGGCTGCAGCTCCTCCTTTTTTGCATGTACTGGCATTTGCACATCAAATAGGTTAGCAATGAGCATCAAGTCAACCTTCTTACACTTGTTTAACTGTTGTAATAAATGATTTCTTACAAAACTATCCAAATCAAACTCCATCACATACAGCGAAAACTAACCGAACAAAACCTAAGAAAGAACGGACCAGCCCCCAATTTATGTTACGCCCGGCCTAGGGGAAACCTTAGCGTAGCACAAAAACCTCCCCCTCTTTCCCCACTCCCAAGGAAAACTTTTGCCACAGCAGATGGTTGATGCAGATGGCCGATGCAGATGGCCACCCACCCAGAGCCCGGTTCTGCTCGAGGTTTCTACCTGTTAAAAGGGAGTTTTTCCTCGCCATTGTCGGCAAGTGCTTGCTCATGGTGGGAACTGTTGGGTCTCTGTTGGCTATACAAATAAAATTGACTTGACTAGATGCAGTCCAAAATAATTAATTTACTAATGGCTATTTGTACTAAGCATCGGGGTGAGCATGGCCCAAAACAATCTATAATATAACTTACTTACCTTATCAACAAAGAAAACAAAAGACAGACAGGCAACTTACCTATCTCTCTAACATAAACAGGAGAAAACACAACCAACAAAAAAAGGCTTCTCTACCGCTACCCAGACTGCTCTTCTAATGTTCATTCACATTAAAGCTAGGTCACCATCAGACACAACAGAGCACAAACTGGTACTGCACTGCACGGCATGGCACACCCTGGTTGGGAGTCAGGAAACAGGAAGAGAGAGAGCCAGTCTCAGCATGTGCTATTTTATCTTAGATGTCATCAGTCTTCTGTCCAATCATCAGCCAGCAACCCACATCCTTAAGAAACACAAACGTTTGGACTCACTGGCATATGACTTCAGGTCATAACAAACAGTCTTATGCTAAAATCATTTATATATTTTTCCCCCTCATAAATCTACACTGAAGACTCCATAATGACAATACAGAAACAGAATTTTAGAAATGTTTGTTCGCAATTTTATTAAAAAGGAACAACTAAAACAAAACATTGACATAAGTATTCAGACCTTTTAACTCAGTGCTTAGTTCAAGCACTTTTGGTAGCCATTACAGCCTCAAGTCTACTTGGGTATGACGCAACAAGCTTTGCACACCTGGATTTGGGGATTTTCTGCCATTCTTCTCTGCAGATCCTCTCAAGCTCTGTCAGGTTGTATGGGGACCGTCGGTGGACAGCCATTTCAAGAATACCTAAAACAAGTGAACAGATTAAAAACCTAGGAGTAACCATGGATGGTGCACTCAGTTTTAAGGATCATATCAATGGCATCACTAACGTTGCTTTTTTCCGATTTCCAAAATTAGAGGCTTACTTTCCTAGTCTGACTCAAAGAAACTCATGGATGGATTTGTCACGAGCAAGCTGGACTATTGCAATTCTCTGTTTATGGATCTTCCTAACAAAAAAAACCATAGAATACAATTTATCGAGAACTCAGCTGCACGAGTACCGACCAGGGCAAAAGAAGAAAAATCAGACCACATAACTACAGTCCTCCGAAACCTTCACTAGGTACCTGTTGTTTTGCTGGTCTTTCACCGCATCCCGTCACTGCCACTCGGCAGGTGGGTTGGGCCAAGAGGACCCTACAGTACCTGCCAGGAAGGCAGGGAACCTGCTGAGCTGTGGTATCTTCTGTTGGAAGCCGCAGCGGGATCCTCTGCCAGCTTCCTCTCGACCCAACCCGCCCACCGAGCCGCCTCTCAAACAACAGCATCAGTGGCAATGACGGGGCACGGTAATACTGTTGTAGTTGGATAGAAAGTAAATAGTTCCAACATGAAACTGCTCACAACAAGTTCTTTGGATTATCTTGAGTAACCGGGTCACGGCTCCTGGAAAGTGCTGTTGAGGTTTTCAAATGTATTTCTTTGGTGCTTTGATTACCACAGGCCAAGTGCAATCTACCTCCATCACATTAGAGCGAAGGCTGACATCTCTACAGCCAATATCTCAAAAACTCACATGCAACTCACACCAAAACAATCTAGATGGACAAATAACACTACAGGTAGGAGGAAAAATGTGTATTTCTGATTTTGGGGTGAACTGTTCCTTTAAAGAATGGAACAGTTTGCCTGCTGATCTTAAACTTGCCCAACACTTTGTTCTTTTAAACATAACTAACAAACTTTCTTTTCAGTCAAGCATTTTCTCAAATGAACACACCATATTTGTACAATATGTATATGTGTATGTATGCATTGATGTTTCTTTTTATAAACACATTTTTGCTGTTTTATTTTGTACAGCACTTTGAACTGCTTAAGTTTGAGACGGTGCTATACAAATAAAATTTGAAATGAATTTGAACTTGGTTTCATGAAACAAATAAGTAAGAACAAATCCAAACTCTGTATGCCTTGCCTCTATTTTTGCTAACCTGTCCCTGGGTTTAATTCTGCACCCCACCATCCGGTAATAGCTTGTAATTAGCTAGCATGTGTGGCTCCTCAGCCGACCGCACTGCTGTGGGTCCTTTGCTGTGTGTACAGTTGGACACAGTGAAGAATATTGTCAATTATAACTCAGAGCTATTACCTTGGAATATTGGACATGCTTCTCATTAATTAATAACTTCCATAGTGTTGAGAAATCCATAACTACACTCGGTATCTTTAATCTATTATTTTTTTCTGGTTCAATAAATATTACAGTACTCTAGAACAGTCTAATGTGTATGCCTATTGTAGTGTGCTACAATCAGTTTACAGATGCAGTGATTGTCAATTTACCATACCACCAATGACACCGGTTGCTAACTATGTACATTGAATTTCTTGGGGAGGTTTATGGTATCTACCATCTGCCCTACATACCCACAACAATGTTTATATCGTGTGTTTGGATGTGTGAGAAGTTGTCTAACAATAAACACAATGTTTGTGGAAGTTCACATTTTGGATGACAGACAAACATAAAAACTAAGATTGTAGTTCTTGTTTTACAGCATAACAATCATCTGTCTGTCTCACACACAAAACATTACGTCACCTCTCAAATTTGTTCACTTCCACCAGTGCTAAACATTACAATAACATTGTAACTAAATACATTATAGCTATAGTATTATTAGTTATCAAGCTCCTCTTCTGTGGAAACAGCTCCCAATTTGGGTCTGCTAAAAACGTTCCTTTTTGATAAAGCTTATAGTTAGGGCTGGCTCAGGTGAGTCCTGAACCATCCCTTAGTTATGCTGTTATAGGCTTAGACTGCCGGGGGATTTCCTATGACGCACTGAGCTTCTCTGTCCTCCTCTCCCTCTCTATCTGTACGCATTCCTATCCCACTAATACAGGTTACCAACTCCATTTCTTCCTGGTAGTTTTTGTGCTTTCTGTGCTTTTTTGCTTTCTCACTTTCTGCAGGTATTCCGCCTCTGGAGCTGTAGATTCTGGATCTGTGATTGCCGGCCGTCTACTGCCCCCATGTTCCTGCTCCACACTCACTGCTGCAGTTGTTATTATTATTAGTCTGATTTGTTGTCTCTCCTCCTGTTCTGTCTCCCCTCTCCCCCTCTCCCCTCCCCTTTCAACCCAACTCGGTCGATGCAGATGGCCGCCCACCCAGAGCCTGGTTCTGCTCGAGGTTTCTACCTGTTAAAAGGGATTTTTTTCCTCGCCACTGTCGCCAAGTGCTTGCTCATGGTGGGAACTGTTGGGTCTCTGTAAATAATATTTTAAAGAGTATGGCCTAGACGTACTCTATGTGAAAGCATCTTGAGATAACTTTTGTTATGATTTGGCGCTATACAAATAAAATTGACTTGACTTTAGCTACATAGGTTAACTGAGCAACATGACATTATTAATGCCATGACAAAGATTTGCTGCAAACAGAACATACAAAACCTTACCACTAAACCACATTCAATATTATGTTTTGCTAGCCTGGGAACCAGACGAATCTGCAAGCTCCTTTAATTTGCTCTGGCAGATATGTCTGGCCCCTCTCCCATTCAAGGTGATTTTCTTGGTACTGGAAGCATCGTTCAATTGAAATTAGACTAACCCTTAATGAAATGTAAATATCACAAATAACTTTAAATGCAAATAACTATTTAGTTATTTAGTAATTCAAACAAATTCAATTTTTGATTTACAGTCAATTTTTTAATACTTATTACTCACCCCGAGTTGTCATCTGAAACACGGACGAAGAATGAGGACCTGGGAGGATGCATGACGAGGGAAATGATGAGTGAATTACAGGCAGGCTGGCGGTAGCAGTCCGGAGGAAGTGACAGCTGAGCGGGTTACTCTTCCAATGAGCCAGGGAGTGTTTCCTGGTCCTCTCTGCCTAACAGTGCACATGACAGTTTTCTCAGTTACTCTACTCACCCTAAAAGGTCCTTTTCTTTATAATGTAGTTTGTTTGAGCTTAAATCTAGTTCACAACATGAACACACTAGCAACACACAGTAACATTAGCTGCTACTATATTGACATAGATACTAGCATGGCTAGCGCGCCAACGCGCTAACGCGCTAATCGCGGTTAGCGCCTCACTTTGTGTCTCACACTACAACTTAATGAAGCAGTAACGTTACGAAGGTATTTACCTTATGCAGGTTGCAACATGTCCGTTACCCTTTGGTGAATGTCTTCATGGAAAAAGGCCCGTTGACTCTCAGCAGCTTTTGCAACTTTCAAACTGCTCAATGGTTATTCTGTCTCAGTAGCCCCTGGCTTCACTCTTCGGGGTCGCCTTTACATCCCGCCCATCCACCTTTCCGATTGGGCTGCCAACTTGGTAACAACCAATGAAATTAACAAAATGTGTGTTTGTGTAATTAATACAGACCCACCGCTTGATGAAGTTAACCCTGTAAGACCCAAATATAGAAAAAAATTAGCAAAACATTTTTTGACCTCCCAGATATTGTTTTAGGAGGCCTCTGATGTAGAAATTAAAGAGTTTACGTTTTAGTAAGTTTTTAGGAAAATGTTGTAAATTTGCAGCGTTGGGCATTGTTGGGAGCAGAACTTCTGTGTTTGTACTCACTTTGTCTGAACAGATATACAGAACATTTAAGCATTCATACATATGAACACATACATTCATACAATACTGTCTGGCAGCCTATTATGCTCTCTACTTATCATACTAAAGGAACACATGCATCCCCCCCAGAGCACTTACAGGTTCACATTCAAGACCATTCGCACCTGTCCCTGAACAATGCAACAGACATCCCAAGAATTCCAGAACATTCAGAATCTGTTTTTCTATCTCCTAATGCTTCTAACTGCTGCTTGGGCAACACTGAGAAAAATAGCTCAGGATCATTTAGAAGTTAAAAAACAAAGAAAAAACTACAAAGATACAGGGAGGTTGAAATACTGCTATAGATGCTGGAGTTTCAAATATCCCATACAATTTATTCATGTGTTTAATAATGGTCTAAGCTAAATTAAGTAAAAAATGAACAGAAAAACACTGGAATAACTGGAGACAGTTATACCTAAAACAGCCCTCTTTTTGTTTTTATTGCCCTGCCTAGCTCAAGGGCAGCCAAAGTGTTGACTACAGTGGTTAGGCCATTAGCCATCCCTGATATGGAACAATGGAAACTGTATAACTTCTCACTATATACAGTGACTGCCTTTAATGCATTTTAGTTATTAAAGGAAGCAAAGACAATGTTTGTATGGGTTGGCCCTGAGCCACAGCTGTCCTCCAACATGAACCCTGTTTGGCCTTCTCTCTGTCTGACCAGCAAGGCCAATTGAACAGCAATTGTGCAGTTTGATCATGCATGCATTATCATTCATTTGAACACTGTAGTAATTGTGGTACTTGAATCGAACACGTATTAGTACTTGCAGCGGGATGATGGCTCAGTGGTTAGCACCATCACCTCATAGCAAGAAGGACCTGGGTTCAGCTTCAGCATTGGTCGTTTCTGGGTGTTGCTCATCTCCTTGTTTCTTCCAAGGACTGTGATCTCCACAGTATAAAGATATGCACAGTCTATGAATTAAGGGCTCTAAATTGTTAGATGTGTGTTAGCTTTGTGATGGACTATTTTGGTGCTTTTTTTACCCAGTACATGCTGGGATGCTTTCCAGTACTTTAAAATTGTTTTTCCCCATGTACTGCTTTTTCTAGTTTCCAATGTCTCAGTGATAACATAACAACGATTTTAAGATGGTTGAATGCCATATGAGTATGCTTGTGAATGTGGATGAGTGGTTTGTGGGGAGTTTGAGTGTGCTTTTCTCATATGTGTTCACCATTTTCTCTGTAAAGTACTTTGGTTCTTTGGTGTTTTGTTTAAAGTGCTATATAAAGAAAGTTGACTTAACTTTATTTAAGTACAATTTTAAGTTTCAATTTTTACAATTTCCAGAATATGGAAATCTTATGGTTTTTCATAGCGTTGTCATTTGCAATTTTCCGATCAGCAGATAAAAGCCTAAACACAACACATTTAAATGATTTTTAATCAACATTGGAATTTAACACACTCTTTTTATTGTGCTAATTCCAAATTGGCTCACTGGTAATGAAGTTTTACCCAGCAACAAGCAGACTAGTAGGAACCTGAACCTGCTGCTGCTCAGTTTATTGTAGCCCTGGTCGCTCCGCTTCAGTCACTGACACACACCACAGCAGCCTCTGCAGAGAGAGCATAGTCTAGTTGGACTTTAACAGCCCAGACTTTTTTGCTGTTTTCACATTCTTCTGTACTTCCCCAAGTTGAGACGGAGGTAAGAAATAAGTCTAACCAGAGTACACTGCATAGAAGACTTGAAATATTTGTCAACGCTGGTTTCCTAAAGCTAACGTTAGCTCGTCAGCTAATTTGCTAGCTAATTCGCTAGCTAACAATGGCAACTTTTTGCCATTATTAGCATAGCATATTTGAAGAACAAATAAACATGAAACTTATGTAAATGCTAGAGTCACATACTCCGAGCCATCTGTGTCATGTCAGATTGAGCCCAATGAAACTGAAACTGGATTGGACCATAGTGAAGATCAGTCTCAGGTTACAGAAAATATTGATATTTGTTGTTTGTACATGAGAAATTTGTGCCTGTTTTACATGCAACCAGGCAAAGTATTTTGTTCCGTCGTCAACCATTTAAATGATTGTTGAAGAAATCAATGGATTTAATGACATTTGTCATCAGTACACAAAAGACAAGATTAAAGAGACATTTAGAGTCAATATGTCACATGCCGAGATTGATTTTGTTTTTCAGAGTCTTCAGGAAAGTGATTTGCATGCTGCTTGTAGCTCTCATCTCTCCACTGAATATACCAGAAGGAAGTATTTTCAGAAGAACTTTTCCAATGTACACCCAGAAAATGTTTACCTGAGCACCAATGAACATAGATGAGATAGCTTAGCACAATATATAGCCTTGCCTGACACTTTATATATGATATTCTAAAAGATCCTGTGGTATGGCAAGAGTGTATTAAGTCTGAAAATGGTGTGGTTTCTGATGGCATCTTAAGTGATATTTGTGATGGCTCACTCTTGAAATCCAGTGAGCTGATTCTGCAAGCAGGTGACATGTTTTTAAAAGTGATCTTGTATCAGGATGCATTTGAAGTTGTCAACCCACTTGGATCAGTCAGGAAAAAACATAAGCTTGTTGGAGTGTACTTGACACTTGCTGACTTTGAGCCATTGAACCGTTCCAGTATTGAGGATATGCAGTTAGTACTGTTGTGCAAAGAGACAGACTTTAAATGATTTGGTCAGGACACTAGAATGTTGTCAGACCTGAGACAGCTTGAAGAGCGCAGACTTGTGAGTACTTGTGGTCATGTGGTTGGCGCACCAATAATATCTATTTTAGGTGACAATATGGGGTCACACTGCCTTGGTGGCTACAAAGAGAATTTCAGCACTTGAAAGTACTTCTGCAGGTATTGTAAGGAAGAAAGGGACCAAGTTGACAATGTGAGTCAGAGCTTTCCCGTCCAAAGAGTTGATATCTAAAAAGAAGCAGTTATTGCAGGAGAGTGATGTGGATGGTGTGAAAGGCATACATTGTGACTCAGTGTTTAACTCTCTGAAGTATTTCCATGTATGTCAGCCAGGCCTTCCTCCATGTACAGGGCATTAGTTGTTTGAGAGAGTTGCAGCTTGTGACTTAGCCATTTACTTGCGCTACTTTATAAAGGTCAAGTATTGGTTCACATACACTCAGCTCAACAGACGAATGACAGAATTTGCCTACAAGGACTCGAGTGTAGCTCATCTCCCTGTCAGGTGAGCGAAAAGGCCAACACAATTGGTGGCCAAGCAACAGAGAAGTGGTTTCTCCTTCGACTTCCGCCTGTAATTATTGGTAACAAAGTTGATCCTCTTGACCTAGCATGGCAACTAGTGATGACTTTGAAAAAAGTTGCGGAACTAGTGTGTACTCCCACGATCACCACTGTCCAGGTCGCTTACCTCAACATTGTTGTAGTTGAATATCTAGAGACAAGGAAAGCAGTGTTTTTTTCTGATCATCTAAAACCCAAGCACCACTTTCTTGTGTGTTATGCATGATTGATCTTTAAAGTGGGCCCCCTAATAAGGCAATGGACAATGAGATTTGAGAGTAAACAGTCCTACTTCAAGAGGTGTGTAAGGAGGAGACAAAACTTTAAGAATATATGCCAGTCAGTAGGCTTACAAACCAGAACCAACTCCTCCAAACAACCCTCAGCTCGAACTCCTTTTTTGCACCAGTGCTAGAGCTCTTTTTACCTCTGTCCAATGAGATTTTTGGTAAAAAGTTTCCTCCTAATAATGAGTAGTAATATTTCCCATGATGCACAAGTTTGGAGAAATTTTTTTTGCACCGCGAGTAAGAGGGAGATGAGCTGTCATAGGGTGGCTAGATTCGATATAGTATTATTAACGCCTTAATGAGACGTGCTTTGTGAAAAGCAAAAAGCCATCATCAAAAGACTATACCATACAGGCTGGATAGCCTCCTTGGTCATAATTCTAGCATGAATTATGAATTATTAATATTAATAATTTGAATTGAATTGAAAATTGTTCCTTGTCAGGAGACTCAAGATTTCCTGATCAGGTCGGTTTTCAGATGGGTACTTGATTAATCATTTTGTTATTGCCGCCATACCCAAAGGAATGTTGATGTTAGTGTAGAGGCTGTCCACGTCCATGGTGAACAGAAAACATGGTTCCTGAAGGTGCATACAACGTATATGTTGAATGAAATCCTGTGTGTTTTTTATATAGCTAGGGTGGCGGTTGGATAACGGTGTTAGGAAGGAGTCCAGATATTCAGTCATCCCATAACTTTGGCTTCTGCAGTCAGAGACTATGGGGCAACCCGGTAGGAGTTTGTGCGGGATGGTCCATTTTTCTGGAGGTTCAGGGTTAGGGGGTTAGGGGAGTGTGAGATATCTCGATGACTCCCCCCGTCTCGTCCGTTGACTGGGCAGTTGAACTGGGGAGCCGAAGGCAATGCAGTGGCCGGCGCATGTCATCTGCAGCTCTCCATTCCTATAATACCCACTCAATTAGTTTTGTGTCTTATTATACAGTCCCCTAGATAAAGGGGCTTGAACTTCTGACCTGAAGGTCCTCTCTTGTAGAGTTTAGGGTCAGAGTAAAGGTCAAGGTCCATGGTAAATTGTCGGACTAATTGGATTGATCCTCAGTATGCAAAATGTCCCCCTATGGGTTAAGATTACAGTTGAAGTTGTATTTTCTTTTAAGGTATTGCATACTGTTATTGCTTTACTTTTGTCTTCTTACTTAGGTGTGTGTTTTGTTTACTTGGATCGCTCATTGCTGTGTTTCTTGGTTTAAGTGTAATCTTTGATTCCATAATCCCATAGTTTAATCAGTCTACATAGAGCACTTTGGTCAACGTCTGTGGTTTAAATGTGCGCTTTATAGGTAAATTGAGTTAACCTCACTAGTTTTCAGTCCAGCTTTGTGCTTGTAGTTATCTGGGTTTTGACCTGGTTTTGAGAGTACATTGAGTCATCTGAATTTGAATCTAAATTTTAGGATGGTTGGTCATCCAACCATGGTCAGAGGTTACTTCCTTATCCATATTACCCATAATGAGTAGAAATATTTCCCAGCATGCACAAGTTTGGAGAAATTTTCCTTGACCCAGCACATTCAATCTAGGCACAGGGTGGCTAGATTGAATGTCTAGTCACAGTCTGGATACTCATTTTGGTCACTATACCAGTATGAATTATCAATAATCAATGTTAACAATTATTATCAACATCAATAATTTGGTATTGGGGTGTTAAGATTAAGACTAAGTAGGTGATTAGTGATGGTCATAAAGTAGTTTCTAGATTACGCATAGGATATAATAGGGGTAAGAAACTTGCTGGACATGATGACATTCTGTATGTTATTATGTCTTTGCAGTACCGGAGCAGCCGAAAAATGTCCACCACAGTCTCCGGGAAGAGTCTAAAATGGTCAAGCTCACGTCCCCCAGCAAAAGGAAGACAACTTCATAATCTGCTGGTCTGTCATCTTGCAGGTTTGTGTCCCTGCAGTGTTATCACAGTGGAGATGTCTGTTCACAAAACCCCATAAAGGATAACCACATCCGTCATAGAAACATCTTTTTTTTCAAAAAGATTAACCCCTGTTGTCATGATATGCGAACAAGAGACTTGCTGGAAATGATGTCACTCTGTATGCCCATGTTCCTGCCATGTTGGTATAGTCTAAATCTGTCTATTGCAGTTTCTGGGAGGAAGCTCTGTCAGAATTGGTCAAATTCACATCAGAGTTTTCACATTAAAAGGAAGACAACACCACCACCTGCTGGCCTGCTGGAAATGATGTCAGTCTGTATGTCTGTGTCTCTGCAGTGTTATCACAGCAGAACTGTCTATCCTCAAGGTCCCGTCATAAAGCATCTTCTTTCAGCAAAGGAAGCTAAAGATGAATCTCTGTTATCCTAATAGCAAAACAATAAAGAAATTTGGTGGGAATGATGTCATTCTATATGCTTATGTCCCTCCAGTGTTGGAACAGCTGAAAAATGCCTCCTGCAGTTGGTGGGAGGACGTTCTGTCAGAATTGGTCAAATTCAAACTCTCACACCTAAAATAAGACAACATCACCATCTATTGGCCAAAGTAGGAAACTGGATGGAATTATGTTAAACTGTAGGTTTTAGGGTTAGTTCTCATATCAACAGGAAGGCATTAGTAACACCTGCTATCCTGTTGGGAATGATGTTGTTTTGTGTTTCTTTTGTGTGTCTCCACAGTGTTATTACAGCAGAAATGTCTGTCCTCAAGATCCCGTGAAGGAAGTCCACATCAGTCATAAAAACATCTTCTATAATAAAGGAAGCTAAAAGTGAATTTCTGCTGTCTTATAATAAGAAAGACTTGTTGGGAATGATGTTATTCTGTATGTCTATGTCCCTGCAGTGTTGGCAGAGCTGAGATATGCTTCCTGCAGTTTTTGGGGGGAGGTTGTATTGGAATTGGTTAAATTCAAGTTCTCACATCAACCGGAAAAACCACACCACCCGCTGTCCCGCTGGAAATGATGTTAATTCCGTATGTTTATATTTCTGCAGCTCAATAACAGTAGAAATGCCTCTCCTCCAGAGTCCGTGAAGGGAATAAAGCATCTCTTTACAGTAAAAGAGGCTTAAAATGAGTCTCTGCTGTCTTATGATAAAAAGATTTGTTGGGAATGATGTCATTCAATATGCTTATGTGCCTGTAGTGCTGGAACAGCTGAAATATGTCCCCTGTAGTTTCTGGGATGAAGTTCTGTCAGAGCTGGTCAAATTCAAGTTCTCCCATCAAAAATAGGACAATATTGCCATCTATTGGGCAAAGTAAGAAACTGAATTGAATTATGTTAGACTGTAGATTAGGTCTTTGCTGTGATAAATTGGTAGGATGTCTGTCTTCAAAAATTAGGATAAAACAATTTTTAAATTGGGGAAGAGGGTGGGGTTAAGGTTGGGGCACATAAGGGTAGGGTTTGGTTTAGATATTTTATGTGCAGTCTGGTCTGGTACTTACCCCCTGCTCGGGTTAACAGATGAGTTGTTGGCACTGTTAGGTTACTCCCATCTCCAGAGGGCTCCACTCTGTTGTTGAAAAACTCCTGTTAACACGGGATCCTGTTCCCCAATCCTATGCCTGGCCATAGCAGTTGAAAATAGTTTTTTTTGAATTGATGTATTTCTGGTTTACTACTTTATTTTCTGAAAGCATAGGGTTATACCGTCATATTGATATATAACACTTGATGGTTATGATGATCCCCTAATGAGAAATTAGCCGCTAAAGCTTACCCAGCATGCAATTGGGCGTGATGTGGTAAATTACAGTCTGTTTTGTAAAAGGGCAAGACAGGAAGTTGTTTTCTACCGGTAAAGTATACATATTTGTAAAACCTGGAACTTGAGGATAGTTTTGATATGTAATACATAGTGAACGAAAACTGCATTAATTATTGATTAATGAGATGATCCCGTGGATGGAGTCCAAGGATGTCCCAGTGCGTGACTGCCTCCAAGGCGAAGATGGTAGGGGTTAGGCAATCTAAAATCGGTGTGGTTAGGGTTAGGGGGTTAGGTTAGTGTGAAATATCTCGATGACCCCCCCCCGCCTCGTCCGTCGACTGGGCAGTTGAACTGGGGAGCCAAAGGCAATGCACTGGCCGGCGCACGTCATCCGCAGCTCTCCATTCCTTAATACCCACTCAGTTAGTTGTGTGTCTTCTTGTGCAGTCCCCCGGATAAAGGGGTTCTCTCTCCTGACTTGAAGGTTCTCTCTCCTCGAGGGTTAGGGTCAGAGTAAAGGTCAAGGTCAGGTTTGGTCCATGGTAAATAGTCGGACTATTTTAAGGTATTGCATACTTGTATTGCTTGACTTTTATGGTCTTACTAAAGTTTGGTTTGAAGCTGCACTTTATAAATAAATAAATGGAGTTAACTTGATTAGTCTCAATCTATTTTTTTAGTCATCAATCTATGTTTTGTAGTTATCTGGGTTTGAAGCTGGTTTTGGAGAGGACATAGAGTCCTGTGAATGTAAGTGTAAATTTCAGGACACATCATCAGTAGTGGACCCCAGGATCACAGGGTGTTTCGGCCATTATCACTAGACACCCTCACCGGAGGAAGGCCCTCCCGAGGTTGATCATGCCTCGGGGTGTGTCCCATAGCCAATTGGGTTTTATGTATCTATTTTAGGTCCTAGGATTGAGTTTTTGACATATACAAAGAGAAATATGCATATATATATACACACACATGCATCTGACAGGGGCTGTCTTTTAAATCACTTTTGTGGAAAGAGTTAGATTACGTTGGATAAGAGGTGTCTGAGTTGTGTGCCGTGCAGTCTGGTCTGGTACTTACCCCCTGCTCGGGTTAACAGATGAGTTGTTGGCACTGTTAGGTTACTCCCATCTCCAGAGGGCTCCACTCTGTTGCTGAAAAACTCCCGTTAACACGGGATCCTGTTCCCTAATCTTATGCCTGGCCATAGCAGTTTGAGTTATGGTTTTGTAAAAATAGTTTTTCTTGAATTGATGTATTTCTGGTTTACTACTTTATTTTCTGAAAGCATAGGGTTAGACCGTCATATTGATATATAACACTTGATGGTTATGATGATCCCCTAATGAGAAATTAGCCGCTAAAGCTTACCCAGCATGCAATTGGGCGTGATGTGGTAAATTACAGTCTGTTTTGTAAAAGGGCAAGACAGGAAGTTGTTTTCAATAGGCAAAGCATACATATTTGTAAAACCTGGAACTGG
Source organism: Lateolabrax maculatus (assembly GCA_031216445.1). Classification (NCBI taxonomy): domain Eukaryota; kingdom Metazoa; phylum Chordata; class Actinopteri; order Acropomatiformes; family Lateolabracidae; genus Lateolabrax; species Lateolabrax maculatus. The sequence goes on from CM062199.1 coordinate 27,117,307, forward strand.
TTAGGGTTAGGCAATCTAAAAATCGGTGTGGTTAGGTTAGTGTGAAATATCTCGATGACCCCCCCGCCTCGTCCGTCGACTGGGCAGTTGAACTGGGGAGCCAAAGGCAATGCACTGGCCGGCGCACGTCATCCGCAGCTCTCCATTCCTTAATACCCACTCAACTAGTTGTGTGTCTTGTTGTGCAGTCCCCCGGATAAAGGGGTTCTCTCTCCTGACTTGAAGGTTCTCTCTCCTCGAGGGGTAGGATTCTCCCATAGACAATGAATGGGAATTTCAATGTTCCATAATTTTACTCCAATTTCAATACTATAGATGTAATTCCGCATTCCACCTTCCAAATTTTTTTTATTCGTCTTCCAATTTTGGTTTTGGCCTCTAGATGTAAGCGTTGTAATAACACCTGGAATTTGGAACCGATTCCAAATCTTATTGTATATATAGTAAATTGGGTCCTCGATTAGGATGCAAGCTTGAAATCCATATTTTCATTAAATTTATTACAAAATAGAGAAATATTCAAATTAAGCTCAATTCATTCATTTTTAACCAAATTTATTTGTTGTTTCATTGAAATACTCTTCTTATTGTCGGCTTTTGTGTCCCACTCATTATTATTACGTAACTTCCTCCCATAAGGAGTTATGATGCTGCAGATTTGTACCAGAGTTCAAAACTCAGTTGTATTAATTGTGCTCACATCTTTGAGGGGGCAAAGTGGCATTTAAGAGGTCCCACGCTGAGAAAATTGGCGGCTTGAGAGAACTTTCAATCTATGGACTCAGGGGGCAGAGAAATTCCACCTCATTAAGTGTTGTATCTCGGCAACCGAAGCGCTCAGAGACGCAGTCCAAACACATAGGGGCAGCTCTCAAGGAGCTTGATCGCATATGTCAGCCCCCACCAGGTGGCGCCTTCTTCCATTGCGGCCCAGATTGCTGCAATGGAAGCAGCTAGACAGACATAAACATGCGTCAGCCCCGCCCAGGTACTGCCATTTTTGGGGGAGAAATTGCCCAAATGAAATCCTTACTTAGGCAGGGAACAGAACCTGTGAAATATTCTGAAAGCTCTCGGCTGGCCAAATGCAACCATGCCTTCGGTGTCTTCCTATGTGGAGGAGTTGAGGAGTTATGAACCTGCAAAGTTCTTCCATATTTCAATCTATGCACTTCCATATTTCAATCTACTAAACCATCCGACCTCCCAGACTTTGGGGTCATCTTTGGGGCACCTTCTGGTGGTCCGGGCGTTCATAAACATGCGTCAGTCCTGCCCAGGTACTGCCATTTTTGGGGGAGAAATTGCCCAAATGAAAACCTTACTTAGGGAGGTGTAAGGGAAATTCTTGTTATGATGTGTTTTCCAATAAGGATACATTTATCCACCATGATATTATGATATTATACATTATAAGTTGTTGTGAAACTAAAGACGAGAAAACTCATCATAAAAGAGTTAAACCTGGGAAGCCCTCTTCTTGTGTCTGAATAACTTGTGCACAAGGAACACAATTGTTCTTTGTTCTTACGCATGAGAAACAAATTGCCAGATGGTGAAACATGTTAGGGAGTAGGTGCAGATGGTAGACCTCACTTGTCTATACAGACAGGAGGGAGGGTATCGAGGTCAAAGGTCAAAACTGTATTTCTTGAGATCATGTGTGTCTTGATAGATTGTTAGAGTTATTGTTGTATGTGTGTTATTCTCAAAGTATAAGAACTGAGGAGAGACTGCCTCTCTTCAGTCATATCTGTGTAATGCTGATGATGGCTCTTGCTTGCAAGCAATAAAGCTTCATGAAGAAATTGAATATCATGTCCAGGTATTTAATTGCCGACTCTCATCTGCACTAGACACGAACGGAGATTTTAGTTTCCTCCACAATTTGAAATTGTTGGAGACGTATGGATTTCCAGCAAATGGCAGTTTTAGCCTGAACCAGCTAGAGGCTTTGAGGAAACAGTATTACAAAAAGCAGACTCACAGACAAAAGGAAAAAAAGGAGTAGGTTGGAGAGCAATTTATATGTGGGATAAAGAAGGGACTACTAGAGACAATCGAAAGAACAAGAGAACAAGAAGAGAATAAATCAGAACAGGAGAGTCATGATCATCCAGGACTGTACATAAAGGGGGGGGACCCAAACAATGTGCTAGTTTGTCAACAGGAAAAGTAGACCCAGACCTGGACTGTTCCCCTAGATGCAGACCACCTCCCTACGCGGCTCCCGAAGGAAACCAGGACCCTCCTCCGCAGGTGGGGACCCTGTATCCAAGCCTGTCAGAGCTAGACACCCCACTAACACCACCTGTGGCATCGTGGACACGGGGTGGAAACGAGAAAGATTATCTGGACATGACCAGCCCAACTAATGAAAACTGCAAAGAACCACTGAAGCCTGAACCTTATCCCCACGGCCCTCCGCAAGCAAGCAACTGGCCTGCAGGTAACTGTGCATTGATGCCTATGGTCGAAATTGCAAACTCAAGGGCAGGGGAAGGTGAAAATGAAAAGCAAACGTACAGGGCAGAGGTCGTGGCAGTAGCAGAGGTCGAGGCAGAAAACGAAGAAGTTACAAGCAGGATGGCTGTTTCCGCTGTGGGAGCCTGACCCATTGGGCACAGGACTGCACACAATCTGAGCCTGAACAGGACAGGGAGGAGTGGTATCAAACATTGAACTTACTGGTACCTCATGCAGTAGCATCCATATTACTGGAGCAAAAGACCCCACATTTGACTCCAGCAAGAATGATGCATTATCACAATGTGTTGCTGTCTCTTCCAAATGTGGTTATCTCACGCTGCACTGTACTTAACCCAGCTACTCTCCTCCCAACTGCTGAAGATGGTGAACCTCATGATTGTCTAGCAGCAATATCGGAAGTTTGCTCACCTAGACCTGATTTAACCACTGTACCACTGCCTAATGCTGATCTTATTCTCTATGTAGATGGTTCCAGTAAAAAGGACCCTCTCACACATGAGACGCAGGTTGGCTATGCTGTGGTAACAGACAATAACATTCTTGAATTCAGCAGGTTGCCAGAACATCTCTCCGCACAGGCTACAGAGTTGTTTGCACTCACTAGAGCATGCATTCTGGGGGCTGGGAAAAGAGTGACAGTGTACACAGACAGTAGATATGCATTTGGGGTAGTACATGATTTTGGGACATTGTGGAAAATGAGGGGATTTTTGACATCCACTGGGAAACAAATTGCACATGCGTCATTGGTCTCTTGTCTATTAGAAGCTATTTTACTCCCACAGGAAGTGGCGGTGTGCAAGTGTGATGCTCACACCGAGGCACAAGATCCGGTGTCACGGGGCAATGCTAGTGCGGATGCTGCAGCAAAAGCAGCAGCACAGACACCCATACAATTGGTGGTGCAGATGCCTAATATTTCTCCTCCCATAACTCCTTCCGTTTCTTTTGCAGAGCTGGTTGAGGCCCAACAAAACGCTTCTCCGCAAGAGCGGAAAATGTGGAAAGACTCTGGCTGTACCTTCGTAAATAAAGCATGGTACGGCCCAAATGGCAACCCGTGTTTGCCAAAATGTTTGTTTCCTTATCTTGCAAAGTTGACACATGGTAAAGACCACGTGTCAAAAGGGGGATGGTGGAAACAGCTAACAGATACTGGTACACACAAGGCTTCTCAAACCATTCACAAATTTTTTGTTCAAAGTGCCTAGTGTGTCTCAGGAACAATGCTGGCAGGGGACAGCCAATGCAGCAATCCAGCCATCCAACCCCAGATGCTCCTTTTGATCACTTAATGATGGATTTTGTTGAACTTTCTCCATGTGAGGGAAAGAAATATTGTTTGGTGATTATTGACATGTTCTCTAAATGGGTTGCAGTTTTTCCTACAAGGAAAGCAGATGCAGCGGCAGTAGCAAAGGGGCTACTGACAGAAATTGTACCCCGATGGGGAATCCCTAGGAAACTGTCTAGCGACAATGGCACACACTTTGTAAATAATGCTATCAAACAGTTGTCAGATTACTTGGGGAATGATTTAAGAACACACTGTGGCTACCATGCCCAAAGTGGAGGAGCAGTGGAGCGTGAAAATGGAACGCTCAAAAACAAACTGACCAAAGTGTGTGAAGAAACAGGACTCAGTTGGGTTAAAGCCCTACCTCTGGTGCTTATGAGCATGAGGGGGCGGGGAAAATCCAAAACAGGATTGTCTTCATTTGAGGTCATCATGGGGAGACCCATGAACACAGGGATGTCCTTACCAGGGCAGGGACAGCCCCTAAAAGGGGAGGAATTTGATGATGCAATGCTGAACTACTGCATTAACCTCTCCAATTCTCTAAGGTCTATACACACACAGGTAAAAGCAGCCCTACCAGCCCCCCTGCAAGGACAATTGCATTTGTTGCAGCCTGGAGACTGGGTGGTGGTTCAAGACTGCAGGAGACGCCACTGGAGAAAGCCACGCTGGCTGGGACCGTTCCAGGTGTTGCTGACCACAAACTCTGCGGTGAAGGTGGCAGAGCGGGCCATGTGGATACACGCCAGCCACTGCAAAAGGCTCCGGGCCCAGCGGACCTCCAGGGGGGACTAGGATCATCCCGGGACTCTGAGGACGGTCAGAGCAGCAAGGGCTCAGACTAGGCCCATCCTGGGAACCAACACATTCTGCTGAGCTGAGGGAGCAAACTCGACACTGCAGCAGAAATGGATAGGCCAGACACAAAGTGGCATCCATGTAGGAGAACAGGCTGTGGAATGAGAAGCACTTTGTGCTCCTTGGGGCTGATCAGTCTCATCATAGCTGTTCCTCAGATGCTGTGGTATGAACATGATGCTGAATCCACTAACTCTGAGAACATAACTGTACTGCTTGGCAGAAGGTTACAGCACCAGGTGATATGTAAAATTGCTTTGCTGAATGCTTGCTAAATATACTATACTTAAAGAGTGATTAGCTTTGTGATTTACAAATTAATCAAAGTGGGGGATGTAAGGGAAATTCTTGTTATAATGATGTGTTTTCCAATAAGGATACATTTATCCACCATGATATTATACATTATAAGTTGTTGTGAAACCAAAGACGAGAAAACTCATCATAAAAGAGTTAAACCTGGGAGGCCCTCTTCTTGTGTCTGAATAATTTGTGCACAAGGAACACGATTGTTCTTTGTACTTACGCATGGGAAACAAATCGCCAGATGGTGAAACATGTTAGGGAGTAGGTGCAGATGGTAGACCTCACTTGTCTATACAGACAGGAGGGAGAGTATCGAGGTCAAAGGTCAAAACTGTATTTCTTGGGTGAGATCATGTGTGCTTTGATAGAATGTTAGAGTTATTGTTGTATGTGTGTTATTCTCAAAGTATAAGAACTAAGGAGAGACTGCCTCTCTTCAGTCATATTTGTGTAATGCTGATGATGGCTCTTGCTTGCAAGCAATAAAGCTTCATGAAGAAATTGAATATCATGTCCAGGTATTTAATTGCCGACTCTCATCTGCACTAAACACGAACTGAGATTTTAGTTTCCTCCACAGCAGGGAACAGAACCTGTGAGATATTCTGAAAGCTCTCGGCTGGCCAAACACAACCGCGCCTTCGGTGTCTTCCTACGTGGAGGAGTTGAGGAGTTATGAACCTGCAAACTTTTTCCATGTTTCAATCTATGCACTTCCATATTTCAATCTATGGACTTCCACATTTTAATCTACTAAACCATCCGACCTCCCAGACTTTGGGGTCATCTTTGGTGCACCTTCTGTTGGGCCAGAGGGACACAAATGCATGCACTGGCTCTGTGGGATGCCAGCTATCAGCCAAAAGTGGTTGCAAGTCAATCAGACCTTGCATTGCAGAAAAACTGCAGTAAAGTGGTTCAAAAGGCCCTCATTGACTTAACATTGGTGAACTTCTGGCCTTTTCCGACCTCTCATCCCTAAACCCCCATAACTCAGGAACGGAAAGAGCTACGGAGATGGGACGAAGTATTCCTGAAAGCTCTTGGTGAGCTCAATCACATATCTAGCTCATTGTTTTCTCTTGGAGCTCCAAATAGGCTGCAAAACCCACCAAGGGCATGAAAACGTATAGCCACCAAGACCTTTCAGCTGACTGAGGCCTTGGTGCGAAATCCGCTCAGTGCCGATTGTAGAGCCCCACCGAAGGCATCTACGGAAAGGTCTCGGCACGCCAAGTGAGTGCTTTGTTGAACCGAAGCTTTACACCTTTCTCCCTAGGGGGCGCCAAAGTTTGAAAAAATCCACCTTGTCAAGGGTTTAACCAGGCCAACGGAAACGATTAGAAACACCGTACAAAACACATACGGGAAGCTCTCAAAGAAAAAAGACATATACCGCGTTAGTGTGAAAACTGTGCTTCGTTTAAAAAAAAAAGTGATTCTCAAAATAAAGTCCAGAGTCTCAGGAATTGTTTAAACTTGAAATCAGCCTTCTACGGCAAACTATCGCGATGCAGAGTTCTTTCAAAGTGGGGTGGGTCTGAGCTTTGTAATAAACGGTTTTGCATTCATTCGTACTGACAAATTTTGCGTATTCCTTTGCGATTTTCGCCAACGCTGTGTGTGTGTTAATCTCTAAAAAAAGTCATACCCATTACCTAAACTGAAACTTGGATGCTAAAATCCAAAACATCCACATCTCAATTTATTACATGATCTTGTTATTTAGATCCAAATTTGGACTTCCTGGGTCACAGGAAGCAGGAAGTCGGGCAGACACTTAGCAGCATTGGCCGCATGGTGAGTGAATTTAATGAGTTCTCTAAATATTTGATGAAAACCCCTTAGAATGTACGCTAGACCTGTTGAAACTCAAGTATAGTACACCAAGTAAGCCTTATCTCAAGTCTATAAGTTGTTTTACATAAATTCAAACTTTTAAAATATAGTTTTATATCACTTTTATGTTACTCGCTAAAATATAATGATATAGATTGGAATTTGGAATCATAGCGGTTTACTTCCAAATTTCAATCTATTGAACTTAAATAGATTAAAATTTGGAAGTCAAATTCCAGTCCGACCTTTTGACCTTTTCCAACATTTCATCTCTAAATCCTCAGGTATCAGATGTCTACGTCGCCTCAATGACATAATGGTAAGTAGATCTCAACAGGGATTCTCTTTTAAGAGACCACGCAGATGATTTATTTTGTTGTATCTTATTTTATATAGGCTGATAAACTGTGTGGACTGTGCCTCCGCAATTTCCAAAATTTAAAGCAATACCTCAGGGTTTCACATACTGTGAAAAATGACAGTGAGCGGGAACTTCTCATCAAGTATGGACATGCAAGGTAATGACAATTAAACCCTGACAAGTGGTTAAAAGTTCAGCATTTCACTTGAGGGTACTTTGACACTCTTGCTGGATAGGCCAGGATTAAGGTAGTTCATACAATAGTTTTTTAAAAAGATTGAAGCCATCCTGCTTAGCAACAGCAAGGTTTGTGGTATTGGATTGGCTTTGTGTTATTTGCATGATTTCTCTTGACTCATGTAGTTCTCATTTCCTATCAAAGGAGTTCCAAATCACTCGACTGCCCCCTTTGTACGAAAACAAATCTCACCAGTCTCGACAAGCACTTAATTGACGTGCACCATTTGGCAACTCATGAAGTAAGTAAATTGAACTTGTATTGTTTTTATAAAGAATGATCCACACAATCAGTTGCTCATGAACAACGCACAGGGCTCACACTTTAGTTTCACATTAGATAAAGCTAAGTAATTTTATCTCAATAGAAACGAGATCCTGTGATGAAAACAGCAAAGAGAGCGGTCTTCGTGAACGAATTGGCTAAACTAAGGGAGTCTGAACCCGAGGTTCCAATGGTTTCATCGCTGGACATTGGGCTGCACGGTCAGGATGGTACATATTTGGACAGTACAAAATAACAGTAATATTTTACATTGGCTTTCTGCCCTCTCTGGGGTCTCTCACTGTCACTGTTCATTAAAGCTCATCTTTAAACTCTACCTTTCTAGATTATTGTGAACCCCCTGATCTTGATGAGCTGACTGAGGAGCCGCAAGATGTGCCCACCCAGGAAAATGAGGGTTCACTACCCTCCTTCCAGCAATGCTCAACCCCCAAACATGGCCCTAGTCCTTCCGAAGCTCCCGCAGGAACCTCTCAGATTTCTGCCATTAATCTCGAGTGTTCCAGCAGTCCTTTCTCCAGTGACCCTCAAAACGATCCCAGTGTTCCTCTTCAAAGTTCTTCCAAGAGTCCTCCAGCAACCTCCCAGAGTGCTTCAGTTCATCTTGAGTTGTCCTCCTCTTCTTCCTCCACTAACCCTCCAATCAACCCCAGTGCTCCACTTCCTTCCACTCCAGTTTCTTGCGCCCAGAGTGAAGCATCGAGTAAATCTGTGTCCCGGGAGTGCAACTGCAACTTCCTTACTAAAAGGGTAGAAAAGCTTGAAGAAAAAGTGGACACATTAATGAAAAATCACCATCACAACACCTTTACACCCAAGAGGCCAATATTCAAACCAACTGGATCAGTACAAAAAGGGGAACGTGTCCAGATAGGGAGGATGTCAGGTTCAACACTATATAGTAAGTTTTCCATTCTTTTTTTTCAGTTTTTACCACTCAGTCTCCTATGCCACTGTAACCTTGATGTAACTGTAATAATGATATTTGAGAATGTAACTGTGATAACACTTTTGTGATGGGAAAACTTATCAATACTTTTTTTGTAACTGCAGTGAAGGCACTTATTGACTTCGAAAAGTTTCGCTTGGGGCCACGGACGGGAAAAAAAGACATGGACAATGCACATCAAGCACGTAGCCACGCACATCGCTTTTGCAATTACATGCTTGTTGGATGCAGTACTAATGCTGGAATGCATGACCTGACCTTCCTCAACCAGATAGACAGGTTGCGTGTGTAAGTCAGGAGTTTTTCTTCTGTCATATCTTTCCTTATCTAAAACGTATCATCATACAACTCCACAATCTATCGACCCCCAAATTCTCATCTATGCAATAGTTACCCTAGGGCATATTCAAGCCTCAATAACAGAGACATTGGACTATTCTGATAACTGACAGCAGCATTATTTTACTGGTCTTGCAAAGACTTTAATGAAATGAGGAGTTCTCACTGCTTTACCTTTCTCCATAGGTGGCCCCTGTACCTGGCTAACAAAGGTTATGCGCCTACTAGTGTCAAAAACATGCTAAACAATGTCTGGCAGTTTCTGAAACATGTGAACACCTCCTTTCTAAGGGAGAGTAAATTAAGGGACAAGGACTTTACTAAGCTATTCTATGAGTTAAAAAGGATACAGTCCGAAGTGACCAGGAAAGTGGTTGTCCACCGGCAAGGAGTACTGCGCCGTAAGACGGGTAAATATTTACACAGTCTGCGTGTCTGCTAGTGTGTTCTTGTTTTTCCTGTATATATCAATATTACAAAAGATAATGCCTATGTAACCTTAAATTATGTAATTTCTCAACTTTTAACTTGATAAAGACTTGTCATTCTGTTTTTCACAGGAGATCAGCTTGACGCAGCTCAAGAAATTAAATTTATGAATACTGCCCAAGAAAGAATTCCGCAATTGTTGAGTAAGTAGAGTTAACAATTTGCGTTGTCTTCTTTCTTTTTCACATGTAGTTTTCATTTTGTAATACAATCTGTGTATTCTTTTCATGTGTTGTGGTATGTTTTGTAGAAAACCTCTTCCACGATATAGACTTGGTGGATGATCACAAAAAGCTCATGGGGTACATTATGGGGTACCTGAGCATACTCACTGGACACCGGGCAGTTGTTCTGACCAATATGACCAAAGAAAATGTCAAGAGCGCAGAAGTTTGGCATGGTGGCAAGAGGTTCCAAATTCTGGTGAGTTAGTGATTGGTTAGTGGGATTGAAACCCACCTACCCACTTACCGAAATCTGATAATTTTCTGTAATTTTCTCTAGGTTGATGAGCACAAAACAGTCCGGTCATTTGGGCAAGCAACTTTTTCGTTGGATGCGAGGGAGTACGGCTGGCTCTCCCTGCTGCAGAAAACCTCCACCTGGAGGAGAGGTGGAGGTTGTAACTATCTTTTCCACACTTTAGAAGGCCGGAGGCTTGACAAGCCCGGCGAATACCTCACCCTAGCCTGGAAAGATGCCGGCATGACAGGCGTTGTGAACTTCAACAAGATCCGCAGCAGTGTCTCCACCCAGGTGAGCACTTAATATCATAATTTCAAGTTCCAGTTTATTTAGTGCCTTCAAGACCGTCCAAAAGAATATCCCTCCATGCCTCCAGCTAGCTCCTGTGAGCAGTTGTCCAGACATAAACTTCTTCCACATTTCAATCTACGGACATCCGAATTCTCATCTATGCAATAGTTACTGTAGGGCATAATTGTGTTTATCTTTCTCTTGTCATAATTGCTAGGCTACAAACACAAACATAAGGGTTTTTTTTTATTCTTTTGTTCATATTTTGCAGGCCAACAAATTCCTCACCAGTGAGGAAAAGGAGCAGGTCGCAAAATCCATGTGCCATGACATCAGGACAGCGGACCGTTTTTATGTGTCTCTTCCAGACAAGAAAACAGGTTTCCACACAAGACAGTTGAGAATGAAGGCCCTGAAAAATGCTGCCACTGCAGGCTCAAGTGACAGTAGTGACTCCTCAGACGATGAGGAGCTGAAGAATGCCATCGTGGATGATGAGACAGAATTTGACAGCTCATCACTGTCTTCCGAAGACTCCGAAACTGCATTGAAGAGACGCCAAAGGATCTATGGGAAAAGCACAACCCAAAGCGAACATTATGAAAGACAGACGTCTGATGACGATAATGAAGAATCATCGTCATCATCAGTTGACGATGATGATGAAATTCCCCCATCACAAGTTACACCTGCAAAGAGGAGTCTAAAATTGGCCACGGAGTCACCTGCGGACATCAACTGTCGTGTAAAACTTAACCGATTAGATGAGCACACTCTAAACTTCTACATTTCAAACAATTATGTTCAAAGAAATGCAATGCTCCCACCTAAGCCTCCCACCTCCAATGTCCCTGGACAGGCCTCAGGGCCAGTTACTGGGCTGAAACATGAGCCTTTTGCAGTGCCCCCAGTTGAGCAGACTTCACAGTACAAGTCAGTTTCCCCAGTTGAGCAAGCTCCCGGATGTGTGATAGAGAAACCGGTTGAGCAGGCTCCCGGGTGTGTGATAGAGAAACCGGTTGAACAGGCTCCCGGGTGTGTGGTAGAGAAACCGGTTGAACAGGCTCCCGGGTGTGTGATAGAGAAACCGGTTGAACAGGCTCCCGGGTGTGTGATAGAGAAACCGGTTAAGCAGGCTCCCGGGTGTGTGATAGAGAAACCGGTTGAGCAGGCTCACGGATGTGTGATAGAAAAACCGGTTGAGCAGGCTCCCAGGAGTAAGCCAATGACATACCATCATGACACTACTAACTTCTTTGCGAATATGAGAAGAGTTCTAATGGCCCCACCTGAGCCTTCCGCCTCCAGTGTCCCTGCACAGGCCTCAGGGCGACGTATTGAGATGACCCATGAGCATATTGCAGTGCCCCATGTTGCCCAGGTTCCAGATGTTATTCCAGAAGCCATGGTTCAGGATACCCCTGGTATTATGTCGCAGATCGTGGTTGAGGAGACTCCCAGTAGTATGTCGCAGGTCGTGGTTGAGGAGACTCCTGGTAGTATGTCACAGGTCGTGGTTGAGGAGACTCCCATGGCTGAGGAGACTGCACATTCTACGTGAGAGGTTGTGGTTGAGTCTAGTTTCGATACCGAGTCAGAGCTCCTTATTGATGTGACTCCCAATATGATAGCACCGTTTCGTGGTTGAGGAGAATCCCGCAGCATGTCAGTCATTCAGTTTGGTAAACCTATTGTCTGAATGTTCTTCAGTATTCAATAATGTTTCATAAAAAGTTATTTTGATAATGTTTTTATATTTTGATCTGCAATGTCAGTGACCCCAGTTGAGCTGCATTCCAAAGGGTACTCCCAAGTGATATTTATGTTAATTTTATATGATATTGTGGAAATGTTTCTCAATTCAACAACATTCAACATTTTGATATTATATAAAAAAAAAATGTTTCAATACTGATGGTTAGTAGTAAACAGTTGGTTAAGAAATGTATGTTAATGTCATACAATTGTGAGAGGCATTTTTTTAAAGCTGTCTCATAAAACACCTTTCAAAGATATGCAGTTTTTCTATTGAAAGTAAAAATAAATTTTTTGAACAGCCAATTCTTTGTTTGTATTTGCTTCCAAAAGTGAGTCTATGGTCTCCCAAATTTTAACAGTCAGAGGAGCTTGAGAGCTGAGCCCCATGTGATTTTTTATTTTTTAAAGGCATTTACGGAGAGAGGGCTTGGCGCCCCGAGTGAGGGCTTTGTTGAACCGAAGCTTTACGCCTTTCCCCCTCTGAGCTATTCACTGTGTGTGTGTGTGTGTCCCCTGAGTATCCCGAGCCTCCAGCGGCCCCAGTGGCCGAATCCCCCGAGGCCTCCTGCTCGGCCTCCGGAGGGGGTCCTCCATCCTCGTCGGCCTCCTGGTCGGCCTCCTGAGGGGGTCCTCCGTCTTTGCCGGCCTCCTGCTCGGCCTCCTGCTCGGCCTCCTGAGGGGGTCCTCCGGCTTCGCCAGCCTCCTGGTCGGTCTGCAGCGCTCCCCGGTCCCCCGGACTCAGGCCGTCCGCCTAAAGGCTCCCGTCTGCCCCCTTCTCCTGCTCCCCGGCCCCCCAGACTCAGGCCGTCCGCCTGAGGCTCCCGTCTGCCCCCTGCTCCTGCTCCCCGGTCCCCGGACTCAGGCCGTCCGCCTGAGGCTCCCGTCTGCCCCCTGCTCCTGCTCCCCGGTCCCCGGACTCAGGCCGTCCGCCTGAGGCTCCCGTCTGCCCCCTGCTCCTGCTCCCCGGTCCCCCGGACTCAGGCCGTCCGCCTGAGGCTCCCTGCGACTGCCCCGTTTTTGTCGCCTGCCTGCTCTGGACTCTGTTGTTTAGTCGTGTGTGGAATAAACTCCTGTCATCATACCTGACGGTCTCCTCTCCTCTCTGCGATTGGGTCCTACCAGTGCCAACCGGCTATTCGCCGTGACAAGTTCTTTCAAAGTGGGGTGGGTCTGAGTTTTGTAATGAACGGTTTTGCATTCATTCCTACTGACAAATTTTGCGCGTTCTTTTGCGATTTTTGGGAACGCTGTGTGTGTGTTAACCTCTAATAAACGTCATGTCCAATACCTAAACTTAAACTTGGATGCTAAAATCCAGAACCTCCACATCTCAATTTGTTACATGATCTTGTTATTTAGATCCAAATTTGGACTTCCTGGGTCACAGGAAGCAGGACGTCGAGCAGACACTTGGCAGCATTGGCCGCATGGTGAGTGAATTTAATGAGTTCTCTAAATATTTGATGAAAACCCCTTAGAATGTACACTAGACCTGTTGAAACTCAAGCATAGTACGCCTAGTAAGCCTTATCTCAAGTCTATAAGTTGTTTTATGTGAATTTGAACTTTTAAAATGTAGTTTTATATCACTTTTATGTTACTCGCTAAAATATAATGATATAGATTGGAATTTGGAATCATAGCGTTTTGCTTCCAAATTTCAATCTACTTAACTTCTTAAATAGATTGAAATTTGGAAGTCCAATTCCAGTCTGACCTTCCCACCTTTACCGACTTCTCATCCCTAAACTCCCATAACTCAGGAACGGAAAGAGCTACAGAGATGGGACAAAGTGTTCCTGAAAGCTCTTGATGAGCTCTATCACATATGTCACAATAAAAAAAAAAAAGTGATTCTCAAAATAAAGTCCAGAGTCTCAGGAATCGTTTAAACCTGAAATCAGCCTTCTACGGCAAACTATCGCAATGCAGAGTTCTTTCAAAGTGGGGTGGGTCTGAGTTTTGTAATGAACAGTTTTGCCATTCATTCCTACTGACAAATTTTGCGCGTTCTTTTGCGATTTTTGGGAACGCTGTGTGTGTGTTAACCTCTAATAAACGTCATGTCCAATACCTAAACTTAAACTTGGATGCTAAAATCCAGAACATCCACATCTCAATTTATTACATGATCTTGTTATTTAGATCCAAATTTGGCCTTCCTGGGTCACAGGAAGCAGGACGTCGAGCAGACACTTGGCAGCATTGGCCGCATGGTGAGTGAATTTAATGCATTCTCTAAATATTTGATGAAAACCCCTTAGAATGTACACTAGACCTGTTGAAACTCAAGCATAGTACGCCTAGTAAGCCTTATCTCAAGTCTATAAGTTGTTTTATGTGAATTTGAACTTTTAAAATGTAGTTTTATATCACTTTTATGTTACTCGCTAAAATATAATGATATAGATTGGAATTTGGAATCATAGCGTTTTGCTTCCAAATTTCAATCTACTTAACTTCTTAAATAGATTGAAATTTGGAAGTCGAATTCCAGTCTGACCTTCTCACCTTTACCGACTTCTCATCCCTAAACTCCCATAACTCAGGAACGGAAAGAGCTACAGAGATGGGACAAAGTGTTCCTGAAAGCTCTTGATGAGCTCTATCACATATGTCACAATCAAAAAAAAAAAAAGTGATTCTCAAAATAAAGTCCAGAGTCTCAGGAATCGTTTAAACCTGAAATCAGCCTTCTACAGCAAACTATCGCGATGCAGAGCTCTTTCAAAGTGGGGTGGGTCTGAGCTTTGTAATAAACGGTTTTGCATTCATTCCTACTGACAACAATTAAAATAGTTTAAAAGTGACATGCGTGCATGCCTTACTTGGGGAAGACTTTGAACCCACACTGTTTCCAACCTGGTTAAACGGTTGGGTTTTTTTTCTCTCATTTTGTTATGCACTATACCATAACCCAACAATATTGGGCTTCAAGTTCAATATCTGAATATAAGTCTAACAAAAGACCAACTTCCACACCTAAATTCCTGTCACTTTCTTTTACAGTTCGACCCAGACAATCCCCAGTAATCCAAGAACATCAGCGTCATGTTTGTGCAACCCCACTCCCAAGTCCCAGCGACCCCCCTGACTTCAACATTGTTAATCACAAAGTTTGGGCTCTTGCTTTTTCTCACCATGGGAGTATTTGGACTGTTCAACACAGGACCAGCTTGTGCTCTAGAAATAACCTCACAAATCAAGCACTATTACGTGGCTAAAGATTCAAGTGTTACCCTTCAATGTGAATTTGACCTTGCTTCTGACGACTTGGGACATACGGAGATAGAGTGGAACATTGTGCCTCCTAACAGAGATGAAGATGAAGGTGTCATTATCTGGTACACTGGAGGCATCGTATATAACAATTTATACGGTCCCTTAAAGCATAGGGTCCATTTCGCATCTCCTGAGCCCCAAGATGGCATTGCTTCAATAAGAATGACTGACCTGAAGCTTACAGATTCAGGTACTTACCTGTGCAAAGTGAAGAAGTTACCTGGAATCGCGAGCATGAACATAATCTTGGCAGTAATGGAGAGGCCAAGTAAGCCAGTGTACTATGTGGAAGGTCAAGCTGTGGCAGGAGAAGATCTGAGGTTGAGATGCAGGTCCTCACAGGGTACTCCCCCTCTGGATTACAGATGGGCAAAGAGAAGTGGATTGCCCCTTAATAGCTTTGTTGACACTATCATGGGAGACCTGTATTTAAAAAAGATCTCAGAGCGTGACTGTGGAACCTACCTCTGTGTAGTTGAAAACCTTGTTGGTATAGAGGAGTGCGAGGTTGTACTCAAGTTCACATCGCTACCGACCAAGAACTATGGACCTGAAACTATAGCAGCAGCTGTTGTCAGTGTGGTTGTGGTCATCGTCATCGGGATCATGACAGTCATTTGCTACCACCGCAGAAAAAAGACTGAAGAAGAATTTGGCAACAGAATATTGGAGGATGAACTCCCTCCTTACCCATGGTCTTCCAGAAAGAGTGAACGTTCCCAGGGCAGTGTACAGGTGAGGAAATGTTAAGCAGAATATTGGAATATGGAATATGGAATATGTTGGTCATTTGTTTGACTAGTTCAATAACTTAAGATTAAATTAGAAGATGGATCTTTTTTCAAAATTACACTTAGTTACTGACATTGAAGCCGAACATGGCCTTTGTGCATGTAGCATCAATTCATAATTGAAATCATTTCATTGCACTTCACATGGTATGTTTACGAAGTTAAAATGTTTTAATCATGTTATGTATTGCTACAATAGACACATCTGGACATATATGATAACGTGAACATAAAGCTCAAGCATATGGACAAAGAGGCTGAGTACGTGGACATGAGACAGGATGTGAAGGCCTGTGATGAAGCAAAGGTGAGTGTTAGTTGAATGTTTTTCATGTTTTGTACACGAATTACAGTTATACATCAAATCATGGAGAGTTTGTGTGAGAAACCCAACTTAAGCAGATGCCATAAACCGTAGACGAGTAGGAATGAACAAATGTACAAAATTACGTTGTAAATGTGATTAAGAGCAATTTACATGTTTGTCTAAAGCAGGCCAGTTGCAGGCCAGAGGCCATGGCTGATGGGAATAGTGAGTGCATGGTGGCATCCCAGTCCCCGGAGACCCCAGGGTGCATGCCGACAGCCATGACTGAGGAGAACCCAGGGTGCATGGCAGCAACACCTGACAACTGCCCCAGCAGTTCCCCAGGTTTGGGCCAGCGGCCCAGGTCAAGTACATACTAGGGGCATTCATCATCCCCGATAAGATCCAATAGAGGCACCTCACTGTTATATATCTCTGCCACCCTGTTGAGACACAAATGATTGTAATCATGTGGCTCAACAGTAAGTATAGTTTTGTGTTCCATAACTATATTTACAAATAATTTGACAGTTATAAGTGTTTAACATTGATCCATTTCAATTCATATGTATTTTGTATTTAGTATTTGTGTTCATTGTGGTCTTTTTAACAGCTGTGTCATTTTTATTTTTTGTTATTATGAAAATATCAAGAGAAGCAATAATTAACATTGCATGTGGGCGCGGCCCTGGTACATGTTGGTGCGCACAACCAATCTTTGGTTACTTTTTGGTGTGGTCATAACATTTGTTATTTCATTGTGTTTGTATTATGTTGAACTTTTTTGTACGGTTGGTGACTGGACGATTTGAAATCTGCACAGCTAAAAAATGTTGAATGTTTTAAACAAACCTGTTCTACATTTGAATTTGCTTCATGTGTGGAGTTATAAACTTGTAATACAATACAATATTTGTATTTACTTCCTGTGTTATTATTCAATCTAATTCTATTTTTTTGTTTTTAATATACTTTACCTATTAAAATGTGTGTCACAGCCTTATCTCAGGGTGTAGTAGCCATATTTCAAATCTACACAATACATTTGAGCTTTTAAAATATTGTTTTTTATAACTATTTATGCAGCACATAAAGATTTTATGAATAGATTATAATTTGGATCTGTCGGTTTTAGTTCCAAATTTCGATATATATTATATATCCATCTTGTCAACTATTACTATGATTTTGAGTTGGCAGCTCTTTGAAATTTGAGGTCAGATATGGGGTTAGACTTATCTTAATGATGTTCTAATCCTCTCAACCCGTCATACTGTAACTCATTGGAAAGGAGGACCTCGGATGCATGTCAGCACCTATGGCTGAGGAGAACCCCATGCCCATGCCGGAACTCCGGTCCGAAGAGAACCATGGGTGCCTGCCGGCATTCCAGCCCAAGGAGAATCCCATGCCCATTCCGGAACTCCAATCCGAGGAGAACCCTGGGCATATGTTGGCACCCCAGTCTGAGGAGAACCCAAGGCACATGCTGGCTTCCCTGTTTGAGTCGACTCTCAGGTGCTTGCGGGCATGGCCCCGGTACATCTTGGTGCGCACAACCCATCTTTTGGTATTTATTGGGTTGTTCATAACATTTGTTATTTCATTGTATGTGCTTTTTCTTCTGTGTCTTTTGAATGGTTGTTTGAAGAGATGAAATCTGCACAGCTAAAAAATGTTGCTGACAGAACGACCTGTTCTATATTTAAATTTGCTTCATGTGTGGAGTTCTGAACACTGGAATATATATAACTGAAAAAATATTAAGCAAAGACAATTTCATGAACAAATTATTGAATTTGGAAGTACTTTGAAGGTTTATGTTTCAAAGATGGGGGAGAGAGCGAGCTGATTCCAAGTACAAATGGAAGATTGTAGATTGCTGTATCCAAGACAGGTGGCTGCATCACTCTGTCGTCATGTAGTGATGATCCATTATCAGTGGTTTATGGAAGGAGTTATTGAGGCCCAAAATACTTTCAAATTCAAGCCTACTTTGGTCTTTGATGAGAATTTGGAACTCATAGATGAGAATTTGGATGCACTTTGAAGGCTCATATATCCAAGACAGAGGGGCTAGAGAGCTGCTTCCAAGTGGAACTGCAAGGTAAGGCCAACGAGAGGTAGACTCAAGTGGTCTTGTGTGTATAAGTGCTTCCTGGGTGGACTGATTGTGGCCCAAAGTACTTTCCAGATCCCGTATATGACTTTGGTCAGATGAGAATTTGGAAGTCATAGACGAGAGTTTGGGTGCACTTTGAAGGCTCATATCTCCGAGACAGAGGGGGCTAGAGAGCTGCTTCCAAGTGGAACTGCAAGGTAAGGCCGGCGAGAGGGACGATCAAGTGGTCTCGTGAGCATCAGTGGTTTATGGGAGGAGTTATTGAGGCCCAAAATACTTCCAAATTCCAGCCTAAGACTGTGGTCATAGATGAGAATTTGGAAGTCATAGACGAGAATTTGGATGCACTTTGAAGGCTCATATATCAAACACAGAGGGGGCTAGAGAGCTGCTTCCAAGTGGAACTGCAAGGTAAGGCCAACGAAAGGGACGGTCAAGTGGTCTCGTGAGTATCAGTGGTTTATGGGAAGAGTTATTGAGGCCCAAAAAACTTCCAAATTCCAGCCTAAGACTGTGGTCATAGATGAGAATTTGGAAGTCATAGACGAGAGTTTGGGTGCACTTTGAAGGCTCATATCTCCGAGACAGAGGGGGCTAGAGAGCTGCTTCCAAGTGGAACTGCGAGGTAAGGCCAACGAAAGGGACAATCAAGTGGTCTCGTGAGTATCAGTGGTTTATGTGAGGAGTTATTGAGGCCCAAAATACTTCCAAATTCCAGCCTAAGACTGTGGTCATAGATGAGAATTTGGAAGTCATAGACGAGAGTTTGGGTGCACTTTGAAGGCTCATATCTCCGAGACAGAGGGGGCTAGAGAGCTGCTTCCAAGTGGAACTGCAAGGTAAGGCCAACGAAAGGGAGGCTCAAGTGGTCTCGTGTGTATAAGTGCTTCCTGGGAGGACTGATTGTGGTCCAAAATACTTTCCAGATCCCATGTATGACTTTAGTCAGATGAGAATTTGGAAGTCATAGACGAGAGTTTGGGTGCACTTTGAAGGCTCATATCTCCGAGACAGAGGGGGCTAGAGAGCTGCTTCCAAGTGGAACTGCAAGGTAAGGCCGGCGAGAGGGACGGTCAAGTGGTCTCGTGAGCATCAGTGGTTTATGGGAGGAGTTATTGAGGCCCAAAATACTTCCAAATTCCAGCCTAAGACTGTGGTCATAGATGAGAATTTGGAAGTCATAGATGAGAATTTGGATGCACTTTGAAGGCTCATGTATCAAAGACAGAGGGGGCTAGAGAGCTGCTTCCAAGTGGAACTGCAAGGTAAGGCCAACGAAAGGGAGGCTCAAGTCGTCTCGTGTGTATAAGTGCTTCCTGGGAAGAGTTATTGAGGCCCAAAATACTTCCAAATTCCAGCCTAAGACTGTGTTCATAGATGAGAATTTGGAAGTCATAGATGAGAATTTGGATGCACTTTGAAGGCTCATGTATCAAAGACAGAGGGTGCTAGAGAGCTGCTTATAAGTGGAACTGCGAGGTAAGGCCAATGAAAGGGACTGTTGACACTGCCATCTTAAAAAGGAATTGAAACACTGATGGCTCTACATAACGGAGGAACAATGAATAATCAGACACACAGTCTTGAGTTCATCTGACTGGCATGCTCCTGCTCACCAGAGCAAGCTGCAGTCCCTTTATTTGTGATTCACAGCACCTGTGTGTAACTCCTCCTCCTAATCAATCAATCAATCAATCAATCAATGTAAGAACAAACAAAACTCAACACCCCCACTTGTTCCTAAATTGATGGTACAGTTCTTAACAAACATTTATATTTACATTTTTCATTCACCAAAAACAAAATGCACAAATTTTTCCATTCTAGTATTCAATAGTTATTTTTCCATCACCAAGTGCAGATCGAACAAAGTGATATCTAATATCAATGTATTTACTCCTTTGACGACATACAGGATTCTTTGACAGGGCAATTGTGCCTTGATTGTCCTCATAAATTGTCACTGGTGCATATTCACATTGATTGTCCATTCCATTCAATACATTCACAAGATACAGGCTTTCCTGTGTAGTAGCTGCTAAAGCCATGTATTCTGCTTCACATGTGGATAAAGCAACTGTGGGTTGTTTCTTAGACTTCCAGGAAATAATGGGCCCAGTCTCAGATAGACTAAAACAGTAACCAGTCACACTTCGTCTGTCATTCTGGTCTGCTGCCCAGTCTGCATCACTATATGCCACAAGTTTGAGATTTACATCACCTTTCTTGTAACACAATTCCTGCTCCACAGTGCCCTTTAAATATCTCAACACATGTTTCACTGCCACCCAATGTTGTTCTTTTGGTTCATATAAGTGTTGTGACAATTTACTGACAATAAAGCTTAAATCTGGTCTAGTACACGTCATTACATAGATTAAACTGCCAACCCTTTCACGATACATCTTTGGATCAACAAGTTCACCTTCATTGTCAAGTTTCAGTTTGCTTTCACATGGGGTTGACCTTGATTTGCAGTGAGTCATGTCAAACCTCTCCAAAATCTTTGTAATGCACCTCTTTTGGCTCATTCTTATTTCACCTTCCCTCTGTGTGAAATCAATCCCCAGGAAATATTTAAGTTTACCAAGATCTTTGATTTTGAATTTGGCTCCCAACATTTCCTTCACACATTTGAGTGTTTGACTTTCCTTTGCTGCAATAATAAGGTCATCAACCCAGATAATCATTAATACCCTTTCATTTTCAGTTTGTTTACTGTAAACACAATAGTCAGCTGAATTCTGAACAAAACCATGTTCAACAAGGAAATCATGGAGCATTTTATTCCAATTTCGTCCTGATTGTTTCAGACCATAAAGTGATTTGTTAAGCTTACAGACTAATTTTTCACCTGTCTCTGACATAACTTCAAATCCTTCAGGCTGTTCCATGTATACTTCACAATCGATAGGAGCATGCAGATATGCTGTTTTGACATCCATCTGATGTAACTCTAAATCATACTGAGCTGCAAGCTGCATTAGGCAACGTACAGATGTCATATCAGCAGTTGGAGAAAATGTCTTGTTATAATCAGTGCCAGCAACTTGACTATAACCTTTTGCTACATATCTCGCTTTATATATTGTCTCAACAGGATTGTCTTTGACAGTGTAAACCCATCTTCCCCCCACTGCATGTTTACCTTCAGGTAATGTTGTTAGGGTAAAGGTATTGTTCTCTTTCAGAGAGTCAACTTCTTCCTTCATAGCCTCAGCCCACAGTTTTGATTTTGACGAGCTCATAGCCTCCTTCAGTGTCTGGGGTACATCACAAGCAACTCTATAGCAATAGTCAATATTTGTTAGTGCTTGATCATCACATTTTACCTCACACTAATAGTCCCGATAATACTGAGGGGGTCTTCTTTCTCTCTTTGGATAGCGTGTACTGTGACTACTTTCACTTTCCTCTGTGCTGGTATTTGTGTCACATGTCTCTACTTTTATTCCCTATGGCTGGGTTTCAACTCTCTTCTCATGCAAAATGTACTCATCATTCTCATCTGTCTGAGTGTAACATTCAGTGGCTCTCTTTGTGATAAATTTTACCAACCTATTTTTGAGTACTTTTCCTGTGTCTGGATAGGAGACAAGATACGCAGAGCTATTCTTGTCGTAACCAACAAAAATCCCTTTATCACAACGTGTATCTAGCTTTTTCTTATCATGTTTGTATGCATAGCATTCTGACCCAAATTTTCTCATTCCTGAAAGGTCAGGCTTCTTTCCAGTCAGCATGTAGTATGGAGTCTGCCCCACACGTCTGTTGTAACATCTATTGCGGATAATCGCAGCAGTCTGAACTGCGTATGTCCACAAATCTTTTGGCAATGTACTCTCAATTAACATGCATCTTGCCATTTCAAATAAAGTTCTCCAATTTCTTTCCGCTGTCCCATTTTGATGGGGTGAATAAGGGGCCGAGGTTTCATGTCTAATGGCATTTTTGCTGAGCAGTGACTGAAATTCTCGAGAGGTAAACTCTGTCCCATTATCAGACCTTATACTTTTAATTTTTCCATAAGGTGCAACATCAGCAATGAACTTCTCTGTACCTTTAACTGTATCACTCTTAGCTTTCAAGAAATATGTGAAGATGGCTCCCGAATAGTCATCTGTGAATGCTAAGATATATCTGAACCCTTCTTTTGCTGCTGGTTCTATAGGTCCAGCCAAATCTGTATGTACAAGTTCAAGTACACCCCTTGCTCTTTCATCTGGCTCTCTGTTCCTGCTCTGAGCAAATTTACCCTGATGCATACTTCACATTTCAGTTTAGACTTCTCAGTTTTACCTTTAATTTTCATTCCCTCTGTGACACTTTCCAGGTTTAATACATCATCATAGTTACAGTGACCAAGAATTTCATGCCATGTTTGAATGTCATAGCAGCCATTACACTCATCAACATCATCTGTAACTGTGTTCAGGTAAAACAGTTTGTCATATATGTGAATGTCAATTGTCGTACCATTTTTGTGAATGAGTCTGTTCTGACCTTCTTTGAAGATGACTGTCGCTCCTTGGGCAGTTGCTGCCTTGACCGAGAAAATGTCCTGGGAAAACGATGGGACGTACAACGCCTCCATCAGCATCATGTCCACTATTCGGCCTTTGGTGTCTCTCAGGCAAACCTTGGCAGTGCCCTTCTTTACTGCGATGCCGCTGGTCCTCACTCCGTCAGCCAACTCCAAAATATGATTCTCTGGCTTGAAATTTGTATCAAAGTTCTTGAATTTCGCAATGTCTGTGATGATGTGCTTTGTGGCTCCCGAGTCAACCATGAGGCCTTTCTCCTTCACTCCACTGACTGGGGCATCCTTCACCATGAATGCGAACGTGTGGTCCTCTTCATCCACCACTTGCTTTACCTTGTCTCGCTGTCTCCGCCTACAGTTTGCATCTTTATGCGTGGAACTCTTACAGAAACTACACCATTGTCTTTGGTTTCTGTGCCCGCCACTGGCTTTAATGCACTCCAGGGCTTTGTGACCTTTCTGGCCTCAGCTATAACAAGTAAGTTTCATGTTAAAGTTTTCTCTTCCTCTTACTTTCATCACGCTGTCATCAGTTGAGCAAGCAGTAGCAAACTTCTCTGTGCTCTCATAGCTCCTCAGCTTTGTCTTAAATTCTGTGAAGCTTATCCTCTCATCACTCTGTGTAATGTGAACAGAGAATGGTTTGAAGACGTTTGGCAGGCCCTTTAAAATCATTGCAGTCAGTAAACCATCACTTAAAGTCTCTCCTGCATTCAGCAATGCTGTGATAGCAGTCTCTGCACGAATGATATAGTCTGTGACGCTCTCATTAACAGCTTTCTGAAGAGATGTCAACTCTGTGTACAAACTTATCACGCGTGGCTTCCCCCTACCAGCGTAATGGTCTCTCAGAATCTGTAGCGCCCTTCTGCCATTATCCGCCGCGTCTGTCATTACAAGGGACATGCTTTTGTCATCCAACAGTTGAATCAATTCACCATATGCCTCTTCATTTCTTTTAACATCTTTTTCTGCAGCAGCAACATCCTCGTTGGGAGATTCACCCAGTATGGTGCTTTTTAAGTTGAGTAGACGCAGGTGTGCCAGAAATTTCGTCTCCCACAACTCATAATTTCTTTCATCTCCGTCGAAACATAAACGGTTCCATCGGCTTCCAAACTCCCGTCTGGGCCCATAACCTGTTGACACTGCCATCTTAAAAAGGAATTGAAACACTGATGGCTCTACATAACGGAGGAACAATGAATAATCAGACACACAGTCTTGAGTTCATCTGACTGGCATGCTCCTGCTCACCAGAGCAAGCTGCAGTCCCTTTATTTGTGATTCACAGCACCTGTGTGTAACTCCTCCTCCTAATCAATCAATCAATCAATCAATCCATGTAAGAACAAACAAAACTCAACAGGGACAATCAAGTGGTCTCGTGAGTATCAGTGGTTTATGGGAGGAGTTATTGAGGCCCCAAATACTTCCAAATTCCAGCCTAAGACTGTGGTCATAGATGAGAATTTGGAAGTCATAGACGAGAGTTTGGGTGCACTTTGAAGGCTCATATCTCCGAGACAGAGGGGGCTAGAGAGCTGCTTCCAAGTGGAACTGCAAGGTAAGGCTGGCGAGAGGGACGGTCAAGTGGTCTCGTGAGCATCAGTGGTTTATGGGAGGAGTTATTGAGGCCCAAAATACTTCCAAATTCCAGCCTAAGACTGTGTTCATAGATGAGAATTTGGAAGTCATAGATGAGAATTTGGATGCACTTTGAAGGCTCATATATCAAAGACAGAGGGGGCTAGAGAGCTGCTTCCAAGTGGAACTGCAAGGTAAGGCCAACGAAAGGGACAATCAAGTGGTCTCGTGAGTATCAGTGGTTTATGGGAAGAGTTATTGAGGCCCAAAATACTTCCAAATTCCAGCCTAAGACTGTGGTCATAGATGAGAATTTGGAAGTCATAGACGAGAGTTTGGGTGCACTTTGAAGGCTCATATCTCCGAGACAGAGGGGGCTAGAGAGCTGCTTCCAAGTGGAACTGCAAGGTAAGGCCGGCGAGAGGGACGGTCAAGTGGTCTCGTGAGCATCAGTGGTTTATGGGAGGAGTTATTGAGGCCCAAAATACTTCCAAATTCCAGCCTAAGACTGTGGTCATAGATGAGAATTTGGATGCACTTTGAAGGCTCATATATCAAAGACAGAGGGGGCTAGAGAGCTGCTTCCAAGTGGAACTGCAAGGTAAGGCCAACGAAAGGGACAATCAAGTGGTCTCGTGAGTATCAGTGGTTTATGGGAAGAGTTATTGAGGCCCAAAATACTTCCAAATTCCAGCCTAAGACTGCGGTCATAGATGAGAATTTGGAAGTCATAGACGAGAGTTTGGGTGCACTTTGAAGGCTCATATCTCCGAGACAGAGGGGGCTAGAGAGCTGCTTCCAAGTGGAACTGCAAGGTAAGGCCGGCGAGAGGGACGGTCAAGTGGTCTCGTGAGCATCAGTGGTTTATGGGAGGAGTTATTGAGGCCCAAAATACTTCCAAATTCCAGCCTAAGACTGTGTTCATAGATGAGAATTTGGAAGTCATAGATGAGAATTTGGATGCACTTTGAAGGCTCATGTATCAAAGACAGAGGGGGCTAGAGAGCTGCTTATAAGTGGAACTGCGAGGTAAGGCCAACGAAAGGGACAATCAAGTGGTCTCGTGAGCATCAGTGGTTTATGGGAGGAGTTATTGAGGCCCAAAATACTTCCAAATTCCAGCCTAGACTGTGGTCATAGATGAGAATTTGGAAGTCATAGATGAGAATTTGGATGCACTTTGAAGGCTCATGTATCAAAGACAGAGGGGGCTAGAGAGCTGCTTATAAGTGGAACTGCGAGGTAAGGCCAACGAAAGGGACAATCAAGTGGTCTCGTGAGCATCAGTGGTTTATGGGAGGAGTTATTGAGGCCCAAAATACTTCCAAATTCCAGCCTAAGACTGTGGTCATAGATGAGAATTTGGAAGTCATAGACGAGAGTTTGGGTGCACTTTGAAGGCTCATATCTCCGAGACAGAGGGGGCTAGAGAGCTGCTTCCAAGTGGAACTGCAAGGTAAGGCCGGCGAGAGGGACGGTCAAGTGGTCTCGTGAGCATCAGTGGTTTATGGGAGGAGTTATTGAGGCCCAAAATACTTCCAAATTCCAGCCTAAGACTGTGGTCATAGATGAGAATTTGGAAGTCATGGATGAGAATTTGGATGCACTTTGAAGGCTCATGTATCAAAGACAGAGGGGGCTAGAGAGCTGCTTCCAAGTGGAACTGCGAGGTAAGGCCAATGAAAGGGACAATCAAGTGGTCTCGTGAGCATCAGTGGTTTATGGGAGGAGTTATTGAGGCCCAAAATACTTCCAAATTCCAGCCTGAGATTGTGGTCATAGATGAGAATTTGGAAGTCATAGACGAGAGTTTGGGTGCACTTTGAAGGCTCATATCTCCGAGACAGAGGGGGCTAGAGAGCTGCTTCCAAGTGGAACTGCAAGGTAAGGCCGGCGAGAGGGACGGTCAAGTGGTCTCGTGAGCATCAGTGGTTTATGGGAGGAGTTATTGAGGCCCAAAATACTTCCAAATTCCAGCCTAAGACTGTGGTCATAGATGAGAATTTGGAAGTCATAGATGAGAATTTGGATGCACTTTGATGGCTCATGTATCAAAGACAGAGGGGGCTAGAGAGCTGCTTCCAAGTGGAACTGCGAGGTAAGGCCAACGAAAGGGACAATCAAGTGGTCTCGTGAGCATCAGTGGTTTATGGGAGGAGTTATTGAGGCCCAAAATATTTCCAAATTGGAGACTTTGGTCATAGATGAGAATTTGGATGCACTTTGGAGGCTCATATCTCTGAGATAGAGGGGGCTAATATGGTCTTTAGGACTTTTTTGAACAAAGTCAGTAAAAACCATATAAAAGATTTAGAGTGCACCATATTTGGACAGTACTCACCGTGGCCTTTCCAGAAATGTGTTAGCCATATGTGTTTCTTAACCCTGTGTGGTGTTATGAGGTGCATGCAAAATTGTGAAAATATTACGAAGTGTGATAGTGAACTTCTTTCCCCCAGAGAGTGTTTTAGAGCAGGTTCATTCAGAGTTGATTGGGATACGTTTGTCGTGACACTTTTTTGCCAAGTTTTCCTTGAATAACTTTCCCATTATGGTTCTACAGATTTGTAATTGGGCTTAACCCCCCACAAAATGAGACACACATGATCCATCAATACCACTATTGATTTGTCATGTTGCACAGAAGTTACTCACCATTATGAAATCTAAACTGAAATTAGAAATTGGGTTTTGATTATGTTCTTCTGCAGTTATAAGCATGAAAGTTTGTGTGTTAAGTGATTCCAGGTTGTTGAATGGAATGGAAATAGACTGGATTGTCTACAGAATTGTTCAATGTTTTTGTAATTAAAATTCACTAAGGGACTATCTGCATTTATAAAATGAGAAAAATGCCACAAATGTGCGAAAGAATCAGAACATTACGTTGGAAAATGATGGAATAACAGACATGAACATTTTTTGTGAAACAAATTGAAAGATGGAACCAAATTCCATAATTATGTGTAAAACACAGAAATGTTTCCATTCGCCCCCTAATGGAAGTAAAAAATATTGCATGGTGTCTGATTTAGACAAAATGACTATCTACGGATTCAGGAGAGTGAGCTGAATCCAGCTGTCATGGTTTTAACTCTGTAGGACATCCAGGGAACTTTTAAAACAGACAAAACCAGTTTTTGTACCTGCAGTGATTCCTGATGTGTGGGTTGCGAAATGAATTTCTGTCTTGGTCACATTGATGTACTAAGTTTAGAAAGAAAGTTCAAGGTTAGGATTGTCATACATTGAATATCCTAATTAGGGTTAGGGAAACTCACCGGGTGAGGTGATGGGATCTAAGAAGAAGGAGGAGGAAGAGGAGGAACCCCCTTGGAACAGCCCCCGGAAGGCCGCGAGACAGCTGTTTGGAGTATTAACATCCCTGAAATACATTGTGAATATTAACAATTATTAAAGTAGTGCTACTGCTATCACTTGGCTAACCATAACTATCCTGGATAGATATAGAGAGAGTTAGACAGAGCATGGGGAAGGCAGAGTCAGGGAGAGAAGTCTGTTCAGACTGATCTCTCCCCCGCCGGATCGGGCTGTACACTCTACCTCCCCCTACTCCCTCATTTCTATGAGGGAAGAGAGGAGAGAAGAGAGATTAGAAAGAGGATAGCTATTGGTTATTTGCTAGCAGAAGTACCCTGGAGGGGTTATTTGGGTAAAAATAGGGTTAGAGTAAAAATAAATGTTACATGGTGAATAATAAATTGGATTAGGGTTATTATTATGTAATAAAGTCGGATTAAGTATTTACATTAAAGTGTTTTCAATCATCTTGTATGTCTTACCGTTGTTGTTTGAGCCTCTGCTTACTTTTTCTCCACTGTGTTTTAGCGTCATTATCTTCTGAATCCTGTTTAAGCCGTTTTTATCTTTTTAGTAGAGAACCAAGTTAAAGAAAGAATTGGTAGGGTATTAGATACTGGATTGTGATGAGAGCCCGCTCTTCCGAAGGCACTGGCAGGGTTAGGTTAGTGTGAAATATCTCGATGACCCCCCCCGCCTCGTCCGTCGACTGGGCAGTTGAACTGGGGAGCCAAAGGCAATGCACTGGCTGGCGCACGTCATCCGCAGCTCTCCATTCCTTAATACCCACTCAACTAGTTGTGTGTCTTGTTGTGCAGTCCCCCGGATAAAGGGGTTCTCTCTCCTGACTTGAAGGTTCTCTCTCCTCGAGGGTTAGGGTCAGAGTAAAGGTCAAGGTCAGGTTTGGTCCATGGTAAATAGTCGGACTATTTTAAGGTATTGCATACTTGTATTGCTTGTCTTTTATGGTCTTACTAAAGTTTGGTTTAAAGCTGCGCTTTCTAAAGAGATAAATGGAGTTAACTTGATTAGTTTCAATCTATTTTTTTAGTCATCAATCTATGTTTTGTAGTTATCTGGGTTTGAAGCTGGTTTTGGAGAGGACATAGAGTCCTGTGAATGTAAGTGTAAATTTCAGGACACATCATCAGTAGTGGACCCCAGGATCACAGGGTGTTTCGGCTATTATCACTAGACACCCTCACCGGAGGAAGGCCCTCCCAAGGTTGATCATGCCTCGGGGTGTGTCCCATAGCCAATTGGGTTTTATGTATCTATTTTAGGTCCTAGGATTGAGTTTTTGACATATACAAAGACAAATGTGCATATATATACACACACACACATGCATCTGACAGGGGCTGTCTTTTAAATCACTTTTGTGGAAAGAGTTAGATTACGTTGGATAAGAGGTGTCTGAGTTGTGTGCCGTGCAGTCTGGTCTGGTACTTACCCCCTGCTCGGGTTAACAGATGAGTTGTTGGCACTGTTAGGCCCTGCCAGGGCCTGCTGGAGCCACTGATGGAGCCAGACTACCAGGGGCACGGAATCATGGACGGATTACCAGGGGCACAAAACCATGTACGGACTACCAGGGGTACAAAACCATGGACGGACTACCATGGGCACAAAACCATGGACGGTCTACCAGGGGCACGAAACCATGGACGGACTACCAGGGGCACGAAGAGTGGACGGGCTACCAGGGGTACAGAGAGTGGATGAACTACCAGAGGTACGAAACTAATTGTGGGATTACCAGGGGCACGAAAAAATTGACGACGGAGTACCAGGGGCACGAAATGTAGTGGAAGAAGGCAGAAAGCGAGCGAACTCAAGCGCTTTCGCATTCTTTCACCTTCTTCCCGTCAACGCAGTTTTTCGTGGTTTTAACTTCTTTTGATGAAATAAGGTGTTTTGTGACTGCCGATGTAGATTTTCTTCACAGAAGCATGAAAACACTAATTTCTGCATTTGTAACAATCTGCAAAGCATGAAACTTGATGAATTACAGCACTTAGAGCAAGTTTCTTTGCCTTTTAACTGCTTTTGATGAAATAAGGTGTTTTGTGAATGCCGATGTAGATTTTCTTCACAGAAGAATGAAAACACTCATTTCTGCTGTTGGCAAAGCATGAAACTTGATGAATTACAGCATTTAGAGCAAGTTTCTTCATCTTTTAACTTCTTTTGATGAAATAAGGTGTTTTGTGACTGCCGATGTAGATTTCCTACAAGCATGAAAACACTAATTTCTGCTGTTGTACGCTGCAAAGCATGAAACTTGATGAATTACAGCATTTAGAGCAAGTTTTTTTGTCTTTTAACTACTTTTGATAAACTGCCTATGTAGACTTTCTTCACAGAAGCATGAAAACACTCATTTCTGCTGTTGTAACACTGCAAAGCATGAAACTTGATGAATTACAGCATTTAGAGCACGTTTTTTCGTCCTTTAACTTCTATTGATGATCTGCCATTGTAGATTTTTGTCACAGAAGCATGAAAAAACTCATTTCTGCTGTTGTAACACTGCAAAGCATGAATCTTGATGAATTACATCATTTACAGCAAGTTTCTTCGTCTTTTAACTTGTTTTGTGACTGCCGATGTAGATTTTCTTCACAGAAGCATGAAAACACTCATTTCTGCTGTTGTAACACTGCAAAGCATGAAACTTGATGAATTACAGCATTTAGAGCAAGTTTCTTCATCCTTGAAGTTCTTTTGATGAACTGCCGATGTAGATTTTCTTCACAGAAGCATGAAAACACTCATTTCTGCTGTTGTAACACTGCAAAGCATGAAACTTGATGAATTACAGCATTTAGAGCAAGTTTCTTCGTCCTTTAACTTCTTTTGATGAACTGCAGATGTAGATTTTCTTCACAGAAGCATGAAAACACTCATTTCTGCTGTTGGCAAAGCATGAAACTTGATGAATTACTGCATTTAGAGCAAGTTTCGTCGTCCATTAACTTCTTTTGATGAACTGCCGATGTAGATTTTCTTCACAGAAGCATGAAAACACTCATTTCTGCTGTTGTAACACTGCAAAGCATGAAACTTGATGAATTACAGCATTTACAGCAAGTTTCTTCGCATTTTAACTTCTTTTGATGAAATAAGGTGTTTTGTGACTGCCGATGTAGATTTTCTTCACAGAAGCATGAAAACACTCATTTCTGCTGTTGGCAAAGCATGAAACTTGATGAATTACAGCATGTAGAGCAAGTTTCTTCATCTTTTAACTTCTTTTGATGAAATAAGGTGTTTTGTGACTGCCGATGTAGATTTCCTACAAGCATGAAAACACTAATTTCTGCTGTTGTAACACTGCAAAGCATGAAACTTCGTGAATTACAGCATTTAGAGCAAGTTTCTTTGTCCTTTAACTTCTTTTGATGAAATAAGGTGTTTTGTGACTGCCGATGTAGATTTTCTTCACAGAAGCATGAACACACTCATTTCTGCTGTTGTAATGCAAGAAACTTGATGAATTACAGCATTTAGAGCAAGTTTCTTCGTCCTTTAACTGCTTTTGATGAAATAAGGTGTTTTGTGACTGCCGATGTAGATTTTCTACAAGCATGAAAGCATGAAAACACTCATTTCTGCTGTTGTAACACTGCAAAGCATGAAACTTGATGAATTACAGCATTTAGAGCAAGTTTCTTCGTCTTTTAACTTCTTTTGATGAAATAAGGTGTTTTGTGACTGCCGATGTAGATTTTCTTCATAGAAGAATGAAAACACTCATTTCTGCTGTTGTAACACTGCAAAGCATGAAACTTGATGAATTACAGCATTTACAGCAAGTTTCTTCATCTTCTAACTTCTTTTGTGACTGCCGATGTAGATTTTCTTCACAGAAGCATGAAAACACTCATTTCTGCTGTTGTAACACTGCAAAGCATGAAACTTGATGAATTACAGCATTTAGAGCAAGTTTCTTCGCCTTTTAACTTCTTTTGATGAAATAAGGTGTATTGTGACTGCCGATGTAGATTTTCATCACAGAAGCATGAAAACACTCATGTCTGCTGTTGTAACACTGCAAAGCATGAAACTTGATGAATTACAGCATTTAGATCAAGTTTCTTCGCCCTTTAACTTCTTTTGATGAAATAAGGTGTATTGTGACTGCCGATGTAGGTTTTCTTCACAGAAGCATGAAAACACTCATTTCTGCTGTTGTAACACTGCAAAGCATGAAACTTGATGAATTACAGCATTTAGAGCAAGTTTCTTCGTCTTTTAACTTCTTTTGATGAAATAAGGTTTTTTGTGACTGCCGATGTAGATTTTCTTCACAGAATCATGAAAACACTAATTTCTGCTGTTTTAACACTGCAAAGCATGAAACTTGATGAATTACAGCATTTAGAGCAAGTTTCTTTGACTTTTAACTTCTTTTGATGAACTGCCGATGTCACAGTTCAGCAACACCTTCCACTCTACCTGTCAGCCACTCCCTCCTCATCAGCCTCACTCATTTCACCTGCCGGCAATCATTAATCAATCCCCTATTTATACTCCTCCCTTACACACACTCAGTACCAGATTGTTCCTTACGTATGCTAGACTTTCCAGCGATATTCCCCGGACTGCTTTCCCGTTGCCGACTCTGCCTGCCCTGGACTTTTCCCCTCTGTCTGAATCCCGGTGAACCGACCTGCCTTACCCACGGACTGTCTTCCTGTTGCCGACCCCGCCAGCCTTGGACCTCTCCCCCCTGCCTGAACCCCGGTAAATACACCTGCTTTCTGCTCCGGTTTCGGAGTGACTCTGTCTTTTGCTACAGCTCAACTAACAAGGGGGCTAAGAGACTCTGTGACAAACCGCAGCTTGCCCGACGGTCTTTCTGTGTGCCGCTTGTTATACCTGCTGAACGGAGTCTTCACGTACCGATCCCTGGGTCTTGTGTGCTGCATTTGGGTCCTTACACCACCCGCTACAGCCGATGTAGATTTTCTTCACAGAAGCATGAAAACACTCATTTCTGCTGTTGTAACACTGCAAAGCATGAAACTTGATGAATTACAGCATTTAAAGCAAGTTTCTTCGTCTTTTAACTTCTTTTGATGAACTGCCGATGTAGATTTTCTTCACAGAAGCATGAAAACACTCATTTCTGCTGTTGTAACACTGCTGTTGTATCTTCTGTAGCGATGATGTAATGATGATGAAGGAATCTCCGCTGACACCGACTTAGTTGTATAAAAAGGTTTATTACAAAAAGTACAGCGTCAAAACAAGCATCATGGATTGCCTGTGAGACGATCCGAAGCCAATGTGAATCTCCCCCGTTTTCCACCCAAACTACACTTCTTAAGGCCTGTTTTAAAACATTCCTACATATTCATGGTATAGCTAATGTGTGGTGACAAGATAGGCTCAGAGCCAACCTCATAACCATACATGGCTATTTTACAGAAAGGGAAGGTAGAACATATAGTTCATGTTGAAACTGATCTCATCTCTTTGGAACTTTAGGAAAACGATCCTCAAGGGGCACCCATCTATATAGTAGCCAGACCTTGGACATAGGCTTATCTAAACATTTCACACAAGTATCTAAACATTGGACACACATGGGAGAGACATCTCTCAGCTCAGACACCTCATATTTCCCCCCTTCGAGACTACACAGTCTTGAAAAACAAAAGAATAAAACATGCATAAATATAATCGTGATAGAAATAACAATTCCCCCTACATCTGCTTTTTAGAGCATAACTTTTACCATTCTACAGCTTTATGGAGTGTGAGAGTGAAAAACCTGTCCGGCAGCCATCTTCCCTAAAATATCCATCAAACAATCTAGACAGGAAAATTCTCTCATGGTCCCTCTGCCTCAGGCAACCACACATAGCACTCCAAACCAATTAAAAGGAGGAACTTTAATAATTTGTATAGGGATATAACTTAAGCAAATACATGTGAAAACCTCAGAAATAAAATCAAAACAATGTCCAAATTCAGGCCAGTCGCCCCGTCGCACCTTCCAATGGACCTTTCCCTGCCTAAACCCAATTTCCCTAAGCATTAAGGAAAAAAAAAGAAAACATCTGAGGTCTCAATATACTCACTCAATATCAGAAAACATCTTTCTCCAAACAATTAGTAAGAAAAGAAAATATTATAAAAGTTTAGTATCATTCATGCAATAGCATATCAAGGAAACATAAAAATATATATCACACTGCAACTCCTCAGCAGCGTTGACTCTCAACGTAGTGTCGCTGTATTGAATCTGAACATTTCGTCAGTGTCCTTGTTCAGAATCCTTCAGTCCATTGTGATTGTCCATTTTTGAGTGTCTGAATCCCTTTAGTATATCTTTCCCCCAATGTCCTTCTGGAAGGAAAGAAAAAACAACCAGTATCTTTTGCAAAACAACAAATGCAAATCAAAAACCACATACAGAAGTGAATGTGAATAGTCACAACATCATATCATTCCATTTTATGATTCACATTTTCCCATTTCCCCCTTTAATCATATCATCCAGTATAACTACTAGATACCAACACAATAATATAAATAGATGTTATTATATCAAGATTAAACATTCAATATGGATACTTTTCCACCAACTTACTTGAGCGACACACCATTAATGCCAATGGAAGTGCTGC
Source organism: Lateolabrax maculatus (assembly GCA_031216445.1). Classification (NCBI taxonomy): domain Eukaryota; kingdom Metazoa; phylum Chordata; class Actinopteri; order Acropomatiformes; family Lateolabracidae; genus Lateolabrax; species Lateolabrax maculatus. The sequence goes on from CM062199.1 coordinate 27,151,869, forward strand.
TACCCAATTTAAGCCCATGTGCTGACAAATTTTCACAATGCGATTTTTCAAAATACCATTCATTTTCTCACAAATCCCTTGACTCTGTGGATGATATACAGCACCAAGACGTTGTTTAATTCCCAGTTTTTGCAAAATCAATTTCACAGTCTTTATCAACAAACTCTTTTCCATTGTCTGAGGATATCCGATCCGGAAGTCCCCACCTGCTTATGACCTCTCTACACAAAAACTTGGCAACTGACTGAGCATCCTTTCGCTTAGTTGGACAAGCTTCAGGCCATCGCGAAAATCTGTCCACAACGACTAACATATACCTCTTTCCGTCAACTGGTTTTATCATATCAACATAGTCAACAACTACCTCACGCATTGGACCTCTCGGAGTTGGAATGTAACCAGGAGGAACCATCACAAACTCTCCGAACATTGTTTTTCAGACAGATAGTGCATCTGCCTATGACATAGTCAATCTGCTCAAGCCTCCTTTGTGATCTTTCTTCTAACTTCCCCCCTTGCAACATGAGCTCACCCATGTGCTTCTTGAATCATCAGACCCCACAGGTCTGGGGGCGCTATTATCAGCCCCTCATGATTTCTCCAAAGTCCAGTAGAATCTTGTGTAGCACCACGCTCTTGCCACAACTGTTTATCCACTGCAGATGCAGCTTCCTGCATCAGAATCACATCCCTGAGCATAATTTTGTCTTCCAAATTCACTTCATGTGTAACCAGAAGTACTTTGCCCAATTTGTCAGCACCCGTGACTACTTTTGCAGCTTCTTCTGAGAGGCCTTATGCCCCTTTTCAGCCAGTATTTGTAACAATTTAATTGAGTCCTGATGACATGTTTCCTCATTTGGTGAACAAATAATAATGTCATCCACATATTGAACAACAGTGCTTTTTAGCATCTTATCTATCCCTGTCAAATCCTCCTTCAATACTTTATTGAAAATGTGTGGACTATGTTTGAACCCTTGTGGCAATCTCTTATACTCATAAAACTGTCCCTTGTATGTAAATCCAAATAAACCCTGACTTTCAGTACTAAGTGGAACACTGAAAAATGGACCACATAAATCTAACACCATAAAATGCGTCGCTTCTGGCGGAATGTGTGCCAACAAAGTATGCGGATCTGGCACCTCTGCTAGAAAATCGGCCACCATCGGCGGTTCACCGCTCTCAAGTCATGTACCATGCGGTAAGAATCATCTGGCTTCTTCAGAGGCAACAAAGGTGTATTACTTTGAGGATTCTGTGTCATCTTCAAAACATCTGCTCTCAAAAGTCCTTCAATTTGTGACTCAATTCCTTGACTTGCTTCTTCTTTCAATGGATACTGGTTCTTCCACGGAGGTCTGACTCCTGGTTGGAGTTCAACTTTCACTGGTTGGGCTGACTTCACCAGTCCAATATCCGTACTATACTGAGCCCACAAACATTCTGGAACTTGTCGCAGCATCTCTTCTTTCATAGAGTCTGAATCCATTTTTGCACTACAAATTGATTCCTGTGTCATCCGCACAACTTGTGGCTGTCCCCATCCTTGAGCAGAAATCATAATTTTGATAAATTGCTGATCTTCACTCCTCAAAATGGCAAGATTATCTTTCACCAGTACAAAAACAGCTTCCTCTGCTTCCGCCATCATTTCTCCTAAGTGATTTTGCTCATATTCTTCCGACACCAACAAAGTCACATGTGGCGCACACTTCTTGATATCGAATTCTCCATTCAAATAATCATCTCTGTCTATCTTCATGGCTTTCTCTTCTTCTCTCTTCTTTACCCTTTCTTCTTTTCTTTTTCCTTTGCAACCCTCTTGTCAGTGTTTTCCTCCTCTTTAGTCTCCTTCTCTCCGGCTTCTGCCCCCTTGTCTTTAACTTCAACAGTCTCCTTCTTTTCTTCTTCTTCCTTTTGCTCCTCTTTCCTTTTTTTTTTTTCCTCGTCGTTTTTCCTTGTCTCCTCATCCCTTTGCTCTACTTTCTTCTTGGCTTCTTTCTTGTGGTCCCAAAATTATGCAACCTGAACTAAATTGAACTTGATTTGGTTGACGACTTACCCATTCCTCTGGGTTTGATTGAACAGCATTCTTGAAATACTTGAGCGTGCAGTGCAATGGATACTCTGGAAGTTTCGCATTGGGCATGTTAGCTACAATGAACTTCTCCCACAATTTAGCTGACTTCAAAAATTCTGCACCAAGATTTCCAATCCAATATACTGAAGAAGCTTCAGTTTCTGTCTTCATTAAAAATTGATTAACAACATCACTTGGCACTTCCACCAGACAGCCGTCTGGTGTACACTTTATTGTACAGTTCAACCTACACGAAGCATCTCTTCCCAAAAGAGCCATAGGTGTATGCTCCGATACCAGTATAGGTAGTAGTAGTCTAGTAGTCTTCAGGTGTTTGTAGCAGAGCTCAATTGGTTTCGTGAGAGGAACCAGCTGTTTAACTCCCTCAAACCCAATTGTCCGAATCAATTGACCAGACATGGGGAGATGTATAGCATCTTCAGGCCGAATACAGGTGAAAGCAGCTCCGCTATCCACCAATGCTTCCAATGGTCGATTATTTACTTTCACTTCTATTGTTGGATCTCTTTCCGGCCCTGATACTACCAGCTGACACCCCCCTTTCGAGTCTTCTGGGCACCTCTAGAATCCTGGTTCCGGACCCCTATAAGGGTTCACCGGTCCCTCTGATGGTCTTAGTTGGCCCCTAAATCCTCCTCTGAAATTTCCTCCAAAATTTCCTCCTGGCCTATTGCACTCCCGAGCAAAATGGCCACACTGTCCACAATTATAACATACTTCCGAAGATTTCTGGAAATACGGCTCAAATCTTCCTCTTCCAAAATTTCCTCGACCTCTTCCTCTCCAGGTCTGTGCTTGACCAAAAGCAGGCTGCGGGTAGGAAGCAACTAGAACCACTACTGGTGGCTGGGCTGACTGGAACTGATATTGATCCGGCAGCAGTTGTGGTAACATTTGATCCATCGGAGACTGACTCTGTATGACCAGAGCCTGTTTCTTCTCTTTCTTGTTATCCACTAGCTGTACTTGATTGAGTTTTCTGAGGATCTCTTGATCTTGCTCTTTCTGGTCCTGTTCCTTTTTCCTATATAGATCCACTTGATGGGCTATATGATCCGTATAAACACTCTTCATCATGCTTCCAAGTCCAACCACCTCAGCCAGTTTACTTCTCACTGGTTGGGGCAGCCCCTTCTGTATTTTGGCTCGCAAAATTGACTGCTCCATTTGATTCAAGTCCGGGTCATTTCCTGTCACGTTTCTCCACTTTTGAAAGGCTCTTGATACATAGGCCCTTGGGTTTTCTTCTGGTCCCAGTGGCTCAATGAGAACACTATCGGGATGTACATTTATTGGAAATGTATCTTTCAGTGGCCTCCACACTCGAGCTCTATTTGCAAAAAACAGCTCTGAATCATTCACAGCAGTTCCCATATACCGAATGAGTCCAGCTCTCTGTAGAATCTCTTCCATAGCGGAAACTCCAAGGAGGTTAGCCAAAAGTCTCTTGATGTCTCCCATGGCAAATTGTGTTCCCACCATGAGCTCATCCATCTTTGAAGTCCAAGGATGTGCTCCATCCTGAAGAATAGGTAGCTTCTCCATCATATCTGACATATCTGTATTCTGCCAAGGCTTATACTCCAAATTCTGTCCTCTGACGAACACTGGAAGCATCTTATCATCCTTATCACGCAGATAATATCTGGGAGGATCAGTCTTTCCTTTACCTAAGGATCCTTCTCTGCTCCTTTTTCCTGTTGCCATCTCTGGCCCTGTGGGGGCTGGGGTTAGATCATCTGGTGATCTTCGATGTATTTCATCCAGCGAGACTCTCCGAGCTTGCTCTTCAAGCTCCTTATGCATTCGCCACTCTTCTTCCTCTTCCAAGTCCCATCTAAGCTGTGTTGAGTGTCGTCTTGAGTAGGGAGTATACTCACGCTCCCAATCATTGTCATCATCCCTAGTGACACTATCACTGGTAATAACATATTTTGCGTCTGGTTTTTCCAAAGGTTGTCTTCCTCTTCTTTCAGCTCTGACCAATATTTCCTTCACTGAGGGATCGTATCCTCCAATTGACCTGGTATCATCATCATCACTATCATACTCATATCTCCTGGAGGTTGCTTTTCCTGGTCCGAGTTCACTTGACTTCCTCCTTAACATCCCTGGCTTCTTAGACTTGATGAAAGGACGAATCACGATGGTAGTTGTAGCTTTCCCTTCTTCAATCACTCTTCTGTCATCATCTTCAATATGGTATGCACCATCATGACTCAGAACTGGAAGTTGGGGATAGGCTTCCTTAAACTGCACCTCATCCTCATAAGGTGGAGGGTTCTTGATTGGCTCCGTATGCGAAAAAGGTGTATTAATTTCCGCCATTAGTTTTTCTATTTCTTTTGCATTTTTTCGGATTTTTTCTGCGCCTCTATCGTTTTTATCTTTCGCAGCTTTTAACAGTTTCTGTCCCTCATTTTCAAACAATTGGAGAACGCCAAGCTCTGTTTGTCTCTTTTCTTTACGTTGTTCCCCCTTTTTGCCCTTCTTTTGGCCCGCCTTATAGGTGGACACAAGCACCTGCATTGTTTTGATTACATCAGGGTTAAGAGTCCCCTCCACTGGCCATGGTTGGTCAATTTCAGGCCAGCGTTTATGCCATTTCTCCGGCATCTTGGCAATACCTTTAATTAAAGGATTACTCTTTTGTACTACATCAACAGGAGTAATTACTTTGGGATTTGGGATCTCAATGTTCTTTTTTGTCATTTTGATGTCTTTTTATATTCCCAAATTATAGATTGAAACTAATTACTAAGACTTTAAACCCCTTAAAGCTATTAAGATCACTTTCCCTCTCTTTTTTTTCTTTTTAACTAATCAATTAATCAGCCAATCAATCAATCAATCAATCAATCAACCAATCAATCAATCAATCCGTTTACTTATTTGTTCGTATGTTTATTTATTTATTTTATACGCCACTATTTTGACACAGTCAATGCGAAAAAGAATGTATGAGGATTGTCAACTTCAAAGGAATCAACAGCTTACTTATTATGGTAGCAACACCCACATCACCAAATCCGCAAACAATATTGACTACACACACAAACAACTCTCAACAGAGTTCAACCACAATACTCCAATAATTAGTCAAATACATTAACTGGTCAGTCCGTTGCCAAGCGTCACTTTGAAATAACTACAGCAAGTATTGCTCATAAATGCGCAAGCAAATAAATGCACTCTATTAACCCCAAATTGAGAAATGTTCATATAGCACCATATATGGAATCAAATCAAATGTATGTCATCCATAATAGCTATGAATGAATTCACATAAAAAACATTTGTAAAGCAGGTGTTTGGAAAAAGAGTTTGTGGATAAAAACTGTACTGGCCTTATTCAGACTGGATTCAGGAGCTGCACATGCTGTTGTCAGCAACCCTCAATCCGTATGATATATGGGCCAGCCAAATTCCTGCCTGCACCTCCTCCTCTTTTTCCTCCCCTTCAGCTCTCTCACAATATAGGAGAACAAAGAGAGAAACAGAAAAGAAATTCAACGTCCCATAATTCTACTAGACCATTTTAACTGCACTATAAACATGCGTACTCCTTTTTCAAACACTAAGTTACAACCACACATCATACATTTCTATTTTTCTATTCTAACTTATTTAACTCTATTAACCCCTTAAATTCCTCAATAATATAGGATTATTACCCACACCTATATTAACAAAATTAAACCTAACCTACAAATATCCCTACCGATCTTTCTACTTCAAGATCACAAATGTCCTTATTGGGAGCTCATATTTAATCAATTAAAATGTCCTCTGAAAGAGGCTCATAAGTTATTACCAATTCTGAAATATCCCCCAAAAAGGCTCATATGTTTTAGCAGATTCAAAAACGTCCTCTATAGAAAAGGCTCATATGTTTTAACAAACTAAAGAATGTCCTTTGTAGAAAAGGCTCATAAGTTTTAACAGATTCAGGAATGTCCTCTTTAGAGGCTCATAAATTTTAGCAAACTCAAGAATGTCCTCTTTAGAGGCTCATAAGTTTTAGAATTAAAAACAGAATATCCTTCCCTGTATTTTAATTAACCTCCTATTGTTGATCATAACCTATATATGCTTATTCAATATAAAACCTACCACATTAATATAAATCACATAAACCACAGCAACTTTTCACTCACAGCCAAACCACAGAGACAGCGTTCTCTACACACACAGCAACCACAGCAGCAGAGTCCAGCTCTACTCACCCCCAGAGAACAATCACTTCAACAATCAAAAACACAAAATATAATCCTAATTTGAAGCTTCTCCTTATTTTTATTTTACTGTAATCTAATTTCTTCTCTTTTTACTCATTTAGGCTTTCGGCATTTAGGCTTTACTCTTTACTCTTTATCTCTTTATCTCTATTTCACTTCTTCACTCTATTTTACTTTTAAAATTATCTAATTGCCCTGGGCCCAGGGTTGTTACTTTCCTCTTTTTATTTTCTAATTCCTCTGACTATTTCTCAAAGCCAACCTTCACGCAGTGTCTAATCTACGCATGTCTTACCGTTAAGAAGTTGAGGGCCCACCTTCATTACTCTTGCATGATGTTATTTAGCTCACCTTATCGTTACTAATTAGGCTATTCTACACATTTACTTCAACCTTTTTTATTCCCTTCATTTCTTTATCTTCACTTTATCGACAGCCTATTCCTTTCATGCATGCTTGAGTTCTTCAGTGACTTACAGAAAGCGTCCCCCACATGCACTGTCCGCATGCATTACTCAGGAAATGTGTGTTTTTTCATCCATCCCTCTTCATTCATACTTAAGCAATTCTTTATGCTTATTCCTTTGCATTCATCAAGCAATTCTTTATGCTTTTTAATGCACATTCATTCTTTAGCACCCTTAATGCTTCTTAATTTTTCCCCCATTCACTTTTGTCCTCGGTCATTGTAATATTTCCAATTACACACATTTCACTGTCCTTTGGCTACCAATACAATGACGGTACAATACTTTATGTCTAGCCCTCTTCTTTTTAGCCTATTTTAACTTTTTTATTACTTTATTACTGCTATTCTTTTCTATTTTTTCTATCACACTCCCCCCTTTTGCGTTGCGCACTACGCAATAAAACCCAAATTTAGAACGGAGTCTCCCCCCACCATCAACACAGCATGGCACACACACACATGATCCTTTACGGTGCGACTACAGCAGCCACAGAACAAATTCAACGAACACACCAGCGCTCCATCATGTGAGAAATGCTCACCGTATTGGTCGACCAGGAGCGGGAGTAGGTGCGCTGAAGCTGTCAGCGACGCTGCAGGTCACAACACGTCTGGAGTTCGTGACGCCAATTTCTGTTGTATCTTCTGTAGCGATGATGTGATGATGATGAAGGAATCTCCGCTGACACCGACTTAGTTGTATAAAAAGGTTTATTACAAAAAGTACAGCGTCAAAACAAGCACCATGGATTGCCTGTGAGAAGATCCGAAGCCAATGTGAATCTCCCCCGTTTTCCACCCAAACTACACTTCTTAAGGCCTGTTTTAAAACATTCCTACATATTCATGGTATAGCTAATGTGTGGTGACAAGATAGGCTCAGAGCCAACCTCATCACCATACATGGCTATTTTACAGAAAGGGAAGGTGGAACATATAGTTCATGTTGAAACTGGTCTCATCTCTTTGGAACTTTAGGAAAACGACCCCCAAGGGGCACCCATCTATAAAGTAGCCAGACCTTGGACATAGGCTTATCTAAAAATTTCACACACAAGTATCTAAACATTGGATACACACAAGTATCTAAACATTGGACACACATGGGAGAGACATCTCTCAGCTCAGACACCTCACTGCAAACGCATGAAACTTGATGAATTACAGCATTTAGAGCAAGTTTCGTTGTCTTTTAACTTCTTTTGATGAAATAAGGTGTATTGTGACTGCCGATGTAGATTTTATCACAGAAGCATGAAAACACTCATTTCTGCTGTTGCAACACTGCAAAGCATGAAACTTACTGAATTACAGCATTTAGAGCAAGTTTCTTCGTCTTTTAATTTATTTTGATGAAATAAGGTGTTTTGTGACTGCCGATGTAGATTTTCATCACAGAAGAATGAAAACACGTGAATGAAATCACAGACACGTGGCATTTCGCACAAGCACACGTGACACTTCACACATACTCAGACACGTGACACTTCACACACACTCACGTGACACACACGTGACACTTCACAAACACTCACGTGACACTGCACACACACCAGGTGACACTTCTCTCACACACACGTGACACTTCACACACACATACACACGTGACACCTCATACACACACGTGACACTTCACACACACTTGAGACACTTCACACACACACTCACACACACGTGACACTTCACACACTCACGTAACACTTCACACACACTCAGGTGACACTTCTCTCACACACGACACACACCTGACATTTCACACAGACACACTCACGTGACACTTCAAACACACACGTGACACACACGTGTAACTTCACAAACACTAACGTGACACACACGTGACACTTCACAAACACTAACGTGACACACACGTGACACTTCACAAACACTCACACACACATGTGACACCTCATACACACACTTAACACTTCACACACACTCACATACACACACGTGACACTTCACACACGTGAGACACTTCACACACACACACTTCACACACGTGACACTTCTCACACACACACGTGACACTTCACAATCACTCACACACGGCACTTCACAAACTTACGTAACACTGCACACACACTCAGGTGACACTTCTCTCACGCACGTGACAAATCACCCAGACAGACACACACATGACACTTCACACACAATTCACACACGTGACACTTCTCACACACACACGTGACACTTCACAAACACACAGTTCACACACGTGACACTTCTCACACACACGTTACCCTTCTAACAAACACACGTGACACTTCACACATACTCAGACACGTGACACTTCACACACACACATCAAGTGACACTTCAAACACACACGTGACACTTCACAAACACTCACATGACACACACGTGACACTTCACAAACACTCACACACATGGCACTTCACACACTCACATAACACTGCACACACACTCAGGTGACACTTCTCTCACACACACTTGAGACACTTCACACACACACTTCACACACGTGACACTTCTCACACACACACGTGAAGCTTCACACACACTCACACACACGTGAAACTTCACACAATCAAGTAACACTTCACAAACACTCAGGTGACACTTCTCTCACACACGACACACGTGACATTTCACACAGACACACTCACGTGACATTCACACACACGTGACGCTTCACACACTCACACACTTCACATACGTCACACTTCACATACCTGACAATTCACACAAATGTGACACTTCAAGCAGTCACGTTACACTTCACACGTAACACACACGCTACACTTCAAACACACACACGCTACACTTCACGAACACGCAGACGTTACACTCCACGAGCATGCACATTACACTCCTCACACACACAAGTTACACTTCAGTAACACACACACGTTACATTTCACACACAGACACGTTACACTTCACACAAACGTACAAACACATTACATCTCACACACACGTTCACACACAGTTCACAAACGTGACACTTCACACGCACACACAACTGACAATTCACACACACGTGACACTTCACACACACACGTGACATGTCACACACATACACACACATGACATTTCGCACACACAACACTTCACACACACATACACACGTGATACCTCACACACACGTGACACTTCACACACACAAACACACGTGACACTTCTCACACACACGTGACACTTCACACACACACACTTCACACACGTGACACTTAACTCAGACACATGACATTTCCTACACACACGTGACACTTCACACACACTCACGTGACACTTCACAAACACACAGTTCACACACGTGACACTTCTCACACACGTTACACTTCTCACAAAAACACGTGACACTTCACACATACTCAGACACGTGACACTTCACACACACACACTCACGTGACACTTCAAACACACACGACACACACGTGACACTTCACAAACACTCACATGACACACACGTGACACTTCACAAACACACACATGGCACTTCACACACTCACGTAACACTGCACACACACTCAGGTGACACTTCTCTAAAACACACGTGACACTTCACACACACTCACATACACACACGTGACACTTCACACACTTGAGACACTTCACACACACACACTTCACACACGTGAGACACAATTCACACCTACACGTGACACTTCTCACACACGTGATACTTCACACACAAACACACGTGAATATTCACACACACTCGCGTGACTCTTCACAAACACAGTTTACATACACGTGACACTTCACACCCACATGTTAAACTGCACACACACACACGTGACACTTAACACGCACACACAACTGACAATTCACACACACGTGACACTTCACACACACACGTGACATGTCACACACATACACACACGACATTTCGCACACACAACACTTCACACACACATACACACGTGATACCTCACACACACGTGACACTTCACACACACAAACACACGTGACACTTCTCACACACACGTGACACTTCACACACACTCACGTGACACTTCACAAACACACAGTTCACACACGTGACACTTCTCACACACACCTTACACTTCTCACAAAAACACGTGACACTTCACACATACTCAGACACGTGACCCTTCACACACACACTCACACACAACACTTCACACACACATACACACGTGACACCTCACACACGTGACACTTCACACACACACTCACGTGACACTTCAAACATACACGTGAGACACACGTGACACTTCACACACACTCACACACACGTGACACTTCACACACACATACACATGTGACACCTCATACACACACGTGACACTTCACACACGTGAGAGACTTCACACACACACTTCACATACGTGACACTTCACACACAAACACACACGTGACACTTCACACCCACATGTTACACTTCACACACACGTGACACTTCTGACACACATGTGAAACTTCACACACTCACGTGACACTTCACATACACTCGCGTGACTCTTCACAAACACACAGTTTACATACACGTGACACTTCTCACACACGTGACACTTCACACACACACACTCACGAGACACTTCAAACATACACGTGAGACACACGTGACACTTCACACACACTCACACACGTGACACTTCACACACTCACGTAACACTTCACACACAATCAGGTGACACTTCTCTCACAAATGTGACAATTCACCCACACAGAGACACATGTGATACTTCACTCACAGACACGTGACATTTCACACACACACACGACACTTCACACATACGTACACACGTGACACCTCACACACACGTGACACTTCACACACACACAAACACACGTGACACTTCTCAAACACGTGACACTTAACACACACACACTTCACACACGTGACAATTCACTCACAGACACGTGACATTTCCAACACACACACGTGACACTTCACACACACTCACGTGACACTTCACAAACACAGAGTTCACACACGTGGCACTTCTCACACACACGTGACACTTCTAACAAACACACGTGACACTTCACACATACTCAGACACGTGACACTTCATACACTCACGTGACACTTCAAAAACACACGTGACACACGTGTAACTTCACAAACACTAACGTGACACACACGTGACACTTCACAAACACTCACACACATGGCATTTCACACACATACACATGTGACACCTCATACACACACTTGACACTTCACAAACGTGAGACACTTCACACACGTGACACTTCACACACGTGAGACACTTCACACACACACACTTCACACACGTGACACTTCTCACACACACGTGACACTTCACACACACTCACACACACGTGACACTTCACACACTCACGTAACACTGCACACACACTCAGGTGACACTTCTCTCACACACAAGTGACACTTCACACACATGTTACACGTCATACACACACGTGACACTGCACACACACTCACATACACACGTGACACTTCACACACGTGAGACACTTGACACACACACACACTTCACACACTTGACACTTCTCACACAAACACGTGACACTTCACACACACTCACACACGTGACACTTCACACACTCACGTAACACTTCACACACAGTCAGGTGACACTTCTCTCACACACGACACACACGTGACATTTCACACAGACACACTCACGTGACATTCACGCACACGCTACACTTCACGAACACGCAGACGTTACACTTTACGAGCATGCACATTACACTCCTCACACACACAAGTGACACTTCACACACATACACATGTGACACCTCATACACACACGTGACACTTCACACACACTCACATACACAACACTTCACACACACGTGACACTTCACACACGTGGCACTTCACACACACACAAACACAAGTGACACTTCTCACACACGTGACACTTCACACGCACACACTTCAAACACGTGACACTTCACTTAGAGACACGTGACAATTCCTACACACATACACATACGTGAAAAATCAGTCACACACACATACACGTGACACTTCTCACACACGTGACACTTCACACACAAACACACACGTGACACTTCACACCCACATCTTAAACTTCACACACACACACGTGACACTTCACACACGTGAAACTTCTGACACACACGTGACACTTCACACACACTCAGGTGACACTTCTCTCACACACGACACACGTGACATTTCACACAGACACACTCACGTGACATTCACGCACACGCTACACTTCACGAACACGCAGACGTTACACTTCACGAGCATGCACATTACACTCCTCACACACACAAGTTACACTTCAGACACATACACGTCACATTTCACACACAGACACCTTACACTTCACACAAACGTACATACACGCACTTCACACACGTGACACTTCTCACACACACGTGACAATTCACACATACTCACACACACAACACTTCACAAACACATACACACGTGACACCTCACACGTGACACTTCACACACACAAACAGACGTGACACTTCTCACACACGTGACACTTCACACACACACACTTCAAACACGTGACACTTCACTTACAGACACGTGAAAATTCAGTCACACACATACACGTGACACTTCTCACACACATATACGTGACATTTCTCACACACGTGACACTTCACACACAAACACACACTTGACACTTCACATCCACATGTTACACTTCAATCACACACACGTGACACTTCACACACACTCGCGTGACTCTTCACAAACACAGTTTACATACACTTGACACTTCTCAAACACGTGACACTTCACAAACACATACACACACATGATACTTCACTCACAGACACATGACATTTCGCACAAGCACACGTGACACTTTACGAACACTCACACACGACACTTCACACACTCATGTAACACTGCACACACACTCAGGTGACACTTCTCTCACACACACGTGACACTTCACACACACTCACATACACACACGTGACACTTCACACACATGACACTTCTCACACACACGTGACACTTCACACACAAATGAGACACTTCACACACACACGTGACACTTCACACACACGTGACACTTCTGACACACACGTGACACTTCACACACACTCGCGTGACTCTTCACAAACACACAGTTTACATACACGTGACACTTCTCACACACACCTGACACTTCACACACACTTCACACACATGAAACTTCACTCCCAGACACGTGACATTTCCTACACACATGTGACACTTCACACACACTCACGTGACACTTCACAAACACACAGTTCACACACGTGACACTTCTCACACACGTGACACTTCTAACAAACACACGTGACACTTCACACATACTCAGACACGTGACACTTCACACACACACACTCACGTGACATTTCAAACACACATGTGACACACGTGACACTTCACTCACGTGACACTTCGCACACACTCGCGTGACTCTTCACAAACACAGTTTACATACACTTGACACTTCTCAAACACGTGACACTTCACAAACACATACACACGTGATACTTCACTCACAGACACGTGACATTTCGCACAAGCACACGTGACACTTCACGAACACTCACACACGACACTTCACACACTCATGTAACACTGCACACACACTCAGGTGACACTTCTCTCACACACACGTGACACTTCACACACACTCACATACACACACGTGACACTTCACACACGTGACACTTCTCACAAACGTGACACTTCACACACAAATGAGACACTTCACACACACACGTGACACTTCACACACACGTGACACTTCTGACACATACGTGACACTTCACACACTCTCACGTGACACCTCACACACACTCGCGTGACTCTTCACAAACACACAGTTTACATACACGTGACACTTCTCACACACACCTGACACTTCACACACACTTCACACACGTGAAACTTCACTCCCAGACACGTGACATTTCCTACACACGTGACACTTCACACACACTCACGTGACACTTCACAAACACACAGTTCACACACGTGACACTTCTCATACACACGTGACACTTCTCACAAACACACGTTACATTTCACACAAACGTACATACACATTACATCTCACACACACGTTCACACACACAGTTCACAAATGTGACACTTTACACGCACACACAACTGACAATTCACTCACACATGTGACACTTAAAACACACATACGTGACATGTCACACACATACGTGACAATTCAGTCACACACGCATACACGTGACACTTCTCACACACGTGACATTTCGCACACACACAACACTTCACACACATACACACGTGACACCTCACACACACACACGACACTTCACACACACGTGACACTTCTGACACACACGTGACACTTCACACACACTCACGTGACACTCACGTACATACACATTACATCTCACACACACGTTCACACACACAGTTCACAAACTTCACAAACACTCACACACGACACTTCACACACTCACGTAACACTGCACACAGACTCAGGTGACACTTCTCTCACACACGTGACACTTCACACACATATACACAGGTGACAGCTCATACACACACGTGACACTTCACACACACGAGACACTTCTCACACACACGTAACACTTCACACACACTCAGGTGACACTTCTCTCACAAACATGACATTTCACACAGACACACTGACGTGACATTCACACACACGTGACACTTCACACACGTGAGACACTTCACACACACACTTCACACACGTGACACTTCTCACACACGTGACATTTCGCACACACAACACTTCACACACATACACAAGTGACACCTCACACACACGTGACACTTCACACACACGTGACACTTCACACACACACATTTTCACACACGTGACACTTCACTCACAGACACGTGAAATTTCCTACACACACGTAAAACTTCACACACACATACACACGTGACACCTCATACACACACGTGACACTTCACACACACGTGACACTTCTCACACACACGTGACACTTCACACACACACTTCATACACGTGACACTTCTCACACACACGTGACACTTCACACAGACTCACACACACGTGACACTTCACTCCCAGACACGTGACATTTCCTACACACACGTGACACTTCACACACACTCACGTGACACTTCACAAACACACATGACACTTCTAACAAACACACGTGACACTTCACACATACTCAGACACGTGACACTTCAAACACACACGTGACACACACGTGACACTTCACAAACACTCACACACATGGCACTTCACACACTCACGTAACACTGCACACACACTCAGGTGACACTTCTCTCACAAACAAGTGACACTTCACACACATACACATGTGACACCTCATACACACACACGTGACACTTCACACACACTCACATACACACGTGACACTTCACACACGTGAGACACTTCGCACACACACACTTCACACACGTGACACTTCTCACACACGTGACATGTCGCACACACAACACTTCACACACATACACACGTGACACCTCACACACGTGACACTTCACACACACACGTGACACTTCTGACACACACGTGACACTTCACACACACACACATTTCACACACGTGACACTTCACTCACAGACACGTGAAATTTCCTACATACACGTGACACTTCACACACACATACACACGTGACACCTCATACAAACACGTCACACTTCACACACACTCACATACACACGTGACATTTCTCACACACACGTGACACTTCACACACACTTGAGGCACTTCACACACACGCACTTCACACAAGTGACACTTCTCACACACACACGTGACACTTCACACACACTCACAGACACGTGACACTTCACACACTCACGTAACACTTCACACACACTCAGGTGATATTACATCTCACACACACGTTCACACACACAGTTCACAAACGTGACACTTCACACACACACACAACTGACAATTCACACATACACGTGACACTTCTCACACACGTGACACTTCACACACAAACACACACGTGACACTTCACACCCACATGTTACACTTCACACACACGTGACACTTCACACACACGTGACACTTCTGACACACACTTGACACTTCACACACACTCGCGTGACTCTTCACAAACACAGTTTATATACACGTGACACTTCTCACACACGTGACACTTCACAAACACATACACACACGTGATACTTCACTCACAGACACGTGACATTTCGCACAAGCACACGTGACACTTCACACATACTCAGACACGTGACACTTCACACACAAACACTCACGTGACACTTCAAACACACACGTGACACACACGACACTTCACAAACACTCACACACGACACTTCACACACTCACGTAACACTGCACACACACACGTGACACTTCACACACATACACACGTGACACCTCATACACACGTGACACTTCACACACACTCACATACACAAACGTGACACTTCACACACACATGACACTTCTCACTCACACGTGACACTTCACACACACTTGAGACACTTCACACACACACGCTTCACACACGTGACACTTCTCACACACACACGTGACACTTCAGACACACTCACACACATGTGAAACTTCACACAATCACGTAACACTTCACACACACTCAGGTGACATTACATCTCACACACACGTTCACACACACAGTTCACAAACGTGACACTTCACACGCACAAACAACTGACAATTCACACACACATGTGACACTTCACACACACGTGACATGTCACAGACACACACATACGTGACACTTCTCACACACGTGACATTTCGCACACACACAACACTTCACACACATACACACGTGACACCTCACACACACGTGACACTTCACACACACACAAACACACGTGACACTTCTCACACACGTGACACTTCACACACGACACTTCACTCACAGACACGTGACATTTTCTACACACGTGACACTTCACACACACTCACGTGACACTTCACAAACACACAGTTCACACACGTGACATTTCTCACACACGCGTTACACTTCTAACAACCACACGTGACACTTCACACATACTCAAACACGTGACACTTCACAAACACACACTCACGTGACACTTCAAACACACACGACACACACGTGACACTTCACAAACACTTACATGACACACACGTGACACTTCACAAACACTAACACACATGGCACTTCACACACTGCAAAAACACTGCACACACACTCAGGTGACACTTTTATCACACACACAAGTGACACTTCACACACACATACACATGTGAAACCTCATACACACATGTGACACTTCACACGCACTCACATACACACACATGACACTTCAAACTTGTGAGACACTTCACACACACTCAGGTGACACTTCTCTCACACACAACACACACGTGACATTTCACACAGACACACTCACGTGACATTCACGCACACGCTACACTTCACGAACACGCAGACGTTACACTTTACGAGCAGGCACATTACACTCCTCACACACACAAGTTACACTTCAGACACACACGTCACATTTCACACACAGACACGTTACACTTCACACAAACGTACATACACGCACTTCACACACGTGACACTTCTCACACACACGTGACACTGCACACACACTCACACACACGTGACACTTCACACACTCACGTAACACTTCACACACAGTCAGGTGACACTTCTCTCACACACGACACACACGTGACATTTCACACAGACACACTCAAGAGACATTCACGCACACGCTACACTTCACGAACACGCAGACGTTACACTTCACGAGCATGCACATTACACTCCTCACACACACAAGTTACACTTCAGACACACACATGTTACATTTCACACAAACGTACATACACATTACATCTCACACACACGTTCACACACACAGTTCACAAACGTAACACTTCACACGCACACACAACTGACAATTCACACACACATGTGACACTTCACACACACACTTGACATGTCACACACATACACATACGTGACAATTCAGTCACACACATACACGTGACACTTGACACACAATCACACACGTGACACTTCACACCCACATGTTACACTTCACACACACGCGTGACACTTCACAAACGTGACACTTCTGACACACACGTGACACTTTACACACACTCACGTGACACTTCACACACACTCGCGTGACTCTTCTAAAAAACACACAGTTTACATACACGTGACACTTCTCACACAGGTGACACTACACACAAATACACGTGACACTTCTCACAGACACACAGACGTGGCACTTCACACACACTCACACACGTGACACTTCACACACACACTCACACAGACACACTCACAAGACATTTCACACACTCACACACACACGTCACACTTCTCACACACACGTCACACTTCACACACACTTGAGGCACTTCACACACACGCACTTCACACACGTGACACTTCTCACACACACACGTGACACTTCACACACTCACGTAACACTTCACACACACTCAGGTGATATTACATCTCACACACACGTTCACACACACAGTTCACAAACGTGACACTTCACACACACACACAACTGACAATTCACACATACACGTGACACTTCTCACACACGTGACACTTCACACACAAACACACACGTGACACTTCACACCCATGTTACACTTCACACACACGTGACACTTCACACACACGTGACACTTCTGACACACACGTGACACTTCACACACACTCACGTGACACTTCACACACACTCGCGTGACTCTTCACAAACACACAGTTTACATACACGTGACACTTCTCACACACGTGACACTTCACAAACACATACACACACGTGATACTTCACTCACAGACACGTGACATTTCGCACAAGCACACGTGACACTTCACACATACTCAGACACGTGACACTTCACACACAAACACTCACGTGACACTTCAAACACACACGTGACACACACGTGACACTTCACAAACACTCACACACGACACTTCACACACTCACGTAACACTGCACACACACACGTGACACTTCACACACATACACACGTGACACCTCATACACACGTGACACTTCACACACACTCACATACACAAACGTGAAACTTCACACACACATGACACTTCTCACTCACACGTGACACTTCACACACACTTGAGACACTTCACACACTCACGCTTCACACACGTGACACTTCTCACACACACACGTGACACTTCAGACACACTCACACACATGTGAAACTTCACACAATCACGTAACACTTCACACACACTCAGGTGACATTACATCTCACACACACGTTCACACACAGTTCACAAACGTGACACTTCACACGCACAAACAACTGACACTTCTCACACACACACGTAACACTTCAGACACACTCACACACACGTGACACTTCACACACTCACGTAACACTTCACACACACTCAGGTGACATTACATCTCACACACACGTTCACACACACAGTTCACAAACGTGACACTTCACACGCACAAACAACTGACAATTCACACACACGTGACACTTCACACACACGTGACATGTCACAGACACACACATACGTGACACTTCTCACACACGTGACATTTCGCACACACACAACACTTCACACACATACACACGTGACACCTCACACACACGTGACACTTCACACACACACAAACACACGTGACACTTCTCACACACACGTGACACTTCACACACGACACTTCACTCACAGACACGTGACATTTTCTACACACGTGACACTTCACACACACTCACGTGACACTTCACAAACACACAGTTCACACACGTGACATTTCTCACACACACGTTACACTTCTAACAACCACACGTGACACTTCACACATACTCAAACACGTGACACTTCACAAACACACACTCACGTGACACTTCAAACACACACATGACACACACGTGACACTTCACAAACACTTACATGACACACACGTGACACTTCACAAACACTAACACACATGGCACTTCACACACTGCAAAAACACTGCACACACACTCAGGTGACACTTCTCTCACACACACAAGTGACACTTCACACACACATACACATGTGAAACCTCATACACACACGTGACACTTCACACGCACTCACATACACACACATGACACTTCAAACTTGTGAGACACTTCACACACACTCAGGTGACACTTCTCTCACACACAACACACACGTGACATTTCACACAGACACACTCACGTGACATTCACGCACACGCTACACTTCACGAACACGCAGACGTTACACTTTACGAGCAGGCACATTACACTCCTCACACACACAAGTTACACTTCAGACACACACACGTCACATTTCACACACAGACACGTTACACTTCACACAAACGTACATACACGCACTTCACACACACACTCACACAGACACACTCACATGACATTTCACACACTCACACACACACGTCACACTTCTCACACACACGTCACACTTCTCACACACTCAACACTGTACACACTCACGTGACACTTTACACACACTTCACACACGTTACACTTCACACACACACACTTCACACTTTACACTTCTCTCACACAAACACACACGGGACAGTTCACAAACATGTGACACTTTACACACACTCACGTGACAGACACATGGTACTTCACACACACTCAAATACACACACGACACTTTACCCACACATGTGACTCTTCATTGACTCACAAGTGACACGTTTCACACACACATACGTGACACTTCTCACACACGTGACATTTCACAGACACACGTGACACTTCACACACGTGACACACGTGACAATTCACACACACTTGTGACACACACGTGACACTTCACACACATGACACACGACACTTCACAAACGTGAAACTTCACACTCACACACGTAACACTTCACACACACTCATGTGAGACTTCACACACACAACGCACACTTCACACTTCACACAGACGTGACAATTCACACACTTGACTCTTCACTCACTCACACACGTGACACTTTACACACACGTGACACTTCACACTTACACATGACACTTCACACAAACACACGTGAAACTTCACACACGTGACACACATGTGACACTTCACACACACTCATGTGACACACGTGACACTTCACAAACGCACAACACTTCTCACACACGTGACACTTTACACACACGTGACACTTCACACACTCACATACACATCCACAGATGACACTTCACACACACGTGACACTTCACATACAAACACACGTGACACTTCACACACACATACACACACTTGACATTTCACACACGTGACACACACGACATTTCACACACAGTCACTTGACACTTCAGACACACACACACACTTCACGCTACACTTAACACAAACGATACACTTCAAACACGAACACGCTACACTTCACAAACATGCACATGTTACACTTCAAAGACACAATCACAAGTTACACTTCACAGACACACACACGCTACATTTCACACACACTCACGTAACTTCAGACACACACAGGTGACACTACACACAAATACACGTGACACTTCTCACACACACAGAGACGTGGCACTTCACGCACACTCACACACGTGACATTTCACACACACACTCACACAGACACACTCACATAACATTTCACACACTCACACACACACACGTCACACTTCTCACACACACGTGACACTTCTCACACACTCAACACTGTTCACACTCACGTGACACTTTACACACACTTCACACACGTTACACTTCACACACACACACTTCACACTTTACACTTCGGTCACTCAAACACACACGGGACAGTTCACAAACATGTGACACTTTACACACACTCACGTGACAGACACATGGTACTTCACACACACTCACATACACACGTGACACTTTACCCACACATGTGACTCATTATTCACTCACAAGTGACACTTTACACACACAAGTGACACTTCACACACACTCATACACAAACGTCACTTCACACACACTCATGTGACACTTCATACACGTGACACTTCACACATGACACTGTACACACACGTGACACTTGCCACACACTGATGTGTCAGTTCCCACACACACGTGACACTTCACACAAACACTTCACGCTACACTTACCACACACACTACCCTTCAAACACGCACACGCTACACTTCACGAACATGCACACGTTACACTTCACAGACATACACACAACTTACACTTCACAGACACACACATTACATTTCACACACACTCACGTGACACTTCTCACACACACAGGTGGCACTTCACGCACATTCACTCAGGGACACTTCAAGGACACACACACTCACTTAGACACACTCACGTGACACTTCACACACGTGAAACTTCACACACAGTCACATTTCACACACGTGACACTACACACACACACACACTTCACACATTTGACACTTCTCACCCACCTGACACTTCTCACACACACATGTTTCACACACACACATACGTGACACTTCTCACACACGTGACATTTCGCAGACACACACGTGACACTTCACACACGTGACACACGTGACAATTCACACACACTCATGACAAACACGTGACACTTCACACACGACACACGACACTTCACACACGTGACACTTCACACTCAAGTGACACTTCACACACATACACACGTGACGATTCACACAATCATACACACACGACACTTCACACAGACACACTCACGTGACACTTTACACACTCCCACACTTCACGCACATGACACTTCACACACGTGACAATTCACACAAATGTGAGACTTCACACAGCTGACACTTCACACACACATACACACTTCACAAACGTGACACTTCACACACACAAATATTCGTGACACTTCACACATGTGACACTTCACGCAGTCACGTTACACTTCACACGTAACACAAACGCTACACTTCAAACACGCACACGCTACACTTCATGAACACGCACACGTTACACTTCACGAGCATGTACATTACTCTCCTCACACACACACAAGTTACACTTCAGACACATACATGTTACATTTCGCACAGAGACAAGTTACACTTCACACAAACACACACGTTACACTTCACACAAACGTACATACACACGACACTTCACACACAAATACAGACACGTGACACTTTACTCACACACACATACACATGTGACACTTCTCACACAAGTGACACATCACACACGTGACATTTCACTCAAACACACTTTTGTGACATTTCACACAAACGCACGTGACACTCACACACAGACAAATCTCACACACGTGACACTTCACACACACAGACACACGTGACACGTCACTCAAAAACACGTGACATTTCACACACACGTGACACTTCACACACACGTGACACAAACCCACACACGTGATACTTCACACACATGTGACACTTCACACACACGCACGTGACACACACGTGACACTTCACACACGTGACACTTCACACACATGTGACACTTCACACACACGCACGTGACACACACGTGACACTTCCCAAAAGTGACACACACAGACTGCACTTCACACACACTCACGTGACACTTCACACGAACACGTGACACTTCACACACACGTGACACTTCACACACACGTGACACTTCTCACACACGTGACATTTCGCAGACACACGTGAAACTTCACACGCGTGACACACGTGACAATTCACACACACTCGTGACACACGTGACACTTCACGCACACGTGACACACACGACACTTCACACAAGTGACACGTCTCACACACGTAACACTTCACACACACTCATGTGACACTTCACACACACAACGCACACTTCACACACATTCTCGTGACACACGTGACATTTCACACACATGTCACACACGTGACACTTCACACACTTGACTCTTCACTCACTCACACATGTGACACTTTACACACACGTGACACTTCACACATACACATGACACTTCACACACACGTGACACTTCACACACATAAGTGACACTTCACACACATACACACGTGACATTTTGCACACACACGTGACACTTCACACACACGTGACACATACACACACGTGACACTTCACACACAGGTGACACAAACGCACACGTGACACTCCACACAAACACGTGACACACACTTGACACTTGACACACTCACACACACGTGACACTTCACACACACTTCACACACATGTGACACTTCACACACATGACTCTTCACTCACACACGTGACACTTCACACACATTCACATACACACGTGATACTCTACTAACACACATACACACATGACAATTCACACACTCACATACACACACGTGATACTTCACTGACACTCACACACTTCATACACACACGTTACCCTTCACACACACTCACATACACACGTGACACTTCAAACACACGTGATACTTCACAAACACACACATACACACACGTAACACTTCACACACACTCACATGACACTTCTCACACACGACACTTCACACGTGACACTTCACACACGTGACACTTTACACACACACGTGACACTTCACACACACACTTCACGCTACACTTAACACATACGCTACACTTCAAACAGGCACACGCTACACTTCAAACACGCACACGCTACACTTCACAAACATGCACACGTTACACTTCACAGACACACACACAAGTTACACTTCACAGACACACAAACATTACATTTCACACACACTCATGTGACACTTCACACACGTTACACTTCACACACGTGACACTTCTCACACACACACAGGTGACACTACACACACATACACGTGACACTTCTCACACACACGTGATACTTAATTCACACACATACACACCTGACACTTCTCACACACGTGACACTTCACACACACATACACATGTGACACTTCACACACACATACACACAACACTTCACACAGACACACTCACGTGACACTTAACACACTCACACACTTCACACGCGTGACACTTCACACACACAAATATATGTGACACTTCACACATGTGACACTTCACACAGTCATGTTACACTTTACACGTAACACACACACTACACTTCAATCACGCACACAAATGGTGCACTTCTACTCTGCCCTCATCAAGTCCATCCTCACCTCCTCCATCACCATCTGGTATGCTGCTGCTACTGCCAAGGACAAGGGCAGACTGCAGCGTATCATTTGCTCTGCAGAGAGAGTGATTGGCTGCAATCTACCATCTCTGAAGATCCTGTATGCCTCCAGGACCCGGAGGCATGCAGGGAAGATTGTGGCTGACCCCTCCCACCCCAGACAAAAATTGTTTGAGACTCTCCCCTCTGGCAAGAGGCTGCGGTCCATCAGGACCAAAACCTCTCGCCACAAGAACAGTTTCTTCCCGTCTGCAGCCAGCCTGATCAACAAGGCCCGTGAACCCCATTGACACGGACCCTTATCCCCTCCCCAAACAGACACTACACATTACATTAACGCACAGACCCCCGGCGTAATGCGTTACAGTAATGCACACTTGTGGACTACAGTTTATACTTCTGCACAGTTTTAGTTTTATTCATTATCTAGAAAAAGATTTATTGCACACATGTAGTCATATTTTTTCATATTCTGTACTGTAAATTATATTTACTACTACTTAGAACTAGTACTCTAGTACTTTAATACTACTCCATTTATGCATACGCTGACCTGTGCACCTTGCATTACTTGTCTGTACTTTCTTTCCGATTCTGATTCCGAAGTCTAACGTGTGCGTGTGTGTGAAGTGTAACGTGTGTGTGTGTCTGTGTGTGTGAAGTGTATCACGTGTGTGTGAAGTGTCGTGTTTGTGTAAAGTGTCACGTGTGTGTGTTTGTGTGAAGTGTCACGAGAGTGTGTGTGTGTGTGAAGTGTCACGTGTGTGAAGTGTCACGTGTGTGTGTAAAGTGTCACGTGTGTGTGTTTGTGTGAAGTGTCACGAGAGTGTGTGTGAGAAGTGTCATGTGTATGTGCGTGTGAAGTGTCACGTGTGTAAAGTGTGTGTGTGAAGTGTCACGTGTGTGTGTGAAGTGTCACGTGTGTAAAGTGTGTGTGTGAAGTGTAACGTGACTGCATGAAGTGTCACATGTGTGAAGTGTCACATATATTTTTTTTATTATTATTTAATTTTTTTTTTTTTTTTTTCTTATTTAACATTATTTATCACCCAAGTGTGAAATTATTTCTCCGCATTTAACCCATCCAGTGGCACCTGTACGAACACACACATGCACATGCACAGGGTCACACAAAGAGACAGGTGCCATATTCACACTGGAGCGGTGGGCAGCAGTTCACAGCGCCCGGGGAGCAATTGGGGGTGCGGTGCCTTGCTCAGGGGCACCTCGGCCGTGGCAAGTAGGTGGACTGCCACCCCACCAGCTGTCAGTCCACCAATCTTCGGGAGGGAGAGCGGGGATCGAACCTCCAACCTTGGGTTATTTATGTGTGTGAAGTGTGTGTGTGTGAAGTGTCACCTGTGTGAAGTGTCACATTTGTGTGAATTGTCACGTGTGTGTGAAGTGTCACGTGCGTGAAGTGTGTGAGTGTGTGAAGTGTCACCTGTGTATGTGTGTGTAGTTCTTTTTATGTCTGCCTCGTAAAGCACTGGCGACATACATTGTGCGCAGTTGCCGGTGATTGTTTCTGCTCAGGCCTAGCTCATCTCCAATAAGCATATAGTCAGCAATTCTTTTCTTTTTCCATAACCAGCCAATTATGTAATTATTATAAATAAATATGCATGCGGGCTGGGCATAGTAATATGCATGACACAATAATAAAAATATCATTCATTCATTCACATGCCACTTGGTCATGGTCACATTTTCTCTGGGTAATGTCTAGTGAGCTTCTAATGTAATTTTAATTTAATGTGAAGAAAATGGATGGATGAAAAAAACATAAAAGGTATTTGAAGGGATTAAAAACACATTTTTTAAAAGCAATAATGAAAACTATAAAAAACTAAAAAACATGCTCATAAATTCAAAAGAGAAGATAGATCAAGGATATGTTTATGATACTAGAGGGACAATTTGTTGTACAGCCAGTACTAACAAGTAAGTTGGCTTGTCCATTATATGTCTTGCTGTTGTTCTAGTGTTTTTGTTTTTGAATTCAGTCACAGGTCACTAATTTTTTTGCTGTATGTCAAAGCCACTCTTCAAGACTTAATGAAGAATGTAGAAAATAAGGACCTCCCTGGTTGAAGAGATTTCAGAGTACAGACAGTGGTAATGAGTTCCCAGTTCTTGGAGGTGTGAGAAGTCAGGGGAGGAGGCTGATATCTGCCTGCATCCCCATCAGACCATCATTCACACTTTTAATTGGTGTTTATGTTGCATTAATTATAACCCAGATACAAAATAAAACTTTAAACTTTTTCATCATAATATGCTATTTCCAATAAGGAACACACAACTTTAGTTGCCAAAAATAGCGTGATAACTCATATTGTGTAGCAACTCCTGGCCTTTTCTATATGTAGCATGCATATAGCATGTCTGCATATTTGATTGTACTTTTTCCCACAGGATAACGACATACAACTGATATGGACTGGGGAACATTTTTGCACATGATATTTACTGACATAATGCATTTGTATCACTGATGCGTCTTAAGCCATAAGATCACTGACTTACTGCTGCTGTGCAAATTCTTTCTTATCTTGCTTCCTGAGCTGTGAATACATATAATTTTTTATCACTAAATTGAGAAATGGTTGTAGTAGTATTATCCTTATGAAGTTTGGCACTCTGGTGTATCCGTAGTAAATTTGTGCTGGTGTTTATGGTGTTGATCACATACATGCCCCATGTCCCTCTTAACTAACTGTGCAACAGAGTACATACATTTAAAATATTGAGGGTTTCACCCAAAGTTTTATACATCTGGTGTTTTAAGTTTTAAAGTTCTTTGTAATGTGCCCCTACGATTACAGTCATTGGCAATGAAAATCTCAAACTGCTCTACTACACATGTATTGCTGGGGACCCAAGGACGTGCAATGTCAACTTTGGTGCAATTTGAACACACAACATAAACAAGCGACCAGCTATCTATGCAGTACGCCGCACACAGGAAGCAAAAAAGTACCGCAAAGCTCTGCCTGCTTCCTTTCAAAGCCCATGTTAACCAGTTGGGCTCTTCATAGTTTGTATTTATCACTTCTGTAAGTGATTGTGTTTATTAAATTATGTAAGCCTGCTTGTTCCACATATTTATCAGTTGTGTCTAAACAGAGTGAGAGAGAAGAGCAGACACACACACAAGCAGAAAGAGAGACAGATTGGGTCCTCAGCAATACATCTGCTAAGTGTGAAGTCATTCAGATGAGCGATTCTCAAGAACGCTTCAAGCAGCCATAATGTGGTTCTTGACAATGATGCAAGCTGCACTTCCGGGGGCCAAGAAATCATCCTGCTCCAAATGGGCACACATTCCTAGCAGGCATGCGCTTCGAACGGCCATGCCCTGAACAGGTGCTGCACTAATATATATAAAGAAGAGAAACAAACATATACATATAAATACATGAATAAAATAGAATAGAATACTGTGGTAAGAAGGTTGTGCAGTAATGTATGTGCAAAATGAAGACTTGTGCAGACAGACAGCTTATGGTCAGGTAGAATATACAGAGATGTAAACAAATGTAAAGTATAAAGTATATCAGTGGGAGTGCCTAGTGTATCCTAGTGATGAGCTCGAGACCTCAAAGGTTCAACAGTCTAATGACCTGTCTCTGAGCTTGGTGGTCCAAGAACGGATGCTGACCCCAACTGTGCAGTAATGTATGCACATTACTGCAGTTAGGGTGATTGGGGTCTTTGATGATCCTGTTGGCATTAATTCCTGCACCACTGGGTGTAGAGGTCCTCCATGGAAGGCAGCTCTGTCCTGGTGATGTGCTGCGCAGTTTTAACCAATTGCCATACCAGGAAGTGATTCAGCCAGTCAGGATACTCTCAGTTGTACACCTGTTGACGTTGCATAGTATCCTGGGGTCCATATTGAGCCTTTTCAGCAAGGAAGAAGAAGAGCCGTTGTCTTTATGTTTGAGTGCCAGTGTTGAGAGGATGGGGTGGTGACTATCCGTACAGCCTGGAGTCTACCTGTCCGAAAGTTAAGGATCCAGTCACAGAGATCACCATGGTCACCTTGAGGTTGAGGTCCTTGAGCTTACTTATGAGCTTGGAGGGCACAATGGTACTGAATGCTGAACTGTAGTCAGTAAAGAGCATTCTCACATATTTGTGTTCCTCAGGTCCAGGTAGGAAAGGGCAGTGTGGAGAGCTAGGGCAAAGGCATTATCTATAGACCTGTTTGGCTTTTATGGAAATTGTAGTGGGTCCAGTGAGTCAGGAGCTAACTGCTCAAAGAACTTCATGATGGTGGAGGATCATTTTGTACTTTGTCAGCTTGGAAGATGTTCCCAAAGTGTGCATAGAAGGTGTTCAGTTCATCTGGGAGAGGTGTAGACATTATCTCAGTACTGATAGTTTTCCTTTTGTAGTCTGTAATAGTTCTTTGTCCAGCCCACATGTTCCCTGTGTTGTCTCTTATTTCTTAATTGTGATTCTGTGATACCTCAGCAGGACTTTCCTCAGGTTGGTGCTGTTAATATCCCCGGCCACAATAAAAGAAGACTCCAGCCGTGAGGTCTCAGTCCTGTTGATAACTCTATACAACTCGTCCAGTGCTTGGTTGGTATTGAGATAAGGATGACATCTGATCATCAACAGCCGATAAAAAAGTCCACATCTGAGTAGCACTAGGTTTGACCATACAGTAAACACCAGATTTTATTGTCAGGTCCAGGTGGTGATGGAAGAGGTCCTCTGGAACAATGGCCAAGTTTGGGATCAAAGGGTCCGACCAAGTCTCTGTGAATGCCATAACATTATAGTTCTTATTGTTATGTTGAAAAGCCATCCTGCTCCTGAGTTCATGTAGTTTATTGTTCATCGACAGGACATTTGCTAGAAGAATACTTGGTAGAGGAGGCCTGTTTGCACGTGTACTCAGCCCTCGGTTTTCCAGGTACGGCAATAGGTAATTCCAGTCATGGATTGTCGCCCTCATTGATCGTAGTAAGAAAGTGTTGTCCACCAACGATTACATGTGCAAAAGTTGTTCTCTATCATATTGTATGATAGGGCCTGCTTAGGCAGTGTGCATGTTGCAAAAAAGTCCAGTAAAAGCAAACGGTTACTCGGTTACTCTGCCATGCTGCAAGAGTTAAACCTCCATTCAGTCTCCTGCTCAAATACATATTTACAAATTACTTTACCAATGTAATGCACATTTGCAGATTCTTGTACATATTCACAAATCTGAGAACACGTTTACAGATTCTTGTACACATTCAAATTGCTGCATATATGGATTAAGATATAACTCCCCACACATATTCCCAAATAATATTGCTACAATGATACTCCCACATAGGATCAATTCATTCTTGGTTTTGGTTTTTTCGTTGAAGATGCTGCAAGCAGAAATCATCCTGTTCTGAATGTGGACACTTTCCTAGCGGGCATTCGCTATGAACGGCATCAGAACATCTACACCTTCCAATAAATGTATAGCCCATGGTTGAAATAGCCCATGGTTGACTACTTCATTCAGTGGCACTGAACTAGACCTGCTATGAACCATAAGAACTCAGTAAAAATGCTAATTCATGCAGAAGTCTTCAAAGGCAGTAAGGGGAAGTCTATAAGAAGCTGTTGCATTGCTTCTATTATGTCTTTTGTTGTGGTTCTTCCGATGGAGGGCCCCTGTAAAGTGACTTTATTTGCAGTTTATGTCTGGTGATATCTGATTGATATTTTTCCTTTAATGTGTTAAAGGTTTCTACCTTTGCAAACATTAAAAATATAAGGCATTAAGTTACCACACACTTTAAAGTCTTAGCTTTACATTTTCAAATCCTGTCAATTTTAAATTATAAAAATTCACTTTTAATCTTTTAAATCCATTAATACTATGTAATGAATTTTGAAGGGATGTTCACTTCCTACTGCGCCATCATACTGTATCCACTGGTACAGACTGTCCAACCTTACTCCCTGAGGGTCTATTATTTAACCCCTCTGACTTCAATGGTCACAGAAACTGACTCCATACAGTAAATACAGTACAGCAGAAACTCCATACTGTCCAGCTGACAATAGAAGGTAAGTGTGGGATTGGAGTGCAACTGTGTTTAAATATGCTTGTGAAGCCTGAATTTGTATTTTTACTTACTGTTAATGGTTCAGCTTGTAGCAGTCATATATACCGTATATACACAGTATATACTGTATACAGTATGTTTATAATCTATACATTTATTGCATAGTGAAGATGTTCTGAGGTCAAGAAAGAGCTTGCCCTTACCTCCCTTGGTGTCATTGTGACCAACACCACATTACAATAAACTAGAAACTGAGTTTATTGGTTCCCTTTTACAAACGAACATTGTGTCTTCTAGCATATTTCCCTAAATGAAATGCAGTATACTGTAAATTTTACTGTTTGGTAAAATGTTGACAGATATATCCCACTCTTCATAGTTAAATATAACAGTCGCTAGTGAAAGTTTAATTTACTTTGAAATTAAGAAATATTGACCGAAAAAGCTGTTGGTCAAAAGCTAGCATCAGAACATCTCATTCCATTCCCGAATTCATCATTCTCTTTTCCCTCCAAACAGATGGAGCCAGTGCTCTGCTATGAGTCCAGAAACAGTTAATGTCTGAGGACCATCTATCCCTTGCCCATGCACATCACCCTCTACATGATTCTAGGGGTCACAGTCATCCTAACAGTGTGTGGAAACCTTTTGGTCATCATCTCAATTGCCTATTTTAAGCAGCTCCAAACTCCAACCAATTACCTGGTTGTTTCTCTGGCTGTGTCTGATCTTCTTTTAGGGTTTTTAGTCATGTTTCCCAGTATGATTCGATGTGTAGAGTCCTGCTGGTATTTCTTCTGTAAAGTCTACATGAGTTCTGATGTCATGTTGTGTACAGCATCAATTCTAAATCTGTTATTCATATCACTTGACCGACACTATGCTGTTTGTCATCCTCTTGTATACAGAAGAAAAATATCTGTCAATGTTGTGTTGATCATGATTCTGCTCAGCTGGAGTATTTCAGCTTTCATAGGCCTTGGAATGATTTTTCTGAAGTTTAATATTTGGAGGATTGAGGAGTTCTACTATAACCACATTGCGTGTGAAGGAGGTTGTGTTTTGTTTCAGAGTGGAATGTCAAGCACAGTCTCTTCAGTACTTTCCTTTTACATTCCAGGAATAATAATGCTTGGTGTTTACCTGAAAATTTTCCTAGTGGCATGGAGACAGTTGTGCAGCATACAGAATGCAAGCTGTATGAGATCAGTAAGAATATCAAATACAAGCCAGACTAAAGCCACTAAAACACTTTCTATCATAATGGGGGCATTTCTTTCTTTTTGGACTCCCTTTTATGTCTGTAACATCATTGATCCCTTTATTAGTTACTTAACACCACCAGCATTGTTTGAAACATTTGTATGGGTGGGCTACTTGAATTCTACTGTGAACCCTATAATCTATGCATTCTTTTACAGTTGGTTCAGAAAGGCATTTCAGTTATTCACTTCAGGTAACATCTTTAAATCTGACATTTCCGAGACAACACTTTTCCCAGGATAAATAGATGCAATCCGTAAGCTTCTGATAAGTGGATTTTACAGAAAAAAGGTTGGTTGAAAAACAGGTCTAGAAATGTGGCAATCATTTTGCTCCCATTGATTTGCCAATGGGCCAACTGTAAAGACCAATGTTAAGGTCTTTACAGTCTTTACAGGGACTAAATCTGCCCTCTATTTGTTTGCTTTAGGCATGCTGGTTACCATTTTAGGGAACTCTGTTGTCATTGTGTCAATAGGTCATTTCAAGTAGTTGTATAATCCTACTAATGTGCTTATTTTATCTCTTGCTCTTGTTGATCTACTAGTAGGAATTACTGTGATGACATTCAGCACCATCCAGACCATACATGGCTGCTGGTTCTATGGTAATACCTTCTGTCTATGGGCTCAAGGTTCTTAGCTCTGCACCAAAGTTTTGAAGGAAAATAAATGCTTGGCATTATGTATGAGTAAATAGATGTCAATAAATATGTTCTAAAGTTTGTTTTGCAATAAAGTGTCATTTTATCTATTATTTTTAAATTACCCATTGATATTCACTCTAAATGGTGGTTTTTGTTTCAATGCATGATATAAAGTATATAATGTTAAACACAGCTCAGTGTCTGTTATACTGTGCTCTGTTGGATTCACCTTAGACCAGTGTTCATAACCTGAGCTCGCTGTAGCTTGAGCTGTGCTCTGTTAGCATTACGACACTGGCCTCCAGATGTGTTACACCTAGACCTGTGTCACTCCCTGGTCCTCTGTGCTTTGGCCGCCTTCTGTGGTCACCTGCGTTCCAGTCATCTGCCAGATTGTGGTTGGTTTCTGTCCTTGTGTTGTCTGTCCTCCTTTGGAGTTTTTGTACCTGGATGTTAATCTGCACTGGTCTGCATGACTGCCTGCACTTCATGTGCGACCAAAAATCTGTCAAGTGCAACCTGATATTTTCATTGGTCGCACTGGTGCACCTAAAATTGAACAGGTCTGATTAAAAAAAAAACGATTAATTGGCCACATCAAGGTGGAGCTAGCCAATGCACAAGTTGCATGTAGCAACGGCCCAACAACCGGCACTTGCAGATACAGGCAGTCAACGCTACTTCAGCGACTCCGACTGGTGCAGAATATTCTTGCCAGAATTTTAACAGGCACTGAGAAATACACAATAGTCCTGTGCTAGCCAGCTTACACTGGCTGCCCATTTAGAAAACTCTTCTGTTCACTTTTAAGGCATAAAATGTGCCTGGCCCTTCCTTAGATTGGTGGCTACTGCTATTCCTAGGACCCGGCTTGTGACCTTTGCTGTTAGAGCCATCAGACTGTGGAACACTTGAGATTAGACAGGCTACAATATTAGCATCTTTTAAATGCCATCTTAATTTTTTTTTTTTCTATAGGAATGGGTCTATGAATATTTAATATATTGCTGGATTTTATCATACAGCTCTTGCCATTTTACATTTTTGAAACTTTATTTTATTGTTACTTTATTTTCTTTTATTTTCTGTAAAGCATTTAGTAACCTTATTAAGTACTATATAAATAATAATAATAATAATGATAATTATTATTATTATTATTATTATTATTATTATTATACTTGTTTCTCGCAAATGTACTGAAAATGATCTATAAACCTATTATCAGCCACACATACAACTTCTGAGTGCTTACAGGATATTGCACAAAGGTAGATATTTACCCACAAATCTTGGTAATTGTTTTGCCCACCCTTCTTAATTTTGTATGGTACAGAAATCACACTGATTTATTTGTTCTTGTATTTTAATTACTATTACTGTAATAGCGCCATATTACAGCTGTTTATGACTTTACCACAGAAGAATTTTACTCCTCAAAGTATGGCCCAGGGAATGGCCCAGTATGTCATATTTGTAGGTGGATCCAGTATGCTGTGTCTTTTGTTATAAGAATGAGATCACCAGTATGTGTCTCCCTCTAGCACGTATCACTGTATCTTTGTTTAGGTTTTGGTGTATGTGTTTGGGTTAATGATGACTGCCCTTTCTCAAGAGCAGTACTGTTTTCCAAGCTCTAATGCCTCTTGTATTAGGGCACAGTTCAGTGTGGGGACTAAATTTGCCCTCTATTTGTTGTTTGCTTTAGGCATGCTGGTTACCATTTTAGGGAACTCTGTTGTCATTGTGTCAATAGGTCATTTCAAGCAGTTGCATAATCCTACTAATGTGCTTATTTTATCTCTTGCTCTTGCTGATCTACTAGTAGGAATTACTGTGATGCCATTCAGCACCATCCGGACCATACATGGCTGCTGGTTCTATGGTGACACCTTCTGTCTACTGCACTCCAGTTTTGATATGTTTCTTACCACTGTCTCTATATTCCACCTAATTTGCATTGCTGTAGACAGACAACAAGCAATATGCAATCCTATGTATTATTCTAGGAAAATGACAATGCCAGTGGCCTGGATTATGGTATGTGGCAGCTGGGCACTGGCTGCTGTCTACTCTTATGGACTACTTTACTCAAAGGCCAATGTAACAGGGTTAGAGGACTACATGGTATCAATAAACTGCCTTGGCAGTTGTAACCTTCTCTTTAACCCCCTTTGGGGAATCCTGGACAGTGTTACTGCCTTTTTCTTTCCATGCACTGTAATGGTATCGCTGTACACTAAAATATTTATTGTGGCTAAAGCATGTAAGAAAGATTGGAGATATGAGAAATTGTTCAAATGACAGAGGAAGAGGTGGATTGATTAACCAGTCTGAACACAAGGCTGCAAAGACTCTGGGTATTGTGCTCGGTGCATTCATCTTTTGTTGGATGCCCTTTTTTATGAATTCAATAACTGATGCCTACACTGGCTTTACCACACCTGCTGCCATTTTTGAAGCATTTGTTTGGTTGGGTTACTTCAATTCAACTTTAAACCCAATTATTTATGCTTTTTTTTATCCTTGGTTTAAGAAATGCTTTTATTTAATTGTCAATCTGAAAATATTTAACCCCCATTCTTCAACCATAACGGTGCATATTCTCACACATTTATGACAGTAATTTTGTGGATATGTTTGCATTAAGAGCACGTTTAAAAGCTACTCACCTCAATAAAATAAGCATAGTTAATGAAAGTGCTACATTTTCTTCATCACTGTGCCCTATTTGCCTGCAGCAGGGTTTCATACCTTTTTGTGATACATTTATTATTACATCATAGACCAAAGGTTTATGGTACCTAATATAGTCCCATTTATTATATGATCTTGGGTAGTGGAGTTACTATGAATAATGGCTTTAAATTGTTACAATTTGTGGTCATTGAAGCTGAGGTAAATCATGAGTTGGCAGGCTAATAAAACAAAACAATGATACCAAGGAGAGGTTTCACGTGTTTCTCCACATGCTCTGTTAAGTTAATACTTTGAAAAACATAAGGAAACCAGTTGTCTTAAATTGTTATTTGAAGTTCAATACATTAAATGCCAAATTGATTTAACCTAGAACTTTTGTAATATCAATTCCTTTGCCTATTTACTCCACTTTGTATCTCAAGTTAAAGAAACATTGTTATTTCTATTGTTTTTTAATTTGAAAACTTGAAAGTTTTTTTTTTTCTAATTATTTAAACAGAAGTTTCTAACATTTGTCTGTGACTACTCTACTCTACTCTACTAGCATTTTGCTGTCTTGTAAATTAGTGCCTGGTGAGGGACTCAGAAATAAGTAGTTACTTGAGTTACTTGAGAGTTACTTGTAGCTCCTGAGTTACAGGCTGGAGCCCCCCCAAACAGATGAACAACCTTGAATATAAGCTTAATTCATGTCTTAAGAACCTTTTTTCACATAAAGCAACATGAAAAAGTCTAGCAATATCATGACTGCTGTTTTAACAAATCAAGTTATTGGTGCTTAGGCATGTCAACATAATTACAGTTACACTCCTGGTAGAGGAAACATTTTGGTGTGTTTTTAGGTGAACTTTCACATATAACAATCATAAGTAATTATTTAATATATCTAACAATCTGGAGCCATCAGCTTCAAACTCTAACAGCCTGAATACAAAATACTGACACTACATAGTATAGTGAATCTGGATGGCTTGAGCTGACCAAAAAGTTGATAGATGAAACATATTGTGCTATTTATTTATAAAGGACAGCTGTTTGGAAAAATTTCTAATTTTTAAATAGTAACACAAAATAATATCTGTTGTGTTCCTGGTCAAAACTGACCGGTATGATTGTATTAGTAAGGGAAGGACATTGACCTAAAACTACATGTGATCATATTCTGTGTTTTCTTTAGCGTCTGACACTCGCTCCTCTAATGCCACTTCACTGTCAGTTTCCTGGCCTCTCCCCACCTCACCAGCATATTGATTAAAGACATGATCAAGAGCCGATCATTTGCTGAAACTGTCACTATATCCTGACAGTAATACATGAGACAGAGCAGGAGGAGTCTCTAACTTGGTCACACCGGGACGGAGTGGCATCGTTGTACGGTGGCAGTGAGCCTGCTGGGATTGATCTGTCGGAGAGGAAGCAGACATCTCTGGCTGTTGATTCTGTTGATTCTTCTTTGAGAAAGCCATTCTTTTCTCCCCGCAGCAGGCTCACATTTAGAAAAAATTGTAGGCTGTACCTGGCCTCTTCTGTTGCTGTGGTTACTAGCCCGTGCTTACATGACAGCCTCCTCTGAGGTGGGGGGGTTTGGAGGCAGAACTGAAGCGCAGTGGAAAGGCAGGGGCAGGGACCTGGAAGGTGAACTTTCAAATTCTCAGAATCCAAAGTCCACTCTCTTCTTAATCGTACCAACTGCACGTTTGAATAAAAAAAACAGTATAGTTTAATAACTTTTAATTTTATTATTGGGTTTCATAAAATGAGCAATATAATGTTATTTTTACTTGGTATATTAAATGTGATAAATTATTGATGAAAAACATCTTTCTTAGTACAGACGATGGCTCACTTAACCGCAGTCATTCACTAGCTGTGTAGAAAAAAATTAAATCCAAGGGTATGTATGGATTAAAAAACCGTGGGCACAATTTGTGAATCCGAGGGCATGGTTTACATATCCATTTAAACATAGAGGTTTTCTTTCTATCATGTGACCCCAGAGGAGCTTTTTAAAATTCTGAGGTTGTCAACCTTATACACTTTTTTGATAACTTAAGCAACTATGGTGCAATATTCAGTTAAAAGATACAGCTGCCACTCTGGACTATATTTTAATATATTTTGCAGATCTAGCCAGCATAATTGCCACGGTACACTGTAAACCTGAACGTTCAAAGTAATTAAATAAATTAAGTAGTGTATACTCAAAGTTTAAATAATGTTCTACTAACTTAATTATGTCAAGTTCATGTAAAATGTTCTTCCTTTTTGAGTAACTTAAACTAATATTATTTGATTAAATTGAACTATTTGTATATTAAGTAAGCATAACTTAAAAACATAAATTAAGCACAACTTAATAGAATTAAGTAATTACATATACGAATGGTAGTCTTCTATTGTTTCAAATAGGTAGGATTTAATAATAAACTTCATTTATATAGCACATGCTAAAATACAATAAAATCTGTGTGCTTCATCCAGTAAAATTCATCATAAAAAATAAATTGCAATCATAATAAAACACCAGCAACAATTTGATTTGGGAAATGGTCTTAAATACATTAGACATTAGTAGAAGACAAAATGTAGCCTATTTATTTTAATCGTTATGTCTTATCAGTTTAATGTAGCCTATATATTTTTTTATTTTTCCCTTAAGTGTCGAGGGATCAATTTTTATTCTGAGTCTCTGATTCCCCCTCCGAAGCAGAAGGTGGCGCTAATGCGCATGATACACTGATTTCTTACCGCTCTTTTGAAAAAATAAAAGAAGAAGAAAAGGTTGGGCGCGAGCAGGAGCAAGCAGCGCGAGCGAAGCGAAGTAGCGGATACCGAAAAGCATCACTGGACTTACTGTAAGTTTTGAATGTTAATATTAGTATATTGTTAATATACTAACATTTAGTTGCATTTTGTGTGTCGAAAAGAATAGCAGAGATGGCGGTTTCCTGTTTTTATGTGCTTTGCTGCTCTCCCCGAGGGAAACCTTGTGTTAGCAGGGCTAGCTAGAAATTACGTTATCATTGATTTAACCACGCAGTTTAAGTTCAAGTGCTGCTGCTTTTCTTTACAGTCATTAGTGAGGATGCACAAAGGGCATTAAACTTTTAACCTAGTACTCAACTTGTAAAAATCTTTTACCGTTTTTAAACTATCACACCTTAAAGCTGAGCAGGTTTTTACTCCAAATCTGCGTTTAACATGAGTGTGTGTTGCGCCTGCTAGAGTGCAGCAGCACAGAAAAAGTCCGTCAAATAAAACAGAAACTGATTTCCAACATGATTTGGCAGTGTAAGTTGTGCGCAGCTTCTTTCACCTCCAGAATACAGTTATTTAGACACTACAGGCTGCAGCACAGCCACTACTCCAGAATCATCCCTCTTCCATGCCTCTACACTGATTGCATTTGTACATTTCAGACACTTAATGCACTGAGTACTCATTTGTCAAGATATACAGCATAATTTAGCAGTTGTGCAGAGCAGAATCAGGGGCCTGTGTTATTTAAATGCACTTTATGCACATTTCAGCAACCCTTTTCTGAATCTGCCCTTTTCAGTCATCTCAGAAAGCATTTGAAAAATCATGAAACAGTGACATGCCCATATAAGGATTGTAGCTATAGCACAAATGTGTACTCTTCATTCAATTCCCATAAAAGTAGAGCACACCAAGCAAGTCTTGCATCAGACTTTCAAACTGACATTGTCAGTGAGGATCCCCATAATCTCCAAGCCAGTATTTCTGAAGTAGCTAGTGATTTACATGAAGAATGCTCAGACCAGAGCACAGAGGTGGGGAATGATGATCAGTGTAACACTGACAGTCTAAGAAATCAACTTAAAAAAAACGTATCTTCCTTATTCCTAAAGATGCAGGCTATCCTCCATGTCTCAAACACAGCTACTCAAGAAATAGTAGATAGTGAGGAATTGCCACAAAAAGCTGTTGTGCACATCTCACTTTCACAAGACTCCAGCTCTATTGTATCTACTGATCCACTTTCAGATGTGTCATCTCCAGAACGTCTCAGCAGGTGGCCTCCAGGTCCTTTTCCAGTTCCCACATTTGCATTTGTTGACAAGAGACCTAAAGCACGACATCTTAGAAAAGCTTGCATCTACTTTATATGGTTTTAAGGCTTACCC
The DNA here is from genome assembly GCA_031216445.1 of Lateolabrax maculatus. Taxonomy (NCBI): domain Eukaryota; kingdom Metazoa; phylum Chordata; class Actinopteri; order Acropomatiformes; family Lateolabracidae; genus Lateolabrax; species Lateolabrax maculatus. Next base: position 27,192,506 of record CM062199.1, read on the forward strand.
AAGTGATAAAGATATTGCAGTGGCAGCTGAGGCTCTTGTAGCCAAACATCCCTACTTGAAGGAAGCAGGATCTGAGACAGGCTGGAATGGTTGGAGAAATAGCATCAAGTTTAAGATGGGCAACTACAGGAACAAGATGAGACAGGCTGGATGTCAGGAGGTCACTGTTAATGCTGGAAAAAGTAGAAGTAATCCTGACAATGAACCTTCACATTCCAACATTAAAAGACCCAAGCAAGCAGAAGTCAACTTCCTACCCAACTTTCCCCAAGGAAAGGATCCTTCAAGCCTTGAGCAGTTGAGGCAGACAATTGTTGAAGAAGTCAAGAAGACTGAGAAGAACCTACCCTTCATTAGAAAGATGATGGAGACCACATTTCCCCTGCACCGACAGACCATAGTGATGTCCTGCCCACCAGTTAACGAGATCATGGACCTCTGGCCTGCTCTCAAAATAGAGTCGGAGGTAATATGGATCAGCTCTCTCTTAAAGTGAAAATTGAATTCTTACTTATTTGGCAGCTATTAGCAGCTTTATAAATGTGTGCGAGATTCTTCAAATTGAACTGATTAAGTGTTTTTTGCTGTATTGTCCTCCTGCTGTTATTTCAGTGTAGTTGCATGCAGAGTTCCAGCGGATTACAATTTAGAACCTGCCCAACACATTCTTAGCTGAGTTTGACCGCCATCTTCCTCGACTGATGCCCTTTTTCAGACAGAAGGCTTCAAAAACTGGGAAGACAGCAGATGCCCTGGCTGAAATTTTAAAAATCCATGATGAACAGGTAAATACATTATTACACATTTCATAGGTTGAACAAGTGGAACATTGGACAGGTTCAATGATTCAAATGAGCTTTTTGAATTTTGCAATTAGTCCACTTTGTGTTTGCTATTTGTCTGACTGCATTAAAGATGTGAACAGATTATTTGTGGACATATGATATGACTGTTTAAAATCATACAATTCTGTTTTTATCTGGAAATAGGAACTCCATGACATCCACACCAAGCGCACTACTGTTCTCCACGCCCTTCCTGTGTATCTGCGCGAGGACGTCTCCGGATTTTTCAGAACCTGCCCAGTGAGTCTCCTTAAGTATCTAACATATACTCAGTTTTATGACTTACCTTTGTTTAGTCTACCCATACAGTTTCCATGTATGGTCTGTTTTCTTTCTCCTCACTACAAAGGAACTGAATTGGCGTTTTGTTCAAAGTGATAAGATGTTCAGTAAAAATTTTCCTGTATATGTCCTTTAGCTTAGTTTCAGTCTATCTCACACCACTTCGATTCTCTGGTAAATTGGCTAATTTATGTGTGCAGAACATGGATCTTCTGTTTTTCACCTCTTACAATGAGACTCAGGTCTCCCATGTAAAAGAGGTGTTGGATCTCAACAAGACTTTGTAAAATAAAGATAAATTATGTCATCTGTTCTATTCCATGGGTTAGACTGTGATTAGTATCTCTTTTCATTTATTCAGGACAAGTCTGATGAGCCAGAGCTTGATGGTGTTTCAGTGGCCCTCCTTAGTGTCATCAGTGACCATGACACAAGTCCAGTTCACTACCAGCCTGTGAAAATCTCTGTCATCATTGAAAGTGATGCCGTGGTCAGTCTCCCCAAATTTGGCGATGCCTTCCTGGTAATGTTTGGACTGATCTATGTACTACACCTCAGCTATCCCAAATCACTGACCACCACTTTTGAATTCACTCAAAAGATTTTACTTGGTCTAGAAAGTGGTAAACTGTCACACAGGTTGCAGTGCCTCAAGAATGACTTGATGATGTATATGTAGAAACTCAACTCATCTGAAAGAAGGATGCAGGGTAAAGCATTGTAAAAGACTAGTGCAAAGTTCTCTCCTTTTGTCTAATCAGTTATCAAGCTCCTCTTCTGTGGAATCAGCTCCCAATTTGGGTTCGGGAGGCAGACACCCTCTCTTCGTTTAAGAGTATGCTAAAAACGTTCCTTTTTGATAAAGCCTATAGTTAGGGCTGGCTCAGGTGAGTCCTGAACCATCCCTTAGTTATGCTGTTATAGGCTTAAGACTGCTGGGGGACTTCCTAGGACGCACTGAGCTTCTCTGTCCTCCTCTCACTCTCTATCTGTACGCATTCCTATCCCACTAATACAGGCTACCAACTCCATTTCTTCCTGGTAGTCCTTGTGCTTTCTGTGTTTTTTCGCCTTCTCACTTTCTGCAGGTATTTCTGCCTCTGGAGCTGTAGAGTCTGGATCTGTGATTGCCGGCCGTCTACTGCCCCCATGTTCCTGCTCCACACTCACTGCTGCAGTTGTTATTATTATTATTAGTCTGATTTGTTGTCTCTCCTCCTGTTCTGTCTCCCCTCTCCCCCTCTCTCCTCCCCTTTCAACCCAACTCGGTCGATGCAGATGGCCGCCCACCCAGAGCCTGGTTCTGCTCGAGGTTTCTACCTGTTAAAAGGGAGTTTTTCCTCGCCACTGTCGCCAAGTGCTTGCTCATGGTGGGAACTGTTGGGTCTCTGTAAATAATATTTTAAAGAGTATGGTCTAGACCTACTCTATGTGAAAGCGTCTTGAGATAACTTTTGTTATGATTTGGCGCTATACAAATAAAATTGACTTGACTTGACTATTATAATGGATGTGAATTGTTGGCAAAAGTAAGAGAATGAAAGTTTTAGAAGGGATTTTACAGAAAGACAATGGGAAGTTATTTTAGTGGAAGGTCACAGAAAGAGTTTACCGGTCCTGCAAAAGTACATGTACGATAGTTATGGTACCAATAGTGTTAAATTTGTTGCAACATTGATTAGAATAACTGCAGATGATGGTCTTCTCAAATTTCCCCAGAATGGGACTTTTGACCGGACTAGATTAGAAAATTTTAATGATAAATCGAGCTCGCACATAGATATAAACCAACACTTCTACTTCCTTAAGACAGTGGAAGGATGAAAGTAGTCGCCGTAATGCAGAATCTTAAATAATTTTGCTTACAGATCAAAATAAAAAGTTAGTAGACCAACTGGAATACGAAAACAAAAACAAAAACACAACGAAGACAAAAAAAAAAAAAATTAATTTAAAGAACCAGTTGGCCTACAGAACCACTAAAACAAATGAAAACGATCACATCCAAAACTTTTATCCTGGGAAAGAGATAAAAGAATATAGTTTAAAGTGAAGTGTGAAATTCATGAAGATGAAGAAGGGTGGACTCCAAACCTTGGAGTCACAGAGAGCTAAAGGCAATAGTGGGAGATTTTCCCAAGGATGTCAGGAAATATGCCAAATCCCATCCCAAATGCCTGACATAATGCAATTGTTTAAAACTAACTTTGCCAACCGATTCGAAAGACAAAGTTACTGATGTCTGTGAAATTGCCTACAATCCCACAGACTCCAAAATCACTCCAGATAAAGCACAGACAATTTACAGTGTCATAGCTTTATCAATTTAACAGGAGTTAATATAACAGAATAACTCAACTCCTCTCAAAAAGAATTTAACAGGAGTTAATATAACAGAATAACTCAACTCCTCTCAAAAAGAAATTTAAGGAAAAGAGCAATCGACAGTTGGATGGACAGGAAAACCAATAACTGAACTGGTAAAGATAACTCAGCACAATTGGGGTAACACAGAACAAAGGGAATACAAAATGCATGAAATGTTAATTCTTGTTCAAGTGTCTCACTATACAGGCGGAGCACCCAGAGGAGATCGCAGTGGCAGAGGAACCTTGAAAAGTGAGAACTGAGGCCAAGGACGTGAGAAAAATGTCACCTTTTCTCAAACAATGACCAAGGGAACTGCTTCTATTGTGGTGAGCCAAATCATTGGGTAAGAAACTGACCATATAGAAGCATCCCAATCTACCCTGCCTGCGGCACCTCCAGTGAGTAGACAAATGGAAGACCAACAAACCCCAAAGCCCTACTAATAGAGCTGTACCAAATTGAAACAGAAGGAAATGTGACCCAAGCTTTGTTTTTTATTTTTTAAATTAAGAACCTTATTTAATCGTAGATGTTAATGGAAAATCAACATCATTTCTGGTTCTCTTTCAACTCTTAAAACAACAAAAACCATACATTTCAAAACAGCCAAAGAAACAGCAAGGGCTGTGGGGGTTGGAGGCATTCCTATGAGTCTACCTGTATCTGAGCCTATTGTAGTATCCATAGGTACTTTAACTGAGAGCATGTCATGTTTTACAACTTCACACTCCTTTCTTCTTTCAGACACCACACCCATGAAGCTATTAAGGCGAGATTTGTTAGGTTAACTAAACTGCACCATCTATTCCACACCAGATGGCATCTTTTTACAGAATAAAAGATAACACAACAGCATAACAGCTCTGATAGACCAAAATCAAACTATGAGTGAAGGAAAAGTGAAATTATATGATAGAATTGTGTCCAGTGTGACCTTGTCAGTATGGGCCTCCTCCTCTAATGATGTTTGTTTAATCAGAACTGTTAAGCCAGTACAGATATTACTAAAACATAACACCTCCCTGCCAAGGATTTCACAGTATCCTCTTTATCAAGAGTACTGACACTCACTGCTCCACACATTACAGATGTTCCATTCCTAACCCTGCTACTATATCACCTACAGAAGATGATGGTGATCCCCCGTAACTGTGGATGTTGTTTCATGTTCATCTAAACCTAGTCCAGATCTTTTAGAAATTAATTTCTCTAACTCTGAACTTCTTTTCTACACTGATGGCTCTGCTTATAGAGAAAATGGTGTGCCGTACGCAGGGTATGCAATTTGTGATAACTTTTCTATTATTGAAAGTGCCGCCCTGCCACCCTCAAGCTCCGCCTAAGTAGCTGAGTTGTATGCCCTGAGGAGAGCCTGTCACCAAGTGAAAGGTAAAACTTACCATTATCACAGACTCCAGATACACTTTTTGGATGTTTGTATGCCTTTGGTATACTGTGGGCAAACTAAGGATTCATTACATCCTCAGGGACATCTGTTAAACAGGGGAAACTGATTGGAAAACCGCTAGATGCATGTTAACTACCTTCATCTATTGCCGTTTTAATGTGAAGCCCACACCAAATCTAAAGATCCGGTTTTACAAATCTAAAGATCCAGTTTTACGAAGCAATGCTTTGGCCGACCATGCCGCCAAAGCAGCTGCCAAAATTGGTATTCCTCTCCATGTAAAGCTCTGTCTTGCCATACCTGCTAACAACCTTGCTTCTCCTAACGATGTGGGTCTCTTACAGGAGACCACTGATGTGAGAGAGCATAGTTTGTGGCTTTCCCATGGATGTAAATATGTAAACAATTTGTGGGTCCACAATGACGGCCGTGTTGTGGGCTCCCGTGTCTCTGTACCCATGGCTAACACGCAAGTCACATGACTTGTCACGTGTGAGCAAAGGGGGGATGTGTCAGATAGTGTTGGAAGACTGGTTTGCTCCGGGATTTACATCCTATGCACAAAATGAAAAACAGTACAGACAATAATGTCGACACATCCTTCCCCTCTGGTATTTTTTTTTTTTTTTGAAGCTTTTGAAATTGATTTTATTCATATGCAAAAATGTGATGGATATGAAAATATCCTTGTATGAATGGACATGTTCTCAAACTGGCCTGAAGCATGGCCATGTAAGAAGGCGGACTCTACGTCCATTCCAAATGCCTGTTAAAAGACATTGCGCCAAAATTTGGTACTCCTCAGACCATCAATTCAGACAGAGGTACCCATTTCACTGGACAAATAATGACTGAACTCTGTGAATCACTAGGGATTAAACAAAGGCTACATTGTCCATATCATCCACAGTCTTCAGGGCTAGTTGAAAGACAAGAGGGGGTCTTGAAAATCAACCTAGCCAAACTGTGTGCTGAAACAGGCCTGAGATGGACAATGCTGCTGACGCTAGCCCTAATGTCAATGAGGTCCACACCCATCAGGAAACACAAACTCACACCTCATGAAATTATCACTGGTAGACCAATGACTATACCAAGTTATTCGGTATTATGCATGAAAAAGATGGATCTCCATGCTATGGATGAGTCCATCAGATCATTTTGTTCTGCTCTAACCTCTGCTGTTCAGTCAATCCACGGACAAGTGAAAGCTGTCCAGTCTTTTCCTAGTGACAAACCCTGCCACAACATCCAACCAGGAGATTGGGTTTGCGTCAGAGAGTTCCGGCGGAAAAACGCCCTGAAACCCCGCTGGTCCAAACCACAACACGTCCTGCTCACCACCAACACAGCAGTCAAGTGTGAGGGTCGTCCCACTTGGATTCACGCATCCCACTGTAAGAAGACACCGCCTCCACCATGCACCGGAACCCAGCAGAATCCTTCTTCATCCTGAGGGTCCTCTTCCTTACCAACTGCGGAGCCATAGAAGGATGGCTACATCCCTGGGAAAGATCGATTCCCCTGAAGGACAAAGCAGGCATCGGAGTCCCAGAAGAAGCTGCAGGACAACCACAGCCATCAAGGGAACAGAGAAACAACATAGACACCAGAGTCTCAAGCAAAGCCACTGCACACCCGACACTGATTATAGCATTAAGAAACAACATCAGACAGAGAAAAGGACCAACAGTAAGCCAAAATGAGTTATGCATGACAAAGAGAAACATCTACAGATACCACAAACGGGACATTCCACAATACCAACAGAGAAAGACACTTGCACATGAACCTCAGCTTTCAACAAACACATACCTCCAATTGGCAAAAATGGTAGCCGATAACAGCCCAAACCCTAAAAACTGTTATGTTTGTGGGTTTATCCCACACAGTACAAGAGAAGGACTCCCACTGATGGCCGTGCCTATTACCTCCTGTGACACCTGCCACGTGTTACACTTTAATTCCACCTATGACCAGTGTGCCTGTCCAAATCCATCACAAACACGACAATTATACTGCAATCAACGTTATACCAACTGTTATTCCTGCAACACTCCTAACACTCTCACCCTCACAATGGTTCCAAAGACATTCGAATGGTGTGTTGAAGGTAAAGGAAACATTCACTTAGGAATATCCAACTGTGACTCTACATACACTCCATCAGAAGAACGAAGACAACATTCATCATCTGATTCTATTAATGATTATGCCTAGTCACCTGTTTTAGATGTATTTGTAATCCTGATTTTTTGTTTGAAATTGAAGTTGATTATGACTAAGGAGAGTCGTTTTGTATTTTTCACTTGGTTTCAGCATTTTTTTGTTTTCAGTCAAGTTTTCAAGTTTTCAAGTTTCCAGAGTGGAATTGCTCCTGTGTTATGTTTTAAAAAAAAAAAAAAAAAAAAAAGTGTGGGTTGAAGAAGAATACACATTGGGGCCCTCTCCAGACTTGTTAATTGACTATCTTTGGAGCCCCCCTTGATCCCCCTTCAGACTGATCAACAATACACAGTGGGGCTCCCCCCCCTCAGACCAGGAGCCACTTCCCCTCTGCCACTCTTGACCCTTTGATCTTGCCAACTTGGTGTCCCCTGCAAGTCTGATAGCAAATGTCCCCTTTCTACCTTTTGTCTCCTGTTGTTCTTACGTCACTGCTTTGTTCTTACTGTATAAAACTGTATCTCTGTCTTGACTCTTGGTCCATTCACCGACTCAGATCCGCTCTGTGTCTGTCAGTGCACCATTGTGCTGGCATGCTTGAATAAACTCACACCCCCACAGCAAACCTCTAACCTGGACTTGGATTTTTCCTCAACACATATATCACATACCAGAATATTCTATTACCGTTATGCCTATTATGTATATTAAAATACGCCGAATCATGTGTCCGGTATCATGCCTACATGTATGACGTTTGCAGAAAAAAATCCCGTGAAAATCAGTTTAGTATTCAGAGTTATGATTAATTAAATGCATTGACACTTCATTGCACCTGCAGACAGATTACACTGAGTGGAGCGGGTGACCGGTCCAAGATGGCGGCCCCACGTCTCGTCAGCGCCAATAGGCAGTAGCGGTCGATGCGGCGTCTACTCTTTATATGTCTATGCCGCACACTGTTTACTTGCGCAGTGCTTGTCTGATCACACGAGGAGCGCAGTGAGAGCCCGCAGATCAGATTTGGTACAGACAAAAGGGTCTCCCTGTCTGTCTTTTTATCATAGCCTGTTACCATTGCTGGCATACTCAGTGGCCTAAGTTATTCTTTAAGGTTATGTTGTCTAGAATATGTACATTACAATACTGTCTTTGTGGGTAATAGGCCTATGTTACAGTTTTCACTTGTACTGGAAACAAGATGTTTATGAGTTGTGGTGAGCTTTGGTTGTGTTAAATTGTTGTATTCTTCTTAACTGTCCCCTTCCAGGCTCAGGCAGATGGTGATCAATCCACAGTTCCCTTGATACCACATAAGTGAGTCATTTACCATTTACCTTTTGTACTACTGTGTTCATTTGATAGCTGTTCTCGTCTTAAAGAAGTTAAATGATTAAAAGCTTGATAATTAGATAGATTTTTGCAAGGATTTAGTTTTTTTCTGTTGCTCTGGTATTTCAAGTCTGATACTGCATGTTAGTGTTTTTGTTTTTTGTTTCTATTTTGCCGGGCTTGATGCTAAAATGATCTTTTCTTTTCAGATTTTTCAAGAAGACAAAAAACTTCCTATGCAGTGGTTGTGTAAGTACTGCACATTTTGTGCTGAAAAGAGGTGCTTCTTACTTAAGCATTACCGCTTAAAACACGGGTGCCACACTCGAATATCACCACTACCGTGCCTTTATAAGGAGTGCCTGTGCACATTTAAATCTTTCAATGCACTCAAAGTCCACTTATCAACATGGCACACTCAAAAGGACCTGGGGAACGTGGGTGAAACTGCTTTCCATTGTCAGCTGTGTGACTTTGTGGAGCCTTGCACTGGAGCTGACTTTTTTACCCATTTACGAAGACATTTGAAGCTGAAGCAAAAGGTTTCCTGTCCATATCAAGGCTGTAGCTTTCAGAGCAATGTTTATTCAACCTTTAATGCACATAAAAGCAAAGAACATCAAGACCACAATAAGATGGCATTCAAACCTGAAATTGTGTCACATAATGTACTTGAGGTACCTCCACCTAATATAAATATTCAACCTGAGGATAGTGCCCCTGAAACTGATCAGGTTGAGTTTGAGGTTACTGAGCTCAATGAAGATGTGGGAGACTTGGAGAGTCAGTTGGAACATAATGTAGCTGCTGTTTTTCTGAAAATGTCATCGATTCTTAACATCTCTGAAAATGCCCTGCAAGAAGTTATAGAGCAGATCAACCAAATTTATGTGCTTTCACAGCCATTGTTACATACCTGGGTTGGAAAAATACTAAATCAACATTGTGGAGATGTTGAGGACTCTTAAGTGAGTGAGATAGCTAAAGTATTTACTGAGAATAATGTATTCCTGAAATTCACTTCTACTAGGGGGTCATTGTCAACCACTAGCAAGCGAACATCATACATTTGAAAAGAATTCTCAGTGGTGACGCCTATTGAGTTTGTCCTAAAAAATGACAGGCAGACAGTTGTGTATATCCCCACACTAAAAATGCTGCAGACATTACTAAACAATGGAGAAATTTTAGATAAGGCCATGTCATCTGAGACAAATTTGTCACAAGGATACAGATCTCACAGGGATGGTTACCGGTTTAAAGACAATTCTCTCTTGACAGAGGAAGAATTCAGGATTGCTCTTTTCTTGTACATAGATGATTTTGAGGTGGCTAAGCCCTTGGGAACCTCCAGAAAGAAACACAAGCTGCCATCTACTGGGTACTTGGAAATCTACACCCTAAATATCGCTCCTGTCTTCATTCCATCAAGCTTGCTCCACTCATCATCGCTGAAGATGATATCAGGAAGTTGACTTTAAATGAGAGACCACAGTCTATTGAAGAATTAAAAGTGCAACTGGTAGATAAACTGTCACTGCAGTATGACTTTAAACTGCAGTATGAAGATCAAGACTTCCATAATGCCCTCTGCAATTTGACTGAAATAACTGATTTACCTGAAAGAGCTACGCTCAAAATCATCCCTCTTGTGACTCTCCATTTAACCGCATTTGTCATCACCCACCACAACATCAGACACTGAGTGCAGCACAGCAGACACTGAGATCCTGTCGACAGGAAGAGCATCACCATCGCTAAGACAACAGTGGCCAGATTTCTTTGACATACCCAATTTCTCAGTTGATGTTGACTATAGACTCAGACAGGCAGATCTTGCCTTTATGAAGGATGGAACACGTATGACTCTACCACGAGATATGAAGCATGACATACTAGAAAAGCTTGCTGAGACGATGTACAGTTTCAAGGCTTACCCTAAAGATGATGACTTCAGCAGTGTTGCAAAAGCACTAATTAGCAAACACCCCTGCCTCACTGAGCCTGGACCACACAGATGGTATGGCTGGAAAAACAGCCTTAAATTTAAGATGGCCAATTATCGCACAAAGCTTCAAAAAGCTGGATGTGAGGATGTAGCAATCAATGGAGGCAAAAGAAGTAAAGGCAACCCAGAAGGAGAATCCTCAAGCAAGAATATCAAACGGCCAAAAAGAGGTGAAGCAAACTACCTACCTAACTTACCTGAAGGACATGATGAAACAAGCCTTGAAAATGCCAGAAAGGTTCTCGTGGAAGAAATGAAGAAGAAACAACCCAATGGCACTCTCATCTCACAAATGATGGACCAATCATTCCCACTACGCAGACAAGAAATTGTAGAAAAGGAACCTGCTGTACAGAACATTGTTGAACGATGGCCAGCACTCTTCACAGACAGGTAAACTATTTTTGTTCTCAACCAATAAAATAATGCCTATCAAAAAGAAATTCAAGGTGTGTGGCTAGAAATCCAAACACACTTGTTGGAATGTTAACACTTCTGCCATCTCTCCATCCCTACCCACCCCTCTCTCTACTTTTCAGGTGTTTGCTGAGTTCAACAGAATCGCAAGTAAGAATCTTGAGGGAGACTTCTTTGAGGCTCTGGACCAGTATACCCCACGTTTCATTGAACTTTTCAAAACAAAAAAGGGAACTGTTGGCCAGAAGCTCAGTGAGCTGATGCAGCACATGAGCTGGATGGTAAGTAGGTTAATTTTGCTTTTGATCTGTGTGATAGTTCATCAATCAAGTTCTAAATGAGATGATCCAGCCCAACCTATTCTATTTCCTGTCTGACTTGTGCTTGTGCCTTGCAAATTACTCTGTTAACTGGTCTTTTCTCTCTCTGTGTATCATTAGACACCAGACATGACAGTACTTCGCTCTGTTGTCCTCAAAGGCATTCCTATTTTACTTGGTGACGACTCCAGTGAATTCTTCAAGACATGCTCTGTAAGTACTTGCACATAAGAGAAAAAGTTTGGTCTGCATTAAAATAGAACTATATCTGTGCTGACATAGAAGATGTAATTTTATCTGCACAATATACAATATACATTTTGTACAGTGATTGATGTATTTTGTATGGCAATTCCTCCACAGCTAATCTGAGAGGTATTTAAACAGCCAGTAAATAAAAATGAAATTTGCCACATAAACGTTGTACACATTAATTAATTGTAAATCTAAGGAGCAGGAGTCCAGGCTGAAAAGTCAGTGTCACTGTTTAAGAATATATGGACCTTGTGGACCATAGCTTTAGTTTAACCATACCACATTTATTTTGTTGGTTATATTGTAACAATCCAGTGTGAACACATATTTAAAACCATATTCCCTAGCAAATGCTTTCAACATTAAAAATGAATGTTTTAGAAGAGCATAAATTGCCATGCTGAAGAATGTGTGTGTGTGTCTTTGTAGGGTACAGCGAGAGACGAGGCCCTAGAATGCACTGTCGGTGTGCTGACAGTTGTCAGTGACGATAATCCTCATGAGGGTCCAAGTTCAGTAGACCTCCAGCCCATCTCCACTGCCATCATTCTGGAGGGAGGTATCATCATGGATCATATAAAAAAACTTGCCTCAGGCAGTTTGTCTGTTATTTGGGCTTACATATGCTTTGCATTTGGATTACCCAAAATGCATGGCAAATACACTCAACTTCATTCAGACTGTGATGCTTGGACTGGGAAAGAAAACCTCCCACCAAAACTGTTAACTTTGAAGAACAGTCTACTGGGTTAGACCAGTAAAGAGCCATCAGCTGTCAGATAGCACTTTGTAAATTATGCAGCAGTTAATGTTCTCCTGTTATCAGAGAAAGTTTTATGCTTTCATGCAACTGAGCTGGCTTGTTTATGATCTCAAAAAAAAAAAAAAATTCTATTAAAGTGTACCATGTTATGCTAGTATGCTAATGGTGGAAATAGCGCCACCTTGTGTTGCAAAGAGTTGTTAGATAATGTTGTCAGAAAGGAACCTAGCAAGGTTGACCTGTTTACATTTGTGTTTTGGGAAAACTTTTAATTATAGTAGTTATAATGTAGTACAAATACAAAACCCAAGGAGTGATTTTTTTCTGTGTTGGTTTAAACCTTGGACTGATGCTCGCTTTGGGACACAAAAGCATTTGTTGTACTTTCAGTTTTGATCAGAAATGCAATGATTTTGCATGCACTGAAGTCCTGTAATTATCAGGTGTTTACCTGTTTAATATTGTGAGACTGTTACATGCATAGAATTAGCTCACAAAAATGTGGTTTTATTTTTGCCATGTCCATGTCATGTTCTACAGTCAAATCAAACCACAAGTTTGTTGTTTAGCTGCTGTTTTGTACTTGAATGTACAAGAAAGTGATACTTGGGAACAGAACACTTGAGGCTGAATAATAGATTTAATGCATATTGTTATTACAATAGCCTAACAGACATAGATCACACTATGAGCAATTTTACAACTAGCTTTAAAATACATTAAATATGACAAGAGGATAGAGAACAGTAATTTTATTGTTTATTGTAAGGTTATTACATGAGTGATAAAACACACATTTTATATTGGAGAATTGGAATCAAAAGTAACAATATCGAACATTTATTGTTCAGCCTAGATCTGTCAGTGATGCAATTATTTTTTTAATAAATGTTGTAATGCAGCTGAACAAACCCAGTGAGTGTTCTTTTAAAGTATATGTTTGTGGTGTTTTTCCCTTTATTAGGTAATAACAGCTAAAATAGATAAGAAATGGGAGAAGGACAAGGACCCATTCAAGGAAATTGGTTTGTTTAATTTAACTGAACTGAAAAAAAATGAGTGAGTAGTAAGTAGTAGGTATCATAATTCTAAGTGGGGTTAAATTTGTATCAAGCAGTCCACACAAAATGAAAAAATTAAGTTAACACTAAGCATGGCTATTAAGTTACATGAACTTTTTTTTTTTTTTTAGTTGTACTACTTGATTTGGTACTGCACACTTAAAATAAACAAGCTTTTCTAACTCACTATTCTTAAGATTACTTTGCTTAATTTGCAACGAGTTTGCATACTTTTTTATTTTTTTTTTTACGGTCAACTAATTAGATTTTACAGTGAGTATACGTACACACGTCTCCCGCAGGTCTATGTTGAAAGTCCCTCAATATTCAGTCGAGTATTGGCTAATGACCTGCAACACCTAGACGTGTCCAGTACAGTACTACAATATGTAGATGATCTCTTGATATGTAGCACCTCCAAAGCTCAATGTGCACAAGACTCAGTCTCAGCCCTGATGGCTTTAGAAAAGCGGGCTCACAAGGTGAGTAAAAATAAATTACAGTTTTGCCAGACACAGGTTGAATACTTAGGTAGACAACTCTGTGGCACTAAATGAGCTATAGCGCCCTCACAAATTGAGGCAGTATCGAAAGCTCCCAAACCACAAACGGTGAGACACATGTTGTCATTTCTGCCATCTCAGCTTTACTAGAAGCCATACACCATCCAAAAGTGTTAGCCATCATTAAATGCGTAGCTCATCAAAAAACGAATTCCCTGATAGCTAAAGGCAACAACTTAGCAGATGAAGCCGCAAAACGCACAGCTACACCCACCTGTATAGGACCACTGCTAGTAGCTGGAGATTGTGAACCACTAACAAACTTATATATATATATGAGCTATATATATGTGCTGCTATATAATAGCAGCACAACATCAGGCAAGTCCATATGCACATTCTGTATGGGCAAAAAGGGGGGCAAGTATAATCACTGAAGAAGGTCCATCACATGGGCTATGGCGAAGTGCACATGGACATATTGTCCTCCCAACATCTTTGGTACAGGTTGCTACACGTAGTGCGCATGGTCAGGACCATTGCACAAGTGGGGAGGTGTTGAGACGCCTTCAAGCAGTCTGGTGGTCACCATTTTTGGCAAGCATGGTTGATAGAACATTGCCAGAATGCTAAGTGTGTGCACATCATAACATTAGGAAAGCATTTTCAGCACCAATCGCATATATTCCACCACCAGAAGGTCCTTTTTGTCATCTAATGTTGGACTATATAGATATGACAGATTGTAGATCTGTGGTTAAATTTTTGTGTAAAGAAGTTTTTTCCAAGATTTGGAATACCAGAGACAGTCAGTTCCGACCTGCGTTTGTAGCTGAGACAATAAAAAAAAAGCCCTAAAAATGCTAGGAATCAAACAGAAGTTCAGATGTGTGTATCACCCACAGTCACAGAGAGTAGTGGAAAGGGCAAATGGCATGCTAAAAGCAAAACTTGCAAAAATTAGAGCAGACAGTCAGTATAAAATCAATTGGGTAGATGCATTGCCACTTGCTTTGATGGCTATACGAACACTAACTAACACTAACACTAAGCTAAGAGACTAACACATCTAATACCACACGAGGCACTTACAGGGAGACCGATGCCGGTTCCCTTTTGTAGAGGGCCGTATGCGAGCAATGTGAACGAGAACTAACATGCGACACCTAACGCAAATACACAAAGCTGTGCTCCAACAGGTAAAAGCTGTGTCTGAGGACAGAGTAACGCTACAACGAGTAGTGCGGCAATGCGATTTGAACAGATTATATTAGACGACAAAACAACATTGCATATCATAAAAAAACAACACGTTCTATGTCCAATTTCTACTCCCTTCACTAAAAAATGGCACACGACCACTGGCAGATGTATTTTGGCTGTGTGATGACAATCAACAGGTGAAAGTGACCTTACCAGTCGTGCTAACAGGACAGATAACTGTGATTGGTGGACGAACAAGCAAAACGGCCAGGGTCAGTTGAGACACGTTGAAACTGTGGAAGCCCGATGATAAAGTATATGTAGCATGGAACCAAGAGCCCATAGGATTACCTGATGAGCACCAGGCTCTAGGGGAAGATTGGATAAAATCAGGACAAGGGACAGGATGGATACCATTGGTAGGCTCTTTGATAAATAAATAGTTTGGCCCAATACCAATAGCACAATCAAAAACTCACGTACAGTATTTAAACTCTTATGTGCACTTCCGAAGACTTTCCATTACCGCCCCTGCCCCAAGAAATCCGAATTGAATCCATAGAAACCTGGTCATGGTCAACTAAAACTTATAATCTACGACAAGGTATCATAGCAGCCTGTCCTAGAATCACTTTAAAATACAAATATGATTTAGTGACTCCCGGAACTCCTCGACGTATACCCCTATGCACTAAGTACACACTAAATATGATCTCATTATATTGTGGGTCACTCTTGTGAGGGAATTTTCCTTCTTGTATGTTAAACTTCTCTCTTGTACGTTAAAGGTAACTTAAGACAGTGCTTCACAGGTCAGGTCAACTGCCTGTCTCTGTTCGCCTGTCTCACTCTGTGTGCCTGACAAGGCCGAGTTGGCTCTGGCCTCTGGTAAACCAAGGTCTGCTAGATATCTTCTGTTTTCGGGTTTAGACACAACAGGCTGGTGCCTGGTTGTTGACGCTGGATAAGACATACTGTACAGAGGCTATGCTGTTGCTAGGACAGCAAATATTGATGTCTTTCCTTGTTTAGATCTGATATCCAATAGAGTCATCACACATGCCAGGCTGAGTTAGGAATAACCCTATTTGGATATAGCGGGACTTATCAGTTCTGGGGAAGGTTAAATACTGAGTTTCAGGACACCATCTTCAGATTTGGGTAGCAGTACGCTGTGATTCACACTCGGTGTTTCCCTTTTCTCCTCGATCGAGCTTCAATAAATATTCCTGTGTAGGACATCCAGGTCTCCTGAAACTTCTTGTTAGAGTGAACCAGCTCTAAGATTTCCATCACAACTCTTATTATTTAGCACACATATGTTACTGCAAAAGAATGGTAGGACAGGAGTAGAGCAGAAGTCAAGATGTTATGAGCAACAGTATGTGTGTGAATACAAATCGATCTTTACAGTAGGTAGACATTTCTACGTAGTATGGAGGAGCTAGAAATTAGCTTAGGGCCTGTTGGTGTATTAATCCTCTCGTATCACCCTTCTGATAGAGACATGGCTGAACGTCCAGGGACTGGTTGGCAGTATGACCTGCATGCACCAATGGGACCTATACACCAGGCTCAGCCTTATCCACCTGGGTGGCCAGCTCAGATGATGACTACAGGTCCCAGGGCTACGTGCACGCACCAACTGGCGGTCCAACCAGCACCTTCCACCACAGGGCTCCGAGGAAACTGGGTGTGCCTCCCGAGATACCCTCAACCACCACCACCACCAGGACTGATGGAGGCATAGATGAGTCCAATCTGCTCACAGGACGAAGAATGAGGACTGGATGACAGCATTACTGGAAACATGGATATGGCAGTCCAAGCATCTACATCAGATCTGCCTCAAACTCAGCCAGGGGGGCCAGTGCAGCCCCCAACCCAGAGTGGCCGCAATACGATGGATCCAGGATTCTACGTCCAGAAGAAACTGACCACACCTAGGGAGGTGGGGCCTATAATCACTCAAACACACACAAACATTGGCCACCTTGCCCCTGCAGCGTTTCAAGGCCCTCCTTGGCAACAAAAAGCCTGCGGAGGTTGCATATATCCGTGCCCTGCGCAAGAGAGTATCAGCACGCCTTAGGGGAAGAGCCAGTCGTCTCTGTTACAAGCAATATGCCAAGGAGAAACAACAGTGGATGGAAGAGAAATGCCGCATGATAAATATGATATGATTGCTGTAGTTCTGACAGGACCTACTGTCCGACAGGACGGTGCTTCCTTGCTTTGATTGGTTCTCTCCGCTCGTTGATAACGCCCCGTGGAAATCAAAAAATGAGAGGTTCCAGACTAGTACGCATTTGTGGATTCGTCTGGTGATGCCAGGCTTTTTTTTTTCATCACTGTGGCGCAAATGGGCTTCCATAACTCTGTCACACCCTAAAGAGACAAAAAGGCAAACAGTACACTGCAGCCCTGGCTAAATCAGTTCACACAGGAATTAAAGAGAGACTGTAGGAAATAAGAACGGCAATGGAAAAAAACAGGTTTACACATTATTTGACCAGTGTCATATTTGGGGTCTTCTGACACAGTGAGCGGCTCATCATGTACAGCCTCATTGTGTACCGTCCAGGCATTGTTGACCTCTGGGATGACATAGGCCTTATGTATGTTGAACCAAGTCACGTCAAGTCAATTTTATTTATATAGCGCCAAATCATAACGTAAGTTATCTCAAGACACTTTTCTCAGAGTATGTCTAGACTAGCCTGGGAACCAGGTGAATCTGTGAGCTAATGTTTCATTTGCTCTGGCAGATACATCTGGCCCTTCTCCCATTCAAATTGATTTCTCTGCCGATTTATCGGGATAACCAATCACAAGCGTTTATTTAGTACGAAGCGGGTTTAAAACGATGACTGACAGAGAGAAGCACCATTCAGGTATCTTTATAAATATCCAAGATGGCGCTACCGATAAGGAATGTTCAGCGGCTGGCTACAGTGGCAATATTACATGAACTGGACAGTAAATTTTCTCTCAAAGAAGAACAAACAACTGCACTTAAACTTTATGTTGATAAGAAATATGTTTGCCGTAGTTCTGACAGGACGTACCATCCGACAGGACAGCCCTCTGTTGCTCTGATTGGTTCTCTCTGCCCATTGATAGCGTCACTTGGAACTCAAAAATTAACTGAAAGGTTCCAGACTTATACTCATTTGCGAATTAGTCTGGCGAAGCCAGGCTAGGTCTAGACCAGGGGCCTCAAACTCGCGGCCCGGGGGCCAATTGCGGCCCGCGGGATGATAGTTTGTGGCCCCCGCCTTAATATGAAAGTTTAATGTTAGTGCGGCCCGCGAGTTTGATATGTATGGCATTTTACAGTGTTGTGTGCGGAGCTGAACGAACCTACCAATCACGGTGGGGTATATGGCTCGCGGGGGCGGGACATCGGCCGGGCTTGATGTAAGCAGAGAAACATTTCTCAGTGAGTGAAAGATACAGCACATGGATGTATAAAGAGAACAGATACAGCAGCGGTGCCATGCTGTGTTTTCTTCCGGGCCGGCTGGCTGCCTCGTTTCTATTGGGCACACGCGGACATTCGCCCCAGCGCGCTGCGTTCACAACTCTTAAAAAAAAGTTTTCTTAAGTTGCTGCCCAGCGGGTCATTATACATATATAGACGTATCTAAATGTATATATATATATATATATATTTATACACACACGTCAATGGCACTTAGAAAGTTAATATGAGGTCTCTCTCTCTGACAAAATAAATCAAAGTGATGCATACGCGGCGGGATAAAAGAAAAGTAAGGAGCTCAATGCAGCCTAATGTAGTCTGCAGTCACATAGCGACACCTGTCCATTTGGTCTATGTTCAGAAGAAGGTTAAAGGTTAAAGAACTGTAAATACAGACATTTGAATCTGAATACAGCAGATATAGAAGACTGAAGAAACCACATATAGTCGCTAACTAGAGAAATCTAATTATTATTATTATTTTCATGATTATTATTATTATTTTATTTATTTATTAGTGATTGATTTATTTTCTTATTGATTCTTAATTTCTTTATTTATTTTTTCAACTTATTTTGTGTTAAAAAATAAAGAGATTTGAGAAGATTGGAATTTTTTAAACAAAGCTTTTCTTGTGGAAAACCTGATGCGGCCCAGCCTCACCCAGACTCTGCCTCCAGCGGCCCCCAGGTAAATTGAGTTTGAGACCCCTGGTCTAGACCATACTCTTTAAAATATTTACAGAGACCCAACAATTTCCACCATGAGTAGCACTTGGTGAGGAAAAACTCCATTTTAACAGGTAAAAATCTCAAGCTGAACCAGGCTCTGGGTGGGCAGTCATCTGACTCGACAGAGTTGGGTTGAAAGTGGGGTGTGCTGGAGGTGGCTGTGGGTAAGAGGGATGGAGCATGGCCCTGCTGGAGCCCCTGGAGGTGGCTGTGGAGAAGGGGGATGGAGCATGGCTCTTCTAGAGCCTGCTGGAGCCCCTGGCGGGTGTTGGGCTCAGGGGGGTGGCTGGAGGTGGCTCTGGGGAAGGGGGATGGAGCACAGCCCTGCCAGGGCCTGCTGGAGCCACTGCTGGAGCCAGACTACCAGGGGCACGGAATCATGGACGGATTACCAGGGGCACAAAACCATGGACGGACTACCAGGGGTACAAAACCATGGACAGACTACCATGGGCACAAAACCATGGACGGTCTACCAGGGGCACGAAACCATGGACGGACTACCAGGGGCACGAAGAGTGGACGGGCTACCAAGGGTACGGAGAGTGGATGAACTACCAGAGGTACGAAACTAATTGTGGGATTACCAGGGGCACGAAAAAAATTGACGACGGAGTACCAGGGGCACGAAATGTACTGGAAAAAGGCAGAAAGCGAGCGAACTCAAGCGCTTTCGCATTCTTTCGCCTTCTTCCCGTCAACGCAGTTTTTCGTGGTTTTAACTTCTTTTGATGAAATAAGGTGTTTTGTGACTGCCGATGTAGATTTTCTTCACAGAAGAATGAAAACACTAATTTCTGCTGTTGGCAAAGCATGAAACTTGATGAATTACAGCATTTAGAGACAGTTTCTTCGTCTTTTTACTTCTTTTGATGAACTGCGGATGTAGATTTTCTTCACAGAAGAATGAAAACACTCATTTCTGCTGCTGTAACACTGCAAAGCATGAAACTTGATGAATTACAGCATTTAGAGCAAGTTTCTTCGTCCTTTAACTTCTTTTGATGAACTGCCGATGTAGATTTTCTTCACAGAAGAATGAAAACACTCATTTCTGCTGTTGTACGCTGCAAAGCATGAAACTTGATGAATTTCAGCATTTACAGCAAGTTTCTTTGTCTTTTAACTACTTTTGATGAACTGCCTGTGTAGACTTTATTCACAGAAGCATGAAAACACTCATTTCTGCTGTTGTAACACTGCAAAGCATGAAACTTGATGAATTACAGCATTTAGAGCAAGTTTCTTCGTCTTTTAACTTCTTTTGATGAAATAAGGTGTTTTGTGACTGCCGATGTAGATTTTCATCACAGAAGCATGAAAACACTAATTTCTGCTGTTGTAACACTGCAAAGCATGAAACTTGATGAATTACAGCATTTAGAATAAGTTTCTTCATCCTTGAACTTCTTTTGATGAACTTCCGATGTAGATTTTCTTCACAGAAGAATGAAAACACTCATTTCTACTGTTGTAACACTGCAAAGCATGAAACTTGATGAATTACAGCATTTAGAGCAAGTTTCTTTGACTTTTAACTTCTTTTGATGAACTGCCGATGTCACAGTTCAGCGACACCTTCCACTCTACCTGTCAGCCACTTTCTCCTCATCAGCCTCACTCATTTCACCTGCCGGCAATCATTAATCATGCCCCTATTTATACTCCTCCCTTACACACACTCAGTACCAGATTGTTCCTTACGTATGCTAGACTTTCCAGCGATATTCCCCGGACTGCTTTCCCGTTGCCGACTCTGCCTGCCCTGGACTTTTCCCCTCTGCCTGAATCCGGGTAACCCGACCTGCTTTACCCACGGATTGTTTTCTCGTTGCCGACCCTGCCTGTCCTGGACTTTTCCCCTCTGTCTGAATCCCGGTGAACCGACCTGCCTTACCCACGGACTGTCTTCCTGTTGCCGACCCCGCCAGGCGTGGACCTCTCCCCCCTGCCTGAACCCCGGTAAATACACCTGCTTTCTGTTCCGGTTTCGGAGTGACTCTGTCTGTTGCTACAGCTCAGCTAACAAGGGGGCTAAGAGACTCTGTGACAAACCGCAGCTTGCCCGACGGTCTTTCTGTGTGCCGCTTGTTATACCTGCTGAACGGAAAATAAAGAGTCTTCACGTACCAATCCCTGGGTCTTGTGTGCTGCATTTGGGTCCTTACACCACCCGTTACAGCCAATGTAGATTTTCTTCACAGAAGCATGAAAACACTCATTTCTGCTGTTGTAACACTGCAAAGCATGAAACTTGATGAATTACAGCATTTAAAGCAAGTTTCTTCGTCTTCTAACTTCTTTTAATGAACTGCCGATGTAGATTTTCTTCACAGAAGCATGAAAACACTCATTTCTGCTGTTGTAACACTGCTGTTGTATCTTCTGTAGCGATGATGTAATGATGATGAAGGAATCTCCGCTGACACCGACTTAGTTGTATAAAAAGGTTTATTACAAAAAGTACAGCGTCAAAACAAGCACCATGGATTGCCTGTGAGACGATCCGAAGCCAATGTGAATCTCCCCCGTTTTCCACCCAAACTACACTTCTTAAGGCCTGTTTTAAAACATTCCTACATATTCATGGTATAGCTAATGTGTGGTGACAAGATAGGCTCAGAGCCAACCTCATAACCATACATGGCTATTTTACAGAAAGGGAAGGTAGAACATATAGTTCATGTTGAAACTGATCTCATCTCTTTGGAACTTTAGGAAAACGACCCCCAAGGGGCACCCATCTATAAAGTAGCCAGACCTTGGACATAGGCTTATCTAAACATTTCACACACAAGTATCTAAACATTGGACACACATGGGAGAGACATCTCTCAGCTCAGACACCTCATATTTCCCCCCTTCGAGACTA
The DNA here is from genome assembly GCA_031216445.1 of Lateolabrax maculatus. Taxonomy (NCBI): domain Eukaryota; kingdom Metazoa; phylum Chordata; class Actinopteri; order Acropomatiformes; family Lateolabracidae; genus Lateolabrax; species Lateolabrax maculatus. Next base: position 27,214,526 of record CM062199.1, read on the forward strand.
CACAGAGTCTTGAAAAACAAAAGAATAAAACATGCATAAATATAATCGTGATAGAAATAACAATTCCCCCTACATCTGCTTTTTAGAGCATAACTTTTACCATTCTACAGCTTTATGGAGTGTGAGAGTGAAAAACCTGTCCGGCAGCCATCTTCCCTAAAATATCCATCAAACAATCTAGACAGGAAAATTCTCTCACGGTCCCTCTGCCTCAGGCAACCACACATAGCACTCCAAACCAATTAAAAGGAGGAACTTTAATAATTTGTATAGGGATATAACTTAAGCAAATACATGTGAAAACCTCAGAAATAAAATCAAAACAATGTCCAAATTCAGGCCAGTCGCCCCGTCGCACCTTCCAATGGACCTTTCCCTGCCTAAATCCAATTTCCCTAAGCATTAAGGGAAAAACATCTGACGTCTCAATATACTCACTCAATATCAGAAAATATCTTTCTCCAAACAATTAGTAAGAAAAGAAAATATTATAAAAGTTTAGTATCATTCATGCAATAGCATATCAAGGAAACATAAAAATATATATCACACTGCAACTCCTCAGCAGCGTTGACTCTCAACGTAGTGTCGCTGTATTGAATCTGAACATTTCGTCAGTGTCCTTGTTCAGAATCCTTCAGTCCATTGTGATTGTCCATTTTTGAGTGTCTGAATCCCTTTAGTATATCTTTCCCCCAATGTCCTTCTGGAAGGAAAGAAAAAACAACCAGTATCTTTTGCAAAACAACAAATGCAAATCAAAAACCACATACAGAAGTGAATGTGAATAGTCACAACATCATATCATTCCATTTTATGATTCACATTTTCCCATTTCCCCCTTTAATCATATCATCCAGTATAACTACTAGATACCAACACAATAATATAAATAGATGTTATTATATCAAGATTAAACATTCAATATGGATACTTTTCCACCAACTTACTTGAGCGACACACCATTAATGCCAATGGAAGTGCTGCTACCCAATTTAAGCCCATGTGCTGACAAATTTTCACAATGCGATTTTTCAAAATACCATTCATTTTCTCACAAATCCCTTGACTCTGTGGATGATATACAGCACCAAGACGTTGTTTAATTCCCAGTTTTTGCAAAATCAATTTCACAGTCTTTATCAACAAACTCTTTTCCATTGTCTGAGGATATCCGATCCAGAAGTCCCCACCTGCTTATGACCTCTCTACACAAAAACTTGGCAACTGACTGAGCATCCTTTCGCTTAGTTGGACAAGCTTCAGGCCATCGCGAAAATCTGTCCACAACGACTAACATATACCTCTTTCCGTCAACTGGTTTTATCATATCAACATAGTCAACAACTACCTCACGCATTGGACCTCTCGGAGTTGGAATGTAACCAGGAGGAACCATCACAAACTCTCCGAACATTGTTTTTCAGACAGATAGTGCATCTGCCTATGACATAGTCAATCTGCTCAAGCCTCCTTTGTGATCTTTCTTCTAACTTCCCCCCTTGCAACATGAGCTCACCCATGTGCTTCTTGAATCATCAGACCCCACAGGTCTGGGGGCGCTATTATCAGCCCCTCATGATTTCTCCAAAGTCCAGTAGAATCTTGTGTAGCACCACGCTCTTGCCACAACTGTTTATCCACTGCAGATGCAGCTTCCTGCATCAGAATCACATCCCTGAGCATAATTTTGTCTTCCAAATTCACTTCATGTGTAACCAGAAGTACTTTGCCCAATTTGTCAGCACCCGTGACTACTTTTGCAGCTTCTTCTGAGAGGCCTTATGCCCCTTTTCAGCCAGTATTTGTAACAATTTAATTGAGTCCTGATGACATGTTTCCTCATTTGGTGAACAAATAATAATGTCATCCACATATTGAACAACAGTGCTTTTTAGCATCTTATCTATCCCTGTCAAATCCTCCTTCAATACTTTATTGAAAATGTGTGGACTATGTTTGAACCCTTGTGGCAATCTCTTATACTCATAAAACTGTCCCTTGTATGTAAACCCAAATAAACCCTGACTTTCAGTACTAAGTGGAACACTGAAAAATGGACCACATAAATCTAACACCATAAAATGCGTCGCTTCTGGCGGAATGTGTGCCAACAAAGTATGCGGATCTGGCACCTCTGCTAGAAAATCGGCCACCATCGGCGGTTCACCGCTCTCAAGTCATGTACCATGCGGTAAGAATCATCTGGCTTCTTCAGAGGCAACAAAGGTGTATTACTTTGAGGATTCTGTGTCATCTTCAAAACATCTGCTCTCAAAAGTCCTTCAATTTGTGACTCAATTCCTTGACTTGCTTCTTCTTTCAATGGATACTGGTTCTTCCACGGAGGTCTGACTCCTGGTTGGAGTTCAACTTTCACTGGTTGGGCTGACTTCACCAGTCCAATATCCGTACTATACTGAGCCCACAAACATTCTGGAACTTGTCGCAGCATCTCTTCTTTCATAGAGTCTGAATCCATTTTTGCACTACAAATTGATTCCTGTGTCATCCGCACAACTTGTGGCTGTCCCCATCCTTGAGCAGAAATCATAATTTTGATAAATTGCTGATCTTCACTCCTCAAAATGGCAAGATTATCTTTCACCAGTACAAAAACAGCTTCCTCTGCTTCCGCCATCATTTCTCCTAAGTGATTTTGCTCATATTCTTCCGACACCAACAAAGTCACATGTGGCGCACACTTCTTGATATCGAATTCTCCATTCAAATAATCATCTCTGTCTATCTTCATGGCTTTCTCTTCTTCTCTCTTCTTTACCCTTTCTTCTTTTCTTTTTCCTTTGCAACCCTCTTGTCAGTGTTTTCCTCCTCTTTAGTCTCCTTCTCTCCGGCTTCTGCCCCCTTGTCTTTAACTTCAACAGTCTCCTTCTTTTCTTCTTCTTCCTTTTGCTCCTCTTTCCTTTTTTTTTTTCCTCGTCGTTTTTCCTTGTCTCCTCATCCCTTTGCTCTACTTTCTTCTTGGCTTCTTTCTTGTGGTCCCAAAATTATGCAACCTGAACTAAATTGAACTTGATTTGGTTGACGACTTACCCATTCCTCTGGGTTTGATTGAACAGCATTCTTGAAATACTTGAGCGTGCAGTGCAATGGATACTCTGGAAGTTTCGCATTGGGCATGTTAGCTACAATGAACTTCTCCCACAATTTAGCTGACTTCAAAAATTCTGCACCAAGATTTCCAATCCAATATACTGAAGAAGCTTCAGTTTCTGTCTTCATTAAAAATTGATTAACAACATCACTTGGCACTTCCACCAGACAGCCGTCTGGTGTACACTTTATTGTACAGTTCAACCTACACGAAGCATCTCTTCCCAAAAGAGCCATAGGTGTATGCTCCGATACCAGTATAGGTATTGTAGTCTTCAGGTGTTTGTAGCAGAGCTCAATTGGTTTCGTAGGGGAACCAGCTGTTTAACTCCCTCAAACCCAATTGTCCGAATCAATTGACCAGACATGGATAGATGTATAGCATCTTCAGGCCGAATACAGGTGAAAGCAGCTCCGCTATCCACCAATGCTTCCAATGGTCGATTATTTACTTTCACTTCTATTGTTGGATCTCTTTCCGGCCCTGATACTACCAGCTGACACCCCCCTTTCGAGTCTTCTGGGCACCTCTAGAATCCTGGTTCCGGACCCCTATAAGGGTTCACCGGTCCCTCTGATGGTCTTAGTTGGCCCCTAAATCCTCCTCTGAAATTTCCTCCAAAATTTCCTCCTGGCCTATTGCACTCCTGAGCAAAATGGCCACACTGTCCACAATTATAACATACTTCCGAAGATTGCTGGAAATACGGCTCAAATCTTCCTCTTCCAAAATTTCCTCGACCTCTTCCTCTCCAGGTCTGTGCTTGACCAAAAGCAGGCTGCGGGTAGGAAGCAACTGGAACCACTACTGGTGGCTGGGCTGACTGGAACTGATCTTGATCCGGCAGCAGTTGTGGTAACATTTGATCCATCGGAGACTGACTCTGTATGACCAGAGCCTGTTTCTTCTCTTTCTTGTTATCCACTAGCTGTACTTGATTGAGTTTTCTGAGGATCTCTTGATCTTGCTCTTTCTGGTCCTGTTCCTTTTTCCTATATAGATCCACTTGATGGGCTATATGATCCGTATAAACACTCTTCATCATGCTTCCAAGTCCAACCACCTCAGCCAGTTTACTTCTCACTGGTTGGGGCAGCCCCTTCTGTATTTTGGCTCGCAAAATTGACTGCTCCATTTGATTCAAGTCCGGGTCATTTCCTGTCACGTTTCTCCACTTTTGAAAGGCTCTTGATACATAGGCCCTTGGGTTTTCTTCTGGTCCCAGTGGCTCAATGAGAACACTATCGGGATGTACATTTATTGGAAATGTATCTTTCAGTGGCCTCCACACTCGAGCTCTATTTGCAGAAAACAGCTCTGAATCATTCACAGCAGTTCCCATATACCGAATGAGTCCAGCTCTCTGTAGAATCTCTTCCATAGCGGAAACTCCAAGGAGGTTAGCCAAAAGTCTCTTGATGTCTCCCATGGCAAATTGTGTTCCCACCATGAGCTCATCCATCTTTGAAGTCCAAGGATGTGCTCCATCCTGAAGAATAGGTAGCTTCTCCATCATATCTGACATATCTGTATTCTGCCAAGGCTTATACTCCAAATTCTGTCCTCTGACGAACACTGGAAGCATCTTATCATCCTTATCACGCAGATAATATCTGGGAGGATCAGTCTTTCCTTTACCTAAGGATCCTTCTCTGCTCCTTTTTCCTGTTGCCATCTCTGGCCCTGTGGGGGCTGGGGTTAGATCATCTGGTGATCTTCGATGTATTTCATCCAGCGAGACTCTCCGAGCTTGCTCTTCAAGCTCCTTATGCATTTGCCACTCTTCTTCCTCTTCCAAGTCCCATCTAAGCTGTGTTGAGCGTCGTCTTGAGTAGGGAGTATACTCACGCTCCCAATCATTGTCATCATCCCTAGTGACACTATCACTGGTAATAACATATTTTGCGTCTGGTTTTTCCAAAGGTTGTCTTCCTCTTCTTTCAGCTCTGACCAATATTTCCTTCACTGAGGGATCGTATCCTCCAATTGACCTGGTATCATCATCATCACTATCATACTCATATCTCCTGGAGGTTGCTTTTCCTGGTCCGAGTTCACTTGACTTCCTCCTTAACATCCCTGGCTTCTTAGACTTGATGAAAGGACGAATCACGATGGTAGTTGTAGCTTTCCCTTCTTCAATCACTCTTCTGTCATCATCTTCAATATGGTATGCACCATCATGACTCAGAACTGGAAGTTGGGGATAGGCTTCCTTAAACTGCACCTCATCCTCATAAGGTGGAGGGTTCTTGATTGGCTCCGTATGCGAAAAAGGTGTATTAATTTCCGCCATTAGTTTTTCTATTTCTTTTGCATTTTTTCGGATTTTTTCTGCGCCTCTATCGTTTTTATCTTTCGCAGCTTTTAACCGTTTCTGTCCCTCATTTTCAAACAATTGGAGAACGCCAAGCTCTGTTTGTCTCTTTTCTTTACGTTGTTCCCCCTTTTTGCCCTTCTTTTGGCCCGCCTTATAGGTGGACACAAGCACCTGCATTGTTTTGATTACATCAGGGTTAAGAGTCCCCTCCACTGGCCATGGTTGGTCAATTTCAGGCCAGCGTTTATGTCATTTCTCCGACATCTTGGCAATACCTTTAATTAAAGGATTACTCTTTTGTACTACATCAACAGGAGTAATTACTTTGGGATTTGGGATCTCAATGTTCTTTTTTGTCATTTTGATGTCTTTTTATATTCCCAAATTATAGATTGAAACTAATTACTAAGACTTTAAACCCCTTAAAGCTATTAAGATCACTTTCCCTCTCTTTTTTTTTTACTTTTTAACTAATCAATTAATCAGCCAATCAATCAATCAATCAATCAATCAATCCGTTTACTTATTTGTTCGTATGTTTATTTATTTATTTTATACGCCACTATTTTGACACAGTCAATGCGAAAAAGAATGTATGAGGATTGTCAACTTCAAAGGAATCAACAGCTTACTTATTATGGTAGCAACACCCACATCACCAAATCCGCAAACAATATTGACTACACACACAAACAACTCTCAACAGTTCAACCACAATACTCCAATAATTAGTCAAATACATTAACTGGTCAGTCCGTTGCCAAGCGTCACTTTGAAATAACTACAGCAAGTATTGCTCATAAATGCGCAAGCAAATAAATGCACTCTATTAACCCCAAATTGAGAAATGTTCATATAGCACCATATATGGAATCAAATCAAATGTATGTCTTCAATAGTAGCTATGAATGAATTCACATAAAAAACATTTGTAAAGCAGGTGTTTGGAAAAAGAGTTTGTGGATAAAAACTGTACTGGCCTTATTCAGACTGGATTCAGGAGCTGCACATGCTGTTGTCAGCAACCCTCAATCCGTATGATATATGGGCCAGCCAAATTCCTGCCTGCACCTCCTCCTCTTTTTCCTCCCCTTCAGCTCTCTCACAATATAGGAGAACAAAGAGAGAAACAGAAAAGAAATTCAACGTCCCATAATTCTACTAGACCATTTTAACTGCACTATTAACATGCGTACTCCTTTTTCAAACACTAAGTTACAACCACACATCATACATTTCTATTTTTCTATTCTAACTTATTTAACTCTATTAACCCCTTAAATTCCTCAATAATATAGGATTATTACCCACACCTATATTAACAAAATTAAACCTAACCTACAAATATCCCTACCGATCTTTCTACTTCAAGATCACAAATGTCCTTATTGGGAGCTCATATTTAATCAATTAAAATGTCCTCTGAAAGAGGCTCATAAGTTATTACCAATTCTGAAATATCCCCCAAAAAGGCTCATGTGTTTTAGCAGATTCAAAAACGTCCTCTATAGAAAAGGCTCATATGTTTTAACAAACTAAAGAATGTCCTTTGTAGAAAAGGCTCATAAGTTTTAACAGATTCAGGAATGTCCTCTTTAGAAGCTCATAAATTTTAGCAAACTCAAGAATGTCCTCTTTAGAGGCTCATAAATTTTAGAATTAAAAACAGAATATCCTTCCCTGTATTTTAATTAACCTCCTATTGTTGATCATAACCTATATATGCTTATTCAATATAAAATCTACCACATTAATATAAATCACATAAACCACAGCAACTTTTCACTCACAGCCAAACCACAGAGACAGCGTTCTCTACACACACAGCAACCACAGCAGCAGAGTCCAGCTCTACTCACCCCCAGAGAACAATCACTTCAACAATCAAAAACACAAAATATAATCCTAATTTGAAGCTTCTCCTTATTTTTATTTTACTGTAATCTAATTTCTTCTCTTTTTACTCATTTAGGCTTTCGGCATTTAGGCTTTACTCTTTACTCTTTATCTCTTTATCTCTATTTCACTTCTTCACTCTATTTTACTTTTAAAATTATCTAATTGCCCTGGGCCCAGGGTTGTTACTTTCCTCTTTTTATTTTCTAATTCCTCTGACTATTTCTCAAAGCCAACCTTCACGCAGTGTCTAATCTACACATGTCTTACCGTTAAGAAGTTGAGGGCCCACCTTCATTACTCTTGCATGATGTTATTTAGCTCACCTTATCGTTACTAATTAGGCTATTCTACACATTTACTTCAACCTTTTTTATTCCCTTCATTTCTTTATCTTCACTTTATCGACAGCCTATTCCTTTCATGCATGCTTGAGTTCTTCAGTGACTTACAGAAAGCGTCCCTCACATGCACCATCACAGTCCGCATGCATTACTCAGGAAATGTGTGTTTTTTCATCCATCCCTCTTCATTCATACTTAAGCAATTCTTTATGCTTATTCCTTTGCATTCATCAAGCAATTCTTTATGCTTTTTAATGCACATTCATTCTTTAGCACCCTTAATGCTTCTTAATTTTTCCCCCATTCACTTTTGTCCTCGGTCATTGTAATATTTCCAATTACACACATTTCACTGTCCTTTGGCTACCAATACAATGACGGTACAATACTTTATGTCTAGCCCTCTTCTTTTTAGCCTATTTTAACTTTTTTATTACTTTATTACTGCTATTCTTTTCTATTTTTTCTATCACACTCCCCCCTTTTGCGTTGCGCACTACGCAATAAAACCCAAATTTAGAACGGAGTCTCCCCCCACCATCAACACAGCATGGCACACACACACATGATCCTTGACGGTGCGACTACAGCAGCCACAGAACAAATTCAACGAACACACCAGCGCTCCATCATGTGAGAAATGCTCACCGTATTGGTCGACCAGGAGCGGGAGTAGGTGCGCTGAAGCTGTCAGCGACGCTGCAGGTCACAACACGTCTAGAGTTCGTGACGCCAATTTCTGTTGTATCTTCTGTAGCGATGATGTGATGATGATGAAGGAATCTCCGCTGACACTGACTTAGTTGTATAAAAAGGTTTATTACAAAAATTACAGCGTCAAAACAAGCACCATGGATTGCCTGTGAGAAGATCCGAAGCCAATGTGAATCTCCCCCGTTTTCCACCCAAACTACACTTCTTAAGACCTGTTTTAAAACATTCCTACATATTCATGGTATAGCTAATGTGTGGTGACAAGATAGGCTCAGAGCCAACCTCATAACCATACATGGCTATTTTACAGAAAGGGAAGGTGGAACATATAGTTCATGTTGAAACTGATCTCATCTCTTTGGAACTTTAGGAAAACGACCCCCAAGGGGCACCCATCTATAAAGTAGCCAGACCTTGGACATAGGCTTATCTAAAAATTTCACACACAAGTATCTAAACATTGGATACACACAAGTATCTAAACATTGGACACACATGGGAGAGACATCTCTCAGCTCAGACACCTCACTGCAAAGCATGAAACTTGATGAATTACAGCATTTAGAGCAAGTTTCGTCGTCTTTTAACTTCTTTTGATGAAATAAGGTGTATTGTGACTGCCGATGTAGATTTTATCACAGAAGCATGAAAACACTCATTTCTGCTGTTGTAACACTGCAAAGCATGAAACTTGAATTACAGCATTTAGAGCAAGTTTCTTCGTCTTTTAACTTCTTTTGATGAAATAAGGTGTTTTGTGACTGCCGATGTAGATTTTCTTCACAGAAGCATGAAAACACTCATTTCTGCTGTTGTAACACTGCAAAGCATGAAACTTGATGAATTACAGCATTTAGAGCAAATTTCTTCGCCTTTTAACTTCTTTTGATGAAATAAGGTGTTTTGTGACTGCCGATGTAGGTTTTCTTCACAGAAGCATGAAAACACTCATTTCTGCTGTTGTAGCACTGCAAAGCATGAAACTTGATGAATTACAGCATTTAGAGCAAGTTTCTTCGTCTTTTAACTTCTTTTGATGAAATAAGGTGTTTTGTGACTGCCGATGTAGATTTTCTTCACAGGAGCATGAAAACACTCATTTCTGCTGTTGTAACACTGCAAAGCATGAAACTTGATGAATTACAGCATTTAGAGCAAGTTTCTTCGTCTATTAACTTCTTTTGATGAACTGCCGATGTAGATTTTCTTCACAGAAGAATGAAAACACTCATTTCTGCTGTTGTAACACTGCAAAGCATGGAACTTGATGAATTACAGCATTTAGAGCAAGTTTCTTCATCCTTGAACTTGTTTTGATGAACTACAGATGTAGATTTTCTTCACAGAAGAATGAAAACACTCATTTCTGCTGTTGTAACACTGCAAAGCATGAAGCTTGATGAATTACAGCATTTATATCAAGTTTCTTCGTCTTTTAAATTCTTTTGATGAACTGCCGATGTAGATTTTCTTCACAGAAGAATGAAAACACTCATTTCTGCTGTTGTACGCTGCAAAGTATGAAACTTGATGAATTACAGCATTTAGAGCAAGTTTCTTCGCCTTTCAACTTCTTTTGATGAAATAAGGTGTTTTGTGACTGCCGATGTAGATTTTCTTCACAGATTAGATTAGATTAGATTGAACTTTATTGTCATTACCCATGTACATGTACAGAGTAACGAAATGCAGTTTAGCATCTAACCGGAAGTGCAATAGCAGTAAGTACCAATATACAGATAATAAATAAGTATTTTACAGATAATAAGTTAGCGATATAAGTACGGTATACACAGATTGAAAGTGCAAACAGATTCCAAAGTGTTTGAGTGCAGGAAGGTCCAGTAGTACAGTAGTGCTGGTGTAAAGTCTTTGGTCAGTGGGGGGAGATGACGAGTAGATGGGTTTGTGGGTGGTGGTGGTGGTTGGGGAGTTGGGGGGGGGGGGGGTTTCGTCAGCATGGGGCAGAGTTCAATAAGGACACAGCTCTGGGGAAGAAACTGTTCCTCAGTCTGCTCGTCCTTGTCCGGAAGCACCTGAAGCGCCTGCCTGAGGGCAGGAGGGAGAACAGTCTGTGTGCAGGGTGGGAGGCGTCCTTGAGAATGCTGCGAGCTCGACGCAGACAGCGTTTTCTCTGGATTTCCTCAATGGCTGGAAGTGGAGTTCCTATGATGCGTTGGGCAGTTTTCACCACCCGCTGCAGTCCCTTGCGCTCCGCAACAGAGCAGCTCCCATACCAGACTGTGACACAGTTGGTTAGGATGCTCTCGATCACACAGCGGTAAAAGTTCACCAGGATGGCTGAAGACAGATGGTTTTTCTTCAGTGTCCTCAGGAAAAAGAGGCGCTGGTGAGATTTCTTGACAAGGCTGGAGGTGTTGGTGGTCCAAGACAGGTCTTCCGAGATGTGGGTCCCCAGGAACTTGAAGCTGGAGACACGCTCAACATCCATCCCATTGATTTGGATGGGCGAATGCATGCTTCTTTTCTTCTTCCTGAAGTCCACGATGAGCTCCTTGGTTTTGCTGGTGTTTAGGAGCAGGTTATTTTCGGTGCACCATGTGGCCAGGTGCTGTACCTCTTCCCTGTAGGCTGTCTCATCGTTTTTGCTGATGAGACCAATCACCGTGGTGTCGTCTGCGAACTTGATGATGGAGTTGGATCCATGCATAGGTCTGCAGTCGTAGGTGAAGAGGGAGTAGAGGAATGGGCTGAGCACACAGCCCTGTGGCACACCAGTGCTGAGTGAGACAGTGGTGGAGCAGGTGTGACCTGACCTAACATGTTGTGGTCTGTTAGTCAGAAAGTCCATGATCCAGTTGCAGAGGGAGGTGTTGGTGCCCAGGTCTCCAAGTTTAGTGATTAACTTGGAGGGGATGACAGTGTTGAAAGCTGAGCTGAAGTCAGCAAGCAGCAATCGCGCATAGGTGTTGGTGTTGTCCAGGTGTGTGAGCACAGAGTGCAGTGCTGTGGAGACTGCATCGTCTATGCTCCTATTGCTGCGGTAGGCAACCTGGTGTGGGTCCAGTGTGGGTGGGAGGGAGTCCTTCAGGTGTGCCAGGACCAGCCGCTCAAAGCACTTCATGATGATGGGTGTGAGTGCTACAGGGCGGTAGTCATTGAGGCACGTCGTCTTGGAATGTTTCGGCACTGGCACGAAGGATGTAGCTTTAAAGCATGTTGGCACAGCTTCTTGGGCAAGGGACAGGTTGAAAATGTCCGTGAAGATCCCAGTGAGCTGTTCCGCACATGCCCTGAGCACACGTCCAGGAATGCCGTCAGGTCCAGCAGCCTTGCGTGCGTTGATCCGGCTCAGTGCCGTGTGGACAACAGTGGAGGAGAGTGTGGTGGGCTGGTGATCTGCTGGGAGTGTTGTCTTGGTGGCTCTGTCTCTGTTTTCCCTCTCGAAGTGAGCATAGAAGTTGTTAAGCTCGTTCAGGAAGGAGATGTCTGGGTTTGTAGTCGGTGATGGCCTGGATGCCCTGCCACATGCGTCTGGGGTCGGAGTTGGAGAAGTGACCCTCTATTTTTTGCTTGTAGCAGTTCTTGGCCTTCTTGATGCCCCTCCTCAGGTTAGTCCTGGATGTGCTGTAGGCCTGTGCATCCCCTGATCTGAAGGCCGTGTTGCGGGCCTTTAGCAGGAGCCGCACCTCCTTGCTCATCCATGGCTTCTGGTTGGGGTATGTGGTGATCTTCTTCTCTGTCGTGACGCCATCGATGATAGTGGTGATGTAATCCATGACAGAGGAAGCATAGATGCTAATGTCTGTGTGTGAGCCAGAGGTGGCCTGAGAAGCAAACATACTCCAGTCCGTGTGTTGAAACCTGTCCTGGAGTACAGAGTCTGTCCCCGCTGGCCACACCTTGATGGTCCTCACTGATGGCTTCACACGATTGATGAGGGGTGAATATTTGGGGGTGAGGAACAGAGAGAGGTGATCCGACTGCCCGAGGTGGGGGAGGGGGGTCGCAGTGTAGGCAGCAGCCATGTTTGTGTAAACATGGTCCAAAGTTTTGTTTCCTCTGGTGTGGCAGGAAACATGCTGGTGGAATTTGGGGAGCACTGTCTTTAAGTTGGAATGATTAAAATCACCCGCAACAATAAAAGCAGCCTCCGGGTGATCAGTCTGTTGTTTGCTAATGGCTGCATGAAGTTCCTTCATTGCTAGCTTGGCATTAGCATCCGGTGGAATATAGGCAGCGGTGATGATGTTGGATGTGAACTCCCGTGGCAGATAGAAGGGTCTACACTTAACCATGATGAACTCTAGGTTAGCTGAGCAGTGACTTCGAAGAGTAACAGAGTCCGTACACCAAGCTTTGTTGACATAAATGCACAGTCCTCCCCCTCTGGTCTTACCGGAGTCATCAGCTGATCTATCCGCCCGGTGTGTGTAGCGTCCGGCTAGCTCGATAGCACTGTCCGGTATGCCTCTGTGTAGCCATGTTTCGGTGAAAATCATGACATTGCAGTCCAGAAGTCTCTTGCTGTTGGTGAAGCGGAGTCGTATCTCATCCATTTTGTTCACCAGAGATCTCACATTAGCGAGGAAGATACTGGGCAGAGAGAACCGGTATGGTGTTAGCCTTAGCTTAGCTCTCAGTCCTCCTTGCTTCCCCCGCCTTTGTTTACGATCTCGGCGCCGTCTTCGTTCACTTCCGCCCGGCCGGGTAGAGTGCGAAGCCTCCGGTGTTCTGGAGATCTCAGGGATGAGTGGCAGATCGGTGATGAAAGTGTCCGAAAAACGTAGTCCAATGTCCAAAAGCTCCAGTCGGGTGTATGATGTGAAACCACTACTGTATTGAACAAACAGACCCGAAATGAGCAGTAAAAGTACTACAAAGTTGCGAAAACTGGGGAGACGCCGGGCCTCGCGATCTGCTCACGCCGCCATCTTGGTCAAAGAAGCATGAAAACACTCATTTCTGCTGTTGTAACACTGCAAAGCATGAAACTTGATGAATTACAGCATTTAGAGCAAGTTTCTTCGTCTTTTAACTTCTTTTGTGACTGCCGATGTAGATTTTCTTCAGAGAATCATGAAAACACTCATTTCTGCTGTTGGCAAAGCATGAAACTTGATGAATTACAGCATTTAGAGCAAATTTCTTCGCCTTTTAACTTCTTTTGATGAAATAAGGTGTTTTGTGACTGCCGATGTAGATTTTCTTCAAAGAAGCATGAAAAGACTCATTTCTGCTGTTGTACCACTGTAAAGCATGAAACTTGATGAATTACATTATTTAGAGCAAGTATCTTCGTCGTTTAACTTCTTTTGATGAAATAAGGTGTTTTGTGACTGCTGATGTAGATTGTCTTCACAGAAGCATGAAAACACTCATTTCTGCTGTTGGCAAAGCATGAAACTTGATGAATTACAGCATTTAGAGCAAGTTTCTTCATCTTTTAACTTCTTTTGATTAAATAAAGTGTTTTGTGACTGCTGATGTAGATTTTCATCACAGAAGCATGAAAACACTCATTTCTGCTGTTGTAACACTGCAAAGCATGAAACTAGATGAATTACAGCATTTAGAGCAAGTTTCTTCGTCCTTTAACTTCTTTTGATGAAATAAGGTGTTTTGTGACTGCCGATGTAGATTTTCTTCACATAAGCATGAAAACACTCATTTCTGCTGATGGCAAAGCATGAAACTTGATGAATTACAGCATTTAGAGCAAGTTTCTTCGTCTTTTAACTTCTTTGGATGAACTGCCGATGTAGCTTTTCTTCACAGAAGCATGAAAACACTCATTTCTGCTGTTGTAACACTGCAAAGCATGAAACTTGATGAATTACAGCATTTAGAGCAAGTTTCGTCGTCCTTTAACTTCTTTTGATGAAATAAGGTGTTTTGTGACTGCTGATGTAGATTGTCTTCACAGAATCATGAAAACACTCATTTCTGCTCTTGGCAAAGCATGAAACTTGATGAATTACAGCATTTAGAGCAAGTTTCTTCGTCTTTTAACTTCTTTTGATGAAATGAGGTGTTTTGTGACTGCTGATGTAGATTTTCTTCACAAAAGCATGAAAACACTCATTTCTGCTGTTGTAACGCTGCAAAGCATGAAAACACGTGAATGAAATCACAGACACGTGACATTTCGCACAAGCACACGTGACACTTCACACATACTCAGACACGTGACACTTCACACACTCACGTGACACACACGTGACACTTCAAAAACACTCAGGTGACACTGCACACACACATGTGACACTTCACACACACATACACACGTGACACCTCATACACACACGTGACACTTCACACACACTTGAGACTCTTCACACACACACACTCACACACACGTGACACTTCACACACTCACGTAACACTTCACACACAGTCAGGTGACACTTCCCTCACACACGACACACACCTGACATTCCACACAGACACACTCACGTGACATTCACACACACGTGACACTTCACACACGTGACGCTTCACACACTCACACACTTCACATACGTCACACTTCACACACCTGACACTTCACACAAATGTGACAAATGTGACACAGTCACGTTACACTTCACACGTAACACACACGCTACACTTCAAACACACACACGCTACACTTAACGAACACGCAGACGTTACACTTCACGAGCATACACATTACACTCCTCACACACACAAGTTACACTTCAGACACACACACGTTACATTTCACACGCAGACACGTTACACTTCACACAAATGTACATACACATTACATCTCACACACACGTTCAGACACACAGTTCACAAACGTGACACTTCACACGCACACACAACTGACAATTCACACACACATGTGACACTTCACACACACGTGACATGTCACACATACACATACGTGACAATTCAGTCACACACATACACGTGACACTTCTCACACACGTGACATTTCGCAAACACACGACACTTCACACACTCACGTAACACTGCACACACACTCAGGTGACACTTCTCTCACACACACGTGACACTTCACACACTCACATACACACAAGTGACACTTCACACACACGTGACACTTCTCACACACACGTGACACTTCACACACACTTGAGACACTTCACACACACACACTTCACACACGTGACACTTCTAACACACACGTGACACCACACACACTCACACACACGTGACACTTCACACACTCACGTAACACTTCACACACACTCAGTTGACACTTCTCTCACACACGACACACACGACATTTCACACAGAGACACACACATGACACTTCACACACGTGACGCTTCACACACGTGACGCTTCACACACTCACACACTTCACACACCTGACAATTAACACAAATGTGACACTTCATACGCACACACAACTGACAATTTACACACATGTGACACTTCTCACACAAGTGACATTTCGCACACACAACACTTCACACACATACACAAGTGACACTTCACACTCACGTGACACTTCAAACACATACGTGACACACACGTGACACTTCACAAACACTCACATGACACACACGTGACACTTCACAAACACTCACATGACACACACGTGACACTTCACAACCACTCACGTGACACACACGTGACACTTCAGTCACAGACACGTGACATTTCCTAAACACTCACGTGACACTTCACACACACTCACGTGACACTTCAAACACACACGTGACACACACGTGACACTTCAAACACACACGTTACACACACGTGACACTTCACAAACACTCACATGACACACACGTGACACTTCACAAACACTCACGTGACACACACGTGACACTTCACAAACACTCACGTGACACACGTGACACTTCAGTCACAGACACGTGACATTTCCTACACACACGTGACATTTCACACACACTCATGTAACACTTCAAACACACGTGACACACACGTGACACTTCACAAACACTCACATGACACACGTGACACTTCACAAACACTCACATGACACACACGTGACACTTCACACACACACTCAAGTGACACTTCAAACACACACGTGACACACACGTAACACTTCACAAACACTCACATGACACACACGTGACACTTCACAAACACTCACATGACACACACGTGACACTTCACAAACACTCACGTGACACACACGTGACACTTCAGTCACAGACACCTGACATTTCCTACACACTCACGTGACACTTCACACACACTCATGTGACACTTCAAACACACACGTGACACACACGCAACAATTCACAAACACTCACATGACACACACGTGACACTTCACAAACACTCACATGACACACGTGACACTTCACAAACACTCACGTGACACACACATGACACTTCAGTCACAGACACGTGACATTTCCTACACACACGTGACACTTCACACACACTCACGTGACACTTCAAACACACACGTGACACACACGTGACACTTCACAAACACTCACATGACACACACGTGACACTTCACAAACACTCACATGACACACACGTGACACTTCACAAACACTCAAGTGACACACACGTGACACTTCAGTCACAGACACGTGACATTTCCTACACGCACGTGACACTTCACACACTCACGTGACACTTCAAACACACATGTGACACACACGTGACACTTCACAAACACTCACATGACACACACGTGACACTTCAGTCACAGACACGTGACATTTCCTACACACTCACGTGACACTTCAAACACACATGTGACACACACGTGACACTTCACAAACACTCACATGACACACACGTGACACTTCACAAACACTCACATGACACACACGTGACACTTCACAAACACTCACGTGACACACACATGACACTTCAGTCACAGACACGTGACATTTCCTACACACTCACGTGACACTTCAAATTCACACGTGACACACACGTGACACTTCACAAACACTCACATGACACACGTGACACTTCACAAACACTCACGTGACACACACGTGACACTTCACAAACACTCACATGACACACACGTGACACTTCACAAACACTCACGTGACACACACGTGACACTTCAGTCACAGACACGTGACATTTCCTACACACACGTGAAACTTCACACACACTCACGTGACACTTCACACACACACTCAAGTGACACTTCAAACACACGTGACACTTCACAAACACTCACATGACACACACGTGACACTTCACAAACACTCACATGACACACACGTGAAACTTCACAAACACTCACACACATGGCACTTCAAACACTCACACTCAGGTGACACTTATCTCACACACACAAGTGACACTTCACACACATACACATGTGACATCCCATACACACATGACACACACATACACGTGACCCTCCTCACACACGTGACATTTCGCACACACACAAACACATGTGACACTTCACACACACACAATTCACACATGTGACACTTCACTCACAGACACGTGACATTTCCTACACACACGTGACACTTCACACACACTCACGTGACACTTCAAACACACATGTGACACACACGTGACACTTCACAAACACTCACATGACACACACGTGACACTTCACAAACACTCACATGACACACACGTGACACTTCACAAACACTCACATGACACACACGTGACACTTCAGTCACAGACACGTGACATTTCCTACACACTCACGTGACACTTCAAACACACACGTGACACACACGTGATACTTCACAAACACTCACATGACACACACGTGACACTTCACAAACACTTACATGACACACACGTGACACTTTACAAACACTCACGTGACACACACGTGACACTTCAGTCACAGACACGTGACATTTCCTACACACACGTGACACTTCACACACACTCACGTGACACTTCACAAACACACAGTTCACATACGTGACACTCCTCACACACACGTTACACTTCTAACAAATACACGTGACACTTCACACATACTCAGACACGTGACACTTCACACACACACTCACGTGACACTTCAATCACACACGTGACACACACGTGACACTTCACAAACACTCACATGACACACACGTGACACTTCACAAACACTCACACACATGGCACTTCACAGACTCACGTAACACTGCAAACACTCAGGTGACCCTTCTTTCACACACACAAGTGACACTTAACACACACATACACATGTGACATCCCATACACAAATGACACTTCACACACACTCACATACACACACGTGACACTTCACACACGTGAGACACTTCACACACACACACTTCACACACGTGACACTTCTCACACACACAAGTGACACTTCACACACACTCAAACACACTTGACACTTCACACACTCACGTAACACTTCACACACGCTCAGATGACACTTCTCTCACACACGACACACACGTGACATTTCACACAGACACACTCACGTGACAATCACGCACACGCTACACTTCACGAACACGCAAAGGTTACACTTCACGAGCATGCACATTACACTCCTCATACACACAAGTTACACTTCACACACACTCACGTTACATTTCACACACAGACACGTTACACTTCACACAAACGTACATACACATTACATCTCACACACAGGTTCACACACACAGTTCACAAACGTGACACTTCACACGCACACACAACTAACAATTCAAACACATGTGACACTTCACACACACGTGACATGTCACACACTTACACTCAAGTGACACTTCAAACACACGTGACACTTCACAAACACACACGTGACACTTCACAAACACTCAAGTGACACACACGTGACACTTCAGTCACAGACACGTAACATTTCCTACACACTCACGTGACACTTCAAACACAGACACGTGACATTTCCTACACACGTGAAACTTCACACACACTCACGTGACACTTCACACACACACTCAAGTGACACTTCAAACACACGTGACACTTCACAAACACTCACATGACACACACGTGACACTTCACAAACACTCAAGTGACACACACGTGACACTTCAGTCACAGACACGTAACATTTCCTACACACTCACGTGACACTTCAAACACAGACATGTGACATTTCCTACACACACGTGAAACTTCACACACACTCACGTGACACTTCAAACACACATGTGACACACACGTGACACTTCACAAACACTCACATGACACACACGTGACACTTCACAAACACTCACATGACACACACGTGACACTTCACAAACACTCACATGACACACACGTGACACTTCACAAACACTCACGTGACACACACATGACACTTCAGTCACAGACACGTGACATTTCCTACACACTCACGTGACACTTCAAATTCACACGTGACACACACGTGACACTTCACAAACACTCACATGACACACGTGACACTTCACAAACACTCACGTGACACACACGTGACACTTCACAAACACTCACATGACACACACGTGACACTTCACAAACACTCACGTGACACACACGTGACACTTCAGTCACAGACACGTGACATTTCCTACACACACGTGAAACTTCACACACACTCACGTGACACTTCACACACACACTCAAGTGACACTTCAAACACACGTGACACTTCACAAACACTCACATGACACACACGTGACACTTCACAATCACTCAAGTGACATACACGTGACACTTCAGTCACAGACACGTAACATTTCCTACACACTGACGTGACACTTCAAACACAGATATGTGACATTTCCTACACACGTGAAACTTCACACACACTCACGTGACACTTCAAACACACACGTGACACACACGTGACACTTCACAAACACTCACATGACACACACGTGACACTTCACAAACACTCACATGACACACACGTGACACTTCACAAACACTCACATGACACACACGTGACACTTCAAAAACACTCACGTGACACACACGTGACACTTCAGTCACAGACACGTGACATTTCCTACACACTCACGTGACACTTCACACACTCACGTGACACTTCAAACACACACGTGACAGACACGTGACATTTTCTACACACTCACGTGACACTTCACACACACTCACGTGACACTTCAAACACACACGTGACACACACGTGACACTTCACAAACACTCACATGACACACACGTGACACTTCACAAACACTCACGTGACACACACGTGACACTTCACAAACACTCACATGACACACACGTGACACTTCACAAACACTCACGTGACACACACGTGACACTTCAGTCACAGACACGTGACATTTCCTACACACACGTGACACTTCTAACACACTCACGTGACACTTCACAAACACACAGTTCACACACGTGACACTCCTCACACAAACGTTACACTTCTAACAAACACACGTGACACTTCACATATACTCACACACGTGACACTTCACAAACACTCACATGACACACTAGTGACACTTCAGTCACAGACACGTGACATTTCCTACACACACGTGACACTTCACACACACTCACGTGACACTTCAAACACACACGTGACACACACGTGACACTTCACAAACACTCACATGACACACACGTGACACTTCACAAACACTCACATGACACACACGTGACACTTCACAAACACTCACGTGACACACACGTGACACTTCACAAACACTCACATGACACACACGTGACACTTCAAACACACACGTGACACACACGTGACACTTCACAAACACTCACATGACACACACGTGACACTTTACAAACACTCACGTGACACACACGTGACACTTCAGTCACAGACACGTGACATTTCCTACACCCACGTGACACTTCACACACACTCACGTGACACTTCAAACACACATGTGACACACACGTGACACTTCACAAACACTCACATGACACACACGTGACACTTCACAAACACTCACGTTACACTTCTAACAAACACACGTGACACTTCACATATACTCAGACACGTGACACTTCACATATACTCAGACACGTGACACTTCACACACACACTCACGTGACACTTCACACACACTCACGTGACACTTCAATCACACACGTGACACACACGTGACACTTCACAAACACTCACATGACACACACGTGACACTTCAAACACACACGTGACACACACGTGACACTTCACAAACACTCACATGACACACACGTGACACTTCAAACACACACATGACACACACGTGACACTTCACAAACACTCAAGTGACACACACGTGACACTTCAGTCACAGACACGTAACATTTCCTACACACTCACGTGACACTTCACACACACTCACGTGACACTTCAACCACAGACATGTGACATCTCCTACACACACGTGAAACTTCACACACACTCACGTGACACTTCACACACACACAAGTGACACTTCAAACACACACGTGACACACACGTGACACTTCACAAACACTCACGTGACACACACGTGACACTTCACAAATACTCACATGACACACACGTGACACTTCAAACACACACGTGACACACACGCTACACTTCACAAACACTCACATGACACACTAGTGACACTTCACAAACACTCACGTGACACACCTGTGACACTTCAGTCACAGACACGTGACATTTCCTACACACACTTGACACTTCACACACACTCACGTGACACTTCAAACACACACGTGACACACACGTGACACTTCACAAACACTCACATGACACACACGTGACACTTCACAAACACTCACGTCACACACGTGACACTTCACAAACACTCACGTGACACACACGTGACACTTCAGTCACAGACACGTGACACACACGTGACACTTCACAAACACTCACATGACACACACGTTACACTTCAAACACACACGTGACACACACGTGACACTTCACAAACACTCACATGACACACGTGACACTTCACAAACACTCACGTGACACACACGTGACACTTCAGTCACAGACACTTGACATTTCCTACACACACGTGACACTTCACACACACTCACGTGACACTTCACAAACACACAGTTCACACACGTGACACTCCTCACACACACGTTACACTTGTAACAAACACACGTGACACTTCACATATACTCACACACGTGACACTTCACAAACACTCACATGACACACTAGTGACACTTCACAAACACTCACATGACACACACGTGACACTTCAGTCACAGACACGTGACATTTCCTACACACACGTGACACTTCACACACACTCACGTGACACTTCAAACACACACGTGACACTTCACAAACACTCACATGACACACACGTGACACTTCACAAACACTCACGTGACACACACGTGACACTTCTCAAACACTCACATGACACACATGTGACACTTCAAACACACACGTGACACACGTGACACTTCACAAACACTCACATGACACACACGTGACACTTCACAAACACCCACATGACACACGTGACACTTCACAAACACTCACATGACACACACGTGTCACTTCACAAACACTCACGTGACACACACTTGACACTTCAGTCACAGACACGTGACATTTCCTACACACACGTGACACTTCACACACACTCACGTGACACTTCACACACACACTCAAGTGACACTTCACAAACACTCACATGACACACACGTGACACTTCACAAACACTCACATGACACACGTGACACTTCACAAACACTCACGTGACACACACGTGACACTTCAGTCACAGACACGTAACATTTCCTACACACTCACGTGACACTTCCCACACACTCACGTGACACACACGTGACACTTCACAAACACTCACATGACACACATGTGACACGTCAAAAACACTCACGTGACACACACGTGACACTTCAGTCACAGACACGTGACATTTCCTACACACTCACGTGACACTTCACACACACTCACGTGACACTTCAAACACACACGTGACACACACGTGACACTACACAAACACTCACATGACACACACGTGACACTTCACAAACACTCACATGACACACACGTGACACTTCACAAACACTCACGTGACACTTCACAAACACTCACGTGACACTTCACAAACACTCACATGACACACACGTGACACACACGTGACACTTCACAAACACTCACATGACACACACGTGACACTTCACAAACACTCACGTGACACTTCACAAACACTCACGTGACACTTCACAAACACTCACATGACACACACGTGACACTTCACAAACACTCACGTGACACACACGTGACACTTCAGTCACAGACACGTGACATTTCCTACACACTCACGTGACACTTCACCCACACTCACGTGACACTTCAAACACACACGTGACACACATGTGACACTTCAGTCACAGATACGTGACATTTGCTACACACACGTGATATTTCACACACACTCACGTGACACTTCACACACACACTCAAGTGACACTTCAAACACACGTGACACACACGTGACACTTCACAAACACTCACATGACAGACACGTGACACTTCACAAACACTCAAGTGACACACACGTGACACTTCAGTCACAGACACGTAACACTTCACACACACTCACGTGACACTTCAAACACAGACACGTGACATTTCCTACACACACGTGAAACTTCACACACACTCACGTGACACTTCACACACACACTCAAGTGACACTTCAAACACACACGTGACACACACGTGACACTTCACAAACACTCACATGACACACGTGACACTTCACAAACACTCACGTGACACACACGTGACACTTCAGTCACAGACACGTGACATTTCCTACACACTCACGTGACACTTCAAACACACACGTGACACACACGTGACACTTCACAAACACTCACGTGACACACACGTGACACTTCAGTCACAGACACGTAACATTTCTCCACACTCACATGACACTTCACACACACTCACGTGACACTTCAAACACACACGTGACACACACGTGACTCTTCACAAACACTCACATGACACACACGTGACACTTCAAACACACACGTGAGACACACGTGACACTTCACAAACACTCACATGACACACACGTGACACTTCAAACACACACATGACACACACGTGACACTTCACAAACACTCAAGTGACACACACGTGACACTTCAGTCACAGACACGTAACATTTCCTACACACTCACGTGACACTTCACACACACTCAAATGACACTTCACACACACACTCAAGTGACACTTCAACCACACACGTGACACACACGTGACACTTCACAAACACTCACATGACACACTAGTGACACTTCACAAACACTCACATGCCACACACGTGACACTTCAGTCACAGACACGTGACATTTCCTACACACACGTGACACTTCACACACACTCACGTGACACTTCAAACACACACGTGACACTTCACAAACACTCACATGACACACACGTGACACTTCACAAACACTCACGTGACACACACGTGACACTTCACAAACACTCACATGACACACATGTGACACTTCAAACACACACGTGACACACGTGACACTTCACAAACACTCACGTGACACACACGTGACACTTCAGTCACAGACACGTAACATTTCTCCACACTCACATGACACTTCACACACACTCACGTGACACTTCAAACACACACGTGACACACACGTGACTCTTCACAAACACTCACATGACACACGTGACACTTCAAACACACACGTGAGACACACGTGACACTTCACAAACACTCACATGACACACACGTGACACTTCACAAACACTCACGTGACACACGTGACACTTCAGTCACAGACACGTGACATTTCCTACACATACGTGACACTTCACACACACTCACGTGACACTTCACAAACACACAGTTCACACACGTGACACTCCTCACACACACGTTACACTTCTAACAAACAAACGTGACACTTCACATATACTCAGACACGTGACACTTCACACACACTCACGTGACACTTCAAACACACACGTGACACACACGTGACACTTCACAAACACTCACATGACACACACGTGACACTTCACAAACACTCACATGACACGCACGTGACACTTCAAACACACACGTGACACACACGTGACACTTCACAAACACTCACATGACACACACGTGACACTTCACAAACACTCACATGACACACACGTGACACTTCACAAACACTCACGTGACACACACGTGACACTTCAGTCACAGACACGTGACATTTCCTACACACTCACGTGACACTTCACACACACTCACGTGACACTTCACACACACTCGCGTGACTCTTCACACACACACTCAAGTGATACTTCACAAACACTCGCATGACACACACGTGACACTTCACAAACACTCACGTGACACACACGTGACACTTCAGTCACAGACACGTGACATTTCCTACACACACGTGAAACTTCACACACACTCACGTAACACTTCACAGACACACTCAAGTGACACTTCAAACACACACGTGACACACACGTGACACTTCACAAACACTCACATGACACACACGTGACACTTCACAAACACTCACATGACACACACGTGACACTTCACAAACACTCACGTGACACTTCACAAACACTCACGTGACACACGTGACACTTCAGTCACAGACACGTGACATTTCCTACACACACTTGACACTTCACACACACTCACGTGACACTTCACACACACTCGCGTGACTCTTCACACACACACTCAAGTGACACTTCAAACACACACGTGACACACACGTGACACTTCACAAACACTCACATGACACACACGTGACACTTCACAAACACTCACGTGACACTTCACAAACACTCACGTGACACACGTGACACTTCAGTCACAGACACGTGACATTTCCTACACACACTTGACACTTCACAAACACTCACATGACACACACGTGACACTTCACAAACACTCACATGACACACACGTGACACTTCACAAACACTTACGTGACACACACGTGACACTTCAGTCACAGACACGTGACATTTCCTACACACTCACGTGACACTTCAAATACACACGTGACACACACGTGACACTTCACAAACACTCGCATGACACACACGTGACACTTCACAAACACTCACGTGACACACACGTGACACTTCAGTCACAGACACGTGACATTTCCTACACACTCACGTGACACTTCAAACACACACGTGACACACACGTGACCCTTCACAAACACTCACTTGACACTTCACAAACACTCATATGACACACACGTGACACACACGTGACACTTCAGTCACAGACACGTGACATTTCCTACACACACGTGACACTTCACACACACTCAAATGACACTTCACACACACACTCAAGTGACACTTCAACCACACACGTGACACACACGTGACACTTCACAAACACTCACATGACACAGACGTGAGACTTCACAAACACTCACATGACACACGTGACACTTCACAAACACTCACGTGACATACACGTTGCACTTCAGTCACAGACACGTGCATTTCCTACACAAACGTGACACTTCAAACACACTCACGTGACACTTCACACACACACTCAAGTGACACTTCAAACACACACGTGACACACACGTGACACTTCACAAACACTCACATGACACTCACATGACACTTCACAAACACTCACATGACACACACGTGACACTTCACAAACACTCACATGACACACACGTGACACTTCACAAACACTCACGTGACACACACGTGACACTTCAGTCACAGACACGTGACATTTCCTACACACACGTGACACTTCACACACACTCACGTGACACTTCAAATACACACGTGACACACACGTGACACTTCACAAACACTCACATGACACACGTGACACTTCACAAACACTCACATGACACACGTGACACTTCACAAACACTCACATGACACACACGTAACACTTCACAAACACTCACGTGACACACGTGACACTTCAGTAACAGACACGTGACATTTCCTACACACACGTGACACTTCACACACACTCAAATGACACTTCACACACACACTCAAGTGACACTTCAAACACACACGTGACACACACGTGACACTTCACAAACACTCACATGACACAGACGTGAGACTTCACAAACACTCACATGACACACACGTGACACTTCACAAACACTCACGTGACATACACGTTGCACTTCAGTCACAGACACGTGCATTTCCTACACAAACGTGACACTTCAAACACACTCACGTGACACACACGTGACACTTCACAAACACTCACATGACACTCACATGACACTTCACAAACACTCACATGACACACACGTGACACTTCACAAACACTCACATGACACACGTGACACTTCACAAACACTCACGTGACACACACGTGACACTTCAGTCACAGACACGTGACATTTCCTACACACACGTGACACTTCACACACACTCACGTGACACTTCAAACACACACGTGACACACACGTGACACTTCACAAACACTCACATGACACACACGTGACACTTCACAAACACCCACATGACACACGTGACACTTCACAAACACTCACATGACACACACGTGACACTTCACAAACACGTGACACACACGTGACACTTCAGTCACAGACACGTGACATTTCCTACACACACGTGACACTTCACACACACTCACGTGACACTTCAAACACACACGTGACACTTCACAAACACTCACATGACACACACGTGACACTTCAAAAACACTCACATGACACACACGACACTTCACAAACACTCACGTGACACACACGTGACACTTCAGTCACAGACACGTGACATTTCCTACACACACTTGACACTTCACACACACTCACGTGACACTTCAAACACACACGTGACACTTCACAAAAACTCACATGACACACACATGACACTTCACAAACACTCACATGACACACGTGACACTTCACAAACACTCACGTGACACACACGTGACACTTCAGTCACAGACACGTGACATTTCCTACACACACGTGACACTTCACACACACTCACGTGACACTTCAAACACACACGTGACACACACGTGACACTTCACAAACACTCACATGACACACAAGTGACACTTCACAAACACTCACATGACACACACGTGACACTTCACAAACACTCACGTGACACACACGTGACACTTCAGTCACAGACACATGACATTTCCTACACACACTTGACACTTCACACACACTCACGTGACACTTCAAACACACACGTGACACACACGTGACACTTGACAAACACTCACATGACACACACGTGACACTTCACTAACACTCACATGACACACGTGACACTTCACAAACACTCACGTGACACACACGTGACACTTCAATCACAGACACGTGACATTTCCTACACACACGTGACACTTCACAAACACTCACATGACACACAAGTGACACCTCACAAACACTCAAGTGACACACACGTGACACTTCAGTCACAGACACGTGACATTTCCTACACACTCACGTGACACTTCACACACACACACGTGACACTTCTGACACACACACGTGACACTTCTGACACACACGTGACACTTCACACAACTCACGTGACACTTCACATACACTCGCGTGACTCTTCACACACACTCGTGTGACTCTTCACACACACACTCAAGTGATACTTCACAAAAACTCGCATGACAGACACGTGACATTTCCTACACACTCACGTGACACTTCACACACACTCACGTGACACTTCAAACACACACGTGACACACACGTGACACTTCACAAACACTCACATGACACACACGTGACACTTCACAAACACTCACATGACACACAAGTGACACTTCACAAACACTCACGTGACACACACGTGACACTTCAGTCACAGACACGTGACATTTCCTACACACACGTGATACTTCACACACACTGACGTGACACTTCACACACAAACACTCACGTGACACTTCACACCCACATGTTACACTTCACACACGTGACACTTCACAAACACTCACATGACACACACGTGACACTTCACAAACACTCACGTGACACACACGTGACACTTCACAAACACTCACGTGACACACACGTGACACTTCACAAACACTCACATGACACACACGTGACACTTCACAAACACTCACATGACACACACGTGACACTTCACAAACACTTACGTGACACACACGTGACACTTCAGTCACAGACACGTGACATTTCCTACACACTCACGTGACACTTCAAATACACACGTGACACACACGTGACACTTCACAAACACTCACATGACACACACGTGACACTTCACAAACACTCACGTGACACACACGTGACACTTCACAAACACTGACATGACACACACGTGACACTTCACAAACACTCACGTGACACACACGTGACACTTCAGTCACAGACACTTGACATTTCCTACACACGTGAAACTTCACACACACTCACGTGACACTTCACAGACACACTCAAGTGACACTTCAAACACACACGTGACACACACGTGACACTTCACAAACACTCACATGACACACACGTGACACTTCACATACACTCACATGACACACACGTGACACTTCACAAACACTCACGTGACACTTCACAAACACTCACGTGACACACGTGACACTTCAGTCACAGACACGTGACATTTCCTACACACACTTGACACTTCACACACACTCACGTGACACTTCACACACACTCGCGTGACTCTTCACACACACACTCAAGTGATACTTCACAAACACTCGCATGACACACACGTGACACTTCACAAACACTCACGTGACACACGTGACACTTCAGTCACAGACACGTGACATTTCCTACACACACGTGAAACTTCACACACACTCACGTGACACTTCACAGACACACTCAAGTGACACTTCAAACACACACGTGACACACACGTGACACTTCACAAACACTCACATGACACACACGTGACACTTCACAAACACTCACATGACACACACGTGACACTTCACAAACACTCACGTGACACTTCACAAACACTCACGTGACACACGTGACACTTCAGTCACAGACACGTGACATTTCCTACACACACTTGACACTTCACACACACTCACGTGACACTTCACACACACTCGCGTGACTCTTCACACACACACTCAAGTGACACTTCAAACACACACGTGACACACACGTGACACTTCACAAACACTCACATGACACACACGTGACACTTCACAAACACTCACATGACACACGTGACACTTCACAAACACTCACGTGACACTTCACAAACACTCACGTGACACACGTGACACTTCAGTCACAGACACGTGACATTTCCTACACACACTTGACACTTCACAAACACTCACATGACACACACGTGACACTTCACAAACACTCACATGACACACACGTGACACTTCACAAACACTTACGTGACACACACGTGACACTTCAGTCACAGACACGTGACATTTCCTACACACTCACGTGACACTTCAAATACACACGTGACACACACGTGACACTTCACAAACACTCGCATGACACACACGTGACACTTCACAAACACTAACGTGACACACACGTGACACTTCAGTCACAGACACGTGACATTTCCTACACACTCACGTGACACTTCAATCACACACGTGACACACACGTGACACTTCACAAACACTCACTTGACACTTCACAAACACTCATATGACACACGTGACACACACGTGACACTTCAGTCACAGACACGTGACATTTCCTACACACACGTGACACTTCACACACACTCACGTGACACTTCAAAAACACACGTGACATTTCCTACACACACGTGACACTTCACACACACTCACGTGAAACTTCAAAAACACACGTGACACCCACGTGACACTTCACAAACACTCACATGACACACACGTGACACTTCAGTCACAGACACGTGACATTTCCTACACACTCACGTGACACTTCACACACAGTCACGTGACACTTCAAACACACACGTGACACACACGTGACACTTCACAAACACTCAAATGACACACACGTGACACTTCACAAACACTCACATGACACACACGTGACACTTCACAAACACTCACGTGACACACACGTGACACTTCAGTCACACACGTGACACACACGTGACACTACACAACCACTCACATGACACACACGTGACACTTCACAAACACTCACGTGACACACACGTGACACTTCAGTCACAGACACGTGACATTTCCTACACACACGTGACACTTCACACACACTCACGTGACACTTCACAAACACACAGTTCACACACTTGACACTCCTCACACACCCCTTACACTTCTAACAAACACACGTGACACTTCACATATACTCAGACACGTGACACTTCACACACACACACTCACGTGACACTTCAATCACACAGGTGTAACCCACGTGACACTTCACAAACACTCACGTGACACACGTGACACTTCTGTCACAGACACATGACATTTGCTACACACACGTGATACTTCACACACACTCATGTGACACTTCAAACACACACGTGACACACACGTGACAATTCACAAACACTCACGTGACACACGTGACACTTCAGTCACAGACACGTGACATTTCCTACACACACGTGACACTTCACACACACTCAAATGACACTTCACACACACACTCAAGTGACACTTCAACCACACACGTGACACACACGTGACACTTCACAAACACTCACATGACACAGACGTGAGACTTCACAAACACTCACATGACACACGTGACACTTCACAAACACTCACGTGACATACACGTTGCACTTCAGTCACAGACACGTGCATTTCCTACACAAACGTGACACTTCAAACACACTCACGTGACACTTCACACACACACTCAAGTGACACTTCAAACACACACGTGACACACACGTGACACTTCACAAACACTCACATGACACTCACATGACACTTCACAAACACTCACATGACACACACGTGACACTTCACAAACACTCACATGACACACACGTGACACTTCACAAACACTCACGTGACACACACGTGACACTTCAGTCACAGACACGTGACATTTCCTACACACACGTGACACTTCACACACACTCACGTGACACTTCAAATACACACGTGACACACACGTGACACTTCACAAACACTCACATGACACACGTGACACTTCACAAACACTCACATGACACACACGTAACACTTCACAAACACTCACGTGACACACGTGACACTTCAGTAACAGACACGTGACATTTCCTACACACACGTGACACTTCACACACACTCAAATGACACTTCACACACACACTCAAGTGACACTTCAAACACACACGTGACACACACGTGACACTTCACAAACACTCACATGACACAGACGTGAGACTTCACAAACACTCACATGACACACACGTGACACTTCACAAACACTCACGTGACATACACGTTGCACTTCAGTCACAGACACGTGCATTTCCTACACAAACGTGACACTTCAAACACACTCACGTGACACACACGTGACACTTCACAAACACTCACATGACACTCACATGACACTTCACAAACACTCACATGACACACACGTGACACTTCACAAACACTCACATGACACACGTGACACTTCACAAACACTCACGTGACACACACGTGACACTTCAGTCACAGACACGTGACATTTCCTACACACACGTGACACTTCACACACACTCACGTGACACTTCAAACACACACGTGAAACACACGTGACACTTCACAAACACTCACATGACACACACGTGACACTTCACAAACACCCACATGACACACGTGACACTTCACAAACACTCACATGACACACACGTGACACTTCACAAACACTCACGTGACACACACGTGACACTTCAGTCACAGACACGTGACATTTCCTACACACACTTGACACTTCACACACACTCACGTGACACTTCAAACACACACGTGACACTTCACAAAAACTCACATGACACACACATGACACTTCACAAACACTCACATGACACACGTGACACTTCACAAACACTCACGTGACACACACGTGACACTTCAGTCACAGACACGTGACATTTCCTACACACACGTGACACTTCACACACACTCACGTGACACTTCAAACACACACGTGACACACACGTGACACTTCACAAACACTCACATGACACACAAGTGACACTTCACAAACACTCACATGACACACACGTGACACTTCACAAACACTCACGTGACACACACGTGACACTTCAGTCACAGACACATGACATTTCCTACACACACTTGACACTTCACACACACTCACGTGACACTTCAAACACACACGTGACACACACGTGACACTTGACAAACACTCACATGACACACACGTGACACTTCACTAACACTCACATGACACACGTGACACTTCACAAACACTCACATGACACACACGTGACACTTCACAAACACTCACATGACACACACGTGACACTTCACAAACACTCACATGACACACACGTGACACTTCACAAACACTCACGTGACACACACGTGACACTTCAGTCACAGACACGTGACATTTCCTACACACACGTGACACTTCACACACACTCACGTGACACTTCAAACACACACGTGACACACACGTGACACTTCACAAACACTCACATGACACACACGTGACACTTCACAAACACCCACATGACACACGTGACACTTCACAAACACTCACATGACACACACGTGTAACTTCACAAACACTCACGTGACACACACTTGACACTTCAGTCACAGACACGTGACATTTCCTACACACACGTGACACTTCACACACACTCACGTGACACTTCACACACACACTCAAGTGACACTTCACAAACACTCACATGACACACACGTGACACTTCACAAACACTCACATGACACACGTGACACTTCACAAACACTCACGTGACACACACGTGACACTTCAGTCACAGACACGTAACATTTCCTACACACTCACGTGACACTTCCCACACACTCACGTGACACACACGTGACACTTCACAAACACTCACATGACACACATGTGACACGTCAAAAACACTCACGTGACACACACGTGACACTTCAGTCACAGACACGTGACATTTCCTACACACTCACGTGACACTTCACACACACTCACGTGACACTTCAAACACACACGTGACACACACGTGACACTACACAAACACTCACATGACACACACGTGACACTTCACAAACACTCACATGACACACACGTGACACTTCACAAACACTCACGTGACACTTCACAAACACTCACGTGACACTTCACAAACACTCACATGACACACACGTGACACACACGTGACACTTCACAAACACTCACATGACACACACGTGACACTTCACAAACACTCACGTGACACTTCACAAACACTCACGTGACACTTCACAAACACTCACATGACACACACGTGACACACACGTGACACTTCAGTCACAGACACTTGACATTTCCTACACACACGTGACACTTCACACACACTGACGTGAAACTTCAAAAACACACGTGACATTTCCTACACACACACGTGACACTTCACACACACTCAAGTAACACTTCAAAAACACACGTGACACACACGTGACACTTCACAAACACTCACATGACACACACGTGACACTTCACAAACACTCACATGACACACACGTGACACTTCACAAACACTCACGTGACACACACGTGACACTTCAGTCACAGACACGTGACATTTCCTACACACTCACGTGACACTTCACACACACTCACGTGACACTTCAAACACACACGTGACACACACGTGACACTTCACAAACACTCACATGACACAAACGTGACACTTCACAAACACTCACATGACACACACGTGACACTTCACAAACACTCACGTGACACACACGTGACACTTCAGTCACAGACACGTAACATTTCCTACACACTCACGTGACACTTCACACACACTCACGTAACACTTCAAACACACACGTGACACACACGTGACACTTCAAACACTCACATGACACACACGTGACACTTCAAACACACACGTGACACACACGTGACACTTCACAAACACTCACATGACACACACGTGACACTTCACAAACACTCACGTGACACACACGTGACACTTCAGTCACAGACATGTGACATTTCCTACACACACGTGACACTTCACACACACTCACGTGACACTTCACAAACACACAGTTCACACACGTGACACTCCTCACACACGTGACACTTCTAACAAACACACGTGACACTTCACATATACTCAGACACGTGACACTTCACACACACACTCACGTGACACTTCAATCACACAGGTGAGACACACGTGACACTTCACAAACACTCACATGACACACACGTGACACTTCACAAACACTCACATGACACACACGTGACACTTCACAAACACTCACGTGACACACGTGACACTTCAGTCACAGACACGTGACATTTGCTACACACACGTGATACTTCACTCACACTCATGTGACACTTCAAACACAAACGTGACACACACGTGACAATTCACAAACACTCACGTGACACACGTGACACTTCACAAACACTCACGTGACACACGTGACACTTCAGTCACAGACACGTGACATTTCCTACACACGTGACACTTCACACACACTCACGTGACACTTCACACACACACACTCAAGTGACACTTCAACCACTCACGTGACACTTCACAAACACTCACGTGACACTTCACAAACACTCACATGACACACACGTGACACACACGTGACACTTCAGTCACAGACACTTGACATTTCCTACACACACGTGACACTTCACACACACTGACGTGACACTTCAAAAACACACGTGACATTTCCTACACACACACGTGACACTTCACACACACTCAAGTAACACTTCAAAAACACACGTGACACACACGTGACACTTCACAAACACTCACATGACACACACGTGACACTTCACAAACACTCACATGACACACACGTGACACTTCACAAACACTCACGTGACACACACGTGACACTTCAGTCACAGACACGTGACATTTCCTACACACTCACGTGACACTTCACACACACTCACGTGACACTTCAAACACACACGTGACACACACGTGACACTTCACAAACACTCACATGACACAAACGTGACACTTCACAAACACTCACATGACACACACGTGACACTTCACAAACACTCACGTGACACACACGTGACACTTCAGTCACAGACACGTAACATTTCCTACACACTCACGTGACACTTCACACACACTCACGTAACACTTCAAACACACACGTGACACACACGTGACACTTCAAACACTCACATGACACACACGTGACACTTCAAACACACACGTGACACACACGTGACACTTCACAAACACTCACATGACACACACGTGACACTTCACAAACACTCACGTGACACACACGTGACACTTCAGTCACAGACATGTGACATTTCCTACACACACGTGACACTTCACACACAGTCACGTGACACTTCACAAACACACAGTTCACACACGTGACACTCCTCACACACGTGACACTTCTAACAAACACACGTGACACTTCACATATACTCAGACACGTGACACTTCACACACACACACTCACGTGACACTTCAATCACACAGGTGAGACACACGTGACACTTCACAAACACTCACATGACACACACGTGACACTTCACAAACACTCACATGACACACACGTGACACTTCACAAACACTCACGTGACACACGTGACACTTCAGTCACAGACACGTGACATTTGCTACACACACGTGATACTTCACTCACACTCATGTGACACTTCAAACACACACGTGACACACACGTGACAATTCACAAACACTCACGTGACACACGTGACACTTCAGAAACACTCACGTGACACACGTGACACTTCAGTCACAGACACGTGACATTTCCTACACACACGTGACACTTCACACACACTCACGTGACTCTTCACACACACACACTCAAGTGACACTTCAACCACTCACGTGACACTTCACAAACACTCACGTGACACTTCACAAACACTCACATGACACACACGTGACACACACGTGACACTTCAGTCACAGACACTTGACATTTCCTACACACACGTGACACTTCACACACACTGACGTGACACTTCAAATACACACGTGACATTTCCTACACACACACGTGACACTTCACACACACTCAAGTAACACTTCAAAAACACACGTGACACACACGTGACACTTCACAAACACTCACATGACACACACGTGACACTTCACAAACACTCACATGACACACACGTGACACTTCACAAACACTCACGTGACACACACGTGACACTTCAGTCACAGACACGTGACATTTCCTACACACTCACGTGACACTTCACACACACTCACGTGACACTTAAAACACACACGTGACACACACGTGACACTTCACAAACACTCACATGACACAAACGTGACACTTCACAAACACTCACATGACACACACGTGACACTTCACAAACACTCACATGACACACACGTGACACTTCACAAACACTCACGTGACACACGTGACACTTCAGTCACAGACACGTGACATTTGCTACACACACGTGATACTTCACTCACACTCATGTGACACTTCAAACACACACGTGACACACACGTGACAATTCACAAACACTCACGTGACACACGTGACACTTCACAAACACTCACGTGACACACGTGACACTTCAGTCACAGACACGTGACATTTCCTACACACACGTGACACTTCACACATACTCACGTGACACTTCACACACACACACTCAAGTGACACTTCAACCACACACGTGACACACACGTGACACTTCACAAACACTCAGATGACACAGACATGAGACTTCACAAACACTCACATGACACACACGTAACATTTCACAAACACTCACGTGACATACACGTTACACTTCAGTCACAGACACGTGACATTTCCTACACACACGTGACACTTCACACACACTCACGTGACACTTCACACACACACACTCAAGTGACACTTCAAACACACACGTGACACACACGTGACACTTCACAAACACTCAAATGACACAGACATGAGACTTCACAAACACTCACATGACACACACGTGACACTTCACAAACACTCACGTGACATACACGTTACACTTCAGTCACAGACACGTGACATTTCCTACACACACGTGACACTTCACACACACTCACGTGACACTTCAAACACACACGTGACACACACGTGACACTTCACAAACACTCACCTGACACACACGTGACACTTCACAAACACCCACATGACACACGTGACACTTCACAAACACTCACATGACACACACGTGACACTTCACAAACACTCACATGACACACACGTGACACTTCACAAACACTCACGTGACACACACGTGACACTTCAGTAACAGACACGTGACATTTCCTACACACACGTGACACTTCACACACACTCACGTGACACTTCACACACACACACTCAAGTGACACTTCACAAACACTCACATGACACACACGTGACACTTCACAAACACTCACATGACACACACGTGACACGTCAAAAACACTCACGTGGCACTTCAAACACACACGTGACACACACGTGACACTACACAAACACTCACATGACACACACGTGACACTTCACAAACACTCACATGACACACACGTGACACTTCACAAACACTCACGTGACACACACGTGACACTTCAGTCACAGACACGTGACATTTCATCCACACACGTCACACTTCACACACACTCATGTGTCACTTCAAACACACACGTGACACTTCACAAACACTCACATGACACACAAGTGACACTTCACAAACACTCACATGACACACACGTGACACTTCAGTCACAGACACGTGACATTTCCTACACACTCACGTGACACTTCACACACACTCACGTGACACTTCACACACACTCACGTGACACTTCACACACACACACTCAAGTGACACTTCACAAACACTCACATGACACACACGTGACACACACGTGACACTTCAGTCACAGACACGTAACATTTCCTACACACTCACGTGACACTTCACACACACTCACGTAACACTTCAAACACACACGTGACACACACGTGACACTTCAAACACTCACATGACACACACGTGACACTTCAAACACACACGTGACACACACGTGACACTTCACAAACACTCACATGACACACACGTGACACTTCACAAACACTCACGTGACACACACGTGACACTTCAGTCACAGACATGTGACATTTCCTACACACACGTGACACTTCACACACAGTCACGTGACACTTCACAAACACACAGTTCAC
Organism: Lateolabrax maculatus; assembly: GCA_031216445.1. Classification (NCBI taxonomy): domain Eukaryota; kingdom Metazoa; phylum Chordata; class Actinopteri; order Acropomatiformes; family Lateolabracidae; genus Lateolabrax; species Lateolabrax maculatus. Next base: position 27,254,171 of record CM062199.1, read on the forward strand.
ACACGTGACACTCCTCACACACGTGACACTTCTAACAAACACACGTGACACTTCACATATACTCAGACACGTGACACTTCACACACACACACTCACGTGACACTTCAATCACACAGGTGAGACACACGTGACACTTCACAAACACTCACATGACACACACGTGACACTTCACAAACACTCACATGACACACACGTGACACTTCACAAACACTCACGTGACACACGTGACACTTCAGTCACAGACACGTGACATTTGCTACACACACGTGATACTTCACTCACACTCATGTGACACTTCAAACACACACGTGACACACACGTGACAATTCACAAACACTCACGTGACACACGTGACACTTCAGAAACACTCACGTGACACACGTGACACTTCAGTCACAGACACGTGACATTTCCTACACACACGTGACACTTCACACACACTCACGTGACTCTTCACACACACACACTCAAGTGACACTTCAACCACTCACGTGACACTTCACAAACACTCACGTGACACTTCACAAACACTCACATGACACACACGTGACACACACGTGACACTTCAGTCACAGACACTTGACATTTCCTACACACACGTGACACTTCACACACACTGACGTGACACTTCAAATACACACGTGACATTTCCTACACACACACGTGACACTTCACACACACTCAAGTAACACTTCAAAAACACACGTGACACACACGTGACACTTCACAAACACTCACATGACACACACGTGACACTTCACAAACACTCACATGACACACACGTGACACTTCACAAACACTCACGTGACACACACGTGACACTTCAGTCACAGACACGTGACATTTCCTACACACTCACGTGACACTTCACACACACTCACGTGACACTTAAAACACACACGTGACACACACGTGACACTTCACAAACACTCACATGACACAAACGTGACACTTCACAAACACTCACATGACACACACGTGACACTTCACAAACACTCACATGACACACACGTGACACTTCACAAACACTCACGTGACACACGTGACACTTCAGTCACAGACACGTGACATTTGCTACACACACGTGATACTTCACTCACACTCATGTGACACTTCAAACACACACGTGACACACACGTGACAATTCACAAACACTCACGTGACACACGTGACACTTCACAAACACTCACGTGACACACGTGACACTTCAGTCACAGACACGTGACATTTCCTACACACACGTGACACTTCACACATACTCACGTGACACTTCACACACACACACTCAAGTGACACTTCAACCACACACGTGACACACACGTGACACTTCACAAACACTCAGATGACACAGACATGAGACTTCACAAACACTCACATGACACACACGTAACATTTCACAAACACTCACGTGACATACACGTTACACTTCAGTCACAGACACGTGACATTTCCTACACACACGTGACACTTCACACACACTCACGTGACACTTCACACACACACACTCAAGTGACACTTCAAACACACACGTGACACACACGTGACACTTCACAAACACTCAAATGACACAGACATGAGACTTCACAAACACTCACATGACACACACGTGACACTTCACAAACACTCACGTGACATACACGTTACACTTCAGTCACAGACACGTGACATTTCCTACACACACGTGACACTTCACACACACTCACGTGACACTTCAAACACACACGTGACACACACGTGACACTTCACAAACACTCACCTGACACACACGTGACACTTCACAAACACCCACATGACACACGTGACACTTCACAAACACTCACATGACACACACGTGACACTTCACAAACACTCACATGACACACACGTGACACTTCACAAACACTCACGTGACACACACGTGACACTTCAGTAACAGACACGTGACATTTCCTACACACACGTGACACTTCACACACACTCACGTGACACTTCACACACACACACTCAAGTGACACTTCACAAACACTCACATGACACACACGTGACACTTCACAAACACTCACATGACACACACGTGACACGTCAAAAACACTCACGTGGCACTTCAAACACACACGTGACACACACGTGACACTTCACAAACACTCACATGACACAAACGTGACACTTCACAAACACTCACATGACACACACGTGACACTTCACAAACACTCACGTGACACACACGTGACACTTCAGTCACAGACACGTAACATTTCCTACACACTCACGTGACACTTCACACACACTCACGTAACACTTCAAACACACACGTGACACACACGTGACACTTCAAACACTCACATGACACACACGTGACACTTCAAACACACACGTGACACACACGTGACACTTCACAAACACTCACATGACACACACGTGACACTTCACAAACACTCACGTGACACACACGTGACACTTCAGTCACAGACATGTGACATTTCCTACACACACGTGACACTTCACACACAGTCACGTGACACTTCACAAACACACAGTTCACACACGTGACACTCCTCACACACGTGACACTTCTAACAAACACACGTGACACTTCACATATACTCAGACACGTGACACTTCACACACACACACTCACGTGACACTTCAATCACACAGGTGAGACACACGTGACACTTCACAAACACTCACATGACACACACGTGACACTTCACAAACACTCACATGACACACACGTGACACTTCACAAACACTCACGTGACACACGTGACACTTCAGTCACAGACACGTGACATTTGCTACACACACGTGATACTTCACTCACACTCATGTGACACTTCAAACACACACGTGACACACACGTGACAATTCACAAACACTCACGTGACACACGTGACACTTCAGAAACACTCACGTGACACACGTGACACTTCAGTCACAGACACGTGACATTTCCTACACACACGTGACACTTCACACACACTCACGTGACTCTTCACACACACACACTCAAGTGACACTTCAACCACTCACGTGACACTTCACAAACACTCACGTGACACTTCACAAACACTCACATGACACACACGTGACACACACGTGACACTTCAGTCACAGACACTTGACATTTCCTACACACACGTGACACTTCACACACACTGACGTGACACTTCAAATACACACGTGACATTTCCTACACACACACGTGACACTTCACACACACTCAAGTAACACTTCAAAAACACACGTGACACACACGTGACACTTCACAAACACTCACATGACACACACGTGACACTTCACAAACACTCACATGACACACACGTGACACTTCACAAACACTCACGTGACACACACGTGACACTTCAGTCACAGACACGTGACATTTCCTACACACTCACGTGACACTTCACACACACTCACGTGACACTTAAAACACACACGTGACACACACGTGACACTTCACAAACACTCACATGACACAAACGTGACACTTCACAAACACTCACATGACACACACGTGACACTTCACAAACACTCACATGACACACACGTGACACTTCACAAACACTCACGTGACACACGTGACACTTCAGTCACAGACACGTGACATTTGCTACACACACGTGATACTTCACTCACACTCATGTGACACTTCAAACACACACGTGACACACACGTGACAATTCACAAACACTCACGTGACACACGTGACACTTCACAAACACTCACGTGACACACGTGACACTTCAGTCACAGACACGTGACATTTCCTACACACACGTGACACTTCACACATACTCACGTGACACTTCACACACACACACTCAAGTGACACTTCAACCACACACGTGACACACACGTGACACTTCACAAACACTCAGATGACACAGACATGAGACTTCACAAACACTCACATGACACACACGTAACATTTCACAAACACTCACGTGACATACACGTTACACTTCAGTCACAGACACGTGACATTTCCTACACACACGTGACACTTCACACACACTCACGTGACACTTCACACACACACACTCAAGTGACACTTCAAACACACACGTGACACACACGTGACACTTCACAAACACTCAAATGACACAGACATGAGACTTCACAAACACTCACATGACACACACGTGACACTTCACAAACACTCACGTGACATACACGTTACACTTCAGTCACAGACACGTGACATTTCCTACACACACGTGACACTTCACACACACTCACGTGACACTTCAAACACACACGTGACACACACGTGACACTTCACAAACACTCACCTGACACACACGTGACACTTCACAAACACCCACATGACACACGTGACACTTCACAAACACTCACATGACACACACGTGACACTTCACAAACACTCACATGACACACACGTGACACTTCACAAACACTCACGTGACACACACGTGACACTTCAGTAACAGACACGTGACATTTCCTACACACACGTGACACTTCACACACACTCACGTGACACTTCACACACACACACTCAAGTGACACTTCACAAACACTCACATGACACACACGTGACACTTCACAAACACTCACATGACACACACGTGACACGTCAAAAACACTCACGTGGCACTTCAAACACACACGTGACACACACGTGACACTACACAAACACTCACATGACACACACGTGACACTTCACAAACACTCACATGACACACACGTGACACTTCACAAACACTCACGTGACACACACGTGACACTTCAGTCACAGACACGTGACATTTCATCCACACACGTCACACTTCACACACACTCATGTGTCACTTCAAACACACACGTGACACTTCACAAACACTCACATGACACACAAGTGACACTTCACAAACACTCACATGACACACACGTGACACTTCAGTCACAGACACGTGACATTTCCTACACACTCACGTGACACTTCACACACACTCACGTGACACTTCACACACACTCACGTGACACTTCACACACACACACTCAAGTGACACTTCACAAACACTCACATGACACACACGTGACACACACGTGACACTTCAGTCACAGACACGTGACATTTCCTACACACTCACGAGACACTTCACACACACTAACGTGACACTTCAAACACACACGTGACACACACGTGACACTTCACAAACACTCACGTGACACTTCACAAACACTCACATGACACACACGTGACACACACGTGACACTTCAGTCACAGACACGTGACATTTCCTACACACACACGTGACACTTCACACACACTCACGTGACACTTCAAAAACACACGTGACACACATGTGACACTTCACAAACACTCACGTGACACTTCACAAACACTCACATGACACACACGTGACACACACGTGACACTTCAGTCACAGACACGTGACTTTCCTACACACACACGTGACACTTCACACACACTCACGTGACACTTCAAAAACACACGTGACACACACGTGACACTTCACAAACACTCACATGACACACACGTGACACTTCACAAACACTCACATGACACACACGTGACACTTCACACACACTCACGTGACACTTCAAACACACACGTGACACACACGTGACACTTCACAAACACACATGACACAAACGTGACACTTCAAACACACACGTGACACACACGTGACACTTCACAAACACTCACATGACACACACGTGACACTTCACAAACACTCACGTGACACACACGTGAAACTTCAGTCACAGACACGTGACATTTCCTACACACACGTGACACTTCACACACACTCACGTGACACTTCACAAACACACAGTTCACACACGTGACACTCCTCACCCACACGTTACACTTCTAACAAACACACGTGACACTTCACATATACTCAGACACGTGACACTTCACACACACACACTCACGTGACACTTCAATCACACAGGTGAGACACACGTGACACTTCACAAACACTCACATGACACACACGTGACACTTCACAAACACTCACATGACACACACGTGACACTTCACAAACACTCACGTGACACACGTGACACTTCAGTCACAGACACGTGACATTTGCTACACACACGTGATACTTCACACACACTCATGTGACACTTCAAACACACACGTGACACACACGTGACAATGCACAAACACTCACGTGACACACGTGACACTTCACAAACACTCACGTGACACACGTGACACTTCAGTCACAGACACGTGCGTTTGTAAAAGGGAACCAATAAACTCAGTTTCTAGTTTATTGTAATGTGGTGTTGGTCACAATGACACCAAGGGAGGTAAGGGCAAGCTCTTTCTTGACCTCAGAACATCTTCACTATGCAATAAATGTATAGATTATAAACATACTGTATACAGTATATACTGTGTATATACGGTATATATGACTGCTACAAGCTGAACCATTAACAGTAAGTAAAAATACAAATTCAGGCTTCACAAGCATATTTAAACACAATTGCACTCCAATCCCACACTTACCTTCTATTGTCAGCTGGACAGTATGGAGTTTCTGCTGTACTGTATTTACTGTATGGAGTCAGTTTCTGTGGCCATTGAAGTCAGAGGGGTTAAATAATAGACCCTCAGGGAGTAAGGTTGGACAGTCTGTGCCAGTGGATACAGTAGGATGGCGCAGTAGGAAGTGAACATCCCTTCAAAATTCATTACATAGTATTAATGGATTTAAAAGATTAAAAGTGAATTTTTATAATTTAAAATTGACAGGATTTGAAAATGTAAAGCTAAGACTTTAAAGTGTGTGGTAACTTAATGCCTTATATTTTTAATGTTTGCAAAGGTAGAAACCTTTAACACATTAAAGGAAAAATATCAATCAGATATCATCAGACATAAACTGCAAATAAAGTCACTTTACAGGGGCCCTCCATCGGAAGAACCACAACACAAGACATAATAGAAGCAATGCAACAGCTTCTTATAGACTTCCCCTTACTGCCTTAGAAGACTTCTGCATGAATTAGCATTTTTACTGAGTTCTTATGGTTCATAGCAGGTCTAGTTCAGTGCCATTGAATGAAGTAGTCAACCATGGGCTATTTCAACCATGGGCTATACATTTATTGGAAGGTGTAGATGTTCTGATGCCGTTCATAGCGAATGCCCGCTAGGAAAGTGTCCACATTCAGAACAGGATGATTTCTGCTTGCAGCATCTTCAACGAAAAAACCAAAACCAAGAATGAATTGATCCTATGTGGGAGTATCATTGTAGCAATATTATTTGGGAATATGTGTGGGGAGTTATATCTTAATCCATATATGCAGCAATTTGAATGTGTACAAGAATCTGTAAACGTGTTCTCAGATTTGTGAATATGTACAAGAATCTGCAAATGTGCATTACATTGGTAAAGTAATTTGTAAATATGTATTTGAGCAGGAGACTGAATGGAGGTTTAACTCTTGCAGCATGGCAGAGTAACCGAGTAACCGTTTGCTTTTACTGGACTTTTTTGCAACATGCACACTGCCTAAGCAGGCCCTATCATACAATATGATAGAGAACAACTTTTGCACATGTAATCGTTGGTGGACAACACTTTCTTACTACGATCAATGAGGGCGACAATCCATGACTGGAATTACCTATTGCCGTACCTGGAAAACCGAGGGCTGAGTACACGTGCAAACAGGCCTCCTCTACCAAGTATTCTTCTAGCAAATGTCCTGTCGATGAACAATAAACTACATGAACTCAGGAGCAGGATGGCTTTTCAACATAACAATAAGAACTATAATGTTATGGCATTCACAGAGACTTGGTCGGACCCTTTGATCCCAAACTTGGCCATTGTTCCAGAGGACCTCTTCCATCACCACCTGGACCTGACAATAAAATCTGGTGTTTACTGTATGGTCAAACCTAGTGCTACTCAGATGTGGACTTTTTTATCGGCTGTTGATGATCAGATGTCATCCTTATCTCAATACCAACCAAGCACTGGACGAGTTGTATAGAGTTATCAACAGGACTGAGACCTCAGGGCTGGAGTCTTCTTTTATTGTGGCCGGGGATATTAACAGCACCAACCTGAGGAAAGTCCTGCTGAGGTATCACAGAATCACAATTAAGAAATAAGAGACAACACAGGGAACATGTGGGCTGGACAAAGAACTATTACAGACTACAAAAGGAAAACTATCAGTACTGAGATAATGTCTACACCTCTCCCAGATGAACTGAACACCTTCTATGCACACTTTGGGAACATCTTCCAAGCTGACAAAGTACAAAATGATCCTCCACCATCATGAAGTTCTTTGAGCAGTTAGCTCCTGACTCACTGGACCCACTACAATTTCCATAAAAGCCAAACAGGTCTATAGATAATGCCTTTGCCCTAGCTCTCCACACTGCCCTTTCCTACCTGGACCTGAGGAACACAAATATGTGAGAATGCTCTTTACTGACTACAGTTCAGCATTCAGTACCCGAGCTTGTGCCCTCCAAGCTCGTAAGTAAGCTCAAGGACCTCAACCTCAAGGTGACCATGGTGAGCTCTGTGACTGGATCCTTAACTTTCGGACAGGTAGACTCCAGGCTGTACGGATAGTCACCACCCCATCCTCTCAACACTGGCACTCAAACATAAAGACAACGGCTCTTCTTCTTCCTTGCTGAAAAGGCTCAATATGGACCCCAGGATACTATGCAACGTCAACAGGTGTACAACTGAGAGTATCCTGACTGGCTGAATCACTTCCTGGTATGGCAATTGGTTAAAACTACGCAGCACATCACCAGGACAGAGCTGCCTTCCATGGAGGACCTCTACACCCAGTGGTGCAGGAATTAATGCCAACAGGATCATCAAAGACCCCAATCACCCTAACTGCAGTAATGTGCATACATTACGGCACAGTTGGGGTCAGCATCCGTTCTTGCACCACCAAGCTCAGAGACAGGTCATTAGACTGTTGAACCTTTGAGGTCTCGAGCTCATCACTAGGATACACTAGGCACTCCCACTGATATACTTTATACTTTACATTTGTTTACATCTCTGTATATTCTACCTGACCATAAGCTGTCTGTCTGCACAAGTCTTCATTTTGCACATACATTACTGCACAACCTTCTTACCACAGTATTCTATTCTATTTTATTCATGTATTTATATGTATATGTTTGTTTCTCTTCTTTATATATATTAGCGCAGCACCTGTTCAGGGCATGGCCGTTCGAAGCGCATGCCTGCTAGGAATGTGTGCCCATTTGGAGCAGGATGATTTCTTGGCCCCCGGAAGTGCAGCTTGCATCATTGTCAAGAACCACATTATGGCTGCTTGAAGCGTTCTTGAGAATCGCTCATCTGAATGACTTCACACTTAGCAGATGTATTGCTGAGGACCCAATCTGTCTCTCTTTCTGCTTGTGTGTGTGTCTGCTCTTCTCTCTCACTCTGTTTAGACACAACTGATAAATATGTGGAACAAGCAGGCTTACATAATTTAATAAACACAATCACTTACAGAAGTGATAAATACAAACTATGAAGAGCCCAACTGGTTAACATGGGCTTTGAAAGGAAGCAGGCAGAGCTTTGCGGTACTTTTTTGCTTCCTCTGTGCGGCGTACTGCATAGATAGCTGGTCGCTTGTTTATGTTGTGTGTTCAAATTGCACCAAAGTTGACATTGCACGTCCTTGGGTCCCCAGCAATACATGTGTAGTAGAGCAGTTTGAGATTTTCATTGCCAATGACTGTAATCGTAGGGGCACATTACAAAGAACTTTAAAACTTAAAACACCAGATGTATAAAACTTTGGGTGAAACCCTCAATATTTTAAATGTATGTACTCTGTTGCACAGTTAGTTAAGAGGGACATGGGGCATGTATGTGATCAACACCATAAACACCAGCACAAATTTACTACGGATACACCAGAGTGCCAAACTTCATAAGGATAATACTACTACAACCATTTCTCAATTTAGTGATAAAAAATTATATGTATTCACAGCTCAGGAAGCAAGATAAGAAAGAATTTGCACAGCAGCAGTAAGTCAGTGATCTTATGGCTTAAGACGCATCAGTGATACAAATGCATTATGTCAGTAAATATCGTGCAAAAATGTTCCCCAGTCCATATCAGTTGTATGTCGTTATCCTGTGGGAAAAAGTACAATCAAATATGCAGACATGCTATATGCATGCTACATATAGAAAAGGCCAGGAGTTGCTACACAATATGAGTTATCACGCTATTTTTGGCAACTAAAGTTGTGTGTTCCTTATTGGAAATAGCATATTATGATGAAAAAGTTTAAAGTTTTATTTTGTATCTGGGTTATAATTAATGCAACATAAACACCAATTAAAAGTGTGAATGATGGTCTGATGGGGATGCAGGCAGATATCAGCCTCCTCCCCTGACTTCTCACACCTCCAAGAACTGGGAACTCATTACCACTGTCTGTACTCTGAAATCTCTTCAACCAGGGAGGTCATTATTTTCTACTTTCTTCATTAAGTCTTGAAGAGTGGCTTTGACATACAGCAAAAAAATTAGTGACCTGTCACTGAATTCAAAAACAAAAACACTAGAACAACAGCAAGACATAAAATGGACAAGCCAACTTACTTGTTAGTACTGGCTGTACAACAAATTGTCCCTCTAGTATCATAAACATATCCTTGATCTAGCTTCTCTTTTGAATTTATGAGCATGTTTTTTAGTTTTTTATAGTTTTCATTATTGCTTTTAAAAAATGTGTTTTTAATCCCTTCAAATACCTTTTATGTTTCTTCATCCATCCATTTTCTTCACATTAAATTAAAATTACATTAGAAGCTCACTAGACATTACCCAGAGAAAATGTGACCATGACCAAGTGGCATGTGAATGAATGAATGATATTTTTATTATTGTGTCATGCATATTACTATGCCCAGCCCGCATGCATATTTATTTATAATAATTACATAATTGGCTGGTTATGGAAAAAGAAAAAAATTGCTGACTATATGCTTATAGGAGATGAGCTAAGCCTGAGCAGAAACAATCACCGGCAACTGCGCACAATGTATGTCGCCAGTGCTTTACGAGGCAGACATAAAAAGAACTACACACACTTCACGCACGTGACACTTCACACACACGTGACAATTCACACAAATGTGACACTTCACACAGGTGACACTTCACACACACACACTTCACACACACAAATAACCCAAGGTTGGAGGTTCGATCCCCGCTCTCCCTCCCGAAGATTGGTGGACTGACAGCTGGTGGGGTGGCAGTCCCACCTTGCCACGGCCGAGGTGCCCCTGAGCAAGGCACCGCACCCCCAATTGCTCCCCGGGCGCTGTGAACTGCTGCCCACCGCTCCAGTGTGAATATGGCACCTGTCTCTTTGTGTGACCCTGTGCATGTGCATGTGTGTGTTCGTACAGGTGCCACTGGATGGGTTAAATGCGGAGAAATAATTTCACACTTGGGTGATAAATAAAGTTAAATAAAAAAAGAAATAATAAAAAAAATATACGTGACACTTCACACATGTGACACTTCATGCAGTCACATTACACTTCACACACACACTTTACACACGTGACACTTCACACACACACACTTCACACACGTGACACTTCACACGCACATACACATGACACTTCTCACACACTCTCGTGACACTTCACACAAACACACACACGTGACACTTTACACACACACGTGACACTTCACACACACGTGACACTTCACACACACACACACTCTCGTGACACTTCACACAAACACACACACGTGACACTTTACACAAACACGACACTTCACACACACGTGATACACTTCACACACACAGACACACACACACGTTACACTTCACACACACGCACACGTTAGACTTCGGAATCAGAATCGGAAAGAAAGTACAGACAATTAATGCAAGGTGCACAGGTCAGCGTATGCATAAATGGAGTAGTATTAAAGTACTAGAGTACTAGTTCTAAGTAGTAGTAAATATAATTTACAGTACAGAATATGAAAAAATATGACTACATGTGTGCAATAAATCTTTTTCTAGATGATAATGAATAAAACTAAAACTGTGCAGAAGTATAAACTGTAGTCCACAAGTGTGCATTACTGTAACGCATTACGCCGGGGGTCTGTGCGTTAATGTAATGCGTAGTGTCTGTTTGGGGAGGGGATAAGGGTCCGTGTTAATGGGGTTCACGGGCCTTGTTGATCAGGCTGGCTGCAGACGGGAAGAAACTGTTCTTGTGGCGAGAGGTTTTGGTCCTGATGGACCGCAGCCTCTTGCCAGAGGGGAGAGTCTCAAACAATTTTTGTCTGGGGTGGGAGGGGTCAGCCACAATCTTCCCTGCATGCCTCCGGGTCCTGGAGGCATACAGGATCTTCAGAGATGGTAGATTGCAGCCAATCACTCTCTCTGCAGATCAAATGATACGCTGCAGTCTGCCCTTGTCTTTGGCAGTAGCAGCAGCATACCAGATGGTGATGGAGGAGGTGAGGATGGACTTGATGAGGGCAGCGTAGAAGTGCACCATTTGTGTGCGTGATTGAAGTGTAGTGTGTGTGTTACGTGTAAAGTGTAACGTGACTGTGTGAAGTGTCACATGTGTGAAGTGTCACATATATTTGTGTGTGTGAAGTGTCACGTGTGTGAAGTGTGTGAGTGTGTGTGAAGTGTCACGCGTGTGAAGTGTGTGAGTGTGTGATGTGTCACGTGAGTGTGTCTGTGTGAAGTGTCATGTGTGTATGTGTGTGTGAAGTGTCACATGTGTATGTGTGTGTGAAGTGTCACGTGTGTGAGAAGTGTGACGTGTGTATGTGTGTGAGTTAAGTATCACGTGTGTGTGAGAAGTGTCACATGTATGTGTGTGTAGTGTCACCTGTGTGTGTGTGAGAAGTGTCACGTGTGTGAAGTGTCACGTGTGTGAAGTGTCACATGAGTGTGTGTGAAATGTAATGTTTGTGTGTCTGTGAAGTGTAACGTGTGCATGTTTGTGAAGTGTAGCATGTGCGTGTTTGAAGTGTAGCGTGTGCGTGTTTGAAGTGTAGCGTGTGTGGTAAGTGTAGCGTGAAGTGTGTGTGTGAAGTGTCACGTGACTGTGTGTAAAGTGTCACGTGTGTGTGAAGTGTTACGTGTCTGTGTGTTACGTGTCACGTGTGTGTTACGTGTCACGTGTGTGTAAAGTGTCACGTGTGTGAAGTGTCACGTGTGTGTGATGTGTGTGTAAAGTGTCACGTGTGTCACGTGAGTGTGTGAGAAGTGTCATGTGAGTGTGTGTGAAGTGTTACGTGTGTGTATGTGTGTGTGAAGTGTCACGTGTTTTTATGTGTGTGTTTGTGAAGTATCACGTGTGTTTGAAGTGTCACGTGTGTATGTGAGTGTGTGTGAAGGGTAACGTGTGTGTATGAAGTGTGTGAGTGTCAGTGAAGTATCACGTGTGTGTATGTGAGTGTGTGAATTGTCACGTTTGTGAAGTGTCACGTGTGTATGTGTGTGAATTGTCATGTGTGTATGTGTGTTAGTAGAGTATCACGTGTGTATGTGAATGTGTGTGAAGTGTCACGTGTGTGAGTGAAGAGTCATGTGTGTGAAGTGTCACATGTGTGTGAGTGTGTCAAGTGTCAAGTGTGTGTCACGTATTTGTGTGAAGTGTCACGTGAGTGTGTGTGAAGTGCAGTCTGTGTGTGTCACTTTTGGGAAGTGTCACATGTGCGTTTGTGTCACGTGTGTGTGAAGTGTCACGTGTGCGTTTGTGTCACGTGTGTGTGAAGTGTCACGTGTGTGTATGTGTCACGTGTGTGTGTGAAGTGTCACGTGTGTGTGCAAAATGTCATGTTTTTGTGTGAAGTGTCACGTGTGTGAGATTTGTCGTGTGTGTCACATGCGTTTGTGTGAAATGTTACAAAAGTGTGTGTGTGTGAAATGTCACGTGTGTGAAGTGTCACTTGTGTGAGAAGTGTCACATGTGTATGTGTGTGTGAGTGAAGTGTCACGTGTGTGTATTTGTGTGGGAAGTGTCATTGGTGTATGTACATTTGTGTGAAGTGTAACATGCGTGTTTGTGTGAAGTGTAACGTGTCTGTGTTGAAATGTAACTTGTCTGTGTCTGAAGTGTAACTTGTGTGTGAGGAGTGTAATGTGCATGCTCGTGAAGTGTAACATGTGCGTGTTCGGGAAGTGTAGCGTGTGCGTGTTTGAAGTGTAGCGTTTGTGTTACGTGTGAAATGTAACGTCACTGCGTGAAGTGTCACATGTGTGAAGTGTCACGAATATTTGTGTGTGTGAAGTGTCACGTGTGTGAAGTGTGTGTGTGTGTAAAGTGTCAGCTGTGTGAAGTCTCACATTTGTGTGAATTGTCACGTGTGTGTATGTGTGAAGTATCACGTGTGTGAGTGTGTGTGAAGTGACACGTGTGTGTAAAGTGTCACGTGTGTATGTGTGTGAAGTGTCACTTATGTGTGTGAAGTGTCACGTGTGTGTGAAGTGTCATGTGTATGTGTGAAGTGTCACATGTGTGTAAAGTGTCACATGTGTGAGTGAGTGAAGAGTCAAGTGTGTGAAGTGTCACATGTGTAAAGTGTGAGTTGTGTGTGTGAAGTGTCACATGAGCGTGTGTGAAGTGTTACGTGTGTGAGTGTGAAGTGTCACGTGTGTGAAGTGTCGTGTGTCGTGTGTGTGAAGTGTCACGTGTGTGTCATGAGTGTGTGTGAATTGTCACGTGTGTCACGTGTGTGAAGTGTCACGTGTGTGTCTGCGAAATTTCACGTGTGTGAGAAGTATCACGTATGTGTGTGTGTGAAACATGTGTGTGTGAGAAGTGTCAGGTGGGTGAGAAGTGTCAAATGTGTGAAGTGTGTGAGTATGTGTGAAGTGTCACGTGTGTGAAATGTGTGACTGTGTGTAAAGTTTCACGTGTGTGAAGTGTCACGTGAGTGTGTCTAAGTGAGTGTGTGTGTCTGTGAAGTGTCCCGTATGTGAATGTGCGTGAAGTGCCACGTGTGTGTGTGAGAAGTGTCACGTGAGTGTGTGTGAAATGTAATGTGTGTGTCTGTGAAGTGTAAGTTGTGTGTATGTCTGTTAAGTGTAACGTGTGCGTGTTCGTGAAGTGTAGCGTGTGCGTGTTTGAAGGGTAATGTGTGTGGTAAGTGTAGCGTGAAGTGTTTGTGTGAAGTGTCACGTGTGTGTGGGAACTGACACATCAGTGTGTGGCAAGTGTCACATGTGTGTAAAGTCTCATGTGTGAAGTGTCACGTGTATGAAGTGTCACATGAGTGTGTGTGAAGTGACGTTTGTGTATGAGTGTGTGAAGTGTCATGTGTGTGTGTAAAGTGTCACTTGTGAGTGAATGAAGAGTCACATGTGTGGGTAAAGTGTCACGTGTGTATGTGAGTGTGTGTGAAATACCATGTGTCTGTCACGTGAGTGTGTGTAAAGTGTCACGTGTTTGTGAAGTGTCCCGTGTGTTTGTGTGAGAGAAGCGTAAAGTGTGTGTGTGTGAAGTGTAACGTGTGTGAAGTGTGTGTAAAGTGTCACGTGATTGTGAACAGTGTTGAGTGTGTGAGAAGTGTCACGTGTGTGTGAAGTGAGAAGTGTGCGTTGTGTGTGAAGTCTCACATGAGTGTGTGAAGTGTTACGTGTGTGAGTGTGAAGTGTCACGTGTGTGAAGTGTCGTGTGTCGTGTGTGTGAAGTGTCACGTGTGTGTCATGAGTGTGTGTGAATTGTCACGTGTGTCACGTGTGTGAAGTGTCACATGTGTGTCTGCGAAATGTCACGTGTGTGAGAAGTGTCACGTATGTGTGTGTGTGAAACGTGTGTGAGAAGTGTCAGGTGGGTGAGAAGTGTCAAATGTGTGAAGTGTGTGAGTGTGTGATAAGTGTCAGGTGTGTGAAATGTGTGACTGTGTGTGAAGTTTCACGTGTGTGAAGTGTCACGTGAGTGTGTCTAAGTGAGTGTGTGTGTCTGTGGAGTGTAACGTGCGCGTGTTCGTGAAGTGCCACCTGAGTGTGTGTGCAGTGTTACGTGAGTGTGTGAAGTGTCGCGTGTGCGTGTTTGAAGGGTAGTGTGTGTGGTAAGTGTAGCGTGAAGTGTTTTTGTGAAGTGTCACGTGTGTGTGTAAAGTGTCACTTGTGAGTGAATGAAGAGTCACATGTGTGGGTAAAGTGTCATGTGTGTATGTGAGTGTGGGTGAAGTACCATGTGTCTGTCACGTGAGTGTGTGTAAAGTGTCACGTGTTTGTGAACTGTCCCGTGTGTGTTTGTGTGAGAGAAGTGTAAAGTGTGAAGTGTGTGTGTGTGAAGTGTAACATGTGTGAAGTGTGTGTAAAGTGTCACGTGAGTGTGTACAGTGTCGAGTGTGTGAGAAGTGTCACGTGTGTGAGAAGTGTGATGTGTGTGTGTGAGTGTGTGTGAAATGTCATGTGAGTGTGTCTGTGTGAGTGTGTGTGTGAAGTGTCACGTGTGTGAGTGTGCGTGAAGTGCAACGTTTGTGTGTGTGTGAGAAGTGTCACGTATATTTGTGTGTAGTGTCACCTGATTGTTTGTGAAGTGTTACGTGAGTTTGTGAAGTGTCGTGTGTGTGAGTGTGTGTGAAGTGTCACCTGTGTCTCACGTGATTGTTTGAAGTGTCACGTAAGTGTGTGTGTGAAGTGTCACGTGTGTGAGAAGTGTCACGTGTATGTAAACTGTGTTGTTGTGAAGAGTCACGCGAGTGTGTGTGAAGTGTCACGTGAGTGTGTGTAAAGTGTCACATGTGTGTCAGAAGTGTCACCTGTGTGTCAGAAGTGTCACGTGTGTGTAAAGTGTCAAGCGTGTGTGTGTGAATTGTAACATGTGGGTGTGAAGTGTCACGTGTGTGTTTGTGTGTGAAGTGTCACGTGTATGTGTGTGACTGAATTGTCACGTACGTGTATGTCTGTGACATGTCACGTGTGTGTGAAGTGTCACATGTGTGTGTGAATTGTCAGTTGTGTGTGCGTGTGAAGTGTCACGTTTGTGAACTGTGTGTGTGAACGTGTGTGTGAGATGTAATGTCACCTAAGTGTGTGTGAATTTTTACGTGAGTGTGTGAAGTGTCACGTGTGTGTGAGTGTGTCTGAAGTGTCACGTGTGTGTGTGAGAAGTGTCACGTGTGTGAAGCGTGTGTGTGTGAAGTGTCTCAAGTGTGTGTGAAGTGTCACGTGTGTGAGAAGTGATACGTGTGTGTGAAGTGTCACGTTTGTCTATGTGAGTGTGTGTGAAGAGTCACGTGTGTGTATGAGGTGTCACGTGTGTATGTGTGTGTGAAGTGTCACTTGTGTGTGTGAGAGATGTGTCACCTGAGTGTGTGTGAAGTGATACGTGAGTTTGTGAAGTGTCACGTGTGTCTGAGTGTGTGTGAAGTGTCACGTGTGTGTGTGAGAAGTGTCACGTGTGTGAAGCGTGTGTTTGTGAAGTGTCTCAAGTGTGAGTGAAGTGTCGCGTGTGTGAGTAGTGTCACGTGTGTGAAGTGTCAAGTGTGTATGTGAGTGTGTGTGAAGTGTCACGTGTGTGTATGAGGTGTCACGTGTGTATGTGTGTGTGATGTGCCACGTGTGTGTGAGAGAAGTGTCACCTGAGTGTGTGTGCAGTGTTACGTGAGTGTGTGAAGTGTCATGTGTGAGTGTTTGTGAAGTGTCACGTGTGTGTCACGTGTGTGTTTGAAGTGTCACGTGAGTGTCTGTGTGAAGTGTCACGTGTCTGAGTATGTGTGAAGTGTCACGTGTGCTTTTGCGAAATGTCACGTGTCTGTGAGTGAAGTATCACGTGTGTGTATGTGTTTGTGAAGTGTCACATGTGTGACAAGTGTCACGTGTATGTAAACTGTGTGTTTGTGAAGAGTCACGCGAGTTTGTGTGAAGTGTCACGTGTGTGTCAGAAGTGTCACGTGTGTGTGAAGTGTCACGTGTGTGTGTGAAGTGTAACATGTGGGTGTGAAGTGTCACGTGTGTAAGTGTGTGTGAAGTGTCACGTGTGTCTCACTTGTATGTTTGAAGTGTCACGTGAGTGTGTGTGTGAAGTGTCACGTGTGTGAGAAGTGTCACGTGTATGTAAACTGTGTGTTTGTGAAGAGTCACGCGAGTGTGTGTGAAGTGTCACGTGTATGTGTGTGTGAAGTTTTACGTGTGTGTCAGAAGTGTCACGTGTGTGTGAAGTGTCACGCATGTGCGTGTGAAGTGTAACATGTGGGTGTGAAGTGTCACGTGTGTGTTTGTGTGTGAAGTGTCACGTGTGTGAGAAGTGTCACGTGTATGTGTGTGACTGAATTGTCACGTATGTGTATGTGTGTGACATGTCACGTGTGTGTGAAGTGTCACGTGTGTGAATTGTCAGTTGTTTGTGCATGTGAAGTGTCACGTTTGTGAACTGTGTATGTGAACCTGTGTGTGAGATGTAATGTGTATGTACGTTTGTGTGAAGTGTAACGTGTCTGTGTGTGAAATGTAACGTGAGTGTGTGTGAAGTGTAACTTGTGTGTGTGAGGAGTGTAATGTGCATGCTCGTGAAGTGTAACCTTTGCGTGTTCGTGAAGTGTAGCATGTGCGTGAATTTCACGTGAGTGTGTCTGTGTGAAATGTCACGTGTGTGTCATGTGTGAGAGAAGTGTCACCTGAGTGTGTGTGAAGTGTTACGTAAGTGTGTGAAATGTCACGTGTGTGTCATGTGTGTTTGAAGTGTCACGTGAGTGTGTGTGAAGTGTCACGTGTCTGTGACTGAAGTGTCACGTGTGTGTCACGTGAGTGTTTGTGAATTGTCACGTGTGTGTCATGTGAGTGTTTGTGAAGTGTCACGTGTGTGTCACGTGTGTGTTTGAAGTGTCACGTGAGTGTGTGTGTGATGTGTCACGTGTCTGAGTATGTGTGAAGTTTCACGCGTGCTTGTGCGAAATGTCACGTGTCTGTGAGTGAAGTATCACGTGTGTGTATATGTGTTTGTGAAGTGTCACGTGTGTGAAAAGTGTCACGTGTATGTAAACTGTGTTTGTGAAGAGTCACGTGAGTGTGTGTGAAGTGTCACGTGAGTGTGTGAAGTGTCACGTGTGTGAGAAGTCTCACGTGTATGTAAACTGTGTGTTTGTGAACAGTCACGCGAGTGTTTGTGAAGTGTCACGTGTGTGTCATGTGTGTTTGAAGTGTCACGTGTCTGAGTATGTGTGAAGTGTCACGTGTGTTTGTTAGAAGTGTCACGTGTGTGAGAAGTGTCAAGTGTGTGAACTTTGTGTTTGTGAAGTGTCACGTGAGTGTGTGTGAAGTGTCACGTGTTTTTTTAGGTAATGTCACGTGTCTGTGAGTGAAGTGTCACGTGTGTGAAGTGTGTGTGTGTGACGTGTCACGTGTGAGAAGTGTCACGTGTGTTTGTGTGTGTGAAGTGTCACGTGTGTGTGAGGTGTCACGTGTGTATGTGTGTGAAGTGTCGTGTGTGTGTGCAAAATGTCACGTGTCTGTGAGTGAAGTATCACGTGTGTCTCTGTGTGGGTGAATTGTCACGTGTGTGAGAGAAGTGTCACCTGAGTGTGTGAAGTGTCGTGTGTGTGAGTGTGTGTGAAGTGTCACGTGTGTCTCACTTGATTGTTTGAAGTGTCACGTGAGTGTGTGTGTGAAGTGTCACGTGTGAGTAGTGTCACGTGTATGTAAACTGTGTGTTTGTGAAGAGTCACGCGAGTGTGTGTGAAGTGTAACATGTGGGTGTAAAGTGTCACGTGTGTTTGTTTGTGAAGTTTCACGTGTGTGAGAAGTGTCACGTGTATGTGTGAATTGTCAGTTGTGTGTGTGTAAACTTCACGTGTGTGTCATGTGAGTGTTTGTGAAGTGTCACGTGTGTGTCACGTGTGTGTTTGAAGTGTCACGTGAGTGTGTGTGAAGTGTCACGTGTCTGTGACTGAAGTGTCACGTGTGTGTCACGTGAGTGTTTGTGAATTGTCACGTGTGTGTCATGTGAGTGTTTGTGAAGTGTCACGTGTGTGTCATGTGAGTGTTTGTGAAGTGTCACGTGTGTGTCATGTGAGTGTTTGTGAAGTGTCACGTGTGTGTCACGTGTGTTTTTGAAGTGTCACACGTGTGTCACGTGTGTGTGTAGGAAATGTCACGTGTCTGTGACTGAAGTGTCACGTGTGTGTCACGTGTGTGTCATGTGAGTGTTTGTGAAGTGTCACTTAAGTGTGTGTGTGTGAAGTGTCACGTGAGGGTGTCTGAAGTGTCAAGTGAGTGTGTGTGAAGTGTCACGTGAGTGTGTAGGAAATGTCACGTGTCTGTGACTGAAGTATCACGTGTGTGTCACGTGAGTGTTTGTGAAGTGTCACGTGTGTGACATGTGAGTGTTTGTGAAGTGTCACTTGTGTGTCATGTGAGTGTTTGTGAAGTGTCACGTGTGTGTCAATTGTGTGTTTGAAGTGACACGTGAGTGTGTGAAGTGTCACGTGTGTGTAGGAAATGTCACGTGTCTGTGACTGAAGTGTCACGTGTGTGTCACGTGAGTGTTTGTGAAGTGTCACGTGTGTGTCATGTGAGTGTTTGTGACGTGTCACGTGTGTGTCATGTGTTTGTGAAGTGTCACGTGTGTGTCACGTGTGTGTTTGAAGTGTCACGTGAGTGTGTGTGAAGTGTCACGTGAGTGTGTAGGAAATGTCACGTGTCCCTGACTGAAGTGTCACGTGTGTGTCAAGTGAGTGTTTGTGAAGGGTCACGTGTGTGTCATGTGAGTGTTTGTGAAGTGTCACGTGTGTGTCATGCGAGTGTTTGTGAAGTATCACTTGAGTGTGTGTGTGAAGAGTCACGCGAGTGTGTGTGTGAAGAGTCACGCGAGTGTGTGTGAAGTGTCACGTGAGTGTGTGTGAAGTGTCACGTGTGTGTCAGAAGTCACGTGTTTGAAGTGTCACGTGTGTGTGTGAAGTGTAACATGTGGGTGTGAAGTGTCACGTGAGTGTGTGTGAAGTATCACGTGTGTGTAGCAAATGTCACGTGTCTGTGATTGAAGTGTCACGTGTGTCACGTGAGTGTTTGTGAAGTGTCACGTGTGTGTCATGTGAGTGTTTGTGAAGTGTCACGTGTGTGTCATGTGAGTGTTTGTGAAATGTCACGTGTGTCACCTGTTTGTGTGAAGTGTCACGTGTCTGAGTATATGTGAAGTGTCACGTGTGTTTGTTAGAAGTGTAACGTGTGTGAGGAGTGTCACGTGTGTGAACTGTGTGTTTGTGAAGTGTCACGTGAGTGTGTGTGAAGTGTCACGTGTGTGTAGGAAATGTCACGTGTCTGTGACTGAAGTGTCACGTGTGTGTCACGTGAGTGTTTGTGAAGTGTCACGTGTGTGTCATGTGAGTGTTTGTGAAGTGTCACGTGTGTGTCACGTGTGTTTTTGAAGTGTCACGTGTGTGTCATGTGAGTGTTTGTGAAATGTCACGTGTGTGTCACGTGTGTGTTTGAAGTGTCAAGTGAGTGTGTAGGAAATGTTACGTGTCTGTGACTGAAGTGTCACGTGTGTGTCACGTGAGTGTTTGTGAAGTGTCACGTGTGTGTCACGTGAGTGTTTGTGAAGTGTCACGTGTGTGTCACGTGTGTGTTTGAAGTGTCACTTGAGTGTGTGTGTGTGAAGTGTTACGTGAGTGTGTGTGAAGTTTCACGTGTGTGTAGGAAATGTCACGTGTCTGTGACTGAAGTGTCACGTGTGTGTCACGTGAGTGTTAGTGAAGTGTCACGTGTGTGTCATGTGAGTGTTTGTGAAGTGTCACGTGTGTGTCACGTGTGTGTTTGAAGTGTCACGTGAGTGTGTGTAAAGTGTCACGTGAGAGTGTAGTAAATGTCACGTGTCTGTGACTGAAGTGTCACGTGTGTGTCACGTGAGTGTTTGTGAAGTGTCACGTGTGTGTCATGTGAGTGTTTGTGAAGTGTCACTTGAGTGTGTGTGTGTGAAGTGTCACGTGAGTGTGTGTGAAGTGTCACGTGAGTGTGTAGGAAATGTCACGTGTCTGTGACTGAAGTGTCACGTGTGTGTCACGTGAGTGTTTGTAAAGTGTCACGTGTGTGTCATGTGAGTGTTTGTGAAGTGTCACGTGTGTGTCATGTGAGTATTTGTGAAGTGTCACGTGTGTGTCACGTGTGTGTTTGAAGTGTCACGTGAGTGTCTGTGAAGTGTCACGTGTGTGTAGGAAACTTCACGTGTCTGTGACTGAAGTGTCACGTGTGTGTCACGTGAGTGTTTGTGAAGTGTCACGTGTGTGTCATGTGAGTGTTTGTGAAGTGTCACGTGTGTGTCATGTGAGTGTTTGTGAAGCGTCACGTGTGTGTCACGTGTGTTTGAAGTGTCACGTGAGTGTGTGTGAAGTGTCACGTGAGTGTGTAGGAAATGTCACGTGTCTGTGACTGAAGTGTCACGTGTGTGTCACGTGAGTGTTTGTGAAGTGTCACTTGAGTGTGTGTGTGTGAAGTGTCACGTGAGTGTGTTCGAAGTGTCACGTGATTGTGTGTGAAGTGTCACGTGAGTGTGTACGAAATGTCACGTGTCTGTGACTGAAGTGTCACGTGTGTGTCACGTGAGTGTTTGTGAAGTGTCACGTGTGTGTCATGTGAGTGTTTGTGAAGTGTCACGTGTGTGTCATGTGAGTGTTTGTGAAGTGTCACGTGTGTGTCACGTGTGTGTTTGTGAAGTGTCACGTGTGTGTCATGTGAGTGTTCGTGAAGTGTCACGTGTGTGTCACGTGTGTGTTTGAAGTGTCACGTGAGTGTGTGTGAAGTGTCACGTGTGTGTCATGTGAGTGTTTGTGAAGTGTCACGTGTGTGTCACGTGTGTGTTTGAAGTGTCACGTGAGTGTGTGTGAAGTGTCACGTGTGTGTAGGAAATGTCACGTGTCTGTGACTGAAGTGTCACGTGTGTGTCACGTGAGTGTTTGTGAAGTGTCACGTGTGTGTCATGTGAGTGTTTGTGAAGTGTCACGTGTGTGTCATGTGAGTGTTCGTGAAGTGTCACGTGTGTGTCACGTGTGTGTCTGAAGTGTCACGTGAGTGTGTTTGAAGTGTCACGTGAGTGTGTAGGAAATGTCACGTGTCTGTGACTGAAGTGTCACGTGTGTGTCATGTGAGTGTTTGTGAAGGGTCACGTGTGTGTCCTGTGAGTATATGTGAAGTGTCACGTGTGTTTGTTAGAAGTATAACGTGTGTGTGAGGAGTGTCACGTGTGTGAACTGTGTGTTTGAAGTGTCACGTGAGTGTGTGTGAAGTGTCACGTGTGTGTCACGTGAGTGTTTGTGAAGTGTCACGTGTGTCATGTGAGTGTTTGTGAAGTGTCACGTGTGTGTGTAGGAAATGTTACGTGTCTGTGACTGAAGTGTCACGTGTGTGTCACATGAGTGTTTGTGAAGTGTCACGTGTGTGTCATGTGAGTGTTTGTGAAGTGTCACGTGTGTGTCACGTGTGTGTTTGAAGTGTCACGTGAGTGTGTATGAAGTGTCACGTGAGTGTGTAGGAAATGTTACGTGTCTGTGACTGAAGTGTCACGTGTGTGTCACGTGAGTGTTTGTGAAGTGTCACGTGTCTGAGTATATGTGAAGTGTCACGTGTGTTTGTTAGAAGTGTAACGTGTGTGTGAGGAGTGTCACGTGTGTGAACTGTGTGTTTGTGAAGTGTCACGTGAGTGTGTGTGAAGTGTCACGTGTGTGTAGGAAATGTCACATGTCTGTGACTGAAGTGTCACGTGTGTGTCACGTGAGTGTTTGTGAAGTGTCACGTGTGTCATGTGAGTGTTTGTGAAGTGTCACGTGTGTTTCACGTTTGTTTGAAGTGTCACGTGTGTGTCATGTGAGTGTTTGTGAAGTGTCACGTGTGTGTCATGTGAGTGTTTGTGAAGTGTCACGTGTGTGTCACGTGTTTGTTTGAAGTGTCACGTGAGTGTGTATGAAGTGTCCCGTGAGTGTGTAGGAAATGTTACGTGTCTGTGACTGAAGTGTCACGTGTGTGTCACGTGAGTGTTTGTGAAGTGTCACGTGTGTGTCACGTGAGTGTTTGTGAAGTGTCACGTGTGTGTCACGTGTGTGTTTGAAGTGTCACTTGTGTGTGTGTGTGAAGTGTTACGTGAGTGTGTGTGAAGTTTCACGTGTGTGTAGGAAATGTCACGTGTCTGTGACTGAAGTGTCACGTGTGTATCACGTGAGTGTTAGTGAAGTGTCACGTGTGTGTCATGTTAGTGTTTGTGAAGTGTCACGTGTGTGTCATGTGAGTGTTTGTGAAGTGTCACGTGTGTGTCACGTGTGTTTTTGAAGTGTCACGTGTGTGTCATGTGAGTGTTTGTGAAGTCTCAAGTCTGTGTCATGTGAGTGTTTTTGAAGTGTCACGTGTGTGTCACGTGTGTGTTTGAAGTGTCACTTGAGTGTGTGTGTGAAGTGTCACGTGAGTGTGTGTGGAGTGTCACGTGTGTGTAGGAAATGTCACGTGTCTGTGACTGAAGTGTCACGTGTGTCACGTGAGTGTTTGTGAAGTGTCACGTGTGTCACGTGAGTGTTTGTGAAGTGTCATTTGTGTGTCACGTGAGTGTTTGTGAAGTGTCACGTGTGTCAAGTCAAGTCAATTTTATTTGTATAGCGCCAAATCATAACAAAAGTTATCTCAAGACGCTTTCACATAGAGTAGGTCTAGACCATACTCTTTAAAATATCATTTACAGAGACCCAACAGTTCCCACCATGAGCAAGCACTTGGCGACAGTGGCGAGGAAAAACTCCCTTTTAACAGGTAGAAACCTCGAGCAGAACCAGGCTCTGGGTGGGCGGCCATCTGCATCGACCGAGTTGGGTTGATTGTGTCTTCTAGCATATTTCCCTAAATGAAATGCAGTATACTGTAA
This sequence comes from Lateolabrax maculatus, assembly GCA_031216445.1. Classification (NCBI taxonomy): domain Eukaryota; kingdom Metazoa; phylum Chordata; class Actinopteri; order Acropomatiformes; family Lateolabracidae; genus Lateolabrax; species Lateolabrax maculatus. The sequence continues at coordinate 27,279,022 of CM062199.1, forward strand.
ATTTTACTGTTTGGTAAAATGTTGACAGATATATCCCACTCTTCATAGTTAAATATAACAGTCCTCATTAGAATTAGGTTTATCATAGTGAAAGTTTAATTTACTTTGAAATTAAGAAATATTGACCGAAAAAGCTGTTGGTCAAAAGCTAGCATCAGAACATCTCATTCCATTCCCAAATTCATCATTCTCTTTTCCCTCCAAACAGATGGAGCCAGTGCTCTGCTATGAGTCCAGAAACAGTTCATGTCTGAGGACCATCTATCCCTTGCCCATGCACATCATCCTCTACATGATTCTAGGGGTCGCAGTCATCCTAACAGTGTGTGGAAACCTTTTGGTCATCATCTCAATTGCCTATTTTAAGCAGCTCCAAACTCCAACCAATTACCTGGTTGTTTCTCTGGCTGTGTCTGATCTTCTTTTAGGGTTTTTAGTCATGTTTCCCAGTATGATTCGATGTGTAGAGTCCTGCTGGTATTTCTTCTGTAAAGTCTACATGAGTTCTGATGTCATGTTGTGTACAGCATCAATTCTAAATCTGTTATTCATATCACTTGACCGACACTATGCTGTTTGTCATCCTCTTGTATACAGAAGAAAAATATCTGTCAATGTTGTGTTGATCATGATTCTGCTCAGCTGGAGTATTTCAGCTTTCATAGGCCTTGGAATGATTTTTCTGAAGTTTAATATTTGGGGGATTGAGGAGTTCTACTATAACCACATTGCGTGTGAAGGAGGTTGTGCTTTGTTTCAGAGTGGAATGTCAAGCACAGTCTCTTCAGTACTTTCCTTTTACATTCCAGGAATAATAATGCTTGGTGTTTACCTGAAAATTTTCCTAGTGGCACGGAGACAGTTGTGCAGCATACAGAATGCAAGCTGTATGAGATCAGTAAGAATATCAAATACAAGCCAGACTAAAGCCACTAAAACACTTGCTATCATAATGGGGGCATTTCTTTCTTTTTGGACTCCCTTTTTTGTCTGTAACATCATTGATCCCTTTATTAGTTACTTAACACCACCAGCATTGTTTGAAACATTTGTATGGGTGGGCTACTTGAATTCTACTGTGAACCCTATAATCTATGCATTCTTTTACAGTTGGTTCAGAAAGGCATTTCAGTTATTCACTTCAGGTAACATCTTTAAATCTGACATTTCCGAGACAACACTTTTCCCAGGATAAATTGATGCAATCCATAAGCTTCTGATAAGTGGATTTTACAGAAAAAAGGTTGGTTGAAAAACAGGTCTAGAAATGTGGCAATCATTTTGCTCCCATTGATTTGCCAACTGTAAAGACCAATGTTAAGGTCTTTACAGTCTTTACAGGGACTAAATCTGCCCTCTATTTGTTTGCTTTAGGCATGCTGGTTACCATTTTAGGGAACTCTGTTGTCATTGTGTCAATAGGTCATTTCAAGTAGTTGTATAATCCTACTAATGTGCTTATTTTATCTCTTGCTCTTGTTGATCTACTAGTAGGAATTACTGTGATGACATTCAGCACCATCCAGACCATACATGGCTGCTGGTTCTATGGTAATACCTTCTGTTTATGGGCTCAAGGTTCTTAGCTATGCACCAAAGTTTTGAAGGAAAATAAATGCTTGGCATTATGTATGAGTAAATAGATGTCAATAAATATGTTCTAAAGTTTGTTTTGCAATAAAGTGTCATTTTATCTATTATTTTTAAATTACACATTGATATTCACTCTAAATGGTGTTTTTTTGTTTCAATGCATGATATAAAGTATATAATGTTAAACACAGCTCAGTGTCTGTTATACTGTGCTCTGTTGGATTCACCTTAGACCAGTGTTCATAACCTGAGCTCGCTGTAGCTTGAGCTGTGCTCTGTTAGCATTACGACACTGGCCTCCAGATGTGTTACACCTAGACCTGTGTCACTCCCTGGTCCTCTGTGCTTTGGCCGCCTTCTGTGGTCACCTGCGTTCCAGTCATCTGCCAGATTGTGGTTGGTTTCTGTCCTGTTTGTACCTGGATGTTAATCTGCACTGGTCTGCATGACTGCCTGCACTTCATGTGCGACCAAAAATCTGTCAAGTGCGACCTGATATTTTCATTGGTCGCACTGGTGCACCTAAATTTGAACAGTTCTGATTAAAAAAAAAACGATTAATTGGCCACATCAAGGTGGAGCTAGCCAATGCACAAGTTGCATGTAGCAACGGCCCAACAACCGGCACTTGCAGATACAGGCAGTCAACGCTACTTCAGCGACTCCGACTGGTGCAGAATATTCTTGCCAGAATTTTAACAGGCACTGAGAAATACACAATAGTCCTGTGCTAGCCAGCTTACACTGGCTGCCCATTTAGAAAACTCTTCTGTTCACTTTTAAGGCATAAAATGTGCCTGGCCCTTCCTTAGATTGGTGGCTACTGCTATTCCTAGGACCCGGCTTGTGACCTTTGCTGTTAGAGCCATCAGACTGTGGAACACTTGAGATTAGACAGGCTACAATATTAGCGTCTTTTAAATGCCATCTTAATTTTTTTTTTTCTATAGGAATGGGTCTATGAATATTTAATATATTGCTGGATTTTATCATACAGCTCTTGCCATTTTACATTTTTGAAACTTTATTTTATTGTTACTTTATTTTCTTTTATTTTCTGTAAAGCATTTAGTAACCTTATTAAGTACTATATAAATAATAATAATAATAATGATAATTATTATTATTATTATTATTATTATTATTATTATACTTGTTTCTCGCAAATGTACTGAAAATGATCTATAAACCTATTATCAGCCACACATACAACTTCTGAGTGCTTACAGGATATTGCACAAAGGTAGATATTTACCCACAAATCTTGGTAATTGTTTTGCCCACCCTTCTTAATTTTGTATGGTACAGAAATCACACTGATTTATTTGTTCTTGTATTTTAATTACTATTACTGTAATAGCGCCATATTACAGCTGTTTATGACTTTACCACAGAAGAATTTTACTCCTCAAAGTATGGCCCAGGGAATGGCCCAGTATGTCATATTTGTAGGTGGATCCAGTATGCTGTGTCTTTTGTTATAAGAATGAGATCACCAGTATGTGTCTCCCTCTAGCACGTATCACTGTATCTTTGTTTAGGTTTTGGTGTATGTGTTTGGGTTAATGATGACTGCCCTTTCTCAAGAGCAGTACTGTTTTCCAAGCTCTAATGCCTCTTGTATTAGGGCACAGTTCAGTGTGGGGACTAAATTTGCCCTATATTTGTTGTTTGCTTTAGGCATGCTGGTTACCATTTTAGGGAACTCTGTTGTCATTGTGTCAATAGGTCATTTCAAACAGTTGCATAATCCTACTAATGTGCTTATTTTATCTCTTGCTCTTGCTGATCTACTAGTAGGAATTACTGTGATGCCATTCAGCACCATCCGGACCATACATGGCTGCTGGTTCTATGGTGACACCTTCTGTCTACTGCACTCCAGTTTTGATATGTTTCTTACCACTGTCTCTATATTCCACTTAATTTGCATTGCTGTAGACAGACAACAAGCAATATGCAATCCTATGTATTATTCTAGGAAAATGACAATGCCAGTGGCCTGGATTATGGTATGTGGCAGCTGGGCACTGGCTGCTGTCTACTCTTATGGACTACTTTACTCAAAGGCCAATGTAACAGGGTTAGAGGACTACATGGTATCAATAAACTGCCTTGGCAGTTGTAACCTTCTCTTTAACCCCCTTTGGGGAATCCTGGACAGTGTTAGTGCCTTTTTCTTTCCATGCACTGTAATGGTATCGCTGTACACTAAAATATTTATTGTGGCTAAAGAGCATGTAAGAAAGATTGGAGATATGAGAAATTGTTCAAATGACAGAGGAAGAGGTGGATTGATTAACCAGTCTGAACACAAGGCTGCAAAGACTCTGGGTATTGTGCTCGGTGCATTCATCTTTTGTTGGATGCCCTTTTTTTTATGAATTCAATAACTGATGCCTACACTGGCTTTACCACACCTGCTGCCATTTTTGAAGCATTTGTTTGGTTGGGTTACTTCAATTCAACTTTAAACCCAATTATTTATGCTTTTTTTTATCCTTGGTTTAAGAAATGCTTTTATTTAATTGTCAATCTGAAAATATTTAACCCCCATTCTTCAACCATAACGGTGCATATTCTCACACATTTATGACAGTAATTTTGTGGATATGTTTGCATTAAGAGCACGTTTAAAAGCTACTCACCTCAATAAAATAAGCATAGTTAATGAAAGTGCTACATTTTCTTCATCACTGTGCCCTATTTGCCTGCGGCAGGTTTTCATACCTTTTTGTGATACATTTATTATTACATCATAGACCAAATGTTTATGGTACCTAATATAGTCCCATTTATTATATGATCTTGGGTAGTGGAGTTACTATGAATAATGGCTTTAAATTGTTACAATTTGTGGTCATTGAAGCTGAGGTAAATCATGAGTTGGCAGGCTAATAAAACAAAACAATGATACCAAGGAGAGGTTTCACGTGTTTCTCCACATGCTCTGTTAAGTTAATACTTTGAAAAACATAAGGAAACCAGTTGTCTTAAATTGTTATTTGAAGTTCAATACATTAAATGCCAAATTGATTTAACCTAGAACTTTTGTAATATCAATTCCTTTGCCTATTTACTCCACTTTGTATCTCAAGTTAAAGAAACATTGTTATTTCTATTGTTTTTTAATTTGAAAACTTGAAAGTTTTTTTTTTTCTAATTATTTAAACAGAAGTTTCTAACATTTGTCTGTGACTACTCTACTCTACTCTACTAGCATTTTGCTGTCTTGTAAATTAGTGCCTGGTGAGGGACTCAGAAATAAGTAGTTACTTGAGTTACTTGAGAGTTACTTGTAGCTCCTGAGTTACAGGCTGGAGCCCCCCCAAACAGATGAACAACCTTGAATATAAGCTTAATTCATGTCTTAAGAACCTTTTTTCACATAAAGCAACATGAAAAAGTCTAGCAATATCATGACTGCTGTTTTAACAAATCAAGTTATTGGTGCTTAGGCATGTCAACATAATTACAGTTACACTCCTGGTAGAGGAAACCTTTTGGTGTGTTTTTAGGTGAACTTTCACATATAACAATCATAAGTAATTATTTAATATATCTAACAATCTGGAGCCATCAGCTTCAAACTCTAACAGCCTGAATACAAAATACTGACACTACATAGTATAGTGAATCTGGATGGCTTGAGCTGACCAAAAAGTTGATAGATGAAACATATTGTGCTATTTATTTATAAAGGACAGCTGTTTGGAAAAATTTCTAATTTTTAAATAGTAACACAAAATAATATTTATTGTGTTCCTGGTCAAAACTGAACGGTATGATTGTATTAGTAAGGGAAGGACATTGACCTAAAACTACATGTGATCATATTCTGTGTTTTCTTTAGCGTCTGACACTCGCTCCTCTAACGCCACTTCACTGTCAGTTTCCTGGCCTCTCCCCACCTCACCAGCATATTGATTAAAGACATGATCAAGAGCCGATCACATACAGTATATCATTTGGTCATTTTGGTCATTTGCTGAAACTGTCACTATATCCTGACAGTAATACATGAGACAGAGCAGGAGGAGTCTCTAACTTGGTCACACCGGGACGGAGTGGCATCGTTGTACGGTGGCAGTGAGCCTGCTGGGATTGATCTGTCGGAGAGGAAGCAGACATCTCTGGCTGTTGATTCTGTTGATTCTTCTTTGAGAAAGCCATTCTTTTCTCCCCGCAGCAGGCTCACATTTAGAAAAAATTGTAGGCTGTACCTGGCCTCTTCTGTTGCTGTGGTTACTAGCCCGTGCTTACATGACAGCCTCCTCTGAGGTGGGGGGGTTTGGAGGCAGAACTGAAGCGCAGTGGAAAGGCAGGGGCAGGGACCTGGAAGGTGAACTTTCAAATTCTCAGAATCCAAAGTCCACTCTCTTCTTAATCGTACCAACTGCACGTTTGAATAAAAAAAACAGTATAGTTTAATAACTTTTAATTTTATTATTGGGTTTCATAAAATGAGCAATATAATGTTATTTTTACTTGGTATATTAAATGTGATAAATTATTGATGAAATACATCTTTCTTAGTACAGACGATGGCTCACTTAACCGCAGTCATTCACTAGCTGTGTAGAAAAAAATTAAATCCAAGGGTATGTATGGATTAAAAAACCGTGGGCACAAATTGTGAATCCGACGGCATGGTTTACATATCCATTTAAACATAGAGGTTTTCTTTCTATCATGTGACCCCAGAGGAGCTTTTTAAAATTCTGAGGTTGTCAACTTAAGCAACTATGGTGCAATATTCAGTTAAAAGATACAGCTGCCACTCTGGACTATATTTTAATATATTTTGCAGATCTAGCCAGCATAATTGCCACGGTACACTGTAAACCTGAACGTTCAAAGTAATTAAATAAATTAAGTAGTGTATACTCAAAGTTTAAATAAAGTTCTACTAACTTAATTATGTCAAGTTCATGTAAAATGTTCTTCCTTTTTGAGTAACTTAAACTAATATTATTTGATTAAATTGAACTATTTGTATATTAAGTAAGCATAACTTAAAAACATAAATTAAGCACAACTTAATAGAATTAAGTAATTACATATACGAATGGTAGTCTTCTATTGTTTCAAATAGGTAGGATTTAATAATAAACTTCATTTATATAGCACATGCCAAAATACAATAAAGTGCTTCATCCAGTAAAATTGATCATAAAAAATAAATTGCAATCATAATAAAACACCAGCAACAATTTGATTTGGGAAATGGTCTTAAATACATTAGACATTAGTAGAAGACAAAATGTAGCCTATTTATTTTAATCGTTATGTCTTATCAGTTTAATGTAGCCTATATATTTTTTTATTTTTCCCTTAAGTGTCGAGGGATCAATTTTTATTCTGAGTCTCTGATTCCCCCTCCGAAGCAGAAGGTGGCGCTAATGCGCATGATACACTGATTTCTTACCGCTCTTTTGAAAAAATAAAAGAAGAAGAAAAGGTTGGGCGCGAGCAGGAGCAAGCAGCGCGAGCGAAGCGAAGTAGCGGATACCGAAAAGCATCACTGGACTTACTGTAAGTTTTGAATGTTAATATTAGTATATTGTTAATATACTAACATTTAGTTGCATTTTGTGTGTCGAAAAGAATAGCAGAGATGGCGGTTTCCTGTTTTTATGTGCTTTGCTGCTCTCCCCGAGGGAAACCTTGTGTTAGCAGGGCTAGCTAGAAATTACGTTATCATTGATTTAACCACGCAGTTTAAGTTCAAGTGCTGCTGCTTTTCTTTACAGTCATTAGTGTGGATGCCCAAAGGGCATTAAACTTTTAACCTAGTACTCAACTTGTAAAAATCTTTTACCGTTTTTAAACTATCACACCTTAAAGCTGAGCAGGTTTTTACTCCAAATCTGCGTTTAACATGAGTGTGTGTTGCGCCTGCTAGAGTGCAGCAGCACAGAAAAAGTCCGTCAAATAATAAAACAGAAACTGATTTCCAACATGATTTGGCAGTGTAAGTTGTGCGCAGCTTCTTTCACCTCCAGAATACAGTTATTTAGACACTACAGGCTGCAGCACAGCCACTACTCCAGAATCATCCCTCTTCCATGCCTCTACACTGATTGCATTTGTACATTTCAGACACTTAATGCACTGAGTACTCATTTGTCAAGATATACAGCACAATTTAGCAGTTGTGCAGAGCAGAGTCAGGGGCCTGTGTTATTTAAATGCACTTTATGCACATTTCAGCAACCCTTTTCTGAATCTGCCCTTTTCAGTCATCTCAGAAAGCATTTGAAAAATCATGAAACAGTGACATGCCCATATAAGGATTGTAGCTATAGCACAAATGTGTACTCTTCATTCAATTCCCATAAAAGTAGAGCACACCAAGCAAGTCTTGCATCAGACTTTCAAACTGACATTGTCAGTGAGGATCCCCATAATCTCCAAGCCAGTATTTCTGAAGTAGCTAGTGATTTACATGAAGAATGCTCAGACCAGAGCACAGAGGTGGGGAATGATGATCAGTGTAACACTGACAGTCTAAGAAATCAACTTAAAAAAAACGTATCTTCCTTATTCCTAAAGATGCAGGCTATCCTCCATGTCTCAAACACAGCTACTCAAGAAATAGTAGATAGTGAGGAATTGCTACAAAAAGCTGTTGTGCACATCTCACTTTCACAAGACTCCAGCTCTATTGCATCTACTGATCCACTTTCAGATGTGTCATCTCCAGAACGTCTCAGCAGGTGGCCTCCAGGTCCTTTTCCAGTTCCCACATTTGCATTTGTTGACAAGAGACCTAAAGCACGACATCTTAGAAAAGCTTGCATCTACTTTATATGGTTTTAAGGCTTACCCAAGTGATAAAGAGATTGCAGTGGCAGCTGAGGCTCTTGTAGCCAAACATCCCTGCTTGAAGGAAGCAGGATCTGAGACAGGCTGGAATGGTTGGAGAAATAGCATCAAGTTTAAGATGGGCAACTACAGGAACAAGATGAGACAGGCTGGATGTCAGGAGGTCACTGTTAATGCTGGAAAAAGAAGTAGAAGTAATCCTGACAATTCCAACATTAAAAGACCCAAGCAAGCAGAAGTCAACTTCCTACCCAACTTTCCCCAAGGAAAGGATCCTTCAAGCCTTGAGCAGTTGAGGCAGACAATTGTTGAAGAAGTCAAGAAGACTGAGAAGAACCTACCCTTCATTAGAAAGATGATGGAGACCACATTTCCCCTGCACCGACAGACCATAGTGATGTCCTGCCCACCAGTTAACGAGATCATGGACCTCTGGCCTGCTCTCAAAATAGAGTCGGAGGTAATATGGATCAGCTCTCTCTTAAAGTAAACATTAAATTCTTACTTATTTGGCAGCTATTAGCAGCTTTATAAATGTGTGCGAGATTCTTCAAATTGAACTGATTAAGTGTTTTTTGCTGTATTGTCCTCCTGCTGTTATTTCAATGTAGTTGTATGCAGAGTTCCAGCGGATTACAATTTAGAACCTGCCCAACACATTCTTAGCTGAGTTTGACCGCCATCTTCCTCGACTGATGCCCTTTTTCAGACAGAAGGCTTCAAAAACTGGGAAGACAGCAGATGCCCTGGCTGAAATTTTAAAAATCCATGATGAACAGGTAAATACATTATTACACATTTCATAGGTTGAACAAGTGGAACATTGGACAGGTTCAATGATTCAAATGAGCTTTTTGAATTTTGCAATTAGTCTCTATCTGCGCGAGGACGTCTCCAGATTTTTCAGAACCTGCCCAGTGAGTCTCCTTAAGTATCTAACATATACTCAGTTTTATGACTTACCTTTGTTTAGTCTACCCATACAGTTTCCATGTATGGTCTGTTTTCTTTCTCCTCACTACAAAGGAACTGAATTGGCGTTTTGTTCAAAGTGATAAGATGTTCAGTAAAAATTTTCCTGTATATGTCCTTTAGCTTAGTTTCAGTCTATCTCACACCACTTCGATTCTCTGGTAAATTGGCTAATTTATGTGTGCAGAACATGGATCTTCTGTTTTTCACCTCTTACAATGAGACTCAGGTCTCCCATGTAAAAGAGGTGTTGGATCTCAACAAGACTTTGTAAAATAAAGATAAATTATGTCATCTGTTCTATTCCATGGGTTAGACTGTGATTAGTATCTCTTTTCATTTATTCAGGACAAGTCTGATGAGCCAGAGCTTGATGGTGTTTCAGTGGCCCTCCTTAGTGTCATCAGTGACCATGACACAAGTCCAGTTCACTACCAGCCTGTGAAAATCTCTGTCATCATTGAAAGTGATGCCGTGGTCAGTCTCCCCAAATTTGGCGATGCCTTCCTGGTAATGTTTGGACTGATCTATGTACTACACCTCAGCTATCCCAAATCACTGACCACCACTTTTGAATTCACTCAAAAGATTTTACTTGGTCTAGAAAGTGGTAAACTGTCACACAGGTTGCAGTGCCTCAAGAATGACTTGATGATGTATATGTAGAAACTCAACTCATCTGAAAGAAGGATGCAGGGTAAAGCATTGTAAAAGACTAGTGCAAAGTTCTCTCCTTTTGTCTAAATAATGCTTCAAAAAGTTATTGCACTACTCTGCAGGTGTTCAGCCAAAAGGCCCGAATTACACAATGTGCCTTTGTTCTCATTACAATGCAAAAGTCATGCTAATGTTTTATATGTTTTAATGTTTTTCTTAATGCTATTTCTCAGCCATTGTGGGCTGCGCAAGATGACCCAAATTTCACTCTGCATTTGATACTGGTTAATGATTCAGAGTTTTAAGTGAAAATGTTCTTAAACAGTCTATAGCATTTTTGTAATTGCATCTATTGCTGCCCTATTGCCTTACTAGCTAGGTACTAGGTATTAGCCAGAAAGCCAAAAGCACACTTTAAGGCTTTTTTTGTTTGTTTGTTTTTTTTGTATAGCTGTAACAAAAGAAAATTTCATCTTTGTATTATTTATCATTATTTTGGATTACTCTGGTTATTTTCCTGACTAAATATTTTTTGTTCTATTTATTTTAATTTATAAATGTTTATTATCTATTTTTCTATTTAATTTCAACTTTTAGCAGTATTAAGTTAGCTGTACTCATTGTAAATGAGGCAATCAATTGCCTCAAAAAATTTAAGTTTTTAGTCAGGTGGTTTTAAGTATCACGACTCAACATATTTGACTAATCTGGACTAAAAAAATTACACAACACAAACTAATAAACAATGAGTTTTGTGAACATAAAAATGATGTGGTTGTGTACTTACCTTTTTAAGTTCTGTGAACTTATTCCTGTGGTTTGAAAACTTGAAACTTTACGTCATAGTAACTGATAATAATTGAGTTGCCTTAATAGAAAACTGTAAGTCATATTAAGTGCAAATATTTGAGTTGACTTGATGAGCACTTTAATTTAACGGTTATGAAAAGATACAAGTAGCATGTAATCCAAACTTTTATGTTCTGGAAAAATTTGACTTTTAAGTTGATCAACTTGAAAAAATTCAGGCAATCGATTGCCTCAATTTTTTTGAGTTCTGGTAACTTATTCGGGTTTACAGTGTAACGGATGCTGAGGCTCATGGCTACTGTAGTATTTGGTGCCATTAAACATACTGAATCAAAAGAAAGATGTGATTTTCCCAGAAATTAAACTGAAATATTTACACGCAATGGCCATAACATAACCATGTTTGTTTGTTGTTGTTTTTTTTTTATTTATCCGTGAAACTCCCGTGATTATATGTTCAGTAATATTGAGTTGAGATTGCTCATTGTTACTGAACTTTTACTGTGAGAGGGTAAGCAGTTGCACAACCCACTTCCTGTACCTGGTCTATGCCCCTGACCCTGTCAACAAACCTCTGATTCCCTCATTGTTATTCTCTCCTACCTCTCTTAAATGTGACATGAAACATGCATGTTTTGGCACTGGTAATGTCCATATATAATAGAAAAAACACTTTGCTTGAAATCTGATTGAAAAAAGTTGTTCAAAGTTGACTGTGATAAGTCCGATTGCTTATGCATTGGCGATGATATGACATGGGAACTGAGCAGTGGTATGGGTGCAAGATTTATAAAATGCCCCACCAGTTACACCACTGAGCTTGTCATGGTCCACCTGATACCTGAATACAAGCAGAAACTAAAGCTTTCTAAACTTCTTGTGAGGACATCAAAGCAGTGGACCAGTGAAGCTGTGGAGGATCTTCAGGCATGCTTGGATTGTACTGACTGGTATGTTTTCAGGACTGCCACCAACAGTTTGGATGAGTTCATAGAGGCTGTGACATCCTACATCAGCTTCTGTGAGGACAGATGTGTACCATCACACAACAGGGTGAGTTAGAACAATGACAAACCCTGGTACACAGCCAAACTCAGACAGCTAAGGTCGCAAAAGGAGGAAGCATTTAGGAGTTGAGACAGGCAGGTTCAAAGAGGCAAAGTACAGGTTTAGATGCAAAAAGCGGAAATCAGCTATCTCACCAAAAAGGCCCAACAGAAGACGTACTTTTAATGAAGAAGTTCAGCCTGCCAAAGACAACCATCATTGAGCGTACCATCTGGTACGCTGTTGCTACTGTCAAAAACAAGGGCAGACTTCAGCGTTTCATTCGCTCTGCAGAAAGAATTATTGCCATCTCTCGAGGACCTGTATGCTTCCAGGACCCTGAGGCGTGCAGGTAAGATTGTGGCTGACCCCTCCCACCCCAGACGCAAACTGTTTGAGACACTCCCATCTGGTAGGACGTTGCAGTCCATCAGAACCAATACTTCTCACCACAAGAACAGTTTCTTCTGTCTGTAGCTGGCCTCATCAACAAGGCCCAGGACTCCCACTGACACGGACCCTTGTCCCCTTCCCACATGGACACTACACGTTACATTAACGCACGGTCCCATCATCATGCTCAACTATTTTGAAGATACGTTAAAAAGTCAGTTTAGCGCTGGGTTATTTTGCAAAGACACGGCCGGATCAATGGACTCTGTGGTTATAAATAACAGCCTAAACAGTGGCCTAGTTCACACAGCTCAGTTCAGTGCCAATTCCAGAGAGGTTCACCTGTTAGGGTCTCTTCACGCTGAGATATTTTTCAGCGATTTGGGAATCGAGCTGAGCTGGGTTAGCGACGCATTTGCTCTTATGTGCGCCAACGTCTCCACATAAAAAATACTGGGATCCTCTCTGTTTGTCAAGAGAGCTACCGTTTCCCCCGCTGTGCAATTAGGTCTACAGCAGATTAGATGAGGAGCAACGCTTTCTACCCCTACCCCACGTTAATATGAAAACTTACTCCATCCCCGAAAATTCACAAATATGTAACAAAGAGAATCTCTTTTTGGGAACGATTCCCAAGTACATTGTTTTAGCTATGGTGGACCACGAGGCCTTTATATCAAAAAGAGATCGGTCACCCTTTAATTTTATCAACAATAATGTGGATTACTTGGTTCTCTGTCAAGACGGGAGACAGGTTCCCACCAAAGCTTTCCAACCACAATTTAACCAGAAGGTCTCCATCACAGAGTTTTTTCTTCTTCAGTTTTCAGTTTTAAGCTTACTATATTGCTCACAAGATTGAGGGTAACGCAGCAAGGATAGAGGTATGTTGAGCTCCAATAGAGTATTTAATTAAACATTAAATTAAATACTCTATTGGAGCTCAACATATAATGATAACGTGTAACGTGTGTGTGTGTGAAGTGGATGGCGCTGCAGACGGTCGCCTTGGTGTGTTGGTGTGTGTTATTTTTTCTTATTTTGTGTGAAAACTCAGTGTTTTGCTACAGCACCGAGAGCTCTTTGACCAGAGAAGCGCTCATGAACATCAGGGCTACAACCCCTGTGAATTCCCACTTTCATCGCTTCATCTGTGGAATTACTGGACATTCTGGTCAAAGGTGCCAACACCTTTGTCCACACAGCGAAACGCTGGAGGAGTGGGAAACGTGCCGGTGCACTCATGCATCTCCGCCGATGCGGATTTCACACACCGCTACCGGGAATATTCCTTTCCAATAAACTGGACGAATTTCAGCTACTGGTGGGGAAGAACAGTGACTTTTCTACATCTTCTATTCTGTGCTTCATTGAGACGTGGCTGTGTGGATCGATCCCGGACTCTGTGCTGCAGCTGGCAGGTTTCCAACTCCTCAGAGCGTATCACCACACGGAACTTTCCGGCAAGACAAAAGGTGGAGGAGTCTGTTTTTATACCAACAGTGGCTAGCGTAATGATGTGACAGTGATGCTGCAACACTGTTCTCCTGATCTGGAATCATTTTTTATCAACTGCAAATCTTTTTACTCCCCCCATGAGTTCGCTTTGTTCATTCTGGTTGGTGTTTACATCCCACCGCAGGCCAACGTGCAGGAGGCCCAGTGCACGCTCGCCGGCCAGATACTGTGCGTGGAGCGGACAAACCCCGACTTATTGTCCTTGGGGACTCTGACTAAGGAAATCTCACACATGAACTCACAAAATACCGACAGTTCATTAAGTGCCCGACCAGAGAGGAGAATACCTTGGATCATTGTGTCCTCTGAGCTACACTAGGAAACTCTGACCACCACATCATGGTCCACCTGATTCCTGCATACAGGCAGAAGTTAAAGCTCTGTAAACCTGTCGTGAGGACATCAAAGCAGTGGACCAGTGAGACTGTGGAGGATCTTCAGATGTGTTTGGACTGTACTGACTGGGATGTTTTCAGGACTGCCACCAACAGTCTGGATTAGTTCACAGAGGCTGTGATGTCCTACATCAGCTTCTGTGAGGACAGCTGTGTACCATCACGCACCAGCGTGAGTTACAACAACGACAAACCCTGGTTCACAGCTGAGGTGTCTGAGCTGAGAGATGTCTCTCCCATGTGTGTCCAATGTTTAGATACTTGTGTGGATCCAATGTTTAGATACTTGTGTGGGAAATGTTTAGATAAGCCTATGTCCAAGGTCTGGCTACTTTCATAGATGGGTGCCCCTTGGGGGTTGTTTTCCTAAAGTTCCAAAGAGATGAGATCAGTTTCAACCTGAACTATAGGTTCCACCTTCCCTTTCTGTAAAATAGCCATGTATGGTTATGAGGTTGGCTCTGAGCCTATCTTGTCACCACACATTAGCTATACCATGAGGCTTTAAAAGGTGTAGTTTGAGTGGAAAACGGGGGAGATTCACATTGGCTTCGGATCTTCTCACAGGCAATCCATGGTGCTTGTTTTGACGCTGTACTTTTTGTAATAAACCTTTTTATACAACTAAGTCGGTGTCAGCGGAGATTCCTTCATCATCATCACATCATCGCTACAGAAGATACAACACAGCCAACCCGTCTCAGACAGCTAAGGTCGCAAAAGGAGGAAGCATTTAGGAGTGGAGACAGAAGCAGGTTCAAAGAGGCAAAGTACAGGTTTAGCAAGGAGGTGAGGGGAGCTAAACGACTGTATTCTGAGAAACTCCAACACCAGTTCTCAGCCAAGGACTCTGCTTCTGTCTGGAAGGGGCTCAGAGAGCTCACCCATTACAAACCCAGAGCCCCCCACTCTGCTAACGACTTGCGCCTGTCCAACAATCTGAACAAGTTCTACTGTCGTTTCGAAAGACAATGGGACAGTCCAGACACAATCCCCTGGGACTCCATCCACCAGCCCCAGGCCACCAGCTTCACCTCTCCCACCACTGCAGGGGCCTGGGCCTCTCCACAACTTCAAACCTCAGAGGCCCCCTTCCCGTCCACAGTGACACCTCTCTCAATCCTGGAGAGGGATGTTAACAGACAATACAAGAGACAGAACCTCCACAAAGCAGCCGGGCCAGACTCTGTCTCTCCATCCACCCTGAAGCACTGTGCTGACCAGCTGTCTCTGGTGTTCACAGATATCTTTAACACTTCACTGGAGATATCCCACATACCAGCCTGCTTCAAATGTTCCAGCAAGAGATACTGTAAGACTTAGAGCACACTGGCAGACGAAGAGAAAGACAAAAGACACTCACATATGTGCAGCCTGCAGTATACTGGATCCAATGGCCAGCTGACTCAGAACTTGCACACCAATGGAGTGTGTGAAAAGCCTGGATACAGAAAGAACTGCCCACAGCACAAGAACCACGACTGCCGCTGCACTGCACTCTGATGTATGATGAGACTCAGCAACATACTGACTACAAAGAATGCTGGACAGAGTTGATTACAGGCAAAATATTATCTGTAATATGTCAAGACCTGTATGTTGGACCACAAGGACCAGCAGCAGCAGTTACTCTACCACCAGAACTACGTCCCTGGTTTCAAGTCACCAGCTCCGTCCCACATGTTACACTCCTGATAGCTAATGGACATGAATCACGTGACCTAGGACCGATGGTGAAGGCAGCACTACAAGTGACTGTATGGAAACCAACTCAGAACACGCATGTGCAGTCATCCTCCGATGGACAATATGTGAAAATATTTCTGCGAGCATATGACAAAGGAACAAGAGCCCAAGTGCTACTAAGTCAGAGATTCCCTACTCAACTGCCACTCTCAGAAGAACATAGTGTGCTACTACATCAGATACCACATGAGTTATGGTCACATCATAAAACAGATGTAGGGCTAGTTAGGTCAGCACAGCCAGTTCACATCAAAGCAAAAGAGGGCATTGTGTTGCCATACCAAAAACAATATCCCATGAAACCACACCAAATAGCAGGTATAAGACCCACCATCAAGGGCTTGGTAGCAGCAGGTGTGTTAAAACCAACAAAAAGTCTGTGTAATACACCAACTTGTCCAATAAAACAAAATAAACTCTAATGACTATCGATTGGTGCATGATTTGTGCGCCATTAATTCCACTGTAGATGCAGAAGTACCTGTGGTTCCAGACCCACATACTTTGCTTTCTAATATCCCACATGACGCCTGTTGGTACACAGTCATTGATTTATGCTCAGCATTTGTTAGTGTGCCATTACACCCAGATTCACAGTATCTGTTTGCTTTTACATATCAAGGACAGCAGTACACTGTAAATGCAAACATGGTATTTAATTAAAAATAGTAAATTGACTTAAATCAGTTTTTATCAAATTGCTATTAACACTCACTTTTAGTAAGTTACTTGTAATTTGTGGTTGAAAAATCTCACCAGCTCAGTCTACTTGAACTGGATTAATTTAGAAAAAATATGTTTTCGATAATTGTGCTTTTACAAGTACATTTACTCAATACTGCACTTAAGTACAAAGTACTTTAAGTACTTTACTTTTTTTTTCATATTACTGTCTACTTTTACTCCACTACAATTTAGAGGGAAATATTGTACTTTTTACATCACTGCATATGTAATAATACATACGCGATATATAATAATAATCAGTAGTATGCTACTTTTAATTTTAATATTTTAAGTATTTCTTTTTGTGGTTATATGTTTTTTACTTAATTGAAATTTTCACTGCAGGAGCTGTATTGTAAAAGAGTAGTTTCACGGAGTGGTATTAGTACTTTTGCTTCGATTTGAAAACTTCGCCGGCTTTTTTTTTTTTTTTCCCGACCTGTGGGCATGCGCAACTCCGTCCTCTCTACGCCTGACGGTATGTCAACAACACACCCGCAACGGACGAGGAGCTGGACCTAATCCCTGCAACAGCACTCGTTAAGGTTATTTTCAGCATTCTTGTGCTTGGCACACTCATTTGGTGAGTAATATTTTACCCTTGTTTAGACCGTTTTCTTTCTGTAAGTAAGCGCCATATTTTTCGTGCTTGCTAGTAATGATGTGTGTTGTAATGTCAGCTAACGCTGCCTCAGAGCTATATAGCTCTGAGCTAGCTGAACTATATTATGGACATAACGTGTCTTACTTTTGTCACGTTAAAGTTGAGGAGAAACTTTAGTGTAGCGGTCGCGGGCGTGCTCGTCACGTGCACGCGCACACCCGCTGTCGGAGTTGATTTTTTTTTCTGAGGCCAGTCATCTATGAGTACTCACTCACGATGAGAGACTGATCCCGGCGGTTTGTGAGTTTCCATGAGCAGGAGGGCATTCACATGGCAGAACATCAGAACAAGTCTGGATGTATCATTTTATTTTACGCTCGGCTGTTAAGTTAGGACTATGCTAACTTAATGTTATTTTATTTAACCCTCCTCACTTAACACTAGTCATATTTGTAGCTGTGTCGTTTCCATGGTTACCACGTTTAGCGCGCCCAATGAGCCGGTCACCCGCTCCACTCAGTGTGATCATTCTGCAGGATCAATGAACTGTCAGCGTGTTTAATCAATCATAACTCTGAATACTAAACTGATTTTCACGGGATTGTTTAATGCAAACGTCACACATGTATATATAATATATATATATATATATATTATATATACAGATATATAGGGAGAGAGAGATAGATAGATAGATATAGATTTTCATTTTTTTGATATATATGTAGATATACATATTCATTTTTTCTGAGATCTAACTTCTGTCTATTGTGTTTTATCTTATATTGATGTATAATGTTGTATTGTTTCATAATTTTTCAACTTATTAAAATAGCTGAGTAGTACACAATCTGCTTCTGCTTCTCTATCATATATTAGTGTTTTTATATATATATGTGTGTGTGTGTGTATTATATTATATCATACATAGCATATATCACATACCAGAATATTCTATTACCGTTATGCCTATTATGTATATTAAAATACGCCGAATCATGTGTCCGGTATCATGCCTACATGTATGACGTTTGCAGAAAAAAATCCCGTGAAAATCAGTTTAGTATTCAGAGTTATGATTAATTAAATGCATTGACACTTCATTGTACCTGCAGACAGATTACACTGAGTGGAGCGGGTGACCGGTCCAAGATGGCGGCCCCACGTCTCGTCAGCGCCAATAGGCAGTAGCGGTCGATGCGGCGTCTACTCTTTATATGTCTATGCCGCACACTGTTTACTTGCGCAGTGCTTGTCTGATCACACGAGGAGCGCAGTGAGAGCCCGCAGATCAGATTTGGGACAGACAAAAGGGTCTCCCTGTCTGTCTTTTTATCATAGCCTGTTACCATTGCTGGCATACTCAGTGGCCTAAGTTATTCTTTAAGGTTATGTTGTCTAGAATATGTACATTACAATACTGTCTTTGTGGGTAATAGGCCTATGTTACAGTTTTCACTTGTACTGGAAACAAGATGTTTATGAGTTGTGGTGAGCTTTGGTTGTGTTAAATTGTTGTATTCTTCTTAACTGTCCCCTTCCAGGCTCAGGCAGATGGTGATCAATCCACAGTTCCCTTGATACCACATAAGTGAGTCATTTACCATTTACCTTTTGTACTGCTGTGTTCATTTGGTAGCTGTTCTTGTCTTAAATAAGTTAAATGATTAAAAGCTTGGCAATTAGATAGATTTTTGCAAGGATTTAGTTTTTTTCTGTTGCTCTGGTATTTCAAGTCTGATACTGCATGTTAGTGTTTTTGTTTTTTGTTTCTATTTTGCCGGGCTTGATGCTAAAATGATCTTTTCTTTTCAGATTTTTCAAGAAGACAAAAAACTTCCTATGCAGTGGTTGTGTAAGTACTGCACATTTTGTGCTGAAAAGAGGTGCTTCTTACTTAAGCATTACCGCTTAAAACACGGGTGCCACACTCGAATATCACCACTACCGTGCCTTTATAAGGAGTGCCTGTGCACATTTAAATCTTTCAATGCACTCAAAGTCCACTTATCAACATGGCACACTCAAAAGGACCTGGGGAACGTGGGTGAAACTGCTTTCCATTGTCAGCTGTGTGACTTTGTGGAGCCTTGCACTGGAGCTGACTTTTTTACCCATTTACGAAGACATTTGAAGCTGAAGCAAAAGGTTTCCTGTCCATATCAAGGCTGTAGCTTTCAGAGCAATGTTTATTCAACCTTTAATGCACATAAAAGCAAAGAACATCAAGACCACAATAAGATGGCATTCAAACCTGAAATTGTGTCACATAATGTACTTGAGGTACCTCCACCTAATATAAATATTCAACCTGAGGATAGTGCCCCTGAAACTGATCAGGTTGAGTTTGAGGTTACTGAGCTCAATGAAGATGTGGGAGACTTGGAGAGTCAGTTGGAACATAATGTAGCTGCTGTTTTTCTGAAAATGTCATCGATTCTTAACATCTCTGAAAATGCCCTGCAAGAAGTTATAGAGCAGATCAACCAAATTTATGTGCTTTCACAGCCATTGTTACATACCTGGGTTGGAAAAATACTAAATCAACATTGTGGAGATGTTGAGGACTCTTAAGTGAGTGAGATAGCTAAAGTATTTACTGAGAATAATGTATTCCTGAAATTCACTTCTACTAGGGGGTCATTGTCAACCACTAGCAAGCGAACATCATACATTTGAAAAGAATTCTCAGTGGTGACGCCTATTGAGTTTGTCCTAAAAAATGACAGGCAGACAGTTGTGTATATCCCCATACTAAAAATGCTGCAGACATTACTAAACAATGGAGAAATTTTAGATAAGGCCATGTCATCTGAGACAAATTTGTCACAAGGATACAGATCTCACAGGGATGGTTACCGGTTTAAAGACAATTCTCTCTTGACAGAGGAAGAATTCAGGATTGCTCTTTTCTTGTACATAGATGATTTTGAGGTGGCTAAGCCCTTGGGAACCTCCAGAAAGAAACACAAGCTGCCATCTACTGGGTACTTGGAAATCTACACCCTAAATATCGCTCCTCTCTTCACTCCATTCAGCTTGCTCTACTCATCATCGCTGAAGATGATATCAGGAAGTTGACTTTAAATGAGAGACCACAGTCTATTGAAGAATTAAAAGTGCAACTGGTAGATAAACTGTCACTGCAGTATGACTTTAAACTGCAGTATGAAGATCAAGACTTCCATAATGCCCTCTGCAATTTGACTGAAATAACTGATTTACCTGAAAGAGCTACGCTCAAAATCATCCCTCTTGTGACTCTCCATTTAACCGCATTGTCATCACCCACCACAACATCAGACACTGAGTGCAGCACAGCAGACACTGAGATCCTGTCGACAGGAAGAGCATCACCATCGCTAAGACAACAGTGGCCAGATTTCTTTGACATACCCAATTTCTCAGTTGATGTTGACTATAGACTCAGACAGGCAGATCTTGCCTTTATGAAGGATGGAACACGTATGACTCTACCACGAGATATGAAGCATGACATACTAGAAAAGCTTGCTGAGACGATGTACAGTTTCAAGGCTTACCCTAAAGATGATGACTTCAGCAGTGTTGCAAAAGCACTAATTAGCAAACACCCCTGCCTCACTGAGCCTGGACCACACAGATGGTATGGCTGGAAAAACAGCCTTAAATTATCGCACAAAGCTTCAAAAAGCTGGATGTGAGGATGTAGCAATCAATGGAGGCAAAAGAAGTAAAGGCAACCCAGAAGGAGAATCCTCAAGCAAGAATATCAAACGGCCAAAAAGAGGTGAAGCAAACTACCTACCTAACTTACCTGAAGGACATGATGAAACAAGCCTTGAAAATGCCAGAAAGGTTCTCGTGGAAGAAATGAAGAAGAAACAACCCAATGGCACTCTCATCTCACAAATGATGGACCAATCATTCCCACTACGCAGACAAGAAATTGTAGAAAAGGAACCTGCTGTACAGAACATTGTTGAACGATGGCCAGCACTCTTCACAGACAGGTAAACTATTTTTGTTCTCAACCAATAAAATAATGCCTATCAAAAAGAAATTCAAGGTGTGTGGCTAGAAATCCAAACACACTTGTTGGAATGTTAACACTTCTGCCATCTCTCCATCCCTACCCACCCCTCTCTCTACTTTTCAGGTGTTTGCTGAGTTCAACAGAATCGCAAGTAAGAATCTTGAGGGAGACTTCTTTGAGGCTCTGGACCAGTATACCCCACGTTTCATTGAACTTTTCAAAACAAGAAGGGGAACTGTTGGCCAGAAGCTCAGTGAGCTGATGCAGCACATGAGCTGGATGGTAAGTAGGTTAATTTTGCTTTTGATCTGTGTGATAGTTCATCAATCAAGTTCTAAATGAGATGATCCAGCCCAACCTATTCTATTTCCTGTCTGACTTGTGCTTGTGCCTTGCAAATTACTCTGTTAACTGGTCTTTTCTCTCTCTGTGTATCATTAGACACCAGACGTGACAGTACTTCGCTCTGTTGTCCTCAAAGGCATTCCTATTTTACTTGGTGACGACTCCAGTGAATTCTTCAAGACATGCTCTGTAAGTACTTGCACATAAGAAAAAGTTTGGTCTGCATTAAAATAGAACTATATCTGTGCTGACATAGAAGATGTAATTTTATCTGCACAATATACAATATACATTTTGTACAGTGATTGATGTATTTTGTATGGCAATTCCTCCACAGCTAATCTGAGAGGTATTTAAACAGCCAGTAAATAAAAATGAAATTTGCCACATAAACGTTGTACACATTAATTAATTGTAAATCTAAGGAGCAGGAGTCCAGGCTGAAAAGTCAGTGTCACTGTTTAAGAATATATGGACCTTGTGGACCATAGCTTTAGTTTAATCATACCACATTTATTTTGTTGGTTATATTGTAACAATCCAGTGTGAACACATATTTAAAACCATATTCCCTAGCAAATGCTTTCAACATTAAAAATGAATGTTTAGAAGAGCATAAATTGCCATGCTGAAGAATGTGTGTGTGTGTCTTTGTAGGGTACAGCGAGAGACGAGGCCCTAGAATGCACTGTCGGTGTGCTGACAGTTGTCAGTGAAGATAATCCTCATGAGGGTCCAAGTTCAGTAGACCTCCAGCCCATCTCCACTGCCATCATTCTGGAGGGAGGTATCATCATGGATCATATAAAAAAACTTGCCTCAGGCAGTTTGTCTGTTATTTGGGCTTACATATGCTTTGCATTTGGATTACCCAAAATGCATGGCAAATACACTCAACTTCATTCAGACTGTGATGCTTGGACTGGGAAAGAAAACCTCCCACCAAAACTGTTAACTTTGAAGAACAGTCTACTGGGTTAGACCAGTAAAGAGCCATCAGCTGTCAGATAGCACTTTGTAAATTATGCAGCAGTTAATGTTCTCCTGTTATCAGAGAAAGTTTTATGCTTTCATGCAACTGAGCTGGCTTGTTTATGATCTCAAAAAAAAAAAAATTCTATTAAAGTGTACCATGTTATGCTAGTATGCTAATGGTGGAAATAGCGCCACCTTGTGTTGCAAAGAGTTGTTAGATAATGTTGTCAGAAAGGAACCTAGCAAGGTTGACCTGTTTACATTTGTGTTTTGGGAAAACTTTTAATTATAGTAGTTATAATGTAGTACAAATACAAAACCCAAGGAGTGATGTTTTTCTGTGTTGGTTTAAACCTTGGACTGATGCTCGCTTTGGGACACAAAAGCATTTGTTGTACTTTCAGTTTTGATCAGAAATGCAATGATTTTGCATGCACTGAAGTCCTGTAATTATCAGGTGTTTACCTGTTTAATATTGTGAGACTGTTACATGCATAGAATTAGCTCACAAAAATGTGGTTTTATTTTTGCCATGTCCATGTCATGTTCTACAGTCAAATCAAACCACAAGTTTGTTGTTTAGCTGCTGTTTTGTACTTGAATGTACAAGAAAGTGATACTTGGGAACAGAACACTTGAGGCTGAATAATAGATTTAATGCATATTGTTATTACAATAGCCTAACAGACATAGATCACACTATGAGCAATTTTACAACTAGCTTTAAAATACATTAAATATGACAAGAGGATAGAGAACAGTAATTTTATTGTTTATTGTAAGGTTATTACATGAGTGATAAAACACACATTTTATATTGGAGAATTGGAATCAAAAGTAACAATATCGAACATTTATTGTTCAGCCTAGATCTGTCAGTGATGCAATTATTTTTTTAATAAATGTTGTAATGCAGCTGAACAAACCCAGTGAGTGTTCTTTTAAAGTATATGTTTGTGGTGTTTTTCCCTTTATTAGGTAATAACAGCTAAAATAGATAAGAAATGGGAGAAGGACAAGGACCCATTCAAGGAAATTTGTTTGTTTAATTTAACTGAACTGAAATGAACTGAAAAAAAATGAGTGAGTAGTAAGTAGTAGGTATCATAATTCTAAGTGGGGTTAAATTTGTATCAAGCAGTCCACACAAAATGAAAAAATTAAGTTAACACTAAGCATGGCTATTAAGTTACATGAACTTTTTTTTTTTTTTTTAGTTGTACTACTTGATTTGGTACTGCACACTTAAAATAAACAAGCTTTTCTAACTCACTATTCTTAAGATTACTTTGCTTAATTTGCAACGAGTTTGCATACTTTTTTTAAGTAAGGTCAACTAATTAGATTTTACAGTGAGTATACGTACACACGTCTCCCGCAGAGCTATGTTGAAAGTCCCTCAATATTCAGTCGAGTATTGGCTAATGACCTGCAACACCTAGACGTGTCCAGTACAGTACTACAATATGTAGATGATCTCTTGATATGTAGCACCTCCAAAGCTCAATGTGCACAAGACTCAGTCTCAGCCCTGATGGCTTTAGAAAAGGGGGCTCACAAGGTGAGTAAAAATAAATTACAGTTTTGCCAGACACAGGTTGAATACTTAGGTAGACAACTCTGTGGCACTAAATGAGCTATAGTGCCCTCACAAATTGAGGCAGTATCGAAAGCTCCCAAACCACAAACGGTGAGACACATGTCGTCATTTCTGCCATCTCAGCTTTACTAGAAGCCATACACCATCCAAAAGTGTTAGCCATCATTAAATGCGTAGCTCATCAAAAAACGAATTCCCTGATAGCTAAAGGCAACAACTTAGCAGATGAAGCCGCAAAACGCATAGCTACACCCACCTGTATAGGACCACTGCTAGTAGCTGGAGATTGTGAACCACTGACAAACTTATATATATATGATATATATATATATATATATATATATATATATATATATATATATATATGAGCTATATATATGTGCTGCTATGTAATAGCAGCACAACATCAGGCAAGTCCATATGCACATTCTGTATGGGCAAAAAGGGGGGCAAGTATAATCACTGAAGAAGGTCCATCACATGGGCTATGGCGAAGTGCACATGGACATATTGTCCTCCCAACATCTTTGGTACAGGTTGCTACACGTAGTGCGCATGGTCAGGACCATTGCACAAGTGGGGAGGTGTTGAGACGCCTTCAAGCAGTCTGGTGGTCACCATTTTTCCGACCTGCGTTTGTAGCTGAGACAATTTTGCAAGGAAGGTTTTTTTCTGTTGCTCTGGTATTTCAAGTCTGATACTGCATGTTAGTGTTTTTGTTTTTTGTTTCTATTTTGCCGGGCTTGATGCTAAAATGATCTTTTCTTTTCAGATTTTTCAAGAAGACAAAAAACTTCCTATGCAGTGGTTGTGTAAGTACTGCACATTTTGTGCTGAAAAGAGGTGCTTCTTACTTAAGCATTACCGCTTAAAACACGGGTGCCACACTCGAATATCACCACTACCGTGCCTTTATAAGGAGTGCCTGTGCACATTTAAATCTTTCAATGCACTCAAAGTCCACTTATCAACATGGCACACTCAAAAGGACCTGGGGAACGTGGGTGAAACTGCTTTCCATTGTCAGCTGTGTGACTTTGTGGAGCCTTGCACTGGAGCTGACTTTTTTACCCATTTACGAAGACATTTGAAGCTGAAGCAAAAGGTTTCCTGTCCATATCAAGGCTGTAGCTTTCAGAGCAATGTTTATTCAACCTTTAATGCACATAAAAGCAAAGAACATCAAGACCACAATAAGATGGCATTCAAACCTGAAATTGTGTCACATAATGTACTTGAGGTACCTCCACCTAATATAAATATTCAACCTGAGGATAGTGCCCCTGAAACTGATCAGGTTGAGTTTGAGGTTACTGAGCTCAATGAAGATGTGGGAGACTTGGAGAGTCAGTTGGAACATAATGTAGCTGCTGTTTTTCTGAAAATGTCATCGATTCTTAACATCTCTGAAAATGCCCTGCAAGAAGTTATAGAGCAGATCAACCAAATTTATGTGCTTTCACAGCCATTGTTACATACCTCGGTTGGAAAAATACTAAATCAACATTGTGGAGATGTTGAGGACTCTTAAGTGAGTGAGATAGCTAAAGTATTTACTGAGAATAATGTATTCCTGAAATTCACTTCTACTAGGGGGTCATTGTCAACCACTAGCAAGCGAACATCATACATTTGAAAAGAATTCTCAGTGGTGACGCCTATTGAGTTTGTCCTAAAAAATGACAGGCAGACAGTTGTGTATATCCCCATACTAAAAATGCTGCAGACATTACTAAACAATGGAGAAATTTTAGATAAGGCCATGTCATCTGAGACAAATTTGTCACAAGGATACAGATCTCACAGGGATGGTTACCGGTTTAAAGACAATTCTCTCTTGACAGAGGAAGAATTCAGGATTGCTCTTTTCTTGTACATAGATGATTTTGAGGTGGCTAAGCCCTTGGGAACCTCCAGAAAGAAACACAAGCTGCCATCTACTGGGTACTTGGAAATCTACACCCTAAATATCGCTCCTCTCTTCATTCCATTCAGCTTGCTCTACTCATCATCGCTGAAGATGATATCAGGAAGTTGACTTTAAATGAGAGACCACAGTCTATTGAAGAATTAAAAGTGCAACTGGTAGATAAACTGTCACTGCAGTATGACTTTAAACTGCAGTATGAAGATCAAGACTTCCATAATGCCCTCTGCAATTTGACTGAAATAACTGATTTACCTGAAAGAGCTACGCTCAAAATCATCCCTCTTGTGACTCTCCATTTAACCGCATTGTCATCACCCACCACAACATCAGACACTGAGTGCAGCACAGCAGACACTGAGATCCTGTCGACAGGAAGAGCATCACCATCGCTAAGACAACAGTGGCCAGATTTCTTTGACATACCCAATTTCTCAGTTGATGTTGACTATAGACTCAGACAGGCAGATCTTGCCTTTATGAAGGATGGAACACGTATGACTCTACCACGAGATATGAAGCATGACATACTAGAAAAGCTTGCTGAGACGATGTACAGTTTCAAGGCTTACCCTAAAGATGATGACTTCAGCAGTGTTGCAAAAGCACTAATTAGCAAACACCCCTGCCTCACTGAGCCTGGACCACACAGATGGTATGGCTGGAAAAACAGCCTTAAATTATCGCACAAAGCTTCAAAAAGCTGGATGTGAGGATGTAGCAATCAATGGAGGCAAAAGAAGTAAAGGCAACCCAGAAGGAGAATCCTCAAGCAAGAATATCAAACGGCCAAAAAGAGGTGAAGCAAACTACCTACCTAACTTACCTGAAGGACATGATGAAACAAGCCTTGAAAATGCCAGAAAGGTTCTTGTGGAAGAAATGAAGAAGAAACAACCCAATGGCACTCTCATCTCACAAATGATGGACCAATCATTCCCACTACGCAGACAAGAAATTGTACAAAAGGAACCTGCTGTACAGAACATTGTTGAACGATGGCCAGCACTCTTCACAGACAGGTAAACTATTTTTGTTCTCAACCAATAAAATAATGCCTATCAAAAAGAAATTCAAGGTGTGTGGCTAGAAATCCAAACACACTTGTTGGAATGTTAACACTTCTGCCATCTCTCCATCCCTACCCACCCCTCTCTCTACTTTTCAGGTGTTTGCTGAGTTCAACAGAATCGCAAGTAAGAATCTTGAGGGAGACTTCTTTGAGGCTCTGGACCAGTATACCCCACGTTTCATTGAACTTTTCAAAACAAGAAGGGGAACTGTTGGCCAGAAGCTCAGTGAGCTGATGCAGCACATGAGCTGGATGGTAAGTAGGTTAATTTTGCTTTTGATCTGTGTGATAGTTCATCAATCAAGTTCTAAATGAGATGATCCAGCCCAACCTATTCTATTTCCTGTCTGACTTGTGCTTGTGCCTTGCAAATTACTCTGTTAACTGGTCTTTTCTCTCTCTGTGTATCATTAGACACCAGACGTGACAGTACTTCGCTCTGTTGTCCTCAAAGGCATTCCTATTTTACTTGGTGACGACTCCAGTGAATTCTTCAAGACATGCTCTGTAAGTACTTGCACATAAGAAAAAGTTTGGTCTGCATTAAAATAGAACTATATCTGTGCTGACATAGAAGATGTAATTTTATCTGCACAATATACAATATACATTTTGTACAGTGATTGATGTATTTTGTATGGCAATTCCTCCACAGCTAATCTGAGAGGTATTTAAACAGCCAGTAAATAAAAATGAAATTTGCCACATAAACGTTGTACACATTAATTAATTGTAAATCTAAGGAGCAGGAGTCCAGGCTGAAAAGTCAGTGTCACTGTTTAAGAATATACGGACCTTGTGGACCATAGCTTTAGTTTAATCATACCACATTTGTTTTGTTGGTTATATTGTAACAATCCAGTGTGAACACATATTTAAAACCATATTCCCTAGCAAATGCTTTCAACATTAAAAATGAATGTTTAGAAGAGCATAAATTGCCATGCTGAAGAATGTGTGTGTGTGTCTTTGTAGGGTACAGCGAGAGACGAGGCCCTAGAATGCACTGTCGGTGTGCTGACAGTTGTCAGTGAAGATAATCCTCATGAGGGTCCAAGTTCAGTAGACCTCCAGCCCATCTCCACTGCCATCATTCTGGAGGGAGGTATCATCATGGATCATATAAAAAAACTTGCCTCAGGCAGTTTGTCTGTTATTTGGGCTTACATATGCTTTGCATTTGGATTACCCAAAATGCATGGCAAATACACTCAACTTCATTCAGACTGTGATGCTTGGACTGGGAAAGAAAACCTCCCACCAAAACTGTTAACTTTGAAGAACAGTCTACTGGGTTAGACCAGTAAAGAGCCATCAGCTGTCAGATAGCACTTTGTAAATTATGCAGCAGTTAATGTTCTCCTGTTATCAGAGAAAGTTTTATGCTTTCATGCAACTGAGCTGGCTTGTTTATGATCTCAAAAAAAAAAAAAAATTCTATTAAAGTGTACCATGTTATGCTAGTATGCTAATGGTGGAAATAGCGCCACCTTGTGTTGCAAAGAGTTGTTAGATAATGTTGTCAGAAAGGAACCTAGCAAGGTTGACCTGTTTACATTTGTGTTTTGGGAAAACTTTTAATTATAGTAGTTATAATGTAGTACAAATACAAAACCCAAGGAGTGA
Source organism: Lateolabrax maculatus (assembly GCA_031216445.1). NCBI lineage: Eukaryota > Metazoa > Chordata > Actinopteri > Acropomatiformes > Lateolabracidae > Lateolabrax > Lateolabrax maculatus. Next base: position 27,307,871 of record CM062199.1, read on the forward strand.
TGTTTTTCTGTGTTGGTTTAAACCTTGGACTGATGCTCGCTTTGGGACACAAAAGCATTTGTTGTACTTTCAGTTTTGATCAGAAATGCAATGATTTTGCATGCACTGAAGTCCTGTAATTATCAGGTGTTTACCTGTTTAATATTGTGAGACTGTTACATGCATAGAATTAGCTCACAAAAATGTGGTTTTATTTTTGCCATGTCCATGTCATGTTCTACAGTCAAATCAAACCACAAGTTTGTTGTTTAGCTGCTGTTTTGTACTTGAATGTACAAGAAAGTGATACTTGGGAACAGAACACTTGAGGCTGAATAATAGATTTAATGCATATTGTTATTACAATAGTCTAACAGACATAGATCACACTATGAGCAATTTTGCAACTAGCTTTAAAATACATTAAATATGACAAGAGGATAGAGAACAGTAATTTTATTGTTTATTGTAAGGTTATTACATGAGTGATAAAACACACATTTTATATTGGAGAATTGGAATCAAAAGTAACAATATCGAACATTTATTGTTCAGTCTAGATCTGTCAGTGATGCAATTATTTTTTTAATAAATGTTGTAATGCAGCTGAACAAACCCAGTGAGTGTTCTTTTAAAGTATATGTTTGTGGTGTTTTTCCCTTTATTAGGTAATAACAGCTAAAATAGATAAGAAATGGGAGAAGGACAAGGACCCATTCAAGGAAATTGGTTTGTCTAATTTAACTGAACTGAAATGAACTGAAAAAAAATGAGTGAGTAGTAAGTAGTAGGTATCATAATTCTAAGTGGGGTTAAATTTGTATCAAGCAGTCCACACAAAATGAAAAAATTAAGTTAACACTAAGCATGGCTATTAAGTTACATGAACTTTTTTTTTTTTTTTTAGTTGTACTACTTGATTTGGTACTGCACACTTAAAATAAACAAGCTTTTCTAACTCACTATTCTTAAGATTACTTTGCTTAATTTGCAACGAGTTTGCATACTTTTTTTAAGTAAGGTCAACTAATTAGATTTTACAGTGAGTATACGTACACACGTCTCCCGCAGAGCTATGTTGAAAGTCCCTCAATATTCAGTCGAGTATTGGCTAATGACCTGCAACACCTAGACGTGTCCAGTACAGTACTACAATATGTAGATGATCTCTTGATATGTAGCACCTCCAAAGCTCAATGTGCACAAGACTCAGTCTCAGCCCTGATGGCTTTAGAAAAGGGGGCTCACAAGGTGAGTAAAAATAAATTACAGTTTTGCCAGACACAGGTTGAATACTTAGGTAGACAACTCTGTGGCACTAAATGAGCTATAGTGCCCTCACAAATTGAGGCAGTATCGAAAGCTCCCAAACCACAAACGGTGAGACACATGTCGTCATTTCTGCCATCTCAGCTTTACTAGAAGCCATACACCATCCAAAAGTGTTAGCCATCATTAAATGCGTAGCTCATCAAAAAACGAATTCCCTGATAGCTAAAGGCAACAACTTAGCAGATGAAGCCGCAAAACGCATAGCTACACCCACCTGTATAGGACCACTGCTAGTAGCTGGAGATTGTGAACCACTGACAAACTTATATATATATATATGAGCTATATATATGTGCTGCTATATAATAGCAGCACAACATCAGGCAAGTCCATATGCACATTCTGTATGGGCAAAAAGGGGGGCAAGTATAATCACTGAAGAAGGTCCATCACATGGGCTATGGCGAAGTGCACATGGACATATTGTCCTCCCAACATCTTTGGTACAGGTTGCTACACGTAGTGCGCATGGTCAGGACCATTGCACAAGTGGGGAGGTGTTGAGACGCCTTCAAGCAGTCTGGTGGTCACCATTTTTCCGACCTGCGTTTGTAGCTGAGACAATTTTGCAAGGAAGGTTTTTTTCTGTTGCTCTGGTATTTCAAGTCTGATACTGCATGTTAGTGTTTTTGTTTTTTGTTTCTATTTTGCCGGGCTTGATGCTAAAATGATCTTTTCTTTTCAGATTTTTCAAGAAGACAAAAAACTTCCTATGCAGTGGTTGTGTAAGTACTGCACATTTTGTGCTGAAAAGAGGTGCTTCTTACTTAAGCATTACCGCTTAAAACACGGGTGCCACACTCGAATATCACCACTACCGTGCCTTTATAAGGAGTGCCTGTGCACATTTAAATCTTTCAATGCACTCAAAGTCCACTTATCAACATGGCACACTCAAAAGGACCTGGGGAACGTGGGTGAAACTGCTTTCCATTGTCAGCTGTGTGACTTTGTGGAGCCTTGCACTGGAGCTGACTTTTTTACCCATTTACGAAGACATTTGAAGCTGAAGCAAAAGGTTTCCTGTCCATATCAAGGCTGTAGCTTTCAGAGCAATGTTTATTCAACCTTTAATGCACATAAAAGCAAAGAACATCAAGACCACAATAAGATGGCATTCAAACCTGAAATTGTGTCACATAATGTACTTGAGGTACCTCCACCTAATATAAATATTCAACCTGAGGATAGTGCCCCTGAAACTGATCAGGTTGAGTTTGAGGTTACTGAGCTCAATGAAGATGTGGGAGACTTGGAGAGTCAGTTGGAACATAATGTAGCTGCTGTTTTTCTGAAAATGTCATCGATTCTTAACATCTCTGAAAATGCCCTGCAAGAAGTTATAGAGCAGATCAACCAAATTTATGTGCTTTCACAGCCATTGTTACATACCTCGGTTGGAAAAATACTAAATCAACATTGTGGAGATGTTGAGGACTCTTAAGTGAGTGAGATAGCTAAAGTATTTACTGAGAATAATGTATTCCTGAAATTCACTTCTACTAGGGGGTCATTGTCAACCACTAGCAAGCGAACATCATACATTTGAAAAGAATTCTCAGTGGTGACGCCTATTGAGTTTGTCCTAAAAAATGACAGGCAGACAGCTGTGTATATCCCCATACTAAAAATGCTGCAGACATTACTAAACAATGGAGAAATTTTAGATAAGGCCATGTCATCTGAGACAAATTTGTCACAAGGATACAGATCTCACAGGGATGGTTACCGGTTTAAAGACAATTCTCTCTTGACAGAGGAAGAATTCAGGATTGCTCTTTTCTTGTACATAGATGATTTTGAGGTGGCTAAGCCCTTGGGAACCTCCAGAAAGAAACACAAGCTGCCATCTACTGGGTACTTGGAAATCTACACCCTAAATATCGCTCCTCTCTTCATTCCATTCAGCTTGCTCTACTCATCATCGCTGAAGATGATATCAGGAAGTTGACTTTAAATGAGAGACCACAGTCTATTGAAGAATTAAAAGTGCAACTGGTAGATAAACTGTCACTGCAGTATGACTTTAAACTGCAGTATGAAGATCAAGACTTCCATAATGCCCTCTGCAATTTGACTGAAATAACTGATTTACCTGAAAGAGCTACGCTCAAAATCATCCCTCTTGTGACTCTCCATTTAACCGCATTGTCATCACCCACCACAACATCAGACACTGAGTGCAGCACAGCAGACACTGAGATCCTGTCGACAGGAAGAGCATCACCATCGCTAAGACAACAGTGGCCAGATTTCTTTGACATACCCAATTTCTCAGTTGATGTTGACTATAGACTCAGACAGGCAGATCTTGCCTTTATGAAGGATGGAACACGTATGACTCTACCACGAGATATGAAGCATGACATACTAGAAAAGCTTGCTGAGACGATGTACAGTTTCAAGGCTTACCCTAAAGATGATGACTTCAGCAGTGTTGCAAAAGCACTAATTAGCAAACACCCCTGCCTCACTGAGCCTGGACCACACAGATGGTATGGCTGGAAAAACAGCCTTAAATTATCGCACAAAGCTTCAAAAAGCTGGATGTGAGGATGTAGCAATCAATGGAGGCAAAAGAAGTAAAGGCAACCCAGAAGGAGAATCCTCAAGCAAGAATATCAAACGGCCAAAAAGAGGTGAAGCAAACTACCTACCTAACTTACCTGAAGGACATGATGAAACAAGCCTTGAAAATGCCAGAAAGGTTCTCGTGGAAGAAATGAAGAAGAAACAACCCAATGGCACTCTCATCTCACAAATGATGGACCAATCATTCCCACTACGCAGACAAGAAATTGTAGAAAAGGAACCTGCTGTACAGAACATTGTTGAACGATGGCCAGCACTCTTCACAGACAGGTAAACTATTTTTGTTCTCAACCAATAAAATAATGCCTATCAAAAAGAAATTCAAGGTGTGTGGCTAGAAATCCAAACACACTTGTTGGAATGTTAACACTTCTGCCATCTCTCCATCCCTACCCACCCCTCTCTCTACTTTTCAGGTGTTTGCTGAGTTCAACAGAATCGCAAGTAAGAATCTTGAGGGAGACTTCTTTGAGGCTCTGGACCAGTATACCCCACGTTTCATTGAACTTTTCAAAACAAGAAGGGGAACTGTTGGCCAGAAGCTCAGTGAGCTGATGCAGCACATGAGCTGGATGGTAAGTAGGTTAATTTTTCTTTTGATCTGTGTGATAGTTCATCAATCAAGTTCTAAATGAGATGATCCAGCCCAACCTATTCTATTTCCTGTCTGACTTGTGCTTGTGCCTTGCAAATTACTCTGTTAACTGGTCTTTTCTCTCTCTGTGTATCATTAGACACCAGACGTGACAGTACTTCGCTCTGTTGTCCTCAAAGGCATTCCTATTTTACTTGGTGACGACTCCAGTGAATTCTTCAAGACATGCTCTGTAAGTACTTGCACATAAGAAAAAGTTTGGTCTGCATTAAAATAGAACTATATCTGTGCTGACATAGAAGATGTAATTTTATCTGCACAATATACAATATACATTTTGTACAGTGATTGATGTATTTTGTATGGCAATTCCTCCACAGCTAATCTGAGAGGTATTTAAACAGCCAGTAAATAAAAATGAAATTTGCCACATAAACATTGTACACATTAATTAATTGTAAATCTAAGGAGCAGGAGTCCAGGCTGAAAAGTCAGTGTCACTGTTTAAGAATATATGGACCTTGTGGACCATAGCTTTAGTTTAATCATACCACATTTATTTTGTTGGTTATATTGTAACAATCCAGTGTGAACACATATTTAAAACCATATTCCCTAGCAAATGCTTTCAACATTAAAAATGAATGTTTAGAAGAGCATAAATTGCCATGCTGAAGAATGTGTGTGTGTGTCTTTGTAGGGTACAGCGAGAGACGAGGCCCTAGAATGCACTGTCGGTGTGCTGACAGTTGTCAGTGAAGATAATCCTCATGAGGGTCCAAGTTCAGTAGACCTCCAGCCCATCTCCACTGCCATCATTCTGGAGGGAGGTATCATCATGGATCATATAAAAAAACTTGCCTCAGGCAGTTTGTCTGTTATTTGGGCTTACATATGCTTTGCATTTGGATTACCCAAAATGCATGGCAAATACACTCAACTTCATTCAGACTGTGATGCTTGGACTGGGAAAGAAAACCTCCCACCAAAACTGTTAACTTTGAAGAACAGTCTACTGGGTTAGACCAGTAAAGAGCCATCAGCTGTCAGATAGCACTTTGTAAATTATGCAGCAGTTAATGTTCTCCTGTTATCAGAGAAAGTTTTATGCTTTCATGCAACTGAGCTGGCTTGTTTATGATCTCAAAAAAAAAAAAAATTCTATTAAAGTGTACCATGTTATGCTAGTATGCTAATGGTGGAAATAGCGCCACCTTGTGTTGCAAAGAGTTGTTAGATAATGTTGTCAGAAAGGAACCTAGCAAGGTTGACCTGTTTACATTTGTGTTTTGGGAAAACTTTTAATTATAGTAGTTATAATGTAGTACAAATACAAAACCCAAGGAGTGATGTTTTTCTGTGTTGGTTTAAACCTTGGACTGATGCTCGCTTTGGGACACAAAAGCATTTGTTGTACTTTCAGTTTTGATCAGAAATGCAATGATTTTGCATGCACTGAAGTCCTGTAATTATCAGGTGTTTACCTGTTTAATATTGTGAGACTGTTACATGCATAGAATTAGCTCACAAAAATGTGGTTTTATTTTTGCCATGTCCATGTCATGTTCTACAGTCAAATCAAACCACAAGTTTGTTGTTTAGCTGCTGTTTTGTACTTGAATGTACAAGAAAGTGATACTTGGGAACAGAACACTTGAGGCTGAATAATAGATTTAATGCATATTGTTATTACAATAGCCTAACAGACATAGATCACACTATGAGCAATTTTGCAACTAGCTTTAAAATACATTAAATATGACAAGAGGATAGAGAACAGTCATTTTATTGTTTATTGTAAGGTTATTACATGAGTGATAAAACACACATTTTATATTGGAGAATTGGAATCAAAAGTAACAATATCGAACATTTATTGTTCAGTCTAGATCTGTCAGTGATGCAATTATTTTTTTAATAAATGTTGTAATGCAGCTGAACAAACCCAGTGAGTGTTCTTTTAAAGTATATGTTTGTGGTGTTTTTCCCTTTATTAGGTAATAACAGCTAAAATAGATAAGAAATGGGAGAAGGACAAGGACCCATTCAAGGAAATTGGTTTGTTTAATTTAACTGAACTGAAATGAACTGAAAAAAAATGAGTGAGTAGTAAGTAGTAGGTATCATAATTCTAAGTGGGGTTAAATTTGTATCAAGCAGTCCACACAAAATGAAAAAATTAAGTTAACACTAAGCATGGCTATTAAGTTACATGAACTTTTTTTTTTTTTTTTTTAGTTGTACTACTTGATTTGGTACTGCACACTTAAAATAAACAAGCTTTTCTAACTCACTATTTTTAAGATTACTTTGCTTAATTTGCAACGAGTTTGCATACTTTTTTTAAGTAAGGTCAACTAATTAGATTTTACAGTGAGTATACGTACACACATCTCCCGCAGAGCTATGTTGAAAGTCCCTCAATATTCAGTCGAGTATTGGCTAATGACCTGCAACACCTAGACGTGTCCAGTACAGTACTACAATATGTAGATGATCTCTTGATATGTAGCACCTCCAAAGCTCAATGTGCACAAGACTCAGTCTCAGCCCTGATGGCTTTAGAAAAGGGGGCTCACAAGGTGAGTAAAAATAAATTACAGTTTTGCCAGACACAGGTTGAATACTTAGGTAGACAACTCTGTGGCACTAAATGAGCTATAGTGCCCTCACAAATTGAGGCAGTATCGAAAGCTCCCAAACCACAAACGGTGAGACACATGTCTTCATTTCTGCCATCTCAGCTTTACTAGAAGCCATACACCATCCAAAAGTGTTAGCCATCATTAAATGCGTAGCTCATCAAAAAACGAATTCCCTGATAGCTAAAGGCAACAACTTAGCAGATGAAGCCGCAAAACGCATAGCTACACCCACCTGTATAGGACCACTGCTAGTAGCTGGAGATTGTGAACCACTGACAAACTTATATATATATATATGAGCTATATATATGTGCTGCTATATAATAGCAGCACAACATCAGGCAAGTCCATATGCACATTCTGTATGGGCAAAAAGGGGGGCAAGTATAATCACTGAAGAAGGTCCATCACATGGGCTATGGCGAAGTGCACATGGACATATTGTCCTCCCAACATCTTTGGTACAGGTTGCTACACGTAGTGCGCATGGTCAGGACCATTGCACAAGTGGGGAGGTGTTGAGACGCCTTCAAGCAGTCTGGTGGTCACCATTTTTCCGACCTGCGTTTGTAGCTGAGACAATTTTGCAAGGAAGGTTTTTTTCTGTTGCTCTGGTATTTCAAGTCTGATACTGCATGTTAGTGTTTTTGTTTTTTGTTTCTATTTTGCCGGGCTTGATGCTAAAATGATCTTTTCTTTTCAGATTTTTCAAGAAGACAAAAAACTTCCTATGCAGTGGTTGTGTAAGTACTGCACATTTTGTGCTGAAAAGAGGTGCTTCTTACTTAAGCATTACCGCTTAAAACACGGGTGCCACACTCGAATATCACCACTACCGTGCCTTTATAAGGAGTGCCTGTGCACATTTAAATCTTTCAATGCACTCAAAGTCCACTTATCAACATGGCACACTCAAAAGGACCTGGGGAACGTGGGTGAAACTGCTTTCCATTGTCAGCTGTGTGACTTTGTGGAGCCTTGCACTGGAGCTGACTTTTTTACCCATTTACGAAGACATTTGAAGCTGAAGCAAAAGGTTTCCTGTCCATATCAAGGCTGTAGCTTTCAGAGCAATGTTTATTCAACCTTTAATGCACATAAAAGCAAAGAACATCAAGACCACAATAAGATGGCATTCAAACCTGAAATTGTGTCACATAATGTACTTGAGGTACCTCCACCTAATATAAATATTCAACCTGAGGATAGTGCCCCTGAAACTGATCAGGTTGAGTTTGAGGTTACTGAGCTCAATGAAGATGTGGGAGACTTGGAGAGTCAGTTGGAACATAATGTAGCTGCTGTTTTTCTGAAAATGTCATCGATTCTTAACATCTCTGAAAATGCCCTGCAAGAAGTTATAGAGCAGATCAACCAAATTTATGTGCTTTCACAGCCATTGTTACATACCTCGGTTGGAAAAATACTAAATCAACATTGTGGAGATGTTGAGGACTCTTAAGTGAGTGAGATAGCTAAAGTATTTACTGAGAATAATGTATTCCTGAAATTCACTTCTACTAGGGGGTCATTGTCAACCACTAGCAAGCGAACATCATACATTTGAAAAGAATTCTCAGTGGTGACGCCTATTGAGTTTGTCCTAAAAAATGACAGGCACACAGTTGTGTATATCCCCATACTAAAAATGCTGCAGACATTACTAAACAATGGAGAAATTTTAGATAAGGCCATGTCATCTGAGACAAATTTGTCACAAGGATACAGATCTCACAGGGATGGTTACCGGTTTAAAGACAATTCTCTCTTGACAGAGGAAGAATTCAGGATTGCTCTTTTCTTGTACATAGATGATTTTGAGGTGGCTAAGCCCTTGGGAACCTCCAGAAAGAAACACAAGCTGCCATCTACTGGGTACTTGGAAATCTACACCCTAAATATCGCTCCTCTCTTCATTCCATTCAGCTTGCTCTACTCATCATCGCTGAAGATGATATCAGGAAGTTGACTTTAAATGAGAGACCACAGTCTATTGAAGAATTAAAAGTGCAACTGGTAGATAAACTGTCACTGCAGTATGACTTTAAACTGCAGTATGAAGATCAAGACTTCCATAATGCCCTCTGCAATTTGACTGAAATAACTGATTTACCTGAAAGAGCTACGCTCAAAATCATCCCTCTTGTGACTCTCCATTTAACCGCATTGTCATCACCCACCACAACATCAGACACTGAGTGCAGCACAGCAGACACTGAGATCCTGTCGACAGGAAGAGCATCACCATCGCTAAGACAACAGTGGCCAGATTTCTTTGACATACCCAATTTCTCAGTTGATGTTGACTATAGACTCAGACAGGCAGATCTTGCCTTTATGAAGGATGGAACACGTATGACTCTACCACGAGATATGAAGCATGACATACTAGAAAAGCTTGCTGAGACGATGTACAGTTTCAAGGCTTACCCTAAAGATGATGACTTCAGCAGTGTTGCAAAAGCACTAATTAGCAAACACCCCTGCCTCACTGAGCCTGGACCACACAGATGGTATGGCTGGAAAAACAGCCTTAAATTATCGCACAAAGCTTCAAAAAGCTGGATGTGAGGATGTAGCAATCAATGGAGGCAAAAGAAGTAAAGGCAACCCAGAAGGAGAATCCTCAAGCAAGAATATCAAACGGCCAAAAAGAGGTGAAGCAAACTACCTACCTAACTTACCTGAAGGACATGATGAAACAAGCCTTGAAAATGCCAGAAAGGTTCTCGTGGAAGAAATGAAGAAGAAACAACCCAATGGCACTCTCATCTCACAAATGATGGACCAATCATTCCCACTACGCAGACAAGAAATTGTAGAAAAGGAACCTGCTGTACAGAACATTGTTGAACGATGGCCAGCACTCTTAACAGACAGGTAAACTATTTTTGTTCTCAACCAATAAAATAATGCCTATCAAAAAGAAATTCAAGGTGTGTGGCTAGAAATCCAAACACACTTGTTGGAATGTTAACACTTCTGCCATCTCTCCATCCCTACCCACCCCTCTCTCTACTTTTCAGGTGTTTGCTGAGTTCAACAGAATCGCAAGTAAGAATCTTGAGGGAGACTTCTTTGAGGCTCTGGACCAGTATACCCCACGTTTCATTGAACTTTTCAAAACAAGAAGGGGAACTGTTGGCCAGAAGCTCAGTGAGCTGATGCAGCACATGAGCTGGATGGTAAGTAGGTTAATTTTGCTTTTGATCTGTGTGATAGTTCATCAATCAAGTTCTAAATGAGATGATCCAGCCCAACCTATTCTATTTCCTGTCTGACTTGTGCTTGTGCCTTGCAAATTACTCTGTTAACTGGTCTTTTCTCTCTCTGTGTATCATTAGACACCAGACGTGACAGTACTTCGCTCTGTTGTCCTCAAAGGCATTCCTATTTTACTTGGTGACGACTCCAGTGAATTCTTCAAGACATGCTCTGTAAGTACTTGCACATAAGAAAAAGTTTGGTCTGCATTAAAATAGAACTATATCTGTGCTGACATAGAAGATGTAATTTTATCTGCACAATATACAATATACATTTTGTACAGTGATTGATGTATTTTGTATGGCAATTCCTCCACAGCTAATCTGAGAGGTATTTAAACAGCCAGTAAATAAAAATGAAATTTGCCACATAAACGTTGTACACATTAATTAATTGTAAATCTAAGGAGCAGGAGTCCAGGCTGAAAAGTCAGTGTCACTGTTTAAGAATATATGGACCTTGTGGACCATAGCTTTAGTTTAATCATACCACATTTATTTTGTTGGTTATATTGTAACAATCCAGTGTGAACACATATTTAAAACCATATTCCCTAGCAAATGCTTTCAACATTAAAAATGAATGTTTAGAAGAGCATAAATTGCCATGCTGAAGAATGTGTGTGTGTGTCTTTGTAGGGTACAGCGAGAGACAAGGCCCTAGAATGCACTGTCGGTGTGCTGACAGTTGTCAGTGAAGATAATCCTCATGAGGGTCCAAGTTCAGTAGACCTCCAGCCCATCTCCACTGCCATCATTCTGGAGGGAGGTATCATCATGGATCATATAAAAAAACTTGCCTCAGGCAGTTTGTCTGTTATTTGGGCTTACATATGCTTTGCATTTGGATTACCCAAAATGCATGGCAAATACACTCAACTTCATTCAGACTGTGATGCTTGGACTGGGAAAGAAAACCTCCCACCAAAACTGTTAACTTTGAAGAACAGTCTACTGGGTTAGACCAGTAAAGAGCCATCAGCTGTCAGATAGCACTTTGTAAATTATGCAGCAGTTAATGTTCTCCTGTTATCAGAGAAAGTTTTATGCTTTCATGCAACTGAGCTGGCTTGTTTATGATCTCAAAAAAAAAAAAAATTCTATTAAAGTGTACCATGTTATGCTAGTATGCTAATGGTGGAAATAGCGCCACCTTGTGTTGCAAAGAGTTGTTAGATAATGTTGTCAGAAAGGAACCTAGCAAGGTTGACCTGTTTACATTTGTGTTTTGGGAAAACTTTTAATTATAGTAGTTATAATGTAGTACAAATACAAAACCCAAGGAGTGATGTTTTTCTGTGTTGGTTTAAACCTTGGACTGATGCTCGCTTTGGGACACAAAAGCATTTGTTGTACTTTCAGTTTTGATCAGAAATGCAATGATTTTGCATGCACTGAAGTCCTGTAATTATCAGGTGTTTACCTGTTTAATATTGTGAGACTGTTACATGCATAGAATTAGCTCACAAAAATGTGGTTTTATTTTTGCCATGTCCATGTCATGTTCTACAGTCAAATCAAACCACAAGTTTGTTGTTTAGCTGCTGTTTTGTACTTGAATGTACAAGAAAGTGATACTTGGGAACAGAACACTTGAGGCTGAATAATAGATTTAATGCATATTGTTATTACAATAGCCTAACAGACATAGATCACACTATGAGCAATTTTGCAACTAGCTTTAAAATACATTAAATATGACAAGAGGATAGAGAACAGTCATTTTATTGTTTATTGTAAGGTTATTACATGAGTGATAAAACACACATTTTATATTGGAGAATTGGAATCAAAAGTAACAATATCGAACATTTATTGTTCAGTCTAGATCTGTCAGTGATGCAATTATTTTTTTAATAAATGTTGTAATGCAGCTGAACAAACCCAGTGAGTGTTCTTTTAAAGTATATGTTTGTGGTGTTTTTCCCTTTATTAGGTAATAACAGCTAAAATAGATAAGAAATGGGAGAAGGACAAGGACCCATTCAAGGAAATTGGTTTGTTTAATTTAACTGAACTGAAATGAACTGAAAAAAAATGAGTGAGTAGTAAGTAGTAGGTATCATAATTCTAAGTGGGGTTAAATTTGTATCAAGCAGTCCACACAAAATGAAAAAATTAAGTTAACACTAAGCATGGCTATTAAGTTACATGAACTTTTTTTTTTTTTTTTTTAGTTGTACTACTTGATTTGGTACTGCACACTTAAAATAAACAAGCTTTTCTAACTCACTATTTTTAAGATTACTTTGCTTAATTTGCAACGAGTTTGCATACTTTTTTTAAGTAAGGTCAACTAATTAGATTTTACAGTGAGTATACGTACACACATCTCCCGCAGAGCTATGTTGAAAGTCCCTCAATATTCAGTCGAGTATTGGCTAATGACCTGCAACACCTAGACGTGTCCAGTACAGTACTACAATATGTAGATGATCTCTTGATATGTAGCACCTCCAAAGCTCAATGTGCACAAGACTCAGTCTCAGCCCTGATGGCTTTAGAAAAGGGGGCTCACAAGGTGAGTAAAAATAAATTACAGTTTTGCCAGACACAGGTTGAATACTTAGGTAGACAACTCTGTGGCACTAAATGAGCTATAGTGCCCTCACAAATTGAGGCAGTATCGAAAGCTCCCAAACCACAAACGGTGAGACACATGTCTTCATTTCTGCCATCTCAGCTTTACTAGAAGCCATACACCATCCAAAAGTGTTAGCCATCATTAAATGCGTAGCTCATCAAAAAACGAATTCCCTGATAGCTAAAGGCAACAACTTAGCAGATGAAGCCGCAAAACGCATAGCTACACCCACCTGTATAGGACCACTGCTAGTAGCTGGAGATTGTGAACCACTGACAAACTTATATATATATATATGAGCTATATATATGTGCTGCTATATAATAGCAGCACAACATCAGGCAAGTCCATATGCACATTCTGTATGGGCAAAAAGGGGGGCAAGTATAATCACTGAAGAAGGTCCATCACATGGGCTATGGCGAAGTGCACATGGACATATTGTCCTCCCAACATCTTTGGTACAGGTTGCTACACGTAGTGCGCATGGTCAGGACCATTGCACAAGTGGGGAGGTGTTGAGACGCCTTCAAGCAGTCTGGTGGTCACCATTTTTCCGACCTGCGTTTGTAGCTGAGACAATTTTGCAAGGAAGGTTTTTTTCTGTTGCTCTGGTATTTCAAGTCTGATACTGCATGTTAGTGTTTTTGTTTTTTGTTTCTATTTTGCCGGGCTTGATGCTAAAATGATCTTTTCTTTTCAGATTTTTCAAGAAGACAAAAAACTTCCTATGCAGTGGTTGTGTAAGTACTGCACATTTTGTGCTGAAAAGAGGTGCTTCTTACTTAAGCATTACCGCTTAAAACACGGGTGCCACACTCGAATATCACCACTACCGTGCCTTTATAAGGAGTGCCTGTGCACATTTAAATCTTTCAATGCACTCAAAGTCCACTTATCAACATGGCACACTCAAAAGGACCTGGGGAACGTGGGTGAAACTGCTTTCCATTGTCAGCTGTGTGACTTTGTGGAGCCTTGCACTGGAGCTGACTTTTTTACCCATTTACGAAGACATTTGAAGCTGAAGCAAAAGGTTTCCTGTCCATATCAAGGCTGTAGCTTTCAGAGCAATGTTTATTCAACCTTTAATGCACATAAAAGCAAAGAACATCAAGACCACAATAAGATGGCATTCAAACCTGAAATTGTGTCACATAATGTACTTGAGGTACCTCCACCTAATATAAATATTCAACCTGAGGATAGTGCCCCTGAAACTGATCAGGTTGAGTTTGAGGTTACTGAGCTCAATGAAGATGTGGGAGACTTGGAGAGTCAGTTGGAACATAATGTAGCTGCTGTTTTTCTGAAAATGTCATCGATTCTTAACATCTCTGAAAATGCCCTGCAAGAAGTTATAGAGCAGATCAACCAAATTTATGTGCTTTCACAGCCATTGTTACATACCTCGGTTGGAAAAATACTAAATCAACATTGTGGAGATGTTGAGGACTCTTAAGTGAGTGAGATAGCTAAAGTATTTACTGAGAATAATGTATTCCTGAAATTCACTTCTACTAGGGGGTCATTGTCAACCACTAGCAAGCGAACATCATACATTTGAAAAGAATTCTCAGTGGTGACGCCTATTGAGTTTGTCCTAAAAAATGACAGGCACACAGTTGTGTATATCCCCATACTAAAAATGCTGCAGACATTACTAAACAATGGAGAAATTTTAGATAAGGCCATGTCATCTGAGACAAATTTGTCACAAGGATACAGATCTCACAGGGATGGTTACCGGTTTAAAGACAATTCTCTCTTGACAGAGGAAGAATTCAGGATTGCTCTTTTCTTGTACATAGATGATTTTGAGGTGGCTAAGCCCTTGGGAACCTCCAGAAAGAAACACAAGCTGCCATCTACTGGGTACTTGGAAATCTACACCCTAAATATCGCTCCTCTCTTCATTCCATTCAGCTTGCTCTACTCATCATCGCTGAAGATGATATCAGGAAGTTGACTTTAAATGAGAGACCACAGTCTATTGAAGAATTAAAAGTGCAACTGGTAGATAAACTGTCACTGCAGTATGACTTTAAACTGCAGTATGAAGATCAAGACTTCCATAATGCCCTCTGCAATTTGACTGAAATAACTGATTTACCTGAAAGAGCTACGCTCAAAATCATCCCTCTTGTGACTCTCCATTTAACCGCATTGTCATCACCCACCACAACATCAGACACTGAGTGCAGCACAGCAGACACTGAGATCCTGTCGACAGGAAGAGCATCACCATCGCTAAGACAACAGTGGCCAGATTTCTTTGACATACCCAATTTCTCAGTTGATGTTGACTATAGACTCAGACAGGCAGATCTTGCCTTTATGAAGGATGGAACACGTATGACTCTACCACGAGATATGAAGCATGACATACTAGAAAAGCTTGCTGAGACGATGTACAGTTTCAAGGCTTACCCTAAAGATGATGACTTCAGCAGTGTTGCAAAAGCACTAATTAGCAAACACCCCTGCCTCACTGAGCCTGGACCACACAGATGGTATGGCTGGAAAAACAGCCTTAAATTATCGCACAAAGCTTCAAAAAGCTGGATGTGAGGATGTAGCAATCAATGGAGGCAAAAGAAGTAAAGGCAACCCAGAAGGAGAATCCTCAAGCAAGAATATCAAACGGCCAAAAAGAGGTGAAGCAAACTACCTACCTAACTTACCTGAAGGACATGATGAAACAAGCCTTGAAAATGCCAGAAAGGTTCTCGTGGAAGAAATGAAGAAGAAACAACCCAATGGCACTCTCATCTCACAAATGATGGACCAATCATTCCCACTACGCAGACAAGAAATTGTAGAAAAGGAACCTGCTGTACAGAACATTGTTGAACGATGGCCAGCACTCTTAACAGACAGGTAAACTATTTTTGTTCTCAACCAATAAAATAATGCCTATCAAAAAGAAATTCAAGGTGTGTGGCTAGAAATCCAAACACACTTGTTGGAATGTTAACACTTCTGCCATCTCTCCATCCCTACCCACCCCTCTCTCTACTTTTCAGGTGTTTGCTGAGTTCAACAGAATCGCAAGTAAGAATCTTGAGGGAGACTTCTTTGAGGCTCTGGACCAGTATACCCCACGTTTCATTGAACTTTTCAAAACAAGAAGGGGAACTGTTGGCCAGAAGCTCAGTGAGCTGATGCAGCACATGAGCTGGATGGTAAGTAGGTTAATTTTGCTTTTGATCTGTGTGATAGTTCATCAATCAAGTTCTAAATGAGATGATCCAGCCCAACCTATTCTATTTCCTGTCTGACTTGTGCTTGTGCCTTGCAAATTACTCTGTTAACTGGTCTTTTCTCTCTCTGTGTATCATTAGACACCAGACGTGACAGTACTTCGCTCTGTTGTCCTCAAAGGCATTCCTATTTTACTTGGT
This sequence comes from Lateolabrax maculatus, assembly GCA_031216445.1. NCBI lineage: Eukaryota > Metazoa > Chordata > Actinopteri > Acropomatiformes > Lateolabracidae > Lateolabrax > Lateolabrax maculatus. The sequence goes on from CM062199.1 coordinate 27,324,268, forward strand.
GACGACTCCAGTGAATTCTTCAAGACATGCTCTGTAAGTACTTGCACATAAGAAAAAGTTTGGTCTGCATTAAAATAGAACTATATCTGTGCTGACATAGAAGATGTAATTTTATCTGCACAATATACAATATACATTTTGTACAGTGATTGATGTATTTTGTATGGCAATTCCTCCACAGCTAATCTGAGAGGTATTTAAACAGCCAGTAAATAAAAATGAAATTTGCCACATAAACGTTGTACACATTAATTAATTGTAAATCTAAGGAGCAGGAGTCCAGGCTGAAAAGTCAGTGTCACTGTTTAAGAATATATGGACCTTGTGGACCATAGCTTTAGTTTAATCATACCACATTTATTTTGTTGGTTATATTGTAACAATCCAGTGTGAACACATATTTAAAACCATATTCCCTAGCAAATGCTTTCAACATTAAAAATGAATGTTTAGAAGAGCATAAATTGCCATGCTGAAGAATGTGTGTGTGTGTCTTTGTAGGGTACAGCGAGAGACAAGGCCCTAGAATGCACTGTCGGTGTGCTGACAGTTGTCAGTGAAGATAATCCTCATGAGGGTCCAAGTTCAGTAGACCTCCAGCCCATCTCCACTGCCATCATTCTGGAGGGAGGTATCATCATGGATCATATAAAAAAACTTGCCTCAGGCAGTTTGTCTGTTATTTGGGCTTACATATGCTTTGCATTTGGATTACCCAAAATGCATGGCAAATACACTCAACTTCATTCAGACTGTGATGCTTGGACTGGGAAAGAAAACCTCCCACCAAAACTGTTAACTTTGAAGAACAGTCTACTGGGTTAGACCAGTAAAGAGCCATCAGCTGTCAGATAGCACTTTGTAAATTATGCAGCAGTTAATGTTCTCCTGTTATCAGAGAAAGTTTTATGCTTTCATGCAACTGAGCTGGCTTGTTTATGATCTCAAAAAAAAAAAAAATTCTATTAAAGTGTACCATGTTATGCTAGTATGCTAATGGTGGAAATAGCGCCACCTTGTGTTGCAAAGAGTTGTTAGATAATGTTGTCAGAAAGGAACCTAGCAAGGTTGACCTGTTTACATTTGTGTTTTGGGAAAACTTTTAATTATAGTAGTTATAATGTAGTACAAATACAAAACCCAAGGAGTGATGTTTTTCTGTGTTGGTTTAAACCTTGGACTGATGCTCGCTTTGGGACACAAAAGCATTTGTTGTACTTTCAGTTTTGATCAGAAATGCAATGATTTTGCATGCACTGAAGTCCTGTAATTATCAGGTGTTTACCTGTTTAATATTGTGAGACTGTTACATGCATAGAATTAGCTCACAAAAATGTGGTTTTATTTTTGCCATGTCCATGTCATGTTCTACAGTCAAATCAAACCACAAGTTTGTTGTTTAGCTGCTGTTTTGTACTTGAATGTACAAGAAAGTGATACTTGGGAACAGAACACTTGAGGCTGAATAATAGATTTAATGCATATTGTTATTACAATAGCCTAACAGACATAGATCACACTATGAGCAATTTTGCAACTAGCTTTAAAATACATTAAATATGACAAGAGGATAGAGAACAGTCATTTTATTGTTTATTGTAAGGTTATTACATGAGTGATAAAACACACATTTTATATTGGAGAATTGGAATCAAAAGTAACAATATCGAACATTTATTGTTCAGTCTAGATCTGTCAGTGATGCAATTATTTTTTTAATAAATGTTGTAATGCAGCTGAACAAACCCAGTGAGTGTTCTTTTAAAGTATATGTTTGTGGTGTTTTTCCCTTTATTAGGTAATAACAGCTAAAATAGATAAGAAATGGGAGAAGGACAAGGACCCATTCAAGGAAATTGGTTTGTTTAATTTAACTGAACTGAAATGAACTGAAAAAAAATGAGTGAGTAGTAAGTAGTAGGTATCATAATTCTAAGTGGGGTTAAATTTGTATCAAGCAGTCCACACAAAATGAAAAAATTAAGTTAACACTAAGCATGGCTATTAAGTTACATGAAGTTACATGATTTTTTTTTTTTTTTTAGTTGTACTACTTGATTTAGTACTGCACACTTAAAATAAACAAGCTTTTCTAACTCACTATTCTTAAGATTACTTTGCTTAATTTGCAACGAGTTTGCATACTTTTTTTAAGTAAGGTCAACTAATTAGATTTTACAGTGAGTATACGTACACACGTCTCCCGCAGAGCTATGTTGAAAGTCCCTCAATATTCAGTCGAGTATTGGCTAATGACCTGCAACACCTAGACGTGTCCAGTACAGTACTACAATATGTAGATGATCTCTTGATATGTAGCACCTCCAAAGCTCAATGTGCACAAGACTCAGTCTCAGCCCTGATGGCTTTAGAAAAGGGGGCTCACAAGGTGAGTAAAAATAAATTACAGTTTTGCCAGACACAGGTTGAATACTTAGGTAGACAACTCTGTGGCACTAAATGAGCTATAGTGCCCTCACAAATTGAGGCAGTATCGAAAGCTCCCAAACCACAAACGGTGAGACACATGTCGTCATTTCTGCCATCTCAGCTTTACTAGAAGCCATACACCATCCAAAAGTGTTAGCCATCATTAAATGCGTAGCTCATCAAAAAACGAATTCCCTGATAGCTAAAGGCAACAACTTAGCAGATGAAGCCGCAAAACGCATAGCTACACCCACCTGTATAGGACCACTGCTAGTAGCTGGAGATTGTGAACCACTGACAAACTTATATATATATGATATATATATATATATATATATATATGAGCTATATATATGTGCTGCTATGTAATAGCAGCACAACATCAGGCAAGTCCATATGCACATTCTGTATGGGCAAAAAGGGGGGCAAGTATAATCACTGAAGAAGGTCCATCACATGGGCTATGGCGAAGTGCACATGGACATATTGTCCTCCCAACATCTTTGGTACAGGTTGCTACACGTAGTGCGCATGGTCAGGACCATTGCACAAGTGGGGAGGTGTTGAGACGCCTTCAAGCAGTCTGGTGGTCACCATTTTTCCGACCTGCGTTTGTAGCTGAGACAATAAAAAAAAGCCCTAAAAATGCTAGGAATCAAACAGAAGTTCAGATGTGTGTATCACCCACAGTCACAGAGAGTAGTGGAAAGGGCAAATGGCATGCTAAAAGCAAAACTTGCAAAAATTAGAGCAGACAGTCAGTATAAAATCAATTGGGTAGATGCATTGCCACTTGCTTTGATGGCTATACGAACACTAACTAACACTAACACTAAGCTAAGAGACTAACACATCTAATACCACACGAGGCACTTACAGGGAGACCGATGCCGGTTCCCTTTTGTAGAGGGCCGTATGCGAGCAATGTGAACGAGAACTAACATGCTACCTACGACACCTAACGCAAATACACAAAGCTGTGCTCCAACAGGTAAAAGCTGTGTCTGAGGACAGAGACGCTGACATTCCAGAGCAGCTAAGGAGAGTTGAACCTGGAGACTGGGTCTACGTAAAGGTGTTCAAACGAAAGTGGGACCAACCAAGGTGAGAAGGACCCTTTAAGGTTATCCTAACTACCCCAACTGCGCTGAAAGTAGAGGGTAAGAAATGTTGGTTCCATTTAAACCATTGCTGCAGAGCGAGGGATCCAGGTGAGACAGCAAGGGCACAGCACGATCCAGAAAGGGACGGTGAAGCCTCCCAACTGGAAGATAGACAGCTTCAAGATCCAAGGACAAAGATGATCACAGAGACTGGCTGAGAGGAGGAGTACCAGTAAACAACGTAATCACACTCACGTATATAAAGTCAGCTCAATACAATCAAACATTGACATTAGGACCAGAAGGCATAAAAATAGACACGCATGTGGTTCACAGACAATGCCTAAAAGAAGGGACAGTGATGGTAGTGGTACAATGTTCACGAAATCAATGCACATAGATAAACCTACACCAAACCATGACAGCTGAAGAAGCAACCAAATTGACCCAAATTTAAGTAAAATGAGGTGTCTGAGCTGAGAGATGTCTCTCCCATGTGTGTCCAATGTTTAGATACTTGTGTGGATCCAATGTTTAGATACTTGTGTGGGAAATGTTTAGATAAGCCTATGTCCAAGGTCTGGCTACTTTCATAGATGGGTGCCCCTTGGGGGTTGTTTTCCTAAAGTTCCAAAGAGATGAGATCAGTTTCAACCTGAACTATAGGTTCCACCTTCCCTTTCTGTAAAATAGCCATGTATGGTTATGAGGTTGGCTCTGAGCCTATCTTGTCACCACACATTAGCTATACCATGAGGCTTTAAAAGGTGTAGTTTGAGTGGAAAACGGGGGAGATTCACATTGGCTTCGGATCTTCTCACAGGCAATCCATGGTGCTTGTTTTGACGCTGTACTTTTTGTAATAAACCTTTTTATACAACTAAGTCGGTGTCAGCGGAGATTCCTTCATCATCATCACATCATCGCTACAGAAGATACAACACAGCCAACCCGTCTCAGACAGCTAAGGTCGCAAAAGGAGGAAGCATTTAGGAGTGGAGACAGAAGCAGGTTCAAAGAGGCAAAGTACAGGTTTAGCAAGGAGGTGAGGGGAGCTAAACGACTGTATTCTGAGAAACTCCAACACCAGTTCTCAGCCAAGGACTCTGCTTCTGTCTGGAAGGGGCTCAGAGAGCTCACCCATTACAAACCCAGAGCCCCCCACTCTGCTAACGACTTGCGCCTGTCCAACAATCTGAACAAGTTCTACTGTCGTTTCGAAAGACAATGGGACAGTCCAGACACAATCCCCTGGGACTCCATCCACCAGCCCCAGGCCACCAGCTTCACCTCTCCCACCACTGCAGGGGCCTGGGCCTCTCCACAACTTCAAACCTCAGAGGCCCCCTTCCCGTCCACAGTGACACCTCTCTCAATCCTGGAGAGGGATGTTAACAGACAATACAAGAGACAGAACCTCCACAAAGCAGCCGGGCCAGACTCTGTCTCTCCATCCACCCTGAAGCACTGTGCTGACCAGCTGTCTCTGGTGTTCACAGATATCTTTAACACTTCACTGGAGATATCCCACATACCAGCCTGCTTCAAATGTTCCAGCAAGAGATACTGTAAGACTTAGAGCACACTGGCAGACGAAGAGAAAGACAAAAGACACTCACATATGTGCAGCCTGCAGTATACTGGATCCAATGGCCAGCTGACTCAGAACTTGCACACCAATGGAGTGTGTGAAAAGCCTGGATACAGAAAGAACTGCCCACAGCACAAGAACCACGACTGCCGCTGCACTGCACTCTGATGTATGATGAGACTCAGCAACATACTGACTACAAAGAATGCTGGACAGAGTTGATTACAGGCAAAATATTATCTGTAATATGTCAAGACCTGTATGTTGGACCACAAGGACCAGCAGCAGCAGTTACTCTACCACCAGAACTACGTCCCTGGTTTCAAGTCACCAGCTCCGTCCCACATGTTACACTCCTGATAGCTAATGGACATGAATCACGTGACCTAGGACCGATGGTGAAGGCAGCACTACAAGTGACTGTATGGAAACCAACTCAGAACACGCATGTGCAGTCATCCTCCGATGGACAATATGTGAAAATATTTCTGCGAGCATATGACAAAGGAACAAGAGCCCAAGTGCTACTAAGTCAGAGATTCCCTACTCAACTGCCACTCTCAGAAGAACATAGTGTGCTACTACATCAGATACCACATGAGTTATGGTCACATCATAAAACAGATGTAGGGCTAGTTAGGTCAGCACAGCCAGTTCACATCAAAGCAAAAGAGGGCATTGTGTTGCCATACCAAAAACAATATCCCATGAAACCACACCAAATAGCAGGTATAAGACCCACCATCAAGGGCTTGGTAGCAGCAGGTGTGTTAAAACCAACAAAAAGTCTGTGTAATACACCAACTTGTCCAATAAAACAAAATAAACTCTAGTGACTATCGATTGGTGCATGATTTGTGCGCCATTAATTCCACTGTAGATGCAGAAGTACCTGTGGTTCCAGACCCACATACTTTGCTTTCTAATATCCCACATGACGCCTGTTGGTACACAGCATTTGTTAGTGTGCCATTACACCCAGATTCACAGTATCTGTTTGCTTTTACATATCAAGGACAGCAGTACACTGTAAATGCAAACATAGTATTTAATTAAAAATAGTAAATTGACTTAAATCAGTTTTTATCAAATTGCTATTAACACTTACTTTTAGTAAGTTACTTGTAATTTGTGGTTGAAAAATCTCACCAGCTCAGTCTACTTGAACTGGATTAATTTAGAAAAAGTATGTTTTCGATAATTGTGCTTTTACAAGTACATTTACTCAATACTGCACTTAAGTACAAAGTACTTTAAGTACTTTACTTTTTTTTTCATATTACTGTCTACTTTTACTCCACTACAATTTAGAGGGAAATATTGTACTTTTTACATCACTGCATATGTAATAATACATACGCGATATATAATAATAATCAGTAGTATGCTACTTTTAATTTTAATATTTTAAGTATTTCTTTTTGTGGTTATATGTTTTTTACTTAATTGAAATTTTCACTGCAGGAGCTGTATTGTAAAAGAGTAGTTTCACGGAGTGGTATTAGTACTTTTGCTTCGATTTGAAAACTTCGCCGGCTTTTTTTTTTTTTTTCCCGACCTGTGGGCATGCGCAACTCCGTCCTCTCTACGCCTGACGGTATGTCAACAACACACCCGCAACGGACGAGGAGCTGGACCTAATCCCTGCAACAGCACTCGTTAAGGTTATTTTCAGCATTCTTGTGCTTGGCACACTCATTTGGTGAGTAATATTTTACCCTTGTTTAGACCGTTTTCTTTCTGTAAGTAAGCGCCATATTTTTCGTGCTTGCTAGTAATGATGTGTGTTGTAATGTCAGCTAACGCTGCCTCAGAGCTATATAGCTCTGAGCTAGCTGAACTATATTATGGACATAACGTGTCTTACTTTTGTCACGTTAAAGTTGAGGAGAAACTTTAGTGTAGCGGTCGCGGGCGTGCTCGTCACGTGCACGCGCACACCCGCTGTCGGAGTTGATTTTTTTTTCTGAGGCCAGTCATCTATGAGTACTCACTCACGATGAGAGACTGATCCCGGCGGTTTGTGAGTTTCCATGAGCAGGAGGGCATTCACATGGCAGAACATCAGAACAAGTCTGGATGTATCATTTTATTTTACGCTCGGCTGTTAAGTTAGGACTATGCTAACTTAATGTTATTTTATTTAACCCTCCTCACTTAACACTAGTCATATTTGTAGCTGTGTCGTTTCCATGGTTACCACGTTTAGCGCGCCCAATGAGCCGGTCACCCGCTCCACTCAGTGTGATCATTCTGCAGGATCAATGAACTGTCAGCGTGTTTAATCAATCATAACTCTGAATACTAAACTGATTTTCACGGGATTGTTTAATGCAAACGTCACACATGTATATATAATATATATATATATATATATATTATATATACAGATATATAGGGAGAGAGAGATAGATAGATATAGATTTTCATTTTTTTTGATATATATGTAGATATACATATTCATTTTTTCTGAGATCTAACTTCTGTCTATTGTGTTTTATCTTATATTGATGTATAATGTTGTATTGTTTCTTCATTTTTCAACTTATTAAAATAGCTGAGTAGTACACAATCTGCTTCTGCTTCTCTATCATATATTAGTGTTTTTATATATATGTGTGTGTGTGTGTATTATATTATATCATACATAGCATATATCACATACCAGAATATTCTATTACCGTTATGCCTATTATGTATATTAAAATACGCCGAATCATGTGTCCGGTATCATGCCTACATGTATGACGTTTGCAGAAAAAAATCCCGTGAAAATCAGTTTAGTATTCAGAGTTATGATTAATTAAATGCATTGACACTTCATTGTACCTGCAGACAGATTACACTGAGTGGAGCGGGTGACCGGTCCAAGATGGCGGCCCCACGTCTCGTCAGCGCCAATAGGCAGTAGCGGTCGATGCGGCGTCTACTCTTTATATGTCTATGCCGCACACTGTTTACTTGCGCAGTGCTTGTCTGATCACACGAGGAGTGCAGTGAGAGCCCGCAGATCAGATTTGGGACAGACAAAAGGGTCTCCCTGTCTGTCTTTTTATCATAGCCTGTTACCATTGCTAGCATACTCAGTGGCCTAAGTTATTCTTTAAGGTTATGTTGTCTAGAATATGTACATTACAATACTGTCTTTGTGGGTAATAGGCCTATGTTACAGTTTTCACTTGTACTGGAAACAAGATGTTTATGAGTTGTGGTGAGCTTTGGTTGTGTTAAATTGTTGTATTCTTCTTAACTGTCCCCTTCCAGGCTCAGGCAGATGGTGATCAATCCACAGTTCCCTTGATACCACATAAGTGAGTCATTTACCATTTACCTTTTGTACTGCTGTGTTCATTTGGTAGCTGTTCTTGTCTTAAAGAAGTGAAATGATTAAAAGCTTGATAATTAGATAGATTTTTGCAAGGATTTAGTTTTTTTCTGTTGCTCTGGTATTTCAAGTCTGATACTGCATGTTAGTGTTTTTGTTTTTTGTTTCTATTTTGCCGGGCTTGATGCTAAAATGATCTTTTCTTTTCAGATTTTTCAAGAAGACAAAAAACTTCCTATGCAGTGGTCGTGTAAGTACTGCACATTTTGTGCTGAAAAGAGGTGCTTCTTACTTAAGCATTACCGCTTAAAACACGGGTGCCACACTCGAATATCACCACTACCGTGCCTTTATAAGGAGTGCCTGTGCACATTTAAATCTTTCAATGCACTCAAAGTCCACTTATCAACATGGCACACTCAAAAGGACCTGGGGAACGTGGGTGAAACTGCTTTCCATTGTCAGCTGTGTGACTTTGTGGAGCCTTGCACTGGAGCTGACTTTTTTACCCATTTACGAAGACATTTGAAGCTGAAGCAAAAGGTTTCCTGTCCATATCAAGGCTGTAGCTTTCAGAGCAATGTTTATTCAACCTTTAATGCACATAAAAGCAAAGAACATCAAGACCACAATAAGATGGCATTCAAACCTGAAATTGTGTCACATAATGTACTTGAGGTACCTCCACCTAATATAAATATTCAACCTGAGGATAGTGCCCCTGAAACTGATCAGGTTGAGTTTGAGGTTACTGAGCTCAATGAAGATGTGGGAGACTTGGAGAGTCAGTTGGAACATAATGTAGCTGCTGTTTTTCTGAAAATGTCATCGATTCTTAACATCTCTGAAAATGCCCTGCAAGAAGTTATAGAGCAGATCAACCAAATTTATGTGCTTTCACAGCCATTGTTACATACCTGGGTTGGAAAAATACTAAATCAACATTGTGGAGATGTTGAGGACTCTTAAGTGAGTGAGATAGCTAAAGTATTTACTGAGAATAATGTATTCCTGAAATTCACTTCTACTAGGGGGTCATTGTCAACCACTAGCAAGCGAACATCATACATTTGAAAAGAATTCTCAGTGGTGACGCCTATTGAGTTTGTCCTAAAAAATGACAGGCAGACAGTTGTGTATATCCCCATAGTAAAAATGCTGCAGACATTACTAAACAATGGAGAAATTTTAGATAAGGCCATGTCATCTGAGACAAATTTGTCACAAGGATACAGATCTCACAGGGATGGTTACCGGTTTAAAGACAATTCTCTCTTGACAGAGGAAGAATTCAGGATTGCTCTTTTCTTGTACATAGATGATTTTGAGGTGGCTAAGCCCTTGGGAACCTCCAGAAAGAAACACAAGCTGCCATCTACTGGGTACTTGGAAATCTACACCCTAAATATCGCTCCTCTCTTCATTCCATTCAGCTTGCTCTACTCATCATCGCTGAAGATGATATCAGGAAGTTGACTTTAAATGAGAGACCACAGTCTATTGAAGAATTAAAAGTGCAACTGGTAGATAAACTGTCACTGCAGTGTGACTTTAAACTGCAGTATGAAGATCAAGACTTCCATAATGCCCTCTGCAATTTGACTGAAATAACTGATTTACCTGAAAGAGCTACGCTCAAAATCATCCCTCTTGTGACTCTCCATTTAACCGCATTGTCATCACCCACCACAACATCAGACACTGAGTGCAGCACAGCAGACACTGAGATCCTGTCGACAGGAAGAGCATCACCATCGCTAAGACAACAGTGGCCAGATTTCTTTGACATACCCAATTTCTCAGTTGATGTTGACTATAGACTCAGACAGGCAGATCTTGCCTTTATGAAGGATGGAACACGTATGACTCTACCACGAGATATGAAGCATGACATACTAGAAAAGCTTGCTGAGACGATGTACAGTTTCAAGGCTTACCCTAAAGATGATGACTTCAGCAGTGTTGCAAAAGCACTAATTAGCAAACACCCCTGCCTCACTGAGCCTGGACCACACAGATGGTATGGCTGGAAAAACAGCCTTAAATTATCGCACAAAGCTTCAAAAAGCTGGATGTGAGGATGTAGCAATCAATGGAGGCAAAAGAAGTAAAGGCAACCCAGAAGGAGAATCCTCAAGCAAGAATATCAAACGGCCAAAAAGAGGTGAAGCAAACTACCTACCTAACTTACCTGAAGGACATGATGAAACAAGCCTTGAAAATGCCAGAAAGGTTCTCGTGGAAGAAATGAAGAAGAAACAACCCAATGGCACTCTCATCTCACAAATGATGGACCAATCATTCCCACTACGCAGACAAGAAATTGTAGAAAAGGAACCTGCTGTACAGAACATTGTTGAACGATGGCCAGCACTCTTCACAGACAGGTAAACTATTTTTGTTCTCAACCAATAAAATAATGCCTATCAAAAAGAAATTCAAGGTGTGTGGCTAGAAATCCAAACACACTTGTTGGAATGTTAACACTTCTGCCATCTCTCCATCCCTACCCACCCCTCTCTCTACTTTTCAGGTGTTTGCTGAGTTCAACAGAATCGCAAGTAAGAATCTTGAGGGAGACTTCTTTGAGGCTCTGGACCAGTATACCCCACGTTTCATTGAACTTTTCAAAACAAGAAGGGGAACTGTTGGCCAGAAGCTCAGTGAGCTGATGCAGCACATGAGCTGGATGGTAAGTAGGTTAATTTTGCTTTTGATCTGTGTGATAGTTCATCAATCAAGTTCTAAATGAGATGATCCAGCCCAACCTATTCTATTTCCTGTCTGACTTGTGCTTGTGCCTTGCAAATTACTCTGTTAACTGGTCTTTTCTCTCTCTGTGTATCATTAGACACCAGACGTGACAGTACTTCGCTCTGTTGTCCTCAAAGGCATTCCTATTTTACTTGGTGACGACTCCAGTGAATTCTTCAAGACATGCTCTGTAAGTACTTGCACATAAGAAAAAGTTTGGTCTGCATTAAAATAGAACTATATCTGTGCTGACATAGAAGATGTAATTTTATCTGCACAATATACAATATACATTTTGTACAGTGATTGATGTATTTTGTATGGCAATTCCTCCACAGCTAATCTGAGAGGTATTTAAACAGCCAGTAAATAAAAATGAAATTTGCCACATAAACGTTGTACACATTAATTAATTGTAAATCTAAGGAGCAGGAGTCCAGGCTGAAAAGTCAGTGTCACTGTTTAAGAATATATGGACCTTGTGGACCATAGCTTTAGTTTAATCATACCACATTTATTTTGTTGGTTATATTGTAACAATCCAGTGTGAACACATATTTAAAACCATATTCCCTAGCAAATGCTTTCAACATTAAAAATGAATGTTTAGAAGAGCATAAATTGCCATGCTGAAGAATGTGTGTGTGTGTCTTTGTAGGGTACAGCGAGAGACGAGGCCCTAGAATGCACTGTCGGTGTGCTGACAGTTGTCAGTGAAGATAATCCTCATGAGGGTCCAAGTTCAGTAGACCTCCAGCCCATCTCCACTGCCATCATTCTGGAGGGAGGTATCATCATGGATCATATAAAAAAACTTGCCTCAGGCAGTTTGTCTGTTATTTGGGCTTACATATGCTTTGCATTTGGATTACCCAAAATGCATGGCAAATACACTCAACTTCATTCAGACTGTGATGCTTGGACTGGGAAAGAAAACCTCCCACCAAAACTGTTAACTTTGAAGAACAGTCTACTGGGTTAGACCAGTAAAGAGCCATCAGCTGTCAGATAGCACTTTGTAAATTATGCAGCAGTTAATGTTCTCCTGTTATCAGAGAAAGTTTTATGCTTTCATGCAACTGAGCTGGCTTGTTTATGATCTCAAAAAAAAAAAAAATTCTATTAAAGTGTACCATGTTATGCTAGTATGCTAATGGTGGAAATAGCGCCACCTTGTGTTGCAAAGAGTTGTTAGATAATGTTGTCAGAAAGGAACCTAGCAAGGTTGACCTGTTTACATTTGTGTTTTGGGAAAACTTTTAATTATAGTAGTTATAATGTAGTACAAATACAAAACCCAAGGAGTGATGTTTTTCTGTGTTGGTTTAAACCTTGGACTGATGCTCGCTTTGGGACACAAAAGCATTTGTTGTACTTTCAGTTTTGATCAGAAATGCAATGATTTTGCATGCACTGAAGTCCTGTAGTTATCAGGTGTTTACCTGTTTAATATTGTGAGACTGTTACATGCATAGAATTAGCTCACAAAAATGTGGTTTTATTTTTGCCATGTCCATGTCATGTTCTACAGTCAAATCAAACCACAAGTTTGTTGTTTAGCTGCTGTTTTGTACTTGAATGTACAAGAAAGTGATACTTGGGAACAGAACACTTGAGGCTGAATAATAGATTTAATGCATATTGTTATTACAATAGCCTAACAGACATAGATCACACTATGAGCAATTTTGCAACTAGCTTTAAAATACATTAAATATGACAAGAGGATAGAGAACAGTCATTTTATTGTTTATTGTAAGGTTATTACATGAGTGATAAAACACACATTTTATATTGGAGAATTGGAATCAAAAGTAACAATATCGAACATTTATTGTTCAGTCTAGATCTGTCAGTGATGCAATTATTTTTTTAATAAATGTTGTAATGCAGCTGAACAAACCCAGTGAGTGTTCTTTTAAAGTATATGTTTGTGGTGTTTTTCCCTTTATTAGGTAATAACAGCTAAAATAGATAAGAAATGGGAGAAGGACAAGGACCCATTCAAGGAAATTGGTTTGTTTAATTTAACTGAACTGAAATGAACTGAAAAAAAATGAGTGAGTAGTAAGTAGTAGGTATCATAATTCTAAGTGGGGTTAAATTTGTATCAAGCAGTCCACACAAAATGAAAAAATTAAGTTAACACTAAGCATGGCTATTAAGTTACATGAACTTTTTTTTTTTTTTTTTAGTTGTACTACTTGATTTGGTACTGCACACTTAAAATAAACAAGCTTTTCTAACTCACTATTCTTAAGATTACTTTGCTTAATTTGCAACGAGTTTGCATACTTTTTTTAAGTAAGGTCAACTAATTAGATTTTACAGTGAGTATACGTACACACGTCTCCCGCAGAGCTATGTTGAAAGTCCCTCAATATTCAGTCGAGTATTGGCTAATGACCTGCAACACCTAGACGTGTCCAGTACAGTACTACAATATGTAGATGATCTCTTGATATGTAGCACCTCCAAAGCTCAATGTGCACAAGACTCAGTCTCAGCCCTGATGGCTTTAGAAAAGGGGGCTCACAAGGTGAGTAAAAATAAATTACAGTTTTGCCAGACACAGGTTGAATACTTAGGTAGACAACTCTGTGGCACTAAATGAGCTATAGTGCCCTCACAAATTGAGGCAGTATCGAAAGCTCCCAAACCACAAACGGTGAGACACATGTCGTCATTTCTGCCATCTCAGCTTTACTAGAAGCCATACACCATCCAAAAGTGTTAGCCATCATTAAATGCGTAGCTCATCAAAAAACGAATTCCCTGATAGCTAAAGGCAACAACTTAGCAGATGAAGCCGCAAAACGCATAGCTACACCCACCTGTATAGGACCACTGCTAGTAGCTGGAGATTGTGAACCACTGACAAACTTATATATATATGATATATATATATATATATATATATATATATATATATATATATATATGAGCTATATATATGTGCTGCTATGTAATAGCAGCACAACATCAGGCAAGTCCATATGCACATTCTGTATGGGCAAAAAGGGGGGCAAGTATAATCACTGAAGAAGGTCCATCACATGGGCTATGGCGAAGTGCACATGGACATATTGTCCTCCCAACATCTTTGGTACAGGTTGCTACACGTAGTGCGCATGGTCAGGACCATTGCACAAGTGGGGAGGTGTTGAGACGCCTTCAAGCAGTCTGGTGGTCACCATTTTTCCGACCTGCGTTTGTAGCTGAGACAATTTTGCAAGGAAGGTTTTTTTCTGTTGCTCTGGTATTTCAAGTCTGATACTGCATGTTAGTGTTTTTGTTTTTTGTTTCTATTTTGCCGGGCTTGATGCTAAAATGATCTTTTCTTTTCAGATTTTTCAAGAAGACAAAAAACTTCCTATGCAGTGGTTGTGTAAGTACTGCACATTTTGTGCTGAAAAGAGGTGCTTCTTACTTAAGCATTACCGCTTAAAACACGGGTGCCACACTCGAATATCACCACTACCGTGCCTTTATAAGGAGTGCCTGTGCACATTTAAATCTTTCAATGCACTCAAAGTCCACTTATCAACATGGCACACTCAAAAGGACCTGGGGAACGTGGGTGAAACTGCTTTCCATTGTCAGCTGTGTGACTTTGTGGAGCCTTGCACTGGAGCTGACTTTTTTACCCATTTACGAAGACATTTGAAGCTGAAGCAAAAGGTTTCCTGTCCATATCAAGGCTGTAGCTTTCAGAGCAATGTTTATTCAACCTTTAATGCACATAAAAGCAAAGAACATCAAGACCACAATAAGATGGCATTCAAACCTGAAATTGTGTCACATAATGTACTTGAGGTACCTCCACCTAATATAAATATTCAACCTGAGGATAGTGCCCCTGAAACTGATCAGGTTGAGTTTGAGGTTACTGAGCTCAATGAAGATGTGGGAGACTTGGAGAGTCAGTTGGAACATAATGTAGCTGCTGTTTTTCTGAAAATGTCATCGATTCTTAACATCTCTGAAAATGCCCTGCAAGAAGTTATAGAGCAGATCAACCAAATTTATGTGCTTTCACAGCCATTGTTACATACCTCGGTTGGAAAAATACTAAATCAACATTGTGGAGATGTTGAGGACTCTTAAGTGAGTGAGATAGCTAAAGTATTTACTGAGAATAATGTATTCCTGAAATTCACTTCTACTAGGGGGTCATTGTCAACCACTAGCAAGCGAACATCATACATTTGAAAAGAATTCTCAGTGGTGACGCCTATTGAGTTTGTCCTAAAAAATGACAGGCAGACAGTTGTGTATATCCCCATACTAAAAATGCTGCAGACATTACTAAACAATGGAGAAATTTTAGATAAGGCCATGTCATCTGAGACAAATTTGTCACAAGGATACAGATCTCACAGGGATGGTTACCGGTTTAAAGACAATTCTCTCTTGACAGAGGAAGAATTCAGGATTGCTCTTTTCTTGTACATAGATGATTTTGAGGTGGCTAAGCCCTTGGGAACCTCCAGAAAGAAACACAAGCTGCCATCTACTGGGTACTTGGAAATCTACACCCTAAATATCGCTCCTCTCTTCATTCCATTCAGCTTGCTCTACTCATCATCGCTGAAGATGATATCAGGAAGTTGACTTTAAATGAGAGACCACAGTCTATTGAAGAATTAAAAGTGCAACTGGTAGATAAACTGTCACTGCAGTGTGACTTTAAACTGCAGTATGAAGATCAAGACTTCCATAATGCCCTCTGCAATTTGACTGAAATAACTGATTTACCTGAAAGAGCTACGCTCAAAATC
This sequence comes from Lateolabrax maculatus, assembly GCA_031216445.1. Taxonomy (NCBI): domain Eukaryota; kingdom Metazoa; phylum Chordata; class Actinopteri; order Acropomatiformes; family Lateolabracidae; genus Lateolabrax; species Lateolabrax maculatus. Next base: position 27,340,252 of record CM062199.1, read on the forward strand.
ATCCCTCTTGTGACTCTCCATTTAACCGCATTGTCATCACCCACCACAACATCAGACACTGAGTGCAGCACAGCAGACACTGAGATCCTGTCGACAGGAAGAGCATCACCATCGCTAAGACAACAGTGGCCAGATTTCTTTGACATACCCAATTTCTCAGTTGATGTTGACTATAGACTCAGACAGGCAGATCTTGCCTTTATGAAGGATGGAACACGTATGACTCTACCACGAGATATGAAGCATGACATACTAGAAAAGCTTGCTGAGACGATGTACAGTTTCAAGGCTTACCCTAAAGATGATGACTTCAGCAGTGTTGCAAAAGCACTAATTAGCAAACACCCCTGCCTCACTGAGCCTGGACCACACAGATGGTATGGCTGGAAAAACAGCCTTAAATTATCGCACAAAGCTTCAAAAAGCTGGATGTGAGGATGTAGCAATCAATGGAGGCAAAAGAAGTAAAGGCAACCCAGAAGGAGAATCCTCAAGCAAGAATATCAAACGGCCAAAAAGAGGTGAAGCAAACTACCTACCTAACTTACCTGAAGGACATGATGAAACAAGCCTTGAAAATGCCAGAAAGGTTCTCGTGGAAGAAATGAAGAAGAAACAACCCAATGGCACTCTCATCTCACAAATGATGGACCAATCATTCCCACTACGCAGACAAGAAATTGTAGAAAAGGAACCTGCTGTACAGAACATTGTTGAACGATGGCCAGCACTCTTCACAGACAGGTAAACTATTTTTGTTCTCAACCAATAAAATAATGCCTATCAAAAAGAAATTCAAGGTGTGTGGCTAGAAATCCAAACACACTTGTTGGAATGTTAACACTTCTGCCATCTCTCCATCCCTACCCACCCCTCTCTCTACTTTTCAGGTGTTTGCTGAGTTCAACAGAATCGCAAGTAAGAATCTTGAGGGAGACTTCTTTGAGGCTCTGGACCAGTATACCCCACGTTTCATTGAACTTTTCAAAACAAGAAGGGGAACTGTTGGCCAGAAGCTCAGTGAGCTGATGCAGCACATGAGCTGGATGGTAAGTAGGTTAATTTTGCTTTTGATCTGTGTGATAGTTCATCAATCAAGTTCTAAATGAGATGATCCAGCCCAACCTATTCTATTTCCTGTCTGACTTGTGCTTGTGCCTTGCAAATTACTCTGTTAACTGGTCTTTTCTCTCTCTGTGTATCATTAGACACCAGACGTGACAGTACTTCGCTCTGTTGTCCTCAAAGGCATTCCTATTTTACTTGGTGACGACTCCAGTGAATTCTTCAAGACATGCTCTGTAAGTACTTGCACATAAGAAAAAGTTTGGTCTGCATTAAAATAGAACTATATCTGTGCTGACATAGAAGATGTAATTTTATCTGCACAATATACAATATACATTTTGTACAGTGATTGATGTATTTTGTATGGCAATTCCTCCACAGCTAATCTGAGAGGTATTTAAACAGCCAGTAAATAAAAATGAAATTTGCCACATAAACGTTGTACACATTAATTAATTGTAAATCTAAGGAGCAGGAGTCCAGGCTGAAAAGTCAGTGTCACTGTTTAAGAATATATGGACCTTGTGGACCATAGCTTTAGTTTAATCATACCACATTTATTTTGTTGGTTATATTGTAACAATCCAGTGTGAACACATATTTAAAACCATATTCCCTAGCAAATGCTTTCAACATTAAAAATGAATGTTTAGAAGAGCATAAATTGCCATGCTGAAGAATGTGTGTGTGTGTCTTTGTAGGGTACAGCGAGAGACGAGGCCCTAGAATGCACTGTCGGTGTGCTGACAGTTGTCAGTGAAGATAATCCTCATGAGGGTCCAAGTTCAGTAGACCTCCAGCCCATCTCCACTGCCATCATTCTGGAGGGAGGTATCATCATGGATCATATAAAAAAACTTGCCTCAGGCAGTTTGTCTGTTATTTGGGCTTACATATGCTTTGCATTTGGATTACCCAAAATGCATGGCAAATACACTCAACTTCATTCAGACTGTGATGCTTGGACTGGGAAAGAAAACCTCCCACCAAAACTGTTAACTTTGAAGAACAGTCTACTGGGTTAGACCAGTAAAGAGCCATCAGCTGTCAGATAGCACTTTGTAAATTATGCAGCAGTTAATGTTCTCCTGTTATCAGAGAAAGTTTTATGCTTTCATGCAACTGAGCTGGCTTGTTTATGATCTCAAAAAAAAAAAAAATTCTATTAAAGTGTACCATGTTATGCTAGTATGCTAATGGTGGAAATAGCGCCACCTTGTGTTGCAAAGAGTTGTTAGATAATGTTGTCAGAAAGGAACCTAGCAAGGTTGACCTGTTTACATTTGTGTTTTGGGAAAACTTTTAATTATAGTAGTTATAATGTAGTACAAATACAAAACCCAAGGAGTGATGTTTTTCTGTGTTGGTTTAAACCTTGGACTGATGCTCGCTTTGGGACACAAAAGCATTTGTTGTACTTTCAGTTTTGATCAGAAATGCAATGATTTTGCATGCACTGAAGTCCTGTAATTATCAGGTGTTTACCTGTTTAATATTGTGAGACTGTTACATGCATAGAATTAGCTCACAAAAATGTGGTTTTATTTTTGCCATGTCCATGTCATGTTCTACAGTCAAATCAAACCACAAGTTTGTTGTTTAGCTGCTGTTTTGTACTTGAATGTACAAGAAAGTGATACTTGGGAACAGAACACTTGAGGCTGAATAATAGATTTAATGCATATTGTTATTACAATAGCCTAACAGACATAGATCACACTATGAGCAATTTTGCAACTAGCTTTAAAATACATTAAATATGACAAGAGGATAGAGAACAGTCATTTTATTGTTTATTGTAAGGTTATTACATGAGTGATAAAACACACATTTTATATTGGAGAATTGGAATCAAAAGTAACAATATCGAACATTTATTGTTCAGTCTAGATCTGTCAGTGATGCAATTATTTTTTTAATAAATGTTGTAATGCAGCTGAACAAACCCAGTGAGTGTTCTTTTAAAGTATATGTTTGTGGTGTTTTTCCCTTTATTAGGTAATAACAGCTAAAATAGATAAGAAATGGGAGAAGGACAAGGACCCATTCAAGGAAATTGGTTTGTTTAATTTAACTGAACTGAAATGAACTGAAAAAAAATGAGTGAGTAGTAAGTAGTAGGTATCATAATTCTAAGTGGGGTTAAATTTGTATCAAGCAGTCCACACAAAATGAAAAAATTAAGTTAACACTAAGCATGGCTATTAAGTTACATGAAGTTACATGATTTTTTTTTTTTTTTTAGTTGTACTACTTGATTTAGTACTGCACACTTAAAATAAACAAGCTTTTCTAACTCACTATTCTTAAGATTACTTTGCTTAATTTGCAACGAGTTTGCATACTTTTTTTAAGTAAGGTCAACTAATTAGATTTTACAGTGAGTATACGTACACACGTCTCCCGCAGAGCTATGTTGAAAGTCCCTCAATATTCAGTCGAGTATTGGCTAATGACCTGCAACACCTAGACGTGTCCAGTACAGTACTACAATATGTAGATGATCTCTTGATATGTAGCACCTCCAAAGCTCAATGTGCACAAGACTCAGTCTCAGCCCTGATGGCTTTAGAAAAGGGGGCTCACAAGGTGAGTAAAAATAAATTACAGTTTTGCCAGACACAGGTTGAATACTTAGGTAGACAACTCTGTGGCACTAAATGAGCTATAGTGCCCTCACAAATTGAGGCAGTATCGAAAGCTCCCAAACCACAAACGGTGAGACACATGTCGTCATTTCTGCCATCTCAGCTTTACTAGAAGCCATACACCATCCAAAAGTGTTAGCCATCATTAAATGCGTAGCTCATCAAAAAACGAATTCCCTGATAGCTAAAGGCAACAACTTAGCAGATGAAGCCGCAAAACGCATAGCTACACCCACCTGTATAGGACCACTGCTAGTAGCTGGAGATTGTGAACCACTGACAAACTTATATATATATGATATATATATATATATATATATATATATATATATATATATATATATATATGAGCTATATATATGTGCTGCTATGTAATAGCAGCACAACATCAGGCAAGTCCATATGCACATTCTGTATGGGCAAAAAGGGGGGCAAGTATAATCACTGAAGAAGGTCCATCACATGGGCTATGGCGAAGTGCACATGGACATATTGTCCTCCCAACATCTTTGGTACAGGTTGCTACACGTAGTGCGCATGGTCAGGACCATTGCACAAGTGGGGAGGTGTTGAGACGCCTTCAAGCAGTCTGGTGGTCACCATTTTTCCGACCTGCGTTTGTAGCTGAGACAATAAAAAAAAGCCCTAAAAATGCTAGGAATCAAACAGAAGTTCAGATGTGTGTATCACCCACAGTCACAGAGAGTAGTGGAAAGGGCAAATGGCATGCTAAAAGCAAAACTTGCAAAAATTAGAGCAGACAGTCAGTATAAAATCAATTGGGTAGATGCATTGCCACTTGCTTTGATGGCTATACGAACACTAACTAACACTAACACTAAGCTAAGAGACTAACACATCTAATACCACACGAGGCACTTACAGGGAGACCGATGCCGGTTCCCTTTTGTAGAGGGCCGTATGCGAGCAATGTGAACGAGAACTAACATGCTACCTACGACACCTAACGCAAATACACAAAGCTGTGCTCCAACAGGTAAAAGCTGTGTCTGAGGACAGAGACGCTGACATTCCAGAGCAGCTAAGGAGAGTTGAACCTGGAGACTGGGTCTACGTAAAGGTGTTCAAACGAAAGTGGGACCAACCAAGGTGAGAAGGACCCTTTAAGGTTATCCTAACTACCCCAACTGCGCTGAAAGTAGAGGGTAAGAAATGTTGGTTCCATTTAAACCATTGCTGCAGAGCGAGGGATCCAGGTGAGACAGCAAGGGCACAGCACGATCCAGAAAGGGACGGTGAAGCCTCCCAACTGGAAGATAGACAGCTTCAAGATCCAAGGACAAAGATGATCACAGAGACTGGCTGAGAGGAGGAGTACCAGTAAACAACGTAATCACACTCACGTATATAAAGTCAGCTCAATACAATCAAACATTGACATTAGGACCAGAAGGCATAAAAATAGACACGCATGTGGTTCACAGACAATGCCTAAAAGAAGGGACAGTGATGGTAGTGGTACAATGTTCACGAAATCAATGCACATAGATAAACCTACACCAAACCATGACAGCTGAAGAAGCAACCAAATTGACCCAAATTTAAGTAAAATGAGGTGTCTGAGCTGAGAGATGTCTCTCCCATGTGTGTCCAATGTTTAGATACTTGTGTGGATCCAATGTTTAGATACTTGTGTGGGAAATGTTTAGATAAGCCTATGTCCAAGGTCTGGCTACTTTCATAGATGGGTGCCCCTTGGGGGTTGTTTTCCTAAAGTTCCAAAGAGATGAGATCAGTTTCAACCTGAACTATAGGTTCCACCTTCCCTTTCTGTAAAATAGCCATGTATGGTTATGAGGTTGGCTCTGAGCCTATCTTGTCACCACACATTAGCTATACCATGAGGCTTTAAAAGGTGTAGTTTGAGTGGAAAACGGGGGAGATTCACATTGGCTTCGGATCTTCTCACAGGCAATCCATGGTGCTTGTTTTGACGCTGTACTTTTTGTAATAAACCTTTTTATACAACTAAGTCGGTGTCAGCGGAGATTCCTTCATCATCATCACATCATCGCTACAGAAGATACAACACAGCCAACCCGTCTCAGACAGCTAAGGTCGCAAAAGGAGGAAGCATTTAGGAGTGGAGACAGAAGCAGGTTCAAAGAGGCAAAGTACAGGTTTAGCAAGGAGGTGAGGGGAGCTAAACGACTGTATTCTGAGAAACTCCAACACCAGTTCTCAGCCAAGGACTCTGCTTCTGTCTGGAAGGGGCTCAGAGAGCTCACCCATTACAAACCCAGAGCCCCCCACTCTGCTAACGACTTGCGCCTGTCCAACAATCTGAACAAGTTCTACTGTCGTTTCGAAAGACAATGGGACAGTCCAGACACAATCCCCTGGGACTCCATCCACCAGCCCCAGGCCACCAGCTTCACCTCTCCCACCACTGCAGGGGCCTGGGCCTCTCCACAACTTCAAACCTCAGAGGCCCCCTTCCCGTCCACAGTGACACCTCTCTCAATCCTGGAGAGGGATGTTAACAGACAATACAAGAGACAGAACCTCCACAAAGCAGCCGGGCCAGACTCTGTCTCTCCATCCACCCTGAAGCACTGTGCTGACCAGCTGTCTCTGGTGTTCACAGATATCTTTAACACTTCACTGGAGATATCCCACATACCAGCCTGCTTCAAATGTTCCAGCAAGAGATACTGTAAGACTTAGAGCACACTGGCAGACGAAGAGAAAGACAAAAGACACTCACATATGTGCAGCCTGCAGTATACTGGATCCAATGGCCAGCTGACTCAGAACTTGCACACCAATGGAGTGTGTGAAAAGCCTGGATACAGAAAGAACTGCCCACAGCACAAGAACCACGACTGCCGCTGCACTGCACTCTGATGTATGATGAGACTCAGCAACATACTGACTACAAAGAATGCTGGACAGAGTTGATTACAGGCAAAATATTATCTGTAATATGTCAAGACCTGTATGTTGGACCACAAGGACCAGCAGCAGCAGTTACTCTACCACCAGAACTACGTCCCTGGTTTCAAGTCACCAGCTCCGTCCCACATGTTACACTCCTGATAGCTAATGGACATGAATCACGTGACCTAGGACCGATGGTGAAGGCAGCACTACAAGTGACTGTATGGAAACCAACTCAGAACACGCATGTGCAGTCATCCTCCGATGGACAATATGTGAAAATATTTCTGCGAGCATATGACAAAGGAACAAGAGCCCAAGTGCTACTAAGTCAGAGATTCCCTACTCAACTGCCACTCTCAGAAGAACATAGTGTGCTACTACATCAGATACCACATGAGTTATGGTCACATCATAAAACAGATGTAGGGCTAGTTAGGTCAGCACAGCCAGTTCACATCAAAGCAAAAGAGGGCATTGTGTTGCCATACCAAAAACAATATCCCATGAAACCACACCAAATAGCAGGTATAAGACCCACCATCAAGGGCTTGGTAGCAGCAGGTGTGTTAAAACCAACAAAAAGTCTGTGTAATACACCAACTTGTCCAATAAAACAAAATAAACTCTAGTGACTATCGATTGGTGCATGATTTGTGCGCCATTAATTCCACTGTAGATGCAGAAGTACCTGTGGTTCCAGACCCACATACTTTGCTTTCTAATATCCCACATGACGCCTGTTGGTACACAGCATTTGTTAGTGTGCCATTACACCCAGATTCACAGTATCTGTTTGCTTTTACATATCAAGGACAGCAGTACACTGTAAATGCAAACATAGTATTTAATTAAAAATAGTAAATTGACTTAAATCAGTTTTTATCAAATTGCTATTAACACTTACTTTTAGTAAGTTACTTGTAATTTGTGGTTGAAAAATCTCACCAGCTCAGTCTACTTGAACTGGATTAATTTAGAAAAAGTATGTTTTCGATAATTGTGCTTTTACAAGTACATTTACTCAATACTGCACTTAAGTACAAAGTACTTTAAGTACTTTACTTTTTTTTTCATATTACTGTCTACTTTTACTCCACTACATTTCAGAGGGAAATATTGTACTTTTTACATCACTGCATATGTAATAATACATACGCGATATATAATAATAATCAGTAGTATGCTACTTTTAATTTTAATATTTTAAGTATTTCTTTTTGTGGTTATATGTTTTTTACTTAATTGAAATTTTCACTGCAGGAGCTGTATTGTAAAAGAGTAGTTTCACGGAGTGGTATTAGTACTTTTGCTTCGATTTGAAAACTTCGCCGGCTTTTTTTTTTTTTTCCCGACCTGTGGGCATGCGCAACTCCGTCCTCTCTACGCCTGACGGTATGTCAACAACACACCCGCAACGGACGAGGAGCTGGACCTAATCCCTGCAACAGCACTCGTTAAGGTTATTTTCAGCATTCTTGTGCTTGGCACACTCATTTGGTGAGTAATATTTTACCCTTGTTTAGACCGTTTTCTTTCTGTAAGTAAGCGCCATATTTTTCGTGCTTGCTAGTAATGATGTGTGTTGTAATGTCGGCTAACGCTGCCTCAGAGCTATATAGCTCTGAGCTAGCTGAACTATATTATGGACATAACGTGTCTTACTTTTGTCACGTTAAAGTTGAGGAGAAACTTTAGTGTAGCGGTCGCGGGCGTGCTCGTCACGTGCACGCGCACACCCGCTGTCGGAGTTGATTTTTTTTTCTGAGGCCAGTCATCTATGAGTACTCACTCACGATGAGAGACTGATCCCGGCGGTTTGTGAGTTTCCATGAGCAGGAGGGCATTCACATGGCAGAACATCAGAACAAGTCTGGATGTATCATTTTATTTTACGCTCGGCTGTTAAGTTAGGACTATGCTAACTTAATGTTATTTTATTTAACCCTCCTCACTTAACACTAGTCATATTTGTAGCTGTGTCGTTTCCATGGTTACCACGTTTAGCGCGCCCAATGAGCCGGTCACCCGCTCCACTCAGTGTGATCATTCTGCAGGATCAATGAACTGTCAGCGTGTTTAATCAATCATAACTCTGAATACTAAACTGATTTTCACGGGATTGTTTAATGCAAACGTCACACATGTATATATAATATATATATATATATATATATTATATATACAGATATATAGGGAGAGAGAGATAGATAGATATAGATTTTCATTTTTTTTGATATATATGTAGATATACATATTCATTTTTTCTGAGATCTAACTTCTGTCTATTGTGTTTTATCTTATATTGATGTATAATGTTGTATTGTTTCTTCATTTTTCAACTTATTAAAATAGCTGAGTAGTACACAATCTGCTTCTGCTTCTCTATCATATATTAGTGTTTTTATATATATGTGTGTGTGTGTGTATTATATTATATCATACATAGCATATATCACATACCAGAATATTCTATTACCGTTATGCCTATTATGTATATTAAAATACGCCGAATCATGTGTCCGGTATCATGCCTACATGTATGACGTTTGCAGAAAAAAATCCCGTGAAAATCAGTTTAGTATTCAGAGTTATGATTAATTAAATGCATTGACACTTCATTGTACCTGCAGACAGATTACACTGAGTGGAGCGGGTGACCGGTCCAAGATGGCGGCCCCACGTCTCGTCAGCGCCAATAGGCAGTAGCGGTCGATGCGGCGTCTACTCTTTATATGTCTATGCCGCACACTGTTTACTTGCGCAGTGCTTGTCTGATCACACGAGGAGCGCAGTGAGAGCCCGCAGATCAGATTTGGGACAGACAAAAGGGTCTCCCTGTCTGTCTTTTTATCATAGCCTGTTACCATTGCTGGCATACTCAGTGGCCTAAGTTATTCTTTAAGGTTATGTTGTCTAGAATATGTACATTACAATACTGTCTTTGTGGGTAATAGGCCTATGTTACAGTTTTCACTTGTACTGGAAACAAGATGTTTATGAGTTGTGGTGAGCTTTGGTTGTGTTAAATTGTTGTATTCTTCTTAACTGTCCCCTTCCAGGCTCAGGCAGATGGTGATCAATCCACAGTTCCCTTGATACCACATAAGTGAGTCATTTACCATTTACCTTTTGTACTGCTGTGTTCATTTGGTAGCTGTTCTTGTCTTAAAGAAGTGAAATGATTAAAAGCTTGATAATTAGATAGATTTTTGCAAGGATTTAGTTTTTTTCTGTTGCTCTGGTATTTCAAGTCTGATACTGCATGTTAGTGTTTTTGTTTTTTGTTTCTATTTTGCCGGGCTTGATGCTAAAATGATCTTTTCTTTTCAGATTTTTCAAGAAGACAAAAAACTTCCTATGCAGTGGTCGTGTAAGTACTGCACATTTTGTGCTGAAAAGAGGTGCTTCTTACTTAAGCATTACCGCTTAAAACACGGGTGCCACACTCGAATATCACCACTACCGTGCCTTTATAAGGAGTGCCTGTGCACATTTAAATCTTTCAATGCACTCAAAGTCCACTTATCAACATGGCACACTCAAAAGGACCTGGGGAACGTGGGTGAAACTGCTTTCCATTGTCAGCTGTGTGACTTTGTGGAGCCTTGCACTGGAGCTGACTTTTTTACCCATTTACGAAGACATTTGAAGCTGAAGCAAAAGGTTTCCTGTCCATATCAAGGCTGTAGCTTTCAGAGCAATGTTTATTCAACCTTTAATGCACATAAAAGCAAAGAACATCAAGACCACAATAAGATGGCATTCAAACCTGAAATTGTGTCACATAATGTACTTGAGGTACCTCCACCTAATATAAATATTCAACCTGAGGATAGTGCCCCTGAAACTGATCAGGTTGAGTTTGAGGTTACTGAGCTCAATGAAGATGTGGGAGACTTGGAGAGTCAGTTGGAACATAATGTAGCTGCTGTTTTTCTGAAAATGTCATCGATTCTTAACATCTCTGAAAATGCCCTGCAAGAAGTTATAGAGCAGATCAACCAAATTTATGTGCTTTCACAGCCATTGTTACATACCTGGGTTGGAAAAATACTAAATCAACATTGTGGAGATGTTGAGGACTCTTAAGTGAGTGAGATAGCTAAAGTATTTACTGAGAATAATGTATTCCTGAAATTCACTTCTACTAGGGGGTCATTGTCAACCACTAGCAAGCGAACATCATACATTTGAAAAGAATTCTCAGTGGTGACGCCTATTGAGTTTGTCCTAAAAAATGACAGGCAGACAGTTGTGTATATCCCCATACTAAAAATGCTGCAGACATTACTAAACAATGGAGAAATTTTAGATAAGGCCATGTCATCTGAGACAAATTTGTCACAAGGATACAGATCTCACAGGGATGGTTACCGGTTTAAAGACAATTCTCTCTTGACAGAGGAAGAATTCAGGATTGCTCTTTTCTTGTACATAGATGATTTTGAGGTGGCTAAGCCCTTGGGAACCTCCAGAAAGAAACACAAGCTGCCATCTACTGGGTACTTGGAAATCTACACCCTAAATATCGCTCCTCTCTTCATTCCATTCAGCTTGCTCTACTCATCATCGCTGAAGATGATATCAGGAAGTTGACTTTAAATGAGAGACCACAGTCTATTGAAGAATTAAAAGTGCAACTGGTAGATAAACTGTCACTGCAGTGTGACTTTAAACTGCAGTATGAAGATCAAGACTTCCATAATGCCCTCTGCAATTTGACTGAAATAACTGATTTACCTGAAAGAGCTACGCTCAAAATCATCCCTCTTGTGACTCTCCATTTAACCGCATTGTCATCACCCACCACAACATCAGACACTGAGTGCAGCACAGCAGACACTGAGATCCTGTCGACAGGAAGAGCATCACCATCGCTAAGACAACAGTGGCCAGATTTCTTTGACATACCCAATTTCTCAGTTGATGTTGACTATAGACTCAGACAGGCAGATCTTGCCTTTATGAAGGATGGAACACGTATGACTCTACCACGAGATATGAAGCATGACATACTAGAAAAGCTTGCTGAGACGATGTACAGTTTCAAGGTTTACCCTAAAGATGATGACTTCAGCAGTGTTGCAAAAGCACTAATTAGCAAACACCCCTGCCTCACTGAGCCTGGACCACACAGATGGTATGGCTGGAAAAACAGCCTTAAATTATCGCACAAAGCTTCAAAAAGCTGGATGTGAGGATGTAGCAATCAATGGAGGCAAAAGAAGTAAAGGCAACCCAGAAGGAGAATCCTCAAGCAAGAATATCAAACGGCCAAAAAGAGGTGAAGCAAACTACCTACCTAACTTACCTGAAGGACATGATGAAACAAGCCTTGAAAATGCCAGAAAGGTTCTCGTGGAAGAAATGAAGAAGAAACAACCCAATGGCACTCTCATCTCACAAATGATGGACCAATCATTCCCACTGCGCAGACAAGAAATTGTAGAAAAGGAACCTGCTGTACAGAACATTGTTGAACGATGGCCAGCACTCTTCACAGACAGGTAAACTATTTTTGTTCTCAACCAATAAAATAATGCCTATCAAAAAGAAATTCAAGGTGTGTGGCTAGAAATCCAAACACACTTGTTGGAATGTTAACACTTCTGCCATCTCTCCATCCCTACCCACCCCTCTCTCTACTTTTCAGGTGTTTGCTGAGTTCAACAGAATCGCAAGTAAGAATCTTGAGGGAGACTTCTTTGAGGCTCTGGACCAGTATACCCCACGTTTCATTGAACTTTTCAAAACAAGAAGGGGAACTGTTGGCCAGAAGCTCAGTGAGCTGATGCAGCACATGAGCTGGATGGTAAGTAGGTTAATTTTGCTTTTGATCTGTGTGATAGTTCATCAATCAAGTTCTAAATGAGATGATCCAGCCCAACCTATTCTATTTCCTGTCTGACTTGTGCTTGTGCCTTGCAAATTACTCTGTTAACTGGTCTTTTCTCTCTCTGTGTATCATTAGACACCAGACGTGACAGTACTTCGCTCTGTTGTCCTCAAAGGCATTCCTATTTTACTTGGTGACGACTCCAGTGAATTCTTCAAGACATGCTCTGTAAGTACTTGCACATAAGAAAAAGTTTGGTCTGCATTAAAATAGAACTATATCTGTGCTGACATAGAAGATGTAATTTTATCTGCACAATATACAATATACATTTTGTACAGTGATTGATGTATTTTGTATGGCAATTCCTCCACAGCTAATCTGAGAGGTATTTAAACAGCCAGTAAATAAAAATGAAATTTGCCACATAAACGTTGTACACATTAATTAATTGTAAATCTAAGGAGCAGGAGTCCAGGCTGAAAAGTCAGTGTCACTGTTTAAGAATATATGGACCTTGTGGACCATAGCTTTAGTTTAATCATACCACATTTATTTTGTTGGTTATATTGTAACAATCCAGTGTGAACACATATTTAAAACCATATTCCCTAGCAAATGCTTTCAACATTAAAAATGAATGTTTAGAAGAGCATAAATTGCCATGCTGAAGAATGTGTGTGTGTGTCTTTGTAGGGTACAGCGAGAGACGAGGCCCTAGAATGCACTGTCGGTGTGCTGACAGTTGTCAGTGAAGATAATCCTCATGAGGGTCCAAGTTCAGTAGACCTCCAGCCCATCTCCACTGCCATCATTCTGGAGGGAGGTATCATCATGGATCATATAAAAAAACTTGCCTCAGGCAGTTTGTCTGTTATTTGGGCTTACATATGCTTTGCATTTGGATTACCCAAAATGCATGGCAAATACACTCAACTTCATTCAGACTGTGATGCTTGGACTGGGAAAGAAAACCTCCCACCAAAACTGTTAACTTTGAAGAACAGTCTACTGGGTTAGACCAGTAAAGAGCCATCAGCTGTCAGATAGCACTTTGTAAATTATGCAGCAGTTAATGTTCTCCTGTTATCAGAGAAAGTTTTATGCTTTCATGCAACTGAGCTGGCTTGTTTATGATCTCAAAAAAAAAAAAAATTCTATTAAAGTGTACCATGTTATGCTAGTATGCTAATGGTGGAAATAGCGCCACCTTGTGTTGCAAAGAGTTGTTAGATAATGTTGTCAGAAAGGAACCTAGCAAGGTTGACCTGTTTACATTTGTGTTTTGGGAAAACTTTTAATTATAGTAGTTATAATGTAGTACAAATACAAAACCCAAGGAGTGATGTTTTTCTGTGTTGGTTTAAACCTTGGACTGATGCTCGCTTTGGGACACAAAAGCATTTGTTGTACTTTCAGTTTTGATCAGAAATGCAATGATTTTGCATGCACTGAAGTCCTGTAATTATCAGGTGTTTACCTGTTTAATATTGTGAGACTGTTACATGCATAGAATTAGCTCACAAAAATGTGGTTTTATTTTTGCCATGTCCATGTCATGTTCTACAGTCAAATCAAACCACAAGTTTGTTGTTTAGCTGCTGTTTTGTACTTGAATGTACAAGAAAGTGATACTTGGGAACAGAACACTTGAGGCTGAATAATAGATTTAATGCATATTGTTATTACAATAGCCTAACAGACATAGATCACACTATGAGCAATTTTGCAACTAGCTTTAAAATACATTAAATATGACAAGAGGATAGAGAACAGTCATTTTATTGTTTATTGTAAGGTTATTACATGAGTGATAAAGCACACATTTTATATTGGAGAATTGGAATCAAAAGTAACAATATCGAACATTTATTGTTCAGTCTAGATCTGTCAGTGATGCAATTATTTTTTTAATAAATGTTGTAATGCAGCTGAACAAACCCAGTGAGTGTTCTTTTAAAGTATATGTTTGTGGTGTTTTTCCCTTTATTAGGTAATAACAGCTAAAATAGATAAGAAATGGGAGAAGGACAAGGACCCATTCAAGGAAATTGGTTTGTTTAATTTAACTGAACTGAAATGAACTGAAAAAAAATGAGTGAGTAGTAAGTAGTAGGTATCATAATTCTAAGTGGGGTTAAATTTGTATCAAGCAGTCCACACAAAATGAAAAAATTAAGTTAACACTAAGCATGGCTATTAAGTTACATGAACTTTTTTTTTTTTTTTTTAGTTGTACTACTTGATTTGGTACTGCACACTTAAAATAAACAAGCTTTTCTAACTCACTATTCTTAAGATTACTTTGCTTAATTTGCAACGAGTTTGCATACTTTTTTTAAGTAAGGTCAACTAATTAGATTTTACAGTGAGTATACGTACACACGTCTCCCGCAGAGCTATGTTGAAAGTCCCTCAATATTCAGTCGAGTATTGGCTAATGACCTGCAACACCTACACGTGTCCAGTACAGTACTACAATATGTAGATGATCTCTTGATATGTAGCACCTCCAAAGCTCAATGTGCACAAGACTCAGTCTCAGCCCTGATGGCTTTAGAAAAGGGGGCTCACAAGGTGAGTAAAAATAAATTACAGTTTTGCCAGACACAGGTTGAATACTTAGGTAGACAACTCTGTGGCACTAAATGAGCTATAGTGCCCTCACAAATTGAGGCAGTATCGAAAGCTCCCAAACCACAAACGGTGAGACACATGTCGTCATTTCTGCCATCTCAGCTTTACTAGAAGCCATACACCATCCAAAAGTGTTAGCCATCATTAAATGCGTAGCTCATCAAAAAACGAATTCCCTGATAGCTAAAGGCAACAACTTAGCAGATGAAGCCGCAAAACGCATAGCTACACCCACCTGTATAGGACCACTGCTAGTAGCTGGAGATTGTGAACCACTGACAAACTTATATATATATATATATATATATATATATATATATATATATATATATATATATATGAGCTATATATATGTGCTGCTATGTAATAGCAGCACAACATCAGGCAAGTCCATATGCACATTCTGTATGGGCAAAAAGGGGGGCAAGTATAATCACTGAAGAAGGTCCATCACATGGGCTATGGCGAAGTGAAAATGGACATATTGTCCTCCCAACATCTTTGGTACAGGTTGCTACACGTAGTGCGCATGGTCAGGACCATTGCACAAGTGGGGAGGTGTTGAGACGCCTTCAAGCAGTCTGGTGGTCACCATTTTTCCGACCTGCGTTTGTAGCTGAGACAATTTTGCAAGGAAGGTTTTTTTCTGTTGCTCTGGTATTTCAAGTCTGATACTGCATGTTAGTGTTTTTGTTTTTTGTTTCTATTTTGCCGGGCTTGATGCTAAAATGATCTTTTCTTTTCAGATTTTTCAAGAAGACAAAAAACTTCCTATGCAGTGGTTGTGTAAGTACTGCACATTTTGTGCTGAAAAGAGGTGCTTCTTACTTAAGCATTACCGCTTAAAACACGGGTGCCACACTCGAATATCACCACTACCGTGCCTTTATAAGGAGTGCCTGTGCACATTTAAATCTTTCAATGCACTCAAAGTCCACTTATCAACATGGCACACTCAAAAGGACCTGGGGAACGTGGGTGAAACTGCTTTCCATTGTCAGCTGTGTGACTTTGTGGAGCCTTGCACTGGAGCTGACTTTTTTACCCATTTACGAAGACATTTGAAGCTGAAGCAAAAGGTTTCCTGTCCATATCAAGGCTGTAGCTTTCAGAGCAATGTTTATTCAACCTTTAATGCACATAAAAGCAAAGAACATCAAGACCACAATAAGATGGCATTCAAACCTGAAATTGTGTCACATAATGTACTTGAGGTACCTCCACCTAATATAAATATTCAACCTGAGGATAGTGCCCCTGAAACTGATCAGGTTGAGTTTGAGGTTACTGAGCTCAATGAAGATGTGGGAGACTTGGAGAGTCAGTTGGAACATAATGTAGCTGCTGTTTTTCTGAAAATGTCATCGATTCTTAAAATCTCTGAAAATGCCCTGCAAGAAGTTATAGAGCAGATCAACCAAATTTATGTGCTTTCACAGCCATTGTTACATACCTCGGTTGGAAAAATACTAAATCAACATTGTGGAGATGTTGAGGACTCTTAAGTGAGTGAGATAGCTAAAGTATTTACTGAGAATAATGTATTCCTGAAATTCACTTCTACTAGGGGGTCATTGTCAACCACTAGCAAGCGAACATCATACATTTGAAAAGAATTCTCAGTGGTGACGCCTATTGAGTTTGTCCTAAAAAATGACAGGCAGACAGTTGTGTATATCCCCATACTAAAAATGCTGCAGACATTACTAAACAATGGAGAAATTTTAGATAAGGCCATGTCATCTGAGACAAATTTGTCACAAGGATACAGATCTCACAGGGATGGTTACCGGTTTAAAGACAATTCTCTCTTGACAGAGGAAGAATTCAGGATTGCTCTTTTCTTGTACATAGATGATTTTGAGGTGGCTAAGCCCTTGGGAACCTCCAGAAAGAAACACAAGCTGCCATCTACTGGGTACTTGGAAATCTACACCCTAAATATCGCTCCTCTCTTCATTCCATTCAGCTTGCTCTACTCATCATCGCTGAAGATGATATCAGGAAGTTGACTTTAAATGAGAGACCACAGTCTATTGAAGAATTAAAAGTGCAACTGGTAGATAAACTGTCACTGCAGTGTGACTTTAAACTGCAGTATGAAGATCAAGACTTCCATAATGCCCTCTGCAATTTGACTGAAATAACTGATTTACCTGAAAGAGCTACGCTCAAAATCATCCCTCTTGTGACTCTCCATTTAACCGCATTGTCATCACCCACCACAACATCAGACACTGAGTGCAGCACAGCAGACACTGAGATCCTGTCGACAGGAAGAGCATCACCATCGCTAAGACAACAGTGGCCAGATTTCTTTGACATACCCAATTTCTCAGTTGATGTTGACTATAGACTCAGACAGGCAGATCTTGCCTTTATGAAGGATGGAACACGTATGACTCTACCACGAGATATGAAGCATGACATACTAGAAAAGCTTGCTGAGACGATGTACAGTTTCAAGGCTTACCCTAAAGATGATGACTTCAGCAGTGTTGCAAAAGCACTAATTAGCAAACACCCCTGCCTCACTGAGCCTGGACCACACAGATGGTATGGCTGGAAAAACAGCCTTAAATTATCGCACAAAGCTTCAAAAAGCTGGATGTGAGGATGTAGCAATCAATGGAGGCAAAAGAAGTAAAGGCAACCCAGAAGGAGAATCCTCAAGCAAGAATATCAAACGGCCAAAAAGAGGTGAAGCAAACTACCTACCTAACTTACCTGAAGGACATGATGAAACAAGCCTTGAAAATGCCAGAAAGGTTCTCGTGGAAGAAATGAAGAAGAAACAACCCAATGGCACTCTCATCTCACAAATGATGGACCAATCATTCCCACTACGCAGACAAGAAATTGTAGAAAAGGAACCTGCTGTACAGAACATTGTTGAACGATGGCCAGCACTCTTCACAGACAGGTAAACTATTTTTGTTCTCAACCAATAAAATAATGCCTATCAAAAAGAAATTCAAGGTGTGTGGCTAGAAATCCAAACACACTTGTTGGAATGTTAACACTTCTGCCATCTCTCCATCCCTACCCACCCCTCTCTCTACTTTTCAGGTGTTTGCTGAGTTCAACAGAATCGCAAGTAAGAATCTTGAGGGAGACTTCTTTGAGGCTCTGGACCAGTATACCCCACGTTTCATTGAACTTTTCAAAACAAGAAGGGGAACTGTTGGCCAGAAGCTCAGTGAGCTGATGCAGCACATGAGCTGGATGGTAAGTAGGTTAATTTTGCTTTTGATCTGTGTGATAGTTCATCAATCACGTTCTAAATGAGATGATCCAGCCCAACCTATTCTATTTCCTGTCTGACTTGTGCTTGTGCCTTGCAAATTACTCTGTTAACTGGTCTTTTCTCTCTCTGTGTATCATTAGACACCAGACGTGACAGTACTTCGCTCTGTTGTCCTCAAAGGCATTCCTATTTTACTTGGTGACGACTCCAGTGAATTCTTCAAGACATGCTCTGTAAGTACTTGCACATAAGAAAAAGTTTGGTCTGCATTAAAATAGAACTATATCTGTGCTGACATAGAAGATGTAATTTTATCTGCACAATATACAATATACATTTTGTACAGTGATTGATGTATTTTGTATGGCAATTCCTCCACAGCTAATCTGAGAGGTATTTAAACAGCCAGTAAATAAAAATGAAATTTGCCACATAAACGTTGTACACATTAATTAATTGTAAATCTAAGGAGCAGGAGTCCAGGCTGAAAAGTCAGTGTCACTGTTTAAGAATATATGGACCTTGTGGACCATAGCTTTAGTTTAATCATACCACATTTATTTTGTTGGTTATATTGTAACAATCCAGTGTGAACACATATTTAAAACCATATTCCCTAGCAAATGCTTTCAACATTAAAAATGAATGTTTAGAAGAGCATAAATTGCCATGCTGAAGAATGTGTGTGTGTGTCTTTGTAGGGTACAGCGAGAGACGAGGCCCTAGAATGCACTGTCGGTGTGCTGACAGTTGTCAGTGAAGATAATCCTCATGAGGGTCCAAGTTCAGTAGACCTCCAGCCCATCTCCACTGCCATCATTCTGGAGGGAGGTATCATCATGGATCATATAAAAAAACTTGCCTCAGGCAGTTTGTCTGTTATTTGGGCTTACATATGCTTTGCATTTGGATTACCCAAAATGCATGGCAAATACACTCAACTTCATTCAGACTGTGATGCTTGGACTGGGAAAGAAAACCTCCCACCAAAACTGTTAACTTTGAAGAACAGTCTACTGGGTTAGACCAGTAAAGAGCCATCAGCTGTCAGATAGCACTTTGTAAATTATGCAGCAGTTAATGTTCTCCTGTTATCAGAGAAAGTTTTATGCTTTCATGCAACTGAGCTGGCTTGTTTATGATCTCAAAAAAAAAAAAAATTCTATTAAAGTGTACCATGTTATGCTAGTATGCTAATGGTGGAAATAGCGCCACCTTGTGTTGCAAAGAGTTGTTAGATAATGTTGTCAGAAAGGAACCTAGCAAGGTTGACCTGTTTACATTTGTGTTTTGGGAAAACTTTTAATTATAGTAGTTATAATGTAGTACAAATACAAAACCCAAGGAGTGATGTTTTTCTGTGTTGGTTTAAACCTTGGACTGATGCTCGCTTTGGGACACAAAAGCATTTGTTGTACTTTCAGTTTTGATCAGAAATGCAATGATTTTGCATGCACTGAAGTCCTGTAATTATCAGGTGTTTACCTGTTTAATATTGTGAGACTGTTACATGCATAGAATTAGCTCACAAAAATGTGGTTTTATTTTTGCCATGTCCATGTCATGTTCTACAGTCAAATCAAACCACAAGTTTGTTGTTTAGCTGCTGTTTTGTACTTGAATGTACAAGAAAGTGATACTTGGGAACAGAACACTTGAGGCTGAATAATAGATTTAATGCATATTGTTATTACAATAGCCTAACAGACATAGATCACACTATGAGCAATTTTGCAACTAGCTTTAAAATACATTAAATATGACAAGAGGATAGAGAACAGTCATTTTATTGTTTATTGTAAGGTTATTACATGAGTGATAAAACACACATTTTATATTGGAGAATTGGAATCAAAAGTAACAATATCGAACATTTATTGTTCAGTCTAGATCTGTCAGTGATGCAATTATTTTTTTAATAAATGTTGTAATGCAGCTGAACAAACCCAGTGAGTGTTCTTTTAAAGTATATGTTTGTGGTGTTTTTCCCTTTATTAGGTAATAACAGCTAAAATAGATAAGAAATGGGAGAAGGACAAGGACCCATTCAAGGAAATTGGTTTGTTTAATTTAACTGAACTGAAATGAACTGAAAAAAAATGAGTGAGTAGTAAGTAGTAGGTATCATAATTCTAAGTGGGGTTAAATTTGTATCAAGCAGTCCACACAAAATGAAAAAATTAAGTTAACACTAAGCATGGCTATTAAGTTACATTAACTTTTTAGTTGTACTACTTGATTTGGTACTGCACACTTAAAATAAACAAGCTTTTCTAACTCACTATTCTTAAGATTACTTTGCTTAATTTGCAACGAGTTTGCATACTTTTTTTAAGTAAGGTCAACTAATTAGATTTTACAGTGAGTATACGTACACACGTCTCCCGCAGAGCTATGTTGAAAGTCCCTCAATATTCAGTCGAGTATTGGCTAATGACCTGCAACACCTAGACGTGTCCAGTACAGTACTACAATATGTAGATGATCTCTTGATATGTAGCACCTCCAAAGCTCAATGTGCACAAGACTCAGTCTCAGCCCTGATGGCTTTAGAAAAGGGGGCTCACAAGGTGAGTAAAAATAAATTACAGTTTTGCCAGACACAGGTTGAATACTTAGGTAGACAACTCTGTGGCACTAAATGAGCTATAGTGCCCTCACAAATTGAGGCAGTATCGAAAGCTCCCAAACCACAAACGGTGAGACACATGTCGTCATTTCTGCCATCTCAGCTTTACTAGAAGCCATACACCATCCAAAAGTGTTAGCCATCATTAAATGCGTAGCTCATCAAAAAACGAATTCCCTGATAGCTAAAGGCAACAACTTAGCAGATGAAGCCGCAAAACGCATAGCTACACCCACCTGTATAGGACCACTGCTAGTAGCTGGAGATTGTGAACCACTGACAAACTTATATATATATGATATATATATATATATATATATATATATATATATATATATATATATATATATATATATATGAGCTATATATATGTGCTGCTATGTAATAGCAGCACAACATCAGGCAAGTCCATATGCACATTCTGTATGGGCAAAAAGGGGGGAAAGTATAATCACTGAAGAAGGTCCATCACATGGGCTATGGCGAAGTGCACATGGACATATTGTCCTCCCAACATCTTTGGCACAGGTTGCTACACGTAGTGCGCATGGTCAGGACCATTGCACAAGTGGGGAGGTGTTGAGACGCCTTCAAGCAGTCTGGTGGTCACCATTTTTCCGACCTGCGTTTGTAGCTGAGACAATAAAAAAAAGCCCTAAAAATGCTAGGAATCAAACAGAAGTTCAGATGTGTGTATCACCCACAGTCACAGAGAGTAGTGGAAAGGGCAAATGGCATGCTAAAAGCAAAACTTGCAAAAATTAGAGCAGACAGTCAGTATAAAATCAATTGGGTAGATGCATTGCCACTTGCTTTGATGGCTATACGAACACTAACTAACACTAACACTAAGCTAAGAGACTAACACATCTAATACCACACGAGGCACTTACAGGGAGACCGATGCCGGTTCCCTTTTGTAGAGGGCCGTATGCGAGCAATGTGAACGAGAACTAACATGCTACCTACGACACCTAACGCAAATACACAAAGCTGTGCTCCAACAGGTAAAAGCTGTGTCTGAGGACAGAGACGCTGACATTCCAGAGCAGCTAAGGAGAGTTGAACCTGGAGACTGGGTCTACGTAAAGGTGTTCAAACGAAAGTGGGACCAACCAAGGTGAGAAGGACCCTTTAAGGTTATCCTAACTACCCCAACTGCGCTGAAAGTAGAGGGTAAGAAATGTTGGTTCCATTTAAACCATTGCTGCAGAGCGAGGGATCCAGGTGAGACAGCAAGGGCACAGCACGATCCAGAAAGGGACGGTGAAGCCTCCCAACTGGAAGATAGACAGCTTCAAGATCCAAGGACAAAGATGATCACAGAGACTGGCTGAGAGGAGGAGTACCAGTAAACAACGTAATCACACTCACGTATATAAAGTCAGCTCAATACAATCAAACATTGACATTAGGACCAGAAGGCATAAAAATAGACACGCATGTGGTTCACAGACAATGCCTAAAAGAAGGGACAGTGATGGTAGTGGTACAATGTTCACGAAATCAATGCACATAGATAAACCTACACCAAACCATGACAGCTGAAGAAGCAACCAAATTGACCCAAATTTAAGTAAAATGAGGTGTCTGAGCTGAGAGATGTCTCTCCCATGTGTGTCCAATGTTTAGATACTTGTGTGGATCCAATGTTTAGATACTTGTGTGGGAAATGTTTAGATAAGCCTATGTCCAAGGTCTGGCTACTTTCATAGATGGGTGCCCCTTGGGGGTTGTTTTCCTAAAGTTCCAAAGAGATGAGATCAGTTTCAACCTGAACTATAGGTTCCACCTTCCCTTTCTGTAAAATAGCCATGTATGGTTATGAGGTTGGCTCTGAGCCTATCTTGTCACCACACATTAGCTATACCATGAGGCTTTAAAAGGTGTAGTTTGAGTGGAAAACGGGGGAGATTCACATTGGCTTCGGATCTTCTCACAGGCAATCCATGGTGCTTGTTTTGACGCTGTACTTTTTGTAATAAACCTTTTTATACAACTAAGTCGGTGTCAGCGGAGATTCCTTCATCATCATCACATCATCGCTACAGAAGATACAACACAGCCAACCCGTCTCAGACAGCTAAGGTCGCAAAAGGAGGAAGCATTTAGGAGTGGAGACAGAAGCAGGTTCAAAGAGGCAAAGTACAGGTTTAGCAAGGAGGTGAGGGGAGCTAAACGACTGTATTCTGAGAAACTCCAACACCAGTTCTCAGCCAAGGACTCTGCTTCTGTCTGGAAGGGGCTCAGAGAGCTCACCCATTACAAACCCAGAGCCCCCCACTCTGCTAACGACTTGCGCCTGTCCAACAATCTGAACAAGTTCTACTGTCGTTTCGAAAGACAATGGGACAGTCCAGACACAATCCCCTGGGACTCCATCCACCAGCCCCAGGCCACCAGCTTCACCTCTCCCACCACTGCAGGGGCCTGGGCCTCTCCACAACTTCAAACCTCAGAGGCCCCCTTCCCGTCCACAGTGACACCTCTCTCAATCCTGGAGAGGGATGTTAACAGACAATACAAGAGACAGAACCTCCACAAAGCAGCCGGGCCAGACTCTGTCTCTCCATCCACCCTGAAGCACTGTGCTGACCAGCTGTCTCTGGTGTTCACAGATATCTTTAACACTTCACTGGAGATATCCCACATACCAGCCTGCTTCAAATGTTCCAGCAAGAGATACTGTAAGACTTAGAGCACACTGGCAGACGAAGAGAAAGACAAAAGACACTCACATATGTGCAGCCTGCAGTATACTGGATCCAATGGCCAGCTGACTCAGAACTTGCACACCAATGGAGTGTGTGAAAAGCCTGGATACAGAAAGAACTGCCCACAGCACAAGAACCACGACTGCCGCTGCACTGCACTCTGATGTATGATGAGACTCAGCAACATACTGACTACAAAGAATGCTGGACAGAGTTGATTACAGGCAAAATATTATCTGTAATATGTCAAGACCTGTATGTTGGACCACAAGGACCAGCAGCAGCAGTTACTCTACCACCAGAACTACGTCCCTGGTTTCAAGTCACCAGCTCCGTCCCACATGTTACACTCCTGATAGCTAATGGACATGAATCACGTGACCTAGGACCGATGGTGAAGGCAGCACTACAAGTGACTGTATGGAAACCAACTCAGAACACGCATGTGCAGTCATCCTCCGATGGACAATATGTGAAAATATTTCTGCGAGCATATGACAAAGGAACAAGAGCCCAAGTGCTACTAAGTCAGAGATTCCCTACTCAACTGCCACTCTCAGAAGAACATAGTGTGCTACTACATCAGATACCACATGAGTTATGGTCACATCATAAAACAGATGTAGGGCTAGTTAGGTCAGCACAGCCAGTTCACATCAAAGCAAAAGAGGGCATTGTGTTGCCATACCAAAAACAATATCCCATGAAACCACACCAAATAGCAGGTATAAGACCCACCATCAAGGGCTTGGTAGCAGCAGGTGTGTTAAAACCAACAAAAAGTCTGTGTAATACACCAACTTGTCCAATAAAACAAAATAAACTCTAGTGACTATCGATTGGTGCATGATTTGTGCGCCATTAATTCCACTGTAGATGCAGAAGTACCTGTGGTTCCAGACCCACATACTTTGCTTTCTAATATCCCACATGACGCCTGTTGGTACACAGCATTTGTTAGTGTGCCATTACACCCAGATTCACAGTATCTGTTTGCTTTTACATATCAAGGACAGCAGTACACTGTAAATGCAAACATAGTATTTAATTAAAAATAGTAAATTGACTTAAATCAGTTTTTATCAAATTGCTATTAACACTTACTTTTAGTAAGTTACTTGTAATTTGTGGTTGAAAAATCTCACCAGCTCAGTCTACTTGAACTGGATTAATTTAGAAAAAGTATGTTTTCGATAATTGTGCTTTTACAAGTACATTTACTCAATACTGCACTTAAGTACAAAGTACTTTAAGTACTTTACTTTTTTTTTCATATTACTGTCTACTTTTACTCCACTACATTTCAGAGGGAAATATTGTACTTTTTACATCACTGCATATGTAATAATACATACGCGATATATAATAATAATCAGTAGTATGCTACTTTTAATTTTAATATTTTAAGTATTTCTTTTTGTGGTTATATGTTTTTTACTTAATTGAAATTTTCACTGCAGGAGCTGTATTGTAAAAGAGTAGTTTCACGGAGTGGTATTAGTACTTTTGCTTCGATTTGAAAACTTCGCCGGCTTTTTTTTTTTTTTTCCCGACCTGTGGGCATGCGCAACTCCGTCCTCTCTACGCCTGACGGTATGTCAACAACACACCCGCAACGGACGAGGAGCTGGACCTAATCCCTGCAACAGCACTAAAGGTTAAAAAGGTTATTTTCAGCATTCTTGTGCTTGGCACACTCATTTGGTGAGTAATATTTTACCCTTGTTTAGACCGTTTTCTTTCTGTAAGTAAGCGCCATATTTTTCGTGCTTGCTAGTAATGATGTGTGTTGTAATGTCGGCTAACGCTGCCTCAGAGCTATATAGCTCTGAGCTAGCTGAACTATATTATGGACATAACGTGTCTTACTTTTGTCACGTTAAAGTTGAGGAGAAACTTTAGTGTAGCGGTCGCGGGCGTGCTCGTCACGTGCACGCGCACACCCGCTGTCGGAGTTGATTTTTTTTTCTGAGGCCAGTCATCTATGAGTACTCACTCACGATGAGAGACTGATCCCGGCGGTTTGTGAGTTTCCATGAGCAGGAGGGCATTCACATGGCAGAACATCAGAACAAGTCTGGATGTATCATTTTATTTTACGCTCGGCTGTTAAGTTAGGACTATGCTAACTTAATGTTATTTTATTTAACCCTCCTCACTTAACACTAGTCATATTTGTAGCTGTGTCGTTTCCATGGTTACCACGTTTAGCGCGCCCAATGAGCCGGTCACCCGCTCCACTCAGTGTGATCATTCTGCAGGATCAATGAACTGTCAGCGTGTTTAATCAATCATAACTCTGAATACTAAACTGATTTTCACGGGATTGTTTAATGCAAACGTCACACATGTATATATAATATATATATTATATATACAGATATATAGGGAGAGAGAGATAGATAGATAGATATAGATTTTCATTTTTTTTTATATATATGTAGATATACATATTCATTTTTTCTGAGATCTAACTTCTGTCTATTGTGTTTTATCTTATATTGATGTATAATGTTGTATTGTTTCTTCATTTTTCAACTTATTAAAATAGCTGAGTAGTACACAATCTGCTTCTGCTTCTCTATCATATATTAGTGTTTTTATATATATGTGTGTGTGTGTGTATTATATTATATCATACATAGCATATATCACATACCAGAATATTCTATTACCGTTATGCCTATTATGTATATTAAAATACGCCGAATCATGTGTCCGGTATCATGCCTACATGTATGACGTTTGCAGAAAAAAATCCCGTGAAAATCAGTTTAGTATTCAGAGTTATGATTAATTAAATGCATTGACACTTCATTGTACCTGCAGACAGATTACACTGAGTGGAGCGGGTGACCGGTCCAAGATGGCGGCCCCACGTCTCGTCAGCGCCAATAGGCAGTAGCGGTCGATGCGGCGTCTACTCTTTATATGTCTATGCCGCACACTGTTTACTTGCGCAGTGCTTGTCTGATCACACGAGGAGTGCAGTGAGAGCCCGCAGATCAGATTTGGGACAGACAAAAGGGTCTCCCTGTCTGTCTTTTTATCATAGCCTGTTACCATTGCTGGCATACTCAGTGGCCTAAGTTATTCTTTAAGGTTATGTTGTCTAGAATATGTACATTACAATACTGTCTTTGTGGGTAATAGGCCTATGTTACAGTTTTCACTTGTACTGGAAACAAGATGTTTATGAGTTGTGGTGAGCTTTGGTTGTGTTAAATTGTTGTATTCTTCTTAACTGTCCCCTTCCAGGCTCAGGCAGATGGTGATCAATCCACAGTTCCCTTGATACCACATAAGTGAGTCATTTACCATTTACCTTTTGTACTGCTGTGTTCATTTGGTAGCTGTTCTTGTCTTAAAGAAGTGAAATGATTAAAAGCTTGATAATTAGATAGATTTTTGCAAGGATTTAGTTTTTTTCTGTTGCTCTGGTATTTCAAGTCTGATACTGCATGTTAGTGTTTTTGTTTTTTGTTTCTATTTTGCCGGGCTTGATGCTAAAATGATCTTTTCTTTTCAGATTTTTCAAGAAGACAAAAAACTTCCTATGCAGTGGTTGTGTAAGTACTGCACATTTTGTGCTGAAAAGAGGTGCTTCTTACTTAAGCATTACCGCTTAAAACACGGGTGCCACACTCGAATATCACCACTACCGTGCCTTTATAAGGAGTGCCTGTGCACATTTAAATCTTTCAATGCACTCAAAGTCCACTTATCAACATGGCACACTCAAAAGGACCTGGGGAACGTGGGTGAAACTGCTTTCCATTTTCAGCTGTGTGACTTTGTGGAGCCTTGCACTGGAGCTGACTTTTTTACCCATTTACGAAGACATTTGAAGCTGAAGCAAAAGGTTTCCTGTCCATATCAAGGCTGTAGCTTTCAGAGCAATGTTTATTCAACCTTTAATGCACATAAAAGCAAAGAACATCAAGACCACAATAAGATGGCATTCAAACCTGAAATTGTGTCACATAATGTACTTGAGGTACCTCCACCTAATATAAATATTCAACCTGAGGATAGTGCCCCTGAAACTGATCAGGTTGAGTTTGAGGTTACTGAGCTCAATGAAGATGTGGGAGACTTGGAGAGTCAGTTGGAACATAATGTAGCTGCTGTTTTTCTGAAAATGTCATCGATTCTTAACATCTCTGAAAATGCCCTGCAAGAAGTTATAGAGCAGATCAACCAAATTTATGTGCTTTCACAGCCATTGTTACATACCTCGGTTGGAAAAATACTAAATCAACATTGTGGAGATGTTGAGGACTCTTAAGTGAGTGAGATAGCTAAAGTATTTACTGAGAATAATGTATTCCTGAAATTCACTTCTACTAGGGGGTCATTGTCAACCACTAGCAAGCGAACATCATACATTTGAAAAGAATTCTCAGTGGTGACGCCTATTGAGTTTGTCCTAAAAAATGACAGGCAGACAGTTGTGTATATCCCCATACTAAAAATGCTGCAGACATTACTAAACAATGGAGAAATTTTAGATAAGGCCATGTCATCTGAGACAAATTTGTCACAAGGATACAGATCTCACAGGGATGGTTACCGGTTTAAAGACAATTCTCTCTTGACAGAGGAAGAATTCAGGATTGCTCTTTTCTTGTACATAGATGATTTTGAGGTGGCTAAGCCCTTGGGAACCTCCAGAAAGAAACACAAGCTGCCATCTACTGGGTACTTGGAAATCTACACCCTAAATATCGCTCCTCTCTTCATTCCATTCAGCTTGCTCTACTCATCATCGCTGAAGATGATATCAGGAAGTTGACTTTAAATGAGAGACCACAGTCTATTGAAGAATTAAAAGTGCAACTGGTAGATAAACTGTCACTGCAGTGTGACTTTAAACTGCAGTATGAAGATCAAGACTTCCATAATGCCCTCTGCAATTTGACTGAAATAACTGATTTACCTGAAAGAGCTACGCTCAAAATCATCCCTCTTGTGACTCTCCATTTAACCGCATTGTCATCACCCACCACAACATCAGACACTGAGTGCAGCACAGCAGACACTGAGATCCTGTCGACAGGAAGAGCATCACCATCGCTAAGACAACAGTGGCCAGATTTCTTTGACATACCCAATTTCTCAGTTGATGTTGACTATAGACTCAGACAGGCAGATCTTGCCTTTATGAAGGATGGAACACGTATGACTCTACCACGAGATATGAAGCATGACATACTAGAAAAGCTTGCTGAGACGATGTACAGTTTCAAGGCTTACCCTAAAGATGATGACTTCAGCAGTGTTGCAAAAGCACTAATTAGCAAACACCCCTGCCTCACTGAGCCTGGACCACACAGATGGTATGGCTGGAAAAACAGCCTTAAATTATCGCACAAAGCTTCAAAAAGCTGGATGTGAGGATGTAGCAATCAATGGAGGCAAAAGAAGTAAAGGCAACCCAGAAGGAGAATCCTCAAGCAAGAATATCAAACGGCCAAAAAGAGGTGAAGCAAACTACCTACCTAACTTACCTGAAGGACATGATGAAACAAGCCTTGAAAATGCCAGAAAGGTTCTCGTGGAAGAAATGAAGAAGAAACAACCCAATGGCACTCTCATCTCACAAATGATGGACCAATCATTCCCACTACGCAGACAAGAAATTGTAGAAAAGGAACCTGCTGTACAGAACATTGTTGAACGATGGCCAGCACTCTTCACAGACAGGTAAACTATTTTTGTTCTCAACCAATAAAATAATGCCTATCAAAAAGAAATTCAAGGTGTGTGGCTAGAAATCCAAACACACTTGTTGGAATGTTAACACTTCTGCCATCTCTCCATCCCTACCCACCCCTCTCTCTACTTTTCAGGTGTTTGCTGAGTTCAACAGAATCGCAAGTAAGAATCTTGAGGGAGACTTCTTTGAGGCTCTGGACCAGTATACCCCACGTTTCATTGAACTTTTCAAAACAAGAAGGGGAACTGTTGGCCAGAAGCTCAGTGAGCTGATGCAGCACATGAGCTGGATGGTAAGTAGGTTAATTTTGCTTTTGATCTGTGTGATAGTTCATCAATCAAGTTCTAAATGAGATGATCCAGCCCAACCTATTCTATTTCCTGTCTGACTTGTGCTTGTGCCTTGCAAATTACTCTGTTAACTGGTCTTTTCTCTCTCTGTGTATCATTAGACACCAGACGTGACAGTACTTCGCTCTGTTGTCCTCAAAGGCATTCCTATTTTACTTGGTGACGACTCCAGTGAATTCTTCAAGACATGCTCTGTAAGTACTTGCACATAAGAAAAAGTTTGGTCTGCATTAAAATAGAACTATATCTGTGCTGACATAGAAGATGTAATTTTATCTGCACAATATACAATATACATTTTGTACAGTGATTGATGTATTTTGTATGGCAATTCCTCCACAGCTAATCTGAGAGGTATTTAAACAGCCAGTAAATAAAAATGAAATTTGCCACATAAACGTTGTACACATTAATTAATTGTAAATCTAAGGAGCAGGAGTCCAGGCTGAAAAGTCAGTGTCACTGTTTAAGAATATATGGACCTTGTGGACCATAGCTTTAGTTTAATCATACCACATTTATTTTGTTGGTTATATTGTAACAATCCAGTGTGAACACATATTTAAAACCATATTCCCTAGCAAATGCTTTCAACATTAAAAATGAATGTTTAGAAGAGCATAAATTGCCATGCTGAAGAATGTGTGTGTGTGTCTTTGTAGGGTACAGCGAGAGACGAGGCCCTAGAATGCACTGTCGGTGTGCTGACAGTTGTCAGTGAAGATAATCCTCATGAGGGTCCAAGTTCAGTAGACCTCCAGCCCATCTCCACTGCCATCATTCTGGAGGGAGGTATCATCATGGATCATATAAAAAAACTTGCCTCAGGCAGTTTGTCTGTTATTTGGGCTTACATATGCTTTGCATTTGGATTACCCAAAATGCATGGCAAATACACTCAACTTCATTCAGACTGTGATGCTTGGACTGGTAAAGAAAACCTCCCACCAAAACTGTTAACTTTGAAGAACAGTCTACTGGGTTAGACCAGTAAAGAGCCATCAGCTGTCAGATAGCACTTTGTAAATTATGCAGCAGTTAATGTTCTCCTGTTATCAGAGAAAGTTTTATGCTTTCATGCAACTGAGCTGGCTTGTTTATGATCTCAAAAAAAAAAAAAATTCTATTAAAGTGTACCATGTTATGCTAGTATGCTAATGGTGGAAATAGCGCCACCTTGTGTTGCAAAGAGTTGTTAGATAATGTTGTCAGAAAGGAACCTAGCAAGGTTGACCTGTTTACATTTGTGTTTTGGGAAAACTTTTAATTATAGTAGTTATAATGTAGTACAAATACAAAACCCAAGGAGTGATGTTTTTCTGTGTTGGTTTAAACCTTGGACTGATGCTCGCTTTGGGACACAAAAGCATTTGTTGTACTTTCAGTTTTGATCAGAAATGCAATGATTTTGCATGCACTGAAGTCCTGTAGTTATCAGGTGTTTACCTGTTTAATATTGTGAGACTGTTACATGCATAGAATTAGCTCACAAAAATGTGGTTTTATTTTTGCCATGTCCATGTCATGTTCTACAGTCAAATCAAACCACAAGTTTGTTGTTTAGCTGCTGTTTTGTACTTGAATGTACAAGAAAGTGATACTTGGGAACAGAACACTTGAGGCTGAATAATAGATTTAATGCATATTGTTATTACAATAGCCTAACAGACATAGATCACACTATGAGCAATTTTGCAACTAGCTTTAAAATACATTAAATATGACAAGAGGATAGAGAACAGTCATTTTATTGTTTATTGTAAGGTTATTACATGAGTGATAAAACACACATTTTATATTGGAGAATTGGAATCAAAAGTAACAATATCGAACATTTATTGTTCAGTCTAGATCTGTCAGTGATGCAATTATTTTTTTAATAAATGTTGTAATGCAGCTGAACAAACCCAGTGAGTGTTCTTTTAAAGTATATGTTTGTGGTGTTTTTCCCTTTATTAGGTAATAACAGCTAAAATAGATAAGAAATGGGAGAAGGACAAGGACCCATTCAAGGAAATTGGTTTGTTTAATTTAACTGAACTGAAATGAACTGAAAAAAAATGAGTGAGTAGTAAGTAGTAGGTATCATAATTCTAAGTGGGGTTAAATTTGTATCAAGCAGTCCACACAAA
The DNA here is from genome assembly GCA_031216445.1 of Lateolabrax maculatus. NCBI lineage: Eukaryota > Metazoa > Chordata > Actinopteri > Acropomatiformes > Lateolabracidae > Lateolabrax > Lateolabrax maculatus. Next base: position 27,372,136 of record CM062199.1, read on the forward strand.
ATGAAAAAATTAAGTTAACACTAAGCATGGCTATTAAGTTACATGAACTTTTTTTTTTTTTTTTTAGTTGTACTACTTGATTTGGTACTGCACACTTAAAATAAACAAGCTTTTCTAACTCACTATTCTTAAGATTACTTTGCTTAATTTGCAACGAGTTTGCATACTTTTTTTAAGTAAGGTCAACTAATTAGATTTTACAGTGAGTATACGTACACACGTCTCCCGCAGAGCTATGTTGAAAGTCCCTCAATATTCAGTCGAGTATTGGCTAATGACCTGCAACACCTACACGTGTCCAGTACAGTACTACAATATGTAGATGATCTCTTGATATGTAGCACCTCCAAAGCTCAATGTGCACAAGACTCAGTCTCAGCCCTGATGGCTTTAGAAAAGGGGGCTCACAAGGTGAGTAAAAATAAATTACAGTTTTGCCAGACACAGGTTGAATACTTAGGTAGACAACTCTGTGGCACTAAATGAGCTATAGTGCCCTCACAAATTGAGGCAGTATCGAAAGCTCCCAAACCACAAACGGTGAGACACATGTCGTCATTTCTGCCATCTCAGCTTTACTAGAAGCCATACACCATCCAAAAGTGTTAGCCATCATTAAATGCGTAGCTCATCAAAAAACGAATTCCCTGATAGCTAAAGGCAACAACTTAGCAGATGAAGCCGCAAAACGCATAGCTACACCCACCTGTATAGGACCACTGCTAGTAGCTGGAGATTGTGAACCACTGACAAACTTATATATATATGATATATATATATATATATGAGCTATATATATGTGCTGCTATATAATAGCAGCACAACATCAGGCAAGTCCATATGCACATTCTGTATGGGCAAAAAGGGGGGCAAGTATAATCACTGAAGAAGGTCCATCACATGGGCTATGGCGAAGTGCACATGGACATATTGTCCTCCCAACATCTTTGGTACAGGTTGCTACACGTAGTGCGCATGGTCAGGACCATTGCACAAGTGGGGAGGTGTTGAGACGCCTTCAAGCAGTCTGGTGGTCACCATTTTTCCGACCTGCGTTTGTAGCTGAGACAATTTTGCAAGGAAGGTTTTTTTCTGTTGCTCTGGTATTTCAAGTCTGATACTGCATGTTAGTGTTTTTGTTTTTTGTTTCTATTTTGCCGGGCTTGATGCTAAAATGATCTTTTCTTTTCAGATTTTTCAAGAAGACAAAAAACTTCCTATGCAGTGGTTGTGTAAGTACTGCACATTTTGTGCTGAAAAGAGGTGCTTCTTACTTAAGCATTACCGCTTAAAACACGGGTGCCACACTCGAATATCACCACTACCGTGCCTTTATAAGGAGTGCCTGTGCACATTTAAATCTTTCAATGCACTCAAAGTCCACTTATCAACATGGCACACTCAAAAGGACCTGGGGAACGTGGGTGAAACTGCTTTCCATTGTCAGCTGTGTGACTTTGTGGAGCCTTGCACTGGAGCTGACTTTTTTACCCATTTACGAAGACATTTGAAGCTGAAGCAAAAGGTTTCCTGTCCATATCAAGGCTGTAGCTTTCAGAGCAATGTTTATTCAACCTTTAATGCACATAAAAGCAAAGAACATCAAGACCACAATAAGATGGCATTCAAACCTGAAATTGTGTCACATAATGTACTTGAGGTACCTCCACCTAATATAAATATTCAACCTGAGGATAGTGCCCCTGAAACTGATCAGGTTGAGTTTGAGGTTACTGAGCTCAATGAAGATGTGGGAGACTTGGAGAGTCAGTTGGAACATAATGTAGCTGCTGTTTTTCTGAAAATGTCATCGATTCTTAACATCTCTGAAAATGCCCTGCAAGAAGTTATAGAGCAGATCAACCAAATTTATGTGCTTTCACAGCCATTGTTACATACCTGGGTTGGAAAAATACTAAATCAACATTGTGGAGATGTTGAGGACTCTTAAGTGAGTGAGATAGCTAAAGTATTTACTGAGAATAATGTATTCCTGAAATTCACTTCTACTAGGGGGTCATTGTCAACCACTAGCAAGCGAACATCATACATTTGAAAAGAATTCTCAGTGGTGACGCCTATTGAGTTTGTCCTAAAAAATGACAGGCAGACAGTTGTGTATATCCCCATACTAAAAATGCTGCAGACATTACTAAACAATGGAGAAATTTTAGATAAGGCCATGTCATCTGAGACAAATTTGTCACAAGGATACAGATCTCACAGGGATGGTTACCGGTTTAAAGACAATTCTCTCTTGACAGAGGAAGAATTCAGGATTGCTCTTTTCTTGTACATAGATGATTTTGAGGTGGCTAAGCCCTTGGGAACCTCCAGAAAGAAACACAAGCTGCCATCTACTGGGTACTTGGAAATCTACACCCTAAATATCGCTCCTCTCTTCATTCCATTCAGCTTGCTCTACTCATCATCGCTGAAGATGATATCAGGAAGTTGACTTTAAATGAGAGACCACAGTCTATTGAAGAATTAAAAGTGCAACTGGTAGATAAACTGTCACTGCAGTGTGACTTTAAACTGCAGTATGAAGATCAAGACTTCCATAATGCCCTCTGCAATTTGACTGAAATAACTGATTTACCTGAAAGAGCTACGCTCAAAATCATCCCTCTTGTGACTCTCCATTTAACCGCATTGTCATCACCCACCACAACATCAGACACTGAGTGCAGCACAGCAGACACTGAGATCCTGTCGACAGGAAGAGCATCACCATCGCTAAGACAACAGTGGCCAGATTTCTTTGACATACCCAATTTCTCAGTTGATGTTGACTATAGACTCAGACAGGCAGATCTTGCCTTTATGAAGGATGGAACACGTATGACTCTACCACGAGATATG